>CM049373.1:22693014-23393465 GCA_026937815.1 Etheostoma perlongum
AGATTTGCAGAGTGCCTTTGTCCCTGCGTAAACTAAATGCTTTCTTTTCTCCTTTAAAAGAACTAAAGAAAACATGTGCTAATTGCTGAGAGGATGGCTCTATGTCAGGGTCAGATGGTCACACAGTCGGATACTGTCCATCATTAGTACCAAGTGATTTTATATCCTGCTTTCAGTGGCGGGCAAAACCAGATTCCCTTTTTAAGGTCATGTAGCAAGGATCTCTCTGTTCCTTATTATTATTATCAACCCAAACAATCCTTTGTATTAGGGTGGTTATGAAGAGGTTTTGGATTTAAAAATTGTGACATCAGATATGATTATATAGTACAGGCACCTCCTGAAAATGCATAGCTTGGAATGGAATCAAAAAGCAGCAAAGCAAGTTTAGAAAACAATTTACATTAAGGTAAAAAAAATATTTTTTATATTTTTTTGTACCTATTCTCTACAAACAGCATAGCAACAGCACTACAGCACTAATAATAACTGAAAGTGATTCATGAGGTATTTTCCTATGTGCTTACCGAAAGACCACGTCATATTTGTTGATGATGCGTCCCAAGGAGCTGTTTTTAATAGCAAAGCCATTGCCTATGACAACACAGGTTCTGCATTCAAGACTGTGGAGAAAAACACCACATAAAACATGAGTGTTTTAAAGTTTACATTATGTTTAAAGTTTTTAAGTTATTTTTTTAAGTAATATGTATGAAAATATACAGATACATGATTTTAACATATTATTGGCAAAGATAAATCGGCCTATTTGTGATTTGTTTTTTATTTTACACTCTGATGACAGGCTTATTGGCCTGAAGTTAAGGTAGCCAATCAATAAGTCAATAATTATTATTTTAATAGCTTTGTATTGTATGTGCCATAAAATTGGTATGAATGAAGGCTTTAGGCCACCCTACATGTAATTGTAGGCCCAGTTTAATATGCAACTCTTATACAATATGTTGGGGGGGGGTCCCTGCTCTGTCTCTCCTTCAGCTAAGGGGTCCTCGGCCTAAAAAACATTAAAGACCCCTGACCTAGAGCAGTAGAATCCATGGGTGCTATCTCGACCATGATGGACAGTTATGTGGCTAAACACTAACAACTACCCATAAGCGCCCATAATCCCAGTGATGAAGACATGCTGCACTGACAATGTATTATATGATGTGTACTACAGATGGAACACATCTTCGACCAATCACAATGTTTTGTCCATCCTGTTAATCCTGGACTTATAGTATAATGTAATTCCTACTGCCGTGCACTGTGGATTTAGTAAATCAGTAGAAACCTGGGTTAATAAAACATTGAGCCAGGTATCATGAGCCAGGTTGGCTAAACTGTGCTCACACTTACTTTTCAATTTTGGCAGGCACCTGATCATTTGCAATTGCAGCAAGAACTTTCAGTAGCAGCAACTCTGAAGAGAAAAGAAGAAATGGAGTGTGATTGTTTGAAAACTTTGAATACGGATGTTTAATTCACATAAAAGACTGTGTGTAGTTTTTTGGCTGTAATACGAGCTAAAGTACATTGTGAAATTTCACAATGACTGAATTGTTAAGTTTTTAATGAATGCACTTTGACTTGACTATAGCTGTAAAGCATAACTGACAGATATAGTAATAATCAGAGTCATTTTTAGTTCTGTAACGTCATCTGTAGAAATAAGTGAATATTTAAAAAAAACTAAAAGGATACATCTTCATACAGCAACCAGTAATACCAGGGTGTAGGACATGTGCTGAGTAAACTGAGCAGAAAGAGCAGGGGATAATACAAAGTCAACATACCACTGCTCTTAATTCCATAAGGTAATGCCAGATTTGACAGATGCTCCCGCCAGAAGAAATCCTCCATTTTCAGAAAAAGCTGCATCTGTCTGCTAATGCTGCATGAAATATATCAGAGCAAGAATTACAATATAATACTGCAGTGCACTGTTTCACTGTATAGATGAATTATATTACAGGAGGGGTTGTGGCTGAGAGAGAGGGGTGGATATGAATGAGGCGTACAACAGCAAGGATGGAGAAAACTACTTCACATGTTTTGGCTATAACAACTATCAAGCCACACAATGAACAGCACTAACTGTGCTGCCAAACAGTACAGTGTTCATATTGGCACATGGGAATGCTTGTCTTCACTTTTCCAAATGTTCTGGTATCTATTAAGCAGGTAGACCAGACTCATTATAAGTCAACGCCATTTACATGATGCCATTCAACTGCAATTTCCCTCATTAAAATCCCCTGTTGGCATTTTTCTACTGATGAGAGTGGGGGGGGGCAAATAACATTCACAGAGCCTGTGGAGTGAAACAAATGTGGCAGGTTGTACTATGTGAAACAGTTGCCTTTCTGTGTGCGTTGGTTTCAGACTCCAACTGTTTATGACCTACTGTATTCAACAGTGAGTTTTCAAGACATTTATTACCCTTTTGTACCAGCTAGCTCTTCACATGGGATCAAGATAAATCTCCGGGGAGGAGTCTAATTAGAGAAATGTCACTCTGATTGCAAAGAAGGCCTCCCTTTGACTGTAATAACTATTTGTGAAATCCCTAGAACAATCAGTCAGCGACTTTATATAAGAATGCAAAACATGTTCTTTAACAGTGGTTAACACAGGGATTATTAATCTTGAGGTCAAAGGGCGGGCAGTGGATGGTCTACTGAGCTGGAGAAATAAACAGTGGCCCTGGAGGAGGTTGGGACAAACCACAGATGGAGAACATATCAGTATTTTGTAACAGAATAGAGCCCGCAAAAAAACAAAAAACAAAACAACAGTAAATATATAGCTGAATAAACTGATAATAGAGCATGGGAAAAACATGAGGAACAATGATTACATGTCAAGGTAGACAAACAAGCTATTGTCTGGCTTACAAAATATAACTTTATCAAGAGCTATTTCTTAGACAACATTGGCTTTTATATTAACCCTCCCTCTCAACCCTTTAATTAACACATTCCACTTGAGTTACTAAAACGTACATTTAGATGGCAAAGTGTTTCTTATAATACCTCCCGTTCCTTTTCAATGAGAGTTGCTTTACCATCTTGGCTGGTAAAGACCAGTTCTAATGCTCCAAAGAACCTGGCACCTTACATTCAAATAAAAATACTGGCATATCTTTATCCCTTAATAAGACATCCACTCCCTCCAGTTTGTAAAAACAAAAACACAGACATGCCATTACTCACTTAAAGTTAAGGCTCTCCCACTTCTTATGGGTTAGCCAGCCATCACACAGCGACTTACTACTGTTGGGAGACTTGTTGGTGCCTCTGTAGCTGAAAGACAGACAAGCACCACAAATGGCATTAAAGTTACTGCTGACTCCATAAAAACACAGTGTGCCAGTAACTGGGTCCAGAACACTTAAAAAGTGCAAGAATGGGCATGTGTGAGGGCCTAACTTGACCAGCAGCTTAGACAGATAATCACTATGTGGGTTGTCCTTAGTGACTCAGCACTGCACAGATTTCAAGAATTTACAGTTTTACCAGAAATGGGCCTATCTGTAATTGTGTGAACTCAATATCGGGAACAACAAAGAAAAAAAGAAATGGGTGTGTTAGTGTGTGTGTGTGTGTGTGTGTGTATGTGTGTGTGTTTGTAATTACCTTTGAAGTATGGCAAAGTAGTAGTAGTATATGACAAAAGAGATGAAGAAGAGGAGAATTAGGAGAAGCCACCATACTGGAGTCAAAGAAGAGAAAAACAGAAGAAAATGTACAAGAATAAAACATCACATCCAACACATTCTAGTTTTAAATTCTTGACACATTAAAGTGTGATTTCTTCAATGTTATGGCCATTAATGTAAAGAGCGCTGCAGTGAATGATCCTATGAAAGACAATAATTGTAATTGTGATTTTTATTGACAAATTAAAAGTTTTTGAAAACAGATACTGCTCAACAGTTGGCATCCCATTTAACGCAGGTGTGGTTTCAGTATCGGACGAGGTAGTGAAAAATGAAACTAAAATGAAAAATACCGGCTTACTGCAAGTCCCAGTTGCTATTTAGAGAAAGCTGCTCAGGTCCACAGGAAACGCTTCACCAACCGTGGTCTCAATTTGACAGCAGAGAGTGAAACCTAAAATGGTCTTCACTAATTACTGTAATCAGTAGTATACTTTAGAGTTTTGATAAGTCAGTATGATAATAGAGAGGAGAGCTACAGGTACCACTGGCCACCATGTACACACTTTCAAAGTAATAATAATGGATACTTAAAAGAATAGTTTAACATTTTGGGAAATATGCACTTTTTGTCCACAGTTTGATGAAGAGATACCATTCTCATATGTGTATACAATATATGAAGCTATAGCTATATTTAATAAGAAACTATAGCTTCATATTTAGTGTATGCATATACATATAAAGAGCCAAGCCAGCTGCTGGTTAGCATAGTTTAGCACAAAGACAGGTAAAAGGTGGAAGTCCAAAATAACATTAGTTGTATCCAAACAAAAAACAAGGTTTAAAAACGACAAGTTGCAGCGTTACAGGGAGTTTTGTGTTGGTCTTTTTCTTGGCTGGGCAAAGTGACTTCATGTAGTCTCCGCTGGATGCAAAGTAACTTCACTGGGATTAAACTTCTCTTTGCAGACAAAACAGCCTATAACAAGTACCAAGAAATGTACTGTAACTGACATTCAGTGGCAGACTATATTTCAAACAAGCAACCTTGAATGCCACTTGTACTCTTTTGTTAAAAGGAAATCACTGCAAATGCTCTCTGTCTATGGTATAAAGGCAGGAGCCCTCTAATCTAAAACAAAATCTAAAACATCGGATGATTGAAAAAAAACATAGCTTACTTTTAGTTGCTTTCTGGGACATCTTCACATGCTCCATTGACCTCTCATGTCTTCACAGTGCATGAGTTTATCCTGGGTGAGGGGTACAGAAAGGTGAAAGACCAATGTAATGTATTAGCACCTCCTTCAAACTGCTTCATGAAAACCATTCTCCCTTTCTTGGGGAGATGATTTGAAAGACGATCCACCACAAATTAAAATATACAGCGTGCATACATTGACTCATGGTGGGCATTCCATACCCTCATTTTAAGTAATTGCGTTAAATAACTTAGATGTCAGTTAGAGTTAGATTAATGAAAAAAAATTAATGCAATGAGGCAAAAACACAACAGGAGTGTGCATACTACAGAGAAGGGGAGAAAAAAAGCTGAGAGAGAGAGAGAGAGAGAGAGAGAGAGAGAGAGAGAGAGAGAGATCAGTTTAAGAGGATCATGTTGGACTAAGAGAAGCTTGGTCTATGAGCTGAGGGGTATTTGCAATCCCACATCACATCAGCTACAGGGCTTTCTTGGTTGCTTTAAAGATTTCCGATTACAGTGAAAACCAGATTAAAATCCATGTAACCTTACACACTTTTGACTATTTATCGCGCAATGCATATGTTCTCAACAATCATCCTGATTCATGGTTTACAGAGGGAGGCCATAGCCATCCACCCAACCAAAGCGTGCCTGAAACATGCCTGGCACTGCTTCAGGGCCAGCCCATCACTGAAATTAATGAACTGAAGGAGTGCACAGCTGAATACTTATTTTAAGATGTGCGTGTGTGCACATGTACAGTACCTGCTACTTTGCAACAGCAGTGTTGTAATACGTCTGTAAATCTACCAATAATCTGACCCAACTTTGAGTCAGAGAGGGGAGAGAAAACCACATGATGACTCAAGATCCTTCCTGTAAAACCAAACCATTTTTTTTTACAACATAAAATATGATATGATACTGGGGCCTCCTTAATCAGAGTGTACTTTCTTAGAGCTTTAAAGTGTTTTCATTCTGAACTGGACATGATGCTGGGCTGTTAAACGTGTCTAGAGGAGCACACTTCAAATATCTTGTTCTTTATTGAAACAATGAGACACTGTTGTGTTGTTGGGTTTGATGATATAGCACATGTTGTGCTCATTAGTTGATAAAGCCATTATTCAATCGTCCATAAATGTAATCACCAATATTTTTTATTGTTATTGTTAAAAGCTGTGGTAGGCAATTTATTTTTGGCATCATTAAGAGGAATTCAACACTAATCTTTTAGCATATTGTAATTCAAGTGTTCTGAGAGAAAACTGGACTTTTGCATCTCATTCTGGCTCTGTTTTCAGACTTTAGAAAATGCCTGTGCATGTCAAATTCTGTTGTTATTTTGCTTTCCATTGCCTTTATTTTATTAAGCAAAAAATGCTAACAAGTTTGTTGAGCCCAACCTTTTAGATTTGAGAATATGCTGCTTTTGTCAGTTTAAATGGGCAGATTTCACAGTTTATTTTATAACCTAAAAACTTTGCTTACAGCACTTTTAAAAAAATGTCAATGAGGTTTAGAACTGTGCAGCCACTGATTGCAAATCAACAAAAAACCACAACATGACTACAGAACATCTTACCTTTTCCCTCTTTCATTTCCACTTAGTATGTCCTCAGTGGTACATATGTAATGAGTTGGGGCTTCTCCCTGTAGTGAAATCAAAACATAATTTGACATAAGAAAGCAACAGGAGAACATCTGCACAACTAACTTGTTATGGTTTGTTTTCTGCTTGTCTTTGGAGTTGATTAAGGTAATAAAAGAAAACTGCCAGTTGTGTATGGAAAGCAACAGGAAACTCCATACATGCATGGCTGATCATTTTGTATAGAGGAACTAAATTCTAAATTCTTCTTGGACATGGGCTGATTTTATAGTCTTCAATTTATAGCATACACCTAAAAGCTAAAATGATTATTATGGTTGATTAAAAGAGATTCACTTTGATAATTGGTGAACAAAATTTAAAGATTTGCTGGGAGATAGACAGTATGTCATTTTTATATTTTATCGACAAATTAAACACTAAAATAACTGACAGATTAATTGCTAAATGCTAAATAATTTGTTACAGTATTTGTTATATATGTATAAAATATTACCTATCACAAACGCTGCACTGTATGAGGCCAGGAGGCACGCTGGCCTGCTGACTGACACTGGCAAGACGTGAGGGACCAACAGAGTAAGATTTAGTCCTGTCAGAAATGCCCTTCACCACAGACCAAAGCATTGCTGCAAGTCTAACCGTGGGTCACCAAAGAAATGCAGACAGACCACTTAAAGAACTGAGTCACACACTGTAGTGATTAAAGATGAGTCAGGCTGCACTGTGGAAGTAATTGGAGCAAAAGCATTTCAAGGGGAAATATTGTCATAGATTTGTTTGCTCCTTCCTCCCACATTCCAAAAGCAGGTGAGTGCTGACAAGGCTAATGCTGTATTTGGCATAAGTAGAAAAACATGTAATAATCAATCTAATTATTAAAGATTATTACATATATTTTTGATAACAGACCGTTGCTATGCATAGCAGAGCATTGCCATGGACACAGATATGTTCACTCTGGAGGACAGCAGCTAGGAATCCTCTGAAAGAAGTTTGGATAATTTATCAGCCCATCCTCTGTGAGACAGCAGGTGTCCCCCTCTCATCCTCAAAAAGCCCATACTAAGGAAGGCTCATTTCTCTAGTGGTTGTAAACAGGAAGGCTGATATGGTATTATGGGACTCTGTAAAAACCGATAGTCCCAACAAAAGTACCAATTTAAATGATGTATGAATAAAAAAATATTAGTTTGAGTTATTGAGACATTCGGACATGGCTCTCAAAACATGGACCAAAACAGGTTATACACTTTTCTGATAAATGAAACACAAAACAATGAATACAGCAAAGCAACAGTGTATCAACAGTTATATAGGTGACCCACTTAGCTGTTGTCAAGGAACAAACTTTTTCCTCCACACAAGGTCTAACAGATTTACTTTGAGATTTCTTTGGGTTGATTCCAAATGGGTCAAGTCCTCCAAAACATGGACCAAAACAGCGTCCGTATTATACACTTGATAAATGAAACCCACAAAACAATGAATACAGCAAAGCAACAGTGTATCAACAGTTATATAAGTGACCCAACGTGGTAAACAAAGACAAAAATGATGACTCAAAATGACCTTCTTCTTTGAACCCCTTTTCCCTACCAACTGATTTTTATCAAACACAGAAACACTCTCTAAAGAAAATCACATGTGCATTCTGCTCACAATAGAAAATCGGCTCTAAAACACATAATCCCTTTTAATTTAGTCCGGTCGGAGGAGCTGAATCTGGTGCCCATTTGTAACACTTTGACCGCTTTTATGAAGAAAAGCTTTCATAGAAATTGCAGGCTATAATCAAGTTATTTTGCTTCCTAAAGAGATATCCTCAGGGAGCCATAGAATATGTAGAATGTGCAGTAGATGAGACAGGGTGACTCCCTGCAGGGTTTTTGTGGTATCATGTAAGGGCAATTTTAATCCTAGGATGTGGCTTTTCTCCAATATCCTAAGCTTCTTTGTCAACTTCCACGTTCCCAGATTTCAGACAACATATTACTAGTAATCCATACTAGAAGAGTTTTATAATGAATCTACATCGCTAACCAATTCCATATATAGACGAAGAATTTGCTATAGGCCTAAACTGCTTTACTTTTTGCTCTTTTCTACTCAATATGTAAAATACCTCTTCCTGCTATCCTGAAACATGAATACAGTGATTTCCAACCAGAGATAGTTGCACCCAAGGGTGTACTTTTGCAGTTGCTAAGGGGTACATGGAAAGCCTAGTGTGAAAACTAGTTAGCAAGTGAGCAGGGAAATCTAAACTAAAAGTAAGCTAATGGAGAACTGGTTGAAGTCATTCGCTAAGGGTAATGAATTAACAGCTGAAATAGGTAAATGTAAAAGGTAAACCGTTGAAATGCTACATCTAGATAAATGGTTGAACTAGTTAGCTAAATGTGATGGATAATTGTTGAACAGTCAGCTAAAATAATAAAGATTTCAACTAATTAAGGTGATGGATAAACAGTTAGCTAAACATATTAGTTTGTTATTGGTTTTAACAGCTAAATGTATGGATACATGATTGAATTAGATAGCTAAAAGTAATAAATGGTTGAAATAGATAGCTGCCTAAAATAATTGGGTAAATGCTTGAAACGTCTAGCTTCTGCCACTCAGTCAGTGCAAATGCAAACTTTAACAAACAAATCAACCTATACTTGTATAAAAAATATTGTCAACTATTTTATATCCAATATTGTTACAGTAAGATAACATCCAGTTTGAAATCAGATCAATTATGAGGGGTGGTGTCGATGCGTTGGTGTATAAGTCTGACAGAGCTGAGGGATACATTAGAAAACCACAGCACTAACACACTGAGACAGACAACCTATGGAAGTAAATCGGTTTCATCGGATTATGAAATTAAATAGACATTGAATTTCTAGCACCAACTATTTAAGCATTGAAATTATGTATCTGAATTGTTTGCCTCTGAATTTACTAGTTTATTTTAAACAACTAATTTTCCCCTTTATTTTTCTCAGTTCATGAATTCAAAACTAATATATTTACATTTGCTTGAATTCAACAGGCAAAATTCAGCTGCAAAATGTAATGTTTAAAATCCAGTGCTAACATCTGGGAACCCAAGGAAAAGCAGTTGATTCTAGGATCTTGATCGGTAGTAGTGAACATTTTTTGTTGAAAATTTGGAGAGTAAAATTGGAGGCAAAAAATTCAGTTACATAATATCAATGCATAAATATTCAGTGCTAAAAATTCAATGGCTTTTTAATTTCAAAATCCCATGAAACAGATTCACTTCCAGAATAAACACTCATTTTCATACTTGTGGTTAGCCTGTGGTTTTTACTTTGTTGCTTCACTTCTGCTGTAACTGCTGTAAATGAATGCAGCTTGTTGATGCTTTCCATCCATCCTGTGTTCTTTGTCATCCACTTTCCATTATACAATTTAGGTAGGTCTTTGTGTTTTTCTCTTCCATTCCTGTTTGTTTCAAGAGGAACTGAGTTTCAGAAGTCCCTTGGAGTTTTAACTTCTAACAACAAATACAATATTTTTCTATACAGACACATTCACAGTATTCTCTATTGCTCAAACTAGCTAAAGATGATTGCCCTCGAGCATAGACAAACACTTATAGCTCATATTTTACAATAGGAATGCCACCAAAGCTTTACAAAAACATGTTTGCTCACTCTGATTCTAATCTAAAGACATCTTCCATGGTCAAGCTGCGGGAGCGGGAGTTGCTAGATCCCTATAAGGCTCATTGATTGCAGTTAACCCACCAGGTTTCGTGCCAAAAAGTGGTCATCCTCTAAAAACGTATTGCTGTCTACCCTACATGCAAATGATGAAATGAATTGTACATAACACATGTAGGATGAACGCCCAGGCTCTCGGGCTCTCAAGCACATTGTTTTGTTGCCCGTTGCACACATTTCGATGGCCGTTCCTAGCAGGCTGAGCCGGGCTCCCTGCTATCCCCGCCCAGGCCAAATCACTACCAGGATGTGTGACGGATAGAGGAATAAAAGAGGACATGCCAAATCTCTAGATGAGACGTAGCTGCACAGCGTCTGATTGAAACGCACTTATAGTTAGATGAAGTTGTGAAACAAACACAATCCGAACAGGCATGCACTCTAGCTCAGAGTACACCATCATTTCACAAGATGTCTATAAATTTTGTCTGTCTTGGTCTAAGCAATGATAAAAACCTTTTGTTTTGATGACAATGATTTATTCATATTTATGGATTTATTTACATTTGAAACATGAGTTAACTCTTTTGGTTGAGTAATCACCCTTTGGTCACAGTACCGTGCTGAATGTACCACATGATGGGAGCATTGTAATTAAGAGTTTTGACAATTGTAAGTTTGTTTCAGTAAATGTGCCAAATTGAGTGAGAAAACAACTTATTAGTTCTATGAAGGAGAAGGTTGGCTCTGTTGTATTATGGCAGCAGCTGACCATTTCCAGTTGGTCATCGCAGACATATCTTTGGGCTTTACCATCTGCAACCAACTGTGCATTGTGTTTTGCACCCAAAGGTAATTACTTGAATCTATTATCTAAGATGCATATATTATGGCTATATACTGTACTCTGCTATAAATACATGATAAGAGACTAGCTTTCTTTAAAATGCAAACAAGCTTATAGCTTTCAGTGCTCTAAATGCGACCAATCTCAATAACAATAAGATGTTTATAATTTGATGCATCCAATAAATAGTGCAGTGACCAATGCACCAGAGTAGTATTTGCCAGATGTTTTGAGGGTATGTGTGTTCATCAGCAATAAGAAAACCTGATTAATTGATTCAGGTAGGAGTGAGTCATAAGTAGGGATGAGCGAGTACAGCATTATCTGTATCTGTTTACCACATGAATTATCTGTATCCGTATCTGTACTCGGACTGGGCGGGGGCTAACCTGGAAGTGGGCAGGATTTAACCCGGAAGTTTGTCGGGTTGTCTTGAAATGGGCGGGGCTTTAACTAGTATGTTATTTTAAGCATGCTATTGATATAGGTAGATTAGAATTTGTTATATTTATTGCTGATTAGAAAACTATTTCCATGACAGCATCAGCATTGAGCGTCAGATCAGTGATGTTGTCATGGTAACAAACAAACTATATACAGAACAAGTTTTGCAACAATGAACACAACAATGCGGTTGCAATTATTAAGTAAAATGTAATGAACAAGAGTTTTCATACTCAATAATATAACTTTCTTTTTTTTACTTTTTTTTTTGGTTCTTTTTTATTTCCACACCAGGTATGTGTGAGTGAGTGTGTATCTGTGTGTCTGTGAGTGAGTAAGAGATACACAGAGAGAGTGAGCGAGGAATGAAAGAAAGAGAGAGAGGGAGGCAGGGGGTTGGAACGTTTTTGTGTGTGTATCTTAATTTGGCAGAGACGCAACGCAAGTCGCATTCTACCAAGCACTATGTCTGAACAAACCCCACGTTTACCAGAAGTCTCCTGGTTACTAAGTACTAGTTCGAACCGAAGTAAAAAACAAACCTGAAGCTTGAAGAAACCCTAAATGTTAACGGAAAAGACCCGTGGACCTGAAGGACTGTGGGAGAGAGCTGTTCACTTCTCCGAGTTCTGAGTGAGCAGAGCCGGCCGGACACGACAACAGAAGGAATCTGTATGTGTGTAGGGAGGGGCGCTGGGACTAGCCTATCACAGAATAGTGTAGGGGAGGGGTGCTGTGACTAGCGCTGTGACTAGCCTATCACAGAACGCAGACATAGTCAATGAGGAGTTTTATTCCATTGGAGTACAGATATTGACTCGCATTACTCGTATAATACTTGTACTCGGCAAAAGTGCTTTATCCGTACCGGATACTCGTTTCAGCCGAGTATCCGGCTCATCTCTAGTCATAAGGCATATCAAGTATTCAGACATTTTGCAACGATTTTTTGAGATGGTGCAAGTGATTTACTACTAGCACGTCACTGCAAATTGCATATTGCATATTTTTTCATTTCATGTTGGAAAAACAAGGAGGGGGTAGGTCTTCCAGAGTTGGCCAGTGTGTGAGAGGGGTAGGGTCTATGAGTAATTAGTCAGCTGCGAGGGTAACGTAATACAAACTTGAGTGTCTCGGTTTGGTGGTGTCACACTCATCGTCATTGAAGGCGGCTTCGTTTGACTGAGAAAACAGGAAACAGTCAGCTGCTACACAAACTCCAAACTCCAGGCAGTAATGTTTCCTGTTTACTATAAAGTACTCTCCCACCGTCTCCAAACGGATTGACATGTCTGATTGTTGGTTACATGACTGGCCACCGCAGTGCGACGATGGGGTTGCGTTTCTCACAAAGTTGAATCTGTCTTAACTTTATTACAGTATGAAAGGCCCTGGACACCCACACAGGTCTTTTCAGTTATTTTCAGACCTCTGCACAGGTTAAAGGTGGGCTAGAGCATACATGTAAATGATAATTTATCACGTCACAAATTTAATCTACCAATAACAATGATAAAGATGTCATGTGCCCTGCCCTAACACGTGCAACAGAGCTAACTGGGGGCTCAGAAAGATGTCAATCAGTTTATACATGCCCACAGAGTCCTGGGGAGAGGTCTAATTAGCCAGAATAACTGAAAACACATGTGTGAGTGTCCAAGGCCTTTAAAAAGGAAAAACAAAACGAATATTCAAATCCAAAAATTGAAAATCAAATACATAACCAACAAACGAATATCTGAATAGTCGTATATTCAGATCCAGCCCTACTCGTTAGTGTTGAACTCGCTCTTATCATGTTATCGACTGCATTTTTACTCAGTGTTGTCTCAGTCTCAGACAAAAAGGACTTGCTTTTATTTCAACACCACTGCGAGTATATCACTTTAGGGATGCACCGATACCACTTTTTTTAAGACCAAGTACATGTACAAGTACAACACATCGGGTACTCATCGATAATGATAGACCGATTTTATCGGCCGCCCAATATGTTTGCATTTGCTGATGCCCGGCATTATTTCCACAGGCGCCTCTGTGTTGCTGGAGACGGTGCAGTTCACGTGCAGACCATGCATTGCCCCTCCACCACTAGCAGCGCGGCAGTCTTAAATTACAAATCAAGCACTTTATTTCAATGGCTACTGTGACGAAGTGGGTTTGCTCAACACTTGTCCCATACAGGTCAGTAGTAAAGTAAACACACAGTCATGTTAGTATCAGCTCCATTTTATTAGGTTGCAAGTTTAAACATGGTTTAAAGTTTTCCCTGTATTGATACTTACAATTGTTTGTTTCTTTGTTCAGTTCCACCATGCAGGACAAATGTTTAGGGAGGGGCCGGCCCATTTCCTGTTTTATAGGAATAGGGTGGTCATGGATGACATCACCGGGCCAAACCAAGTAGAGGGTTTTCTTTTGTATAGGAATGTTTATTTTGGTTGTTTTTGGTTATTGTATAAAAAAGGTATTCAAAATCCTGAATTTGTGCTCCTGGGAGGGTATAGGGAGGTGAGGCTGTGCTGCCAGGAACATGTGCCTTTTATTGCTACTATTAGTTTAATGTGCAACTGTCTTTAAGTTTGATGGGTTAAGTATCTGTGTACTGCAGACCATGGAAATAAACTAATCACCTTTGAAAATGTGCAATGTTTGAGTCTGCCTACCTACGCTCCACAGCTACTTTTCAGGTTTATTGTTTAAATTTGCTTAAATTATTTAAATGTGTTGACAAAGGGCATTTTGTGATGACCTGATTATATCTGTCTTATAATATGTCAGCAAGTAATGCATCATCATGGCTGTGTTGTAGATGTTGATGAAAGCCTTTTACCTTTGCACAGTTAACCATATGCAGACCCATCCATATGATGCACATTGCACACATAATTTGGGTGATATGAATGTAAAATGATTGCAAAAGTTATACTGTTCTATGTTTTTGTTAATTATTTTTAAACAAATGGCAGAACAGATTTCAAAAACAAATGCAGTGTGGCAGGGTTTACATTTTTATGACTTAAATTGAGGGAGCAAAAGCAGTATCAGCTCCAAATATCGGCTCAAGAAAATTGGCACCCCATATTGGTCATTGGCTAAGGCTGATGGGAAAAGCAATCCATATCGATCGATCGCTACTCGCCAATACCGAATACTTCTCCAAGTACTTACCCTCTAGTGTTCGAGGGTGTTTTCAGATACACAGATGATTTTGGCCTGCTCTGATATTGTTGTCAATTAGAAAAAATGTAAGCGCAGTGGCCGTGGGTTGGACATTTCCCAGACAATAAAATAATCATATCATTCTTGATATCAAAATACTAAGTGAAGGTTAAAAAGAATGAGGAAAGCAAAGTCCGATGACGTCATCCACATGCATATAAAGTAGCAATGTGTGGCATGAGTTTTATTATTTTGTTAATGTATGTTTTGCGAAAGAGATTATATAAGATTAAGCTTCTTTCTGCTCTTTTTCATTCAGGACTTGAAAGTTGGTGTTTGCATTAAGTGGTTTGTTTGTTTGATAGATTAAATAAACTTATATATATATATATATATATATATATATATATATATATATATATATATATATATATATATATATATATATATATATTCACAGTATACAGTATATGAGAGCCTACTTTTACAGACAAAAATCACCAAAGGATGGCATTGCTCCTATTCTGCTGCCTAAACCTGCTTGAGGGAGAAGTTAATGTAACGTTGCTATAAAGTGGTATTGCATGTGGTAGTATTAGAGTAATTTTATAATTACAAGTACAAGTACATGCGCACGCCAACAGACCAATGCTGGATACTGGCATCGGTATTGGTGCATCCCTATTAGAGCCCGACCAATAAAGGATTTTTAAGGCTGATACCCATACAAATATTTGGTTATTTAAAGATCCGATATTCCGATTTATCGGCTGATATATACAGTATTTTCAAAAATCAAAATCTGGAAACGCGTAACAAAACATAAACAGATTTCCCTAACATTATTATTTGTACTTATTTATTGAGTTCTCACTAAAATAATATGATAATAATTTTGATGTTCCTCTGTTCTGTTGTGACAAAACAAACTATTATATTATTTTAGTGAAAACTTATAAATAACTACAAATAACTAATGCTCTAATTCCTATATGCTTTGCCCGGCCTTACGCAAAAAGCAAGTTACTTTAAGTTTTAATCTAAATACACAGTTACTGGTCAAATATTGACCTTGTCAAAACATACAGTGCTTGTGTGTTTTGAGTTTTGTGAGGTCCTTTCTCACTGGCTTGCTCATCACTCAATCTTTCCATCAAATGGCGTTAGATCCTTACTCCCCTTTACGTGGAAGTATAATCACCTTAGATGTAATTGTTATTTCAGTGTTAACAAAAAAAACGACAGACAGGAGGAAGGGAGAGCCTGTATGAGGCAGAGGCAGTAATTGACAACTCAAAAAAATACATATCAGGTCTAGTTATTTTTAGACATTTTAATGTCCATACATACAGTGGGGCTAGAAAGTTTAGGCACCCCAGGTAAGAAATTGTATTAATATGCATAAAGAAGCCAAGAAAAGATGGAAAAATCTCCAAAAGGCATCAAATGACAGATTATACATTTGTATAATATGTCACAAAAAGTTAGATTTTATTTCCATCATTTACACTTTAAAAATAACAGAAAACAAAAAAAATGGCATCTGCAAAAATTTGGGCAACCTGCATATTTCTTGTAGTTACTCTCTTCGCCAAAACCTTGCAAGTTGACAATCACACAAATCACTTTCGTAAAGATAATGGCAGCAGTAAAACCAAATTACGTCACAGATTTTTTTTTAAACGTTCACAAGATTCACAAGAGGATAGAGGATCTTGGTCATGGGCCAACCAAATTCACAAATTCAACAGCAGGCCAGTGGCTGAGGATGAAGCTACACCCGTGGCTTCACCATGGGCTTCACCCGCTCTTGTTATGCGAAACGGAGTTGGCTGGATGGATGTGATGTTAATGTTTTATTTTTTTGCTTTCCCTGTCTTTTATTTCAAAGTGTCGGCACTGAGTTTTTGTGGACAACAACGGAGGGTAAGAGACTTAAAGGAGAATTCCGGTCAATTTCAACACATAGCTTTGTTGTTTCTAAATTTAGAGTGCTGTCAGTAGAGAGAAAAATTAAAACAATCGGTGCTGCCTACACCTAATGCTTTAGTTGTGTTGTTCATGTATGAGATCAGGAATGACAGACTATGAATACGTCAATTCCTGATGATTCATGGGATATTAAGGAATGCAGTAATACATAAATCCTTAATTACATAATGCATAATACATACATCAATTAATTCATGCATGAATGCATGATAATTCATGTACCCATACTATAAAGTGTTACCAGTGTTATTCTAACCAACAACACACACACACACACACACACACACACAAATGTATTCTCATTTGATAGAGCCGATAGCTTCCCTATTGAAAACATTAATTTCATATTTTTGTTAGAGCAGTGAATTTGCTCAACAATCAATTTGTTGGCTGAAAGCCTACTGTTAATTTGTGCACAGGTATCAGCAAAATTGGCCCGTGTGACGAGTGGCGCCTTTAAGGTGGGATTGGTCATGCACCTCTTGTCAAATCATACGCTGGACGCTTTATTAGTCTTTCAACATGGGTTTAGTTAAAAATCGGGCTATAGTAAGACCACGTCACCTTTGCCTGGTCACCCTAGTAATGAAAGTAGCCACAGCCATCTTGATAATAGCATGAAGTTAGCATTGCTGAACAACTAGATAAAGGCTACAGGATTGGCATTAGAGGGCACAACAAAGAGGTGACAAAAGATTGACACATACTGTCCACAATAATAGACTGAAATGGTGTGGAGCATTTAAGTTGGCTTTACCTTGTCATGATGAGAGTGAGAGCTCAGATAACCCACGGGTTGGTGGATTTTGTTGCATCTCTTGATGGATCTTTGAAAGAGCACCTTGACAACGCCACTGTATTTAAGGGAATGTCAAAAACTATACAGAAAAAGCTTCTGGACTGTTTGTTGTCTGTTACAAGACAAAAAATAATCAACAGTCCAGAGTCCAGACAAGTAAAGTAAAGACAGAGCTCAGTTTTATCTACAGCAAGGAAGAGTTCAAAGCCCGTCGTGGTGCTGTGGAACTATTCCATCTGTTTATGGAAAATAATCTTGAAGAAATCTTTATCAAATCTGTCACTCTCCTGAAAGTTGTCATAACCACACCCATAACCGCGGTTAAAGCTGGACAGGCTGAAAGCAATGGCCATGGAAAAGAGATGTGTTACTGAGATGACTGACTTCAATCAGAGACTCATTGAGAAATTTGCTGGCCAGAAGGAAGTAGTTTTCATGCTTTTTAGTGGTGGGTGCGCCACTCTTCTTACGTTTGTAACTTGAATCTTGTATCATATTGTCTTGCTCTTCTTAAATACATAGTTGTTTAAATAAAGTAGTGCTGGTTGTTTTGCCCAGTTTCAAAGTACTGCTTTGTATTTATTCCCCCTCACCAAAAAAAAAGCGCCCTCCCAAAAATAATTCTCACCAGATTACATGACATAACAACTCTCGGTGGTTGAATACATTCAAAAGTACATGTCATTATCCTTTACAGACATGATGCAGCCTAGTCTTTTCCAGCCCAGTCCAAGTCTATGTATCCATCCAACCGATCAAAAGGAAAACAACTAAATACAGTAATCCAAATGTACAAATGAAGGCTCGTGCCAGCCAAATTAAATTTTCTATGATCCAATGAGGCCAGTTGTAGCAGATCTGTGGTGCCCCATGCCTCCCTACAGACATGTAGAAAACTCCCAACACAGGCTGCTCTAGGTTAGCTCGAAAGGGTGTTACTTACCAGCTGCGCTGCCCGACAGATGAGCTCAGCTCCGTGGAACAAGCCTGTTAAACTGTACAATGATGTTGCAAGCAAGTTCGCGTTGCTCTTGATGACACACACTGCGTGCGAAAACGCGAAATATGCGTCTGCCTGCGGCGCACACACCCGGGTAGAAGCAGTGGTGTGATGTGGGCATCAAAGTTCATCCCTCGAAACAATGTAGCGGACACAAGAAGAGTACACACTAATCACGGGGTCGTTTCCAGTTGGTCTGAGTGGCCTGAAGTCTAAATGAACGTATAGCGGTTCACTGGAACGCTTTCTCTCCGTTACAGCGCGTTCCCTTTTCACCCAACGCAGGGACGCATGCGCATGTGGGTACGCGCACTGAAGAGGAAGGATCCAAATGCCATTCCTGTAAAAATGTACAAACCGAAACGTGGCGGTGCTGGCGTTGAATTTGAAGTTCACAGGTTGTGGAATCGTTCCATGTGATCTCCAGTTTATTGTGATTATATGCCCCATGCCTCCTCAATCTGCCTCAAACTGGACTTGTATCCCAAATGAACAACATCTGGAAATACTTTGCTGTTGGCTGTGAGATTCTTCTTTTAAACCTCTGAATTTAAAATATAACAGTGAAACCCTGGGATGAGCAGTGGTGGAGGAAGTACTCTGCTCTGTTAAATGTACATAATAGCAAGTCTACTCATAATGCAGAATGGCTCCTATCAGAATAATAGCCTATACAGAAACTTGTTGGATTATTATTAGTAGTAGTAATGAATGATTAATGTGTCAACATCATTTACATGTTGCAGTTTATAAACTACTTGATATAACCTACAGTTGTGTCTTAATAAAAACTCAAAAATGTAAAATCATAATGTATTGATGTAAATGTCAAAGCTTTTATTTTACTTTAAGTCAGGCCTGTTTTTGGAAACCTCTAAATATCAACTAGAAATTGAGTTTGATGCATCATTTAACCAAGTTTGTATAGGCTCCATCTTTGTTTACATTAGGAAGGGAGAAGTTTTATGTAGCACAATGATTCCTGAGCCTCTGCAAGCCCTATGTCATGCCAAAGAACCTACATTTGGAACTGGTTGAAGTGCGGTTGTACTTGTTGTGTTTAGAATGCACCTTCAGCATTACAAAGGCATTATAGATGCAGGTTTAATGCAGAGCTTTTTGCTACACACATCAGAGAATGCTTTGTAATGTAAGAAATATGCATCACTTTTGTAGTATCACTAATGATTAATCCAGGCATATCCAGACATATCCAAATACCATGGCTGCATTTATGTAGGCTGCCTGTGGGGCTGAAACTGAAGTGCACAGGTTAATGAACTTTTACATGTCAGTGATCTTCCGCTGTTTATGAGGATGTGCCCTGTCTTTTATTAGATTGTGAATTAACACTTTTATCTGCTGGCAACAAAAGTTCAAAACATCTTGAGCTTTTTTGTGTCTCCCTTCTTCTTGTATTCCTCTCTTTGTTTTAGAGTGAAACAAGATACGATCACAAGGAAGGATTGTGAAAAAGGTGCACTGGGCCTTCTTTGGTGTGTGCATGTGTACTATCCTGTATGTTGTCATCTGGACCAATGTTTTGCACTTTTATTTGGCTCTTTAAATAAAAATGTAAAAAAAAAAAGATCACATAAAAAAGAATTTGTTTTTTTCTTTATTTATTATAACAGGAAAGGATTAAAAGTAACAGTTTAAAAAAGGCCTGACTCAGTTTAAAAACTGGTTTCCAGCAGCTGCAGGAACTGGACATAACCCCTTGTACAGGACATTAGCATGGGCTAGAGTGGGCTAGACAAATACAGACAGCTGAAAACAACAACACAGACAGTTCAAACAAGACATTAATGTAAATGGACTGTATTTTGCATAGCGCTTTTCTAGTCTAAATGACTACTTAAACCATTCATCATCATTTCACCACCTGCTCATCAGATAAACTTTCACACACATTTACACTCTGACGTGCCGCATCCGGGGATAAAGGGACACTTTGACATGGGACTGTAGTTCCAAGGATCAAACCACTAACCTTCTGTTTGGCAGGCAACCGCTCTACCACTACCAGCCCACGGACAACACACAACGATAAAATCTGTCACTGCCAGTTTGTCATGGGTGGGTCTAGATAGACACTGTCACTGTCAGTTAGTTAAAGGTGGGTCTATTTACTAGATAGACACTGTCACTGTCAGTTTGTCATGGGTGGGTCCATTTACTCTTGCTCTCTATTTTCCACACATACAAAGTACAAGACACTTTGTGTACCTAAAGAAAAGAAAAAAAAAATGTTTTCTGTTAGGTATGATTAGTCCTAAATGGAGCACAGCGTAAATTCTTTCAGGAATACTTCTAAACTTAATCACTTATCTCTTCTAAACTGAACAGCTGTTAGAAGCGTAACCAATCAGAGCTGGCTATGAATTTTACAAGCCAATCACAGCATGACATCCCTGTTTCAAACCTGTTTCTCTCTGCTGCTCAGTTGTCATTTTAGGCAAGGAGCACAACCCTCCTCCTCCCCTTGTTCCTCCGGTCTTCGGCCTTCACCATGCACTACTCCTGGGTCTTCCTCCGGCAGGCCACTGCCATCGGCTCCTCGGTTTGGTCTTCAGGCTCCTCACACCACCATTAGTGCCTAGACTCCATCGCGGGATTATGTTTTGGCTTTCTACCCCTTTGAAAAATACGATGGAGTCTAATCTCCAAAGACTGCACATTTCATATTATGCATATGTACAATACATCTTTTCATATCTGCAACAAAGTCTCTCCTGATTAAAATGTCCTTGGCAGCACCTTGTGTTTTTAATCAATTATATATAGCCCACTAAAAAAAACAAATCTTAACATGTTCAGACTGTGTTCAAAAAGCTGATCTAAAAACATTCAGAAATATATTGTGACTGAAATATGAATATCAGCAGAGCAGTGCCATACTTGTGAGCTCTTGCTATGTGTTTAAGAGAGAGTTCATATACAGTATAAGTAAAACATTAAGCTGTGACTTTTCTCAAAAGGAATCACACATTGTCTTATTACTTAAGTCCCACTTCCCCGAAAAGGTCATGCCAATGTCAATTTGTTATGGGTGGGTCTATTTACTCTTGCTCTCTATTTCACACACATACATGTACGAGACACGTCAACTGTTATCATTGCTGTCAATGGTAAAAGCTGAACATTATACAAGCGAAATAACACATCTGTAACATGCATCTCCTCACAAGCACTCTTGATTGGATAAAAGAAGAAAATGCAACACCTAGTGGCAAACACTATTTATAACACTGTTATCATCATTCATCCACAGTATCATCCCCAATAAAGTAATCTCTCAGTTTTACTATGTTTAAAGGAGGAGCACGTTTATTACGATCACTTATGGCATTTGAGTGCCCTATATTGTAAATGTTAACTATGGGCTGCAATAAAACTGAATTATGTGTAACATTTTCAGACTATAACCACACATTTTTATGATATGTGCTCATTGTTTACTTAGGCCAGAACACACTGTAGGCTACTTCTCTAGATCTGATACAGAAAATATGCAACACTGCTGCTTGAAATAAACTGTTTCCTGTTCATCACATACGCTTAGAGCCAGTTTAGACCCCAGTCCCTACATGATGTGATAAAAGGGTCACTTAAGTTGAGAGAGTCTGTTCAATAGAAGCAGTTTTCAATTCAGAGCCACTTGCCCTCTATCTCCATCTTTGATCACTGTTGATGATTACAGGAAAAGACACTGACGCTTCCATCTCTCTTTGCTATCTCTTCCAGAGGTATTGAAGCCTTGGCGGGTAAACACTTTGACATCAGCTTGTCTTTTTTTTGGGCTGCCTTCTCCAAAAAGTCTGTTACTGTCCATGCTGCAATCAAATGTCTTCTCATTTTTAACCAGGTCTTTCAGGTCTGGAGAAAACAACAAGAGGAGAATATTAAGAAAAACTTGCCCTCCAAAAAGTATAAGGTAATTTGCAGATGGGCTTCTTTTTTGCAGCTTACGGAACCTCAATAATAACTTGACATATTACGGAGAGAAAAAGACAATTTCCTGAAAACAGACTTAGAAAATTATGCTTTTAACCTTGCCCAAAGAACATAATTTTTTCCATTACTCACACTTGAGAACAGTATTGTTGATGAGAGCATAACCTTGGCCAGGGTTTTTGTTCAGGTCAATATAGAAGTAGAACCTCAGTTCCTGAGGATACTGAGAGTGGGACAGGTTGTGAACCAGGGGAATAATGCGATTGGACATAGGTCCCTCTGCCAGAGCCTGGTGCATCATATACTTGCACCAATCCTCCTGCAGGAAGTGAGGCGTGATAAGCAGAACCCTTAAGTGGCTGTTTTGCACAGCCTGGCATAACTCTGTGGACATTGCACCTCCTGGACAGGTGTCTCTATGCCATAGAAAGCACCTTAGACTACAAGGCGAAGCCTCCAGGAAAGACACTAGGCGTACAGCCTCCTCAATGTCCCTGTCCACAGAGCTGTGGCACACAAACACGTCATACTTTCGGCTCCATCTGAGCAGCGAGCTCAGAGCCGACTGTGGCTGTTGTGGTTTTGAAGGGGATGTCCCCAGTGATGATGATGATGAAGATGACAAAGAAGAGCAAGTTGTTATGCTGCCGACAGAAGACACTGACTTTTTTTGTCACTTTTTCTTCTTGTTCACGTTGCGCTGATACAGATGTTCTTGATTTCAAGAGTTTCTGGATCCAGCCTTTAATGAGAAAGACAAACTATTTCTGACCAGATTACACATGTTGATACTAATGAATCCTTCCTAGTCCACTTATAAAATACAACAATGGTGTTCAAACAGATAAAGATATAGTTTACATCTGAAATGAAAAGACTTAACTCACCATGCATGTCATCATCATGTTTGTCCAACGCCTCGCCAAAATCCTTCCTGAAAAAAACTGTTCTGTTAAATCTGTTAAAACGGATCTTTTCTGCCCCATACACACAGTACCTGGTAGCTGAACAAATGACTGTAGCAACAGAATGTTATAAAGACTAAGCGAAAACTTTGATGACTGTTACTGACTGAAAAAAAAACGGAAGTTGGTAACTACTGAAAGAGATGCCTCATGTTCAGTCAAGTTTCAAATGCAAAATGTCATACACGTTATACTTCACCGAGTAGGTAGTTAACCCTTTGTTAGAACCATGCATATGGACAAAAAGGTTTATTTTTAACAATAAGAACATTTCATAGGCTACTTCCCCAATGTATTATATGAGACTACTTTCTGATCTAAATTTTTTTTTTATTAGGGCGAAATAAGAGGAAGGACAACATGAACCGTTGTTAGGCACACTTACAAACCCAACCAAACATTGATGTGCTAATGTCACATCACCAAGCCCATAAATAAGACTGTTACAATTTATTGTGTGTTTTACACACAATGTAGGCTACACATGTCATGCAATGTGTGTCATATATGACTTTTGTTTCTTTTCTCTTTGGTTTAAGATTATTTATGGGGCATTGGTAGGCTTTTTATTTAACAGGACAAGTGAATCAGAATTAGAATCAGCTTTATTTGCCAGATATAAGGACACATACGAGGAATTTTTCTTTGGAGCATCGTTACTCACACTGTGCTTACACATACAAAACAACCAAAACAAAAATATACACACTAATATATACACAATATATACATGTACATACTCTAAACAGAAACAATATAGAGGCATGAGTGCAATGAAGAGTTCAATAAAATTATTTAAATGTGGAGCATAGTGCAAAGGATACTGGGATAAATAGTATTATGTTATTATAGTACAATATGAACATTATGAACATTATGAACAGTTCTGAAATTGGAAATGAGAATGATGAATAAATCAAAAATAATAAGTGAGATGTGAGAATGGAAATGATGAATACTACTAAATAAGTGTAATAATAAGTGGAACCAGTAAACAGATGCTGTAGAAACAGTGTTACTGGGTTATTAACCAGAATTGAACCTGACACTGTGAAGACATGAAAAGGGGAGAGAGAGGAGGAAATGAGACACAGAAAAGGGTCGCAGGTTGGAAGTGAACCCTGGCCCGCTGTGTCAAGGAGCAAACCTCCACACACGGGCGCCCGCTCCACCAACTGAGCTGTCCGGTCGCCCAACTTTTTTGTTTTGTTTTGTTTTGTTTTACCAGGTTATGTATTTCAATTATGCAGATAAGTATACACACATAACTTATGAGACATTTGAAAATATAAAACAATCAAGATTCATCAAATGATAGCAGTGGTGGGGCGGATCTTCCACGGCGACAAGACTGCCTAGGGAGGAGGTGAGCGGATATTGTTGACTACAGGGAACCAACACCCCCCCAGTAGACAGCAACAATACAGTGGTGGAGATAGTTGACACATTCCAATACCTGGGGGTAAATATCCACAAGGACCTGACATGGGTCAACCACACTATTATATTAAAAAGACCCAATAGTGTCTGTTCTCCCTGCTGCAGGAGGTACAGGACACCCCAAAAACATGTACCAGCTGACTGAGGAACAACTTTGTTGACTCATGGCATGAGACTGCTTAATAAATAAATAACAGACACACACACACACACACACACACACACACACACACACACACACACACAAAGTGCAATCCTACCTCTGCAATACCCACCATATATAAACCCACTATAATTTAGCCCCCTGTGCAATATTGATAGTATGAGCAATAGTCATTGTTTTGTATAAATAGGCATCGAATGTACTATTTTGTTATTGTTATTGTTGTTATATTCTGTTCTATTATATTTTATGTATTTTTTATATTTCCTGTTTTTCCTTGATTGTCTCTTATATTTGTGATTGACATATTTTATTATATTATAGGCTAATATGTCCCGTGCATTTTGTTCTTACTGTTTTTTGCTTTATTGCAGCCTTAATAAGCTTTTTAATTGTTTGTCCTTCCAACAGCATGGCAATAAATATCTTGAATCTTGAAACTTTCATACGCACAGCTGAAAGTTTCCTGCATTAAAAAATAAAATGTAAGATAAGATGAGATAAGCTTTGTTTTATCTCATGCAGGGAACATTAAGGGGAAAGTATGAAGGCAAGCTGGGAAAATCTAAATCTGTATCTAAAAAAAGCTCGTCCCCAAAGGCTCATCATCTACTGTGTAGACACTTCTCACTTTGAGTTAAAAAATGCAATGTCCTGTATGAACATGTGGCCTGTGCACAGACAAGTGTACAGTTACCAACTAATGTTAAATCAGATCATCCTGTATCCATTTTCAGATATTTCTTCTAGATCAGGTGGAATATACAAAATGACAAACAAAATGGTCCTGTCTCTAAAGATATGTACAAATAAAAAAACAGAGAAGAAAATGATTGAGTGGTAACCAAATGGCATATTTATCCCACTGTTAAAGTATTTTATTAAAAGTATAAGTCCTGCATTCAAAAATTGAAAAAAAGAATGTAAGTGATACACAAAATGCAAAGTAAAAGTAAAAATGTTCTTCTCAATGCAGAAGAAATGGCCACTGTGATTGTTATACTGTGGAGTATGTACTGTTTATGTAGTATTTTAATCTACTGTTTTGTAGTTTGATCTATGTATCAAATTGTATAAACTGATCATCATTTTTTATGTTAAAAATGAATTTGTAAAGTAATGACTAGCCTCAGTTGTAGTGGCTAAAAGATAAAACATTTTACTCTGAAATATAGTGGAAAATAGCAGAAAATGGAAATACTGGCATTATGTAAAAGTAATCAAATTTGTACTTAAAGTATAGTAATTGAGTCAATGTAATTTCTTTATTTATTTTAACATTAACTCAGTACATTGGTTCAATATTATGATTAAATGGTGAATATGTAAAAAAAAAAAGTCACCCATGGATGATGTAATATACCCTCTTTTTTAATTAAAGTTTTTTTTTTTACAAAATACAGCTTATAAACAGTTGGCATACATTTGAGAGCGGAAAAAAAAAAGCAAACAATTAACAATTATGAGATGTAGGGCTATAGTAAAGTGCATGTAGTAGCCTAAATATGCATGTGCATGTCATAAAGTACATAGAGTATAAAGTGCAAAACATCACAAGTTGAGAATGTCCCAAGGAAGGAGTTGTTTTTTGTCTAGAGATCTTCTTCTTGGCTTAGTGAGCACTTGTTTGCACACTTCATTGCTGGTTGTGAGGTTATACAGCATCTGGTCTTTCATAATTTGAAGCACACTACACATATGATTATCTATATCAGCTCCTTATGTTTCTCTAATACACTATTGTCAATAATACAATACATTACAGATTTATATGAAATATCAAACTTTACACCGTACACTTTTAGTTTGTCCCAGACTTTTTTTAGCCCTATTACAATCTATCAAGAGATGATGTTGTGTCTGATCATTGTTGCAATAAATCATTGGACATGTTTTATTTGTTACATGGCAACTCCAAGATACTACAGCTCTGACAAGAAGTCTGTTTCCAAATTATACTCTTCCCTCACCCAATCATGGATACGGAACCATCCAATTTAACTGTCTATGCTATCCAATGCTTCGCTATAAAAGTACCATAGACAGTTAAAGAAGTGGACCAACAGTGAAGGAAAATAGAAGCACTTTTCCGTTGATGGCTAGGCTTTACTGCGCAGCCTCCAACTTGCTTGACGACGTAGATGTGACTTGAGCAACGTGTCTGAAAGTTGTAAGTCTTCTGGTAGCTGTGCCGAGAGAAATCTCAATCATTCCCAATCAGCAGAGACGGAGAGCGTAGGTATATGTTAGGAGATAATATAGGCACAGGCTAATTACTGCTAACTAACATGCTAGTTAACATTAGTAATTAAACCTAAACAGCGGATGTAAATCCAAACTTTCTGCGAGCTTATTCTGGCAATACGGTGATTTATCGACTATGCGACAGTAAGTCGCGTGGTTATGACACAATCGTTAGCCGATTTTTACAAAAACGTCTGTTAAGGAGCCATACCGTGAGCTACAAGGTAATGAAGCCTTTTATACATTGTCGTGTTTCTTTAAAAAATAAACAATGCACAAATATAGTCTTTAAACGCTTTATATGTAAAGGTATCCACTGTCAAAGTGGCGCCAAAATTAATAACAGTGAATGGGATGCTAACTGCAGGTGATGGCTTCGTAGCATTAAAATGGCGTCATGGGAGCTACGCTTAGAGAGGAGAGCCACCTTGAAAATTGCGCACGCGAAATTTAGGAAGCAAAAAAATAAAGAACCGGAAGTGTGCGTCACTTCCCTGTTCTGCATCTGACGTGTCTAAAACAGTTTTGCATTAGTGGTGGATTTTACTCGTTGGGGACTTATTATCTATTGGACTAATATCTGGTAAGATTAAATAGTTTTAAGAGTAGGCACTATCACTTTAAAGGTTTACAGACCCATTCATACATCGCAGGGCTTCTGTTTCACCTTTTTTTCCCCCGCGTATGTCTCTTTACTCTAGATACGTGGTGGCAAGATGCTAGATTTCTTCACCATCTTCAGTAAAGGGGGGATAGTGCTGTGGTGTTTTCAGGGAGCCGGGGTCACTGAATCCTTCGCCGGGCCTGTCAACGCTTTGATCCGCTCCGTAATCCTTCAGGTGGGATATAGTGACAGGTCAAAATCCTGTAACATATGTCAGTGTTGTGTTCTACCGGTATGGCTTAGACAGCTAACGATAATGCTAACGCTAAAGTAATAGGTAGTAAAGCTTACTTAGCTCACTGCGTAACGTAAGTGTGATAAACAAGCGACGTTTGAGGTGTGAGTAGCATAAAAATACCCATAGTACGAATTGTAAGCAAAATGTTGATATATATTGTTATGAAATGACTTATTTCACATTGATAGGAAGACACAGGCGTTAGCTGTAACTTTAGCAGCAACGGCGTGTGTGTTTAGCTCCTGTTGACATGTCAGAATCAGAATCATAGCTAATAACAAAGTAAGTTTTCATTTGGCGTATACAATAAATATGTTAAAAGGGAAAACAATAAGACAAATAACATAGTCAAGTATTTATATTCACTACAGTCAGGAACATACAGAATAGATAACAACGACCAACTATGTTTGTGATGTTGCAGGAGCGAAGTGGCAACAATTCATATACTCACGAGGCCTTGAGTCTGAAATACAAGCTCGACAATGAGTTTGAGTTGATTTTTGTGGTAAGTCTCTCAGCTGCACACTAAATTAATTCAACCCCATTGAGGTGTGCAGATCTGCAACTCTTATACATATAAGCTATATATACAAATATATATACATTCAGGTTGTTTTGGGTTTTTACACGTTGATGATAACTCTTCTCCTTTCCTCGTCTCTGTCCAGGTGGGCTTTCAAAAGATCCTGACGCTGACGTATGTGGACAAGTTCATAGATGACATTCAACTTCATTTTAGGGATCGTTATAAGAATGAGCTGGAGCAAAAGGGGGCTTTGAAGCTAATCCAGAACAATTTTGAATTTGATGATGACTTTAAGATGCTTCTCAGGTAAAGGCAGTTAAACAGTTACAAGTGATTTTCAACGCAAGCGCTGTCATAAAGTATAACCCATATTAGAAAAATAAATACACACCACACCAATGGGTTTCCTTTGAGAATCAAAACAACATTTAAAGATGCTTCATTAACCAAAATATGTTCTTGTCCTGTCCATTCTGACACACATCAAATGTTTACCACAAGAGAGGCGGAGGAGAGCAGCAAAGCTCGGAGCCACGCCACCATGCGGACCTTTAAGGAGTCTGAGAAATCTCAGAAAACTGTGAAGTCAATGATTGAGACCAAGGGTGGGGAAAAAGTTAAGGAGCCTGGTGGAAAGAAGAACAAAAAGTAACAAAAAGGAAGGTAAGGTGTGTGTGTGTGTGTGTGTGTGTGTGTGTGTGTGTGTGTGTGTGTGTGTGTGTGTGTGTGTGTGTGTGTGTGTGTGTGTGTGTGTGTGTGTGTGTGTGTGTGTGTGTGTGTGTGTGTGTGTGTGTGTGTGTGTGTGTGTGTGTGTGTGTGTGTGTGTGTGTGTGTGTGTGTGTGTGTGTGTGTGTGTGTGTGTGTGTGTGTGTGTGTGTGTGTGTGTGTGTGTGTGTGTGTGTGTGTGTGTGTGTGTGTGTGTGTGTGTGTGTCCTGACTTGATTTAATATTCCAATTGTTGCCAGCTCCTGCATCTGAGCCTGTCAAATTGGAACAAGGCAAGGCCTCATCCTCAGGGTCGAAGGTAGTCCAGAATGGTAACCAAGGCTTGACTCCTGAGGAGATCATTCAGAAGAAGCGAGAGGAATTTATTCACAAGCGCACGATGGCGCCTACTGCAAAACCCACGTAAGAGTAAATGCATTCATGAATGTCAAGCAAGTACGTAGCTGACTCCCCAACAGCAGTGTTGAATGGGCATGCACAGAGCGATTTGAATCAAGTCTGTACAAGTTTCATTTTTGCAATAAGCAAAGTTTGGATCACCAAGCGGATCATTTACAGGTACCACAATTTTAAAGAGCATGAAAGGTGTGATGAAAATAAATGGAGGTTACATACATTGTAATTGGTTTGCATGTCCTCATTAAAGGTCCCATGGCATGAAAATTTCAATTTTAGTTTTTTTTTAAAAATATTAATGAGTTCCCCAAGCCTGCCTGTGGTCCCCCACTGACAAAACAAGGCAATAGGTGTAAGCAGAGCCCTGGGTATCCTGCTCTGCCTTTAAGAAAATGAAAGCTCAGATGGACCAATCTGGAATCTTCCCCATTATGAGGTCATAAGGGGCAAGGTTACCTCCCCTTTCTCTGCTTTGCCCGCCCGGAGAATTTAGCCCACCCATGAGAGAGAGACATCATGGCTTTCAAACAAGCAAAGTGGCAGTTGGTCAAGGCCACACCCCCAGCCTCCACCTTGCCCCCCCCACTCCTCAAAAGATACAGACTCAGAAATGACACATACTAAGAAAAACAAAAAGAATTTTGGAAAAGAGACTTCAGATATGGTATTAGGGGACCGCTAAGGTCTATATAAAAGATTCTTCAGATATGGTATTAGGGGGGCCAATAAGGTCTATATAAAAGTATCCAAAGAGCACCATGTCATGGGACCTTTTAAAGTCATAAAAATGATTGTTTTTCAACACTCAAAAAATACTATTAATATGCATTGAAATTATCACACTTCTTTTTTTTTTTACAATAACTAGAAGGGCTTTTGTGAGTCTTCCAGTTTTTCATTTCTGATTGCTTAATTCTGATAATCTGTCATCCCAGTCACAGTAAGTCCCCAAAGCCTCAAAAGCCTAAGGAGAAACAAATGCGTGTTTGGGACATGGGCGGTAGCAGCACCAAGGAGCTGGACTACAGTGGAAGGAATGGAGATGGTTCCCAAAATGGTGGCGATCAGAACCAGGAAGCACACATTGACCTGGTATGTACCCCACCCCTCCAGTCCCCCCTAAAGAAATTTCTAGTTAAAGAGACTCCTCCACTAATGACATTACTAATGCTAAAATAAATTGCTAAAATGAAGTTCTCGATGTGCTGGGTGTGTTTCAGGGGATGCAGCTAAGCTCCATGAAGGGTGACCTGCTGTCTGTGGACTATGAGTCCAGCGAGGAAGAGGAGATGGAGGTTGAAGAAGAAGAGAAACTGGTTATCAATGAAACAAGCAAGACAAGGTAAGAGTGTTTAATTACTATATAGGTATGTAATTGTTAAAAAAAAACCTGGCATGTCTTGCTTTACGTTTTACAGTGAACAATTACCTTTAGCTTTGTTTGTTGATTTCAGCTCCAAAAAAGGTGGTGGTTTTGGAGGCATGTTTGGGATGCTGAAGGGCCTGGTGGGCTCCAAGAGTCTGACCCGGGAGGACATGGAGTCAGTACTTGAGAAGATGAGGGAACACCTCATTGGTATGATATTACAGCTCTATCTCAATCGCCCTCGTGATTTTCTGCAACATTTAAAAAGTGCATTGTCTGCCATTCATTCTTCTTCTTTATGATCCAAAAGCAAAGAATGTAGCAGCCGACATCTCCTCTCAGCTCTGTGACTCTGTAGCCAAAAAACTGGAGGGCAAAGTCATGGGCACATTCACCAGTAAGTACACTTTCACATATCTACAATTAGAGCTTGGCAATATTTCAATATTGTGATATGAGACTAGATTTTGGATATTGTAATATGTCATAAGTGATGTCTTTTCCTGGAGTTAAAGGCTGCATTACAATAAAGTGATGATATTTTCTGAACTTACCAGACGGTTCTAGCTGTTCTGTTATTTGTCTTTACCCACTTAGTCATTATATCCACATTACCGATGATTATTTATTAAAAATCTCATTGTGTAAATATTTTGTGAAAGCACCAATAGTCAACACTACAATATCGTTGGGGTATCAACATCGAGGTATTTGTTCAAAAATATTGTGATATTAGATTTTCTCCATATCGCCCAGCCCTACCCACAATCCCACTTTCTTAAATTATTTTTTAATTTGGTGCAAGAATTAGTTGCAACGCAATGTGAGTCTTCTCTGCCTTCACTTGTCCTCCGAGATCACGGGCCAACATGTTAGGAAACGTGATTACAGTAATGCGTTTTCTCCAACATTGTATGATAACCACAGTAAATTGATTAAAACAGGGTCATCCCCTCAGTTTAATGACACTGCCTGTGATTTAAAATAAACATCCCATATATGTTCATTATCAATGGGATAAGTGTTGCATGGCCATTTGCATATTTGATATTGTAGATGTTTTTATTGAATTAGCCCCTTATTTGTTGCTTGAGATTTAGCAGTAAATCCATACTGAGATTCACAACAGTGCAACCTGCCCATCAGCCTATCTGTGTACAGTTTATTTATTTATTTATTTATACAACATGTTGGTCTCTTTATCAGTTCTCAATATTAACTCATGATTTTCACAACCAAATCAAAAAGAACCTTAGAAAGTGTACTTTCATTATCTTATTGTTGACAACAAAGTATTATTTGTGTACTCTCACCCTAGTCCAAAGCTCAATGTAGTAACTAGTACTAACTAGTATAATCATGTAATTCTAACAGAATTAGATCATTTCTGTAAGTAAATAACGTCATAACTCTCTCTCGTGTGTGCGTGTGTGTGTGTGTGTGTGTGTGGCCTCAACAGTAAAGTAGGCTCTGCAGGACTCACTGGTGCAGATCCTGCAGCCCAAGCGAAGGGTAGATATTCTGAGAGATGTCATGGAGGCGCAGAGCCAGCGTAGGCCTTTTGTCATTACTTTTTGTGGTGTCAATGGGGTTGGAAAGTCCACCAACCTGGCCAAGGTGAGTTGTCATTGTTAAAATAAGACCATTTCCTTCCCAAGTGCCCCTATGTTCCTGTGTTTTGCTGACCATTTACCCACACAGGGAATCGGTGGGGCTTAACTGTGTGTTTGTTAAAACAACACTAAAGCCCTTTTCCTCTTCATTCCCCCTACAGGTTGGAAGCGTAAGTGTCCATTACTGTGACCATTACCATTATTCTTATTTCTCATTGCTACTACAGCTCTGCTACCCGATCTGGCAAACTACCACCAAAATAATGTACCTTAAAATAATATATCCAAAATTGTTTCAGTGGTTCATCAACTTGTAACAGGGTGAACGACACTTAACGACGCATTATGCAAGTTTGCCAGATAAGGTAGCGGATCTGTAGTTCCAATGATATGGCCGTGTGTGTGTAGCTGTGGCCTCAACAGTAAAGCAGGCTTGCAGGACTCACTGGTGCAGGTGATCCTGATGCCTTAACGATGGCTCAGATATTCTGTCCCAATAAGGTATTTCAGTGAGTCAGCATGGAACACCAGGGCCAGCGGAATGAAGCCATTTTAATGGTTTTGAATACACCTTACTTTTTACTGGTGTCAATGGGGTTGGAAAGTCCACCAACCTGGCCAAGGTGAAAAAGTTGTCATTGTTAAAATAAGACCATTTTCCCAAGTGCCCCATATGTTCCTGTGTTTTGCTGACCATTTAAATGATGAGGACAACAAAGAATCGGTTGGGGCTTAATCTAGTGTGTTTGTTAAAACAACACTAAAGTCAATTTTCCACATCCATCATCAAGAAATACAGGTTGGACAAAGTGTCCATTACTGTTACCATTATTCTTATTTCTCATTGCTACTACAGCTCTGCTAAATAAGGAGGGACCGATCTGGCAAAAACCACCAAAATAATGTACCTTAAAAAAATATATCCAAAATTGTTTCAGTGGTTCATCAACTTGTAACAGGGTGAACGACACTTAACGGCGAAAATGGGGATCTTTACCAGTTTGGAGCCCTTTCTCATTATGCAAGTTTGCCAGATAAACTGGTAGCTGGATCTGTAGTTCCAATGATATGGCCGTAATGAACAATGATGTTTTTTTTTACACGTGACATGTTTTGACTTGTCATAGTAGGAAAAGCACAGGTGAAATTGATGACCTTAACGATGGCTCAATTCCATTTGTAATCCCAATAAGTTCTATTTCAGTGAGTCAAATATTTGCGTGCACAACACCAAAATCCTCTCCTAAACAAATGGAATGAAGCCATTATTAATGGTTTTGAATACACCTGTGCTTTTCCTACTGTGACATGTCAACATGTCTGACGTGAAAAGGGTATGTTCTGCTTCCAACCTGTAGGAGGGCCGAAGCAGAAAAGTTCTTTAGTGTTGCTTTAAGGTAGAGGGTTTAGTTTTGAGTGAGTGCTACCATCAGGTGGCATCGGTCAGAATACATGAGCCACGAGACGTCCGTCTACTAACAAAGTGGTGATGCAAATGATGAGGACAACAAAGAACACACGTGGGCCGGTGAATCTAGAAAAAAATCAAATACTAACAAATTAGAACTAACAAAAGTCAATAGCCTTCCACATCCATCATCAAGAAATAAGGATAAACAAAGCTGTCAGTTCATTGACTTGAACATGTTATTAAAATATGTGAAGGTGAAAGAGTCACTGAGAGGGAGTGCAGCCTTAAATAAGGAGGGCTGTCTATTTCTTCTGATCATCCTTGAGATGGTTCTACACCTTCATATAAAACCAGCTGTGTTTGAATGAAGAAAGGAAGTAAGGTACAGGAAGTTAGGTAGGTGAGAAAAGTAAAATAACACAATAATTGAAAATGGGGATCTTTACCAGTTTGGAGCCCTTTCTCATTTCCCAAATTTGTATGTCCTCCACTCCTTGATCTTTGATCCTCTTGCGTGTGACCTGGAAATCATTTTCAGCTCGCCGTGTTGAAGGCCAATTCATAAACTGCACGTCGAGGACTGAGGAGGCTTCTCGGAGGAGTTATAATTAAGGATACACCGATGTATCCTCAGCTGATGTTTTTTTTACACGTGACATGTAAAACTAGGTGTGACAAAGCAAGAGGGAGTTTGCTAAAACACCTGAAGGACTCCAAGATGGTGATAAATAAAATCCTCTGAGAGAGAGCGATAGTGTTATATCTGCGACGCCGTGGTTGATTTAACATTAAGTATCATTTGTAATCATACAAATTAATGTTCTGATTAAAAGCAGGTCTTCAAATATTTGAGTAAGTGTTCTGGGTGGACCACAAAGACAAAATCAATATTTTAAACAAATATTTCAACATTATGTCTGGGGCTGTTCTTGAATGGCATTGCCAGACATATGTGCAACCCAATGTCAGCACTAGAATATGGTCCACCAACGCTATCCAACCTGACAGAACTATTCTGGGATAATGGGGGAAAAATCAGATGTGGCTTGTTTGTATTTTTTAAAGCAATCACAATTGCCTTGGGCAGTGCAGATAAAGTAAGAGAAGTTTTACATTATTGAAAACAAAGTTTTTTTTTAAAAATATGCAAAAATTTGCCTAGTTTTTTTCTGTCAGATTTTGGATCTCTTACTTCAGAAATAAAATACATTATTTATTTTTTAAAAAGGCTGCATAAATAAAGATAAAATTTATATCTAATATATATATATATATATATATATATATATATATATATATATATATATATATATATATATATATATATATATTTTTTTTTTTTAACTTTTCTTCTCATGTCCAGATTGTGTCCTACCAATGTGTCTCTGTCTTGCTACAGATCTCTTACTGGCTAATAGAGAATGGTTTCAGTGTGCTGATCGCAGCCTGTGACACGTTCCGTGCCGGGGCCGTGGAGCAGCTCCGCACTCATCAGCGCCGCCTGAACTCTCTGCATCCTCCCCAGCAGCATGGAGGACGCCCTGTAGTCCAGCTCTATGAGAAGGGCTACGGGAAGGATGCTGCTGGAATTGCCATGGAGGCCATTGCCTATGGTAAACTACTTCTTTTACTGTTGAGTAATTTGAACTGTAAAGCTGTGGTTTCTTGTCGATTCCACTTGTCAGTTCCATTAATAATTCATATCACCCATTTGGTAAAATCACATGTACACCTTCTGTGTTTCATCTCCCCAGCGCGCAACCAGTCCTTTGACGTGGTGCTGGTGGACACTGCTGGGCGTATGCAGGATAATGCCCCCTTAATGACAGCCCTGGCCAAACTTATCGCGGTCAACATGCCTGACCTAGTCCTGTTTGTTGGAGAGGCGCTGGTGGGCAATGAGGCAGTTGACCAGCTGGTAAGACCACTCACAAATTCACACTTTATTTTTATATTTTTTTTCAGGCATGTTAACAAGAAATGTCATTGACGACTGACATTAAGGAGAAAGACAGTGTTGTTATAACTTCAATGAGAATTAAGTTTTTCCAGGATCGCCTCAAATCCTTTACTTCCCAGTATATGTAATTATGTAATCACTCAATGGAACTTCAGGGTGCAATTGTTAACCTCTCCAACAGAGGTCAGTGATCTGTTGTCATTATTGTGATCACCGGTGTGTTCTCTTTGCCTCTACATAGTGAGATGGTAAGAGGATGCAATACATATTAACTTTGACGTCATCAGGTTTTCCATGAATAACTCCACACTTTTTCTTCTCGTGTTCTCAGGTAAAGTTCAATCAGGCTCTGGCAGACCACTCCATGTCCGACAAGCCTCGCCTCATCGATGGAATTGTTCTCACTAAGTTTGACACCATCGACGACAAGGTATCTTATGTGTATTCCTATCCGGCTTTAATTAAGAGGCCTCTAAATAATCTTTAGATGCAGTTAAGGATTTGTCAGTGGTGGATTTTATGACTTTTAATTTGCAGCTGGAAGGTTTGTGGCTCTCATGCGTCATCCTTGCTCGTTCACAGGTTGGCGCCGCCATCTCCATGACTTACATCACAGGCCAGCCCATTGTGTTTGTGGGCACAGGGCAGACCTACAACGACCTGCGCAGCCTCAACGCCCGCGCTGTGGTCAGTGCCCTGATGAAGGCTTAAGCATGTTCTGCTGTTTATTCTTCGTCGCAAAGAAGCCAACAATACCTTTTGCCACGCTGCCGTGAGATGTTCCAGCCCTGCTAACCTGTTTATCATCCTCCTGCCCGCTCTACTTTGCATCAAATGAAGACCTCATGCCATGCAAAGGGCTGTATTCTGCCAGTAAAGGACAAGTGTGCACTTTGAAAGACAGAACATTTTGCAACAAAGCCAGAGGGGCCTCCCTTTTTGAATTGTTTCTAAACTTCTGAGCTTACACTGAAAAAGTACCTCAGACAAGCCATTTTTAAACAATGGCCACATCCAAATGACATTTTAGCTGACTAAATGGACCTAGGCTTTAAATGTCACCAGTTTAATGGTTAACACAGTAAAGACTTTAAAAAAAAATCCCTACCTGGCATTTTGTCAGTCAGTTTTCCCCTCTTCATGTAAATGAGGTCAGGTGGTGAAGGCTTGCTGGATGTGACATTTCAGCAGCTGTCTGTGCCTGAGGAAAGCTTAGTGACCATTGTGCCTAATAATCCATTTCCAGTCTTCTTAGTTAACACTTTCACTACATGGGTGGTTATCCATCAGGAGTACCACGGCAGTTCAGGTCAGAAACCTGTTTGCAACATCCAGTCATAAAGTAGGCGCAAATATCAACACTTATGAAGTTAAATGTTGTACTCTCCTAATCTCTCTAATCCAAAAATGGAATGACAAACTAGTACACATGTTCTGGATTGATTGTTCTATGAAAGTTATCTCCCAGAGCTTCTTGCCTGCCTAACACAGTCAACATATTTTCATTATAAAATGAGACTTTGAGTTTATAGTTGATGAAAAGTGGAAAGATATTTTGTAACTTAATTTTTTAGTTCTTGCAGTTTGTCCATAGATTTTCAGACTACACCTCCTGTGTGGTTTGTGGAAGTTCTATGAGCCTTTTTATTTATGTTTTCTCCTCTGAATTACTCTTCATTTGCAAGAAGAAATGTCTTAAAATATCTCTAGCCCCCTTTAATTTGTGGTAGAGCATTATGCGCAAATCAAGAGTCAAACAGACAATTTGAGCTAATTTATGAGAATGTAAACATTTCTAAATAAAGCTGCTATATGCTATGACAGCCTGTAAAGTGGAGCCTTTTCTATCATGTTGCAGGGACACATGGTCTGTAGCTCCACTACAGACTGATCCAGTACCATCATCATCAGATAGCATAAGACATGCAAACAAGACAGGACAAATGAGATACCAAATGCTTTATTTGAAAATAGTACTTATAAATACTATGTCCAAAAACACATGCAAGTATTAAAAATACAAAAAAGGCTTACAAAGAACATTTTTAGCACAGGAGTGGCAAAGTGATTGCTACTGGCTGGGAGCCTCTCTGCTGTCTTCTAAGGACAGAATCATAATGTAACCATCCATCACAAAGATAAGTATTATTGCCCATCCCAATTCCCCATCCAGTAGTGTGCAAATCAAGTTTTTACTGGTTTTAGGGTAGAGCATGACATAACAAACCTTGCATAACACAAGATTGCTTTCGGTTAAGATTACCTACAACTTCTCTTCCCAGGCAGGTAGGTCAAGGTGATGCAGTTTGATTTAATCTTTGTAATCCATATCCAAATCAATGCAGAAAAGTCAACTGTCAGTGGACTCATATCTATAAGATGTTGTCAAATTGAAGTGAGACCATGTCATTCCATCGTCCACTTTTTTACTGTAGATTTGCAAATGTTGAGCAACATTTAAATACAGTGCAGTGGGACAGAGTTTGGGTACTGGCAGTGGCGATTACTTCTGCTTCTCCTTTCCCTTTTAAAACAGAACTAATAAAGGAAAATCACAGACACCCTGTGAAACCCTGTCAACAGCTTTTAGATCGGCCATGGCCCATGGTTTGCCTGCATTCCTAAATCTCTGGACTGAAATCAGACTCTAGTACTACCCAAAGTACACTGATCTCACGAGAGAGCTGTGGAGGAAAATGACTGATAATGATCCCGACTGTGTGCCTGTCAAGAATGATGGGCTGGGGCAAAAAGAGAAGGAAGGGACTTAAGTGAGCAGTTGAGAAACAAAGAGCATCAACCTAAATGTTGCCAATGACTGCCATGCATGCAATACTGCCAGGTCAGGTGTATCTTTGTGTAAAGGATTGCCAGCAGTTCTTTTGATTCTAAAAATCAAGAACAGACCTGACTTTTCTATCTACCAGCATGCAGTAAGACAACAAGAGCCTTGGACAGTACTTCACTGTATTATTCTGGAAATGTCTCTTGCAAGTGGCCACTGCCTCAAGTCAAAGACAAACATTCAGTCCTAACCTTGAAGGAGGCTTTTCTGTGTGTTAAAGCCATTCTGCTGTTCTTCCCCGTTTTGTGAAGGAGACCCTGCAGGTAAACAGACAATTATAAAATGCAGGCAACTCATTTTGAAATCCTTTCAGAGAAAAGACCTAGCAAGTTAACCCAATTTACTGAATTGAAATACAAGGAATCCCACAATTTATTTTCCAAGAGAGGCTGACAAAAAAACTGATGTTATGAAACCGGGACTATTGACTACAATTAATGCCATAAATCAAATCTGCTTCCAGGCTAGTTTTAATGCTTCAACTCTGGTTCAACCCATGTTATAACATATCCACCAGAAATAAATGCAATAATGTCCATTACATACATTAAATGGTCGGATACTATTTAAGAATCATTTCTGATTTAACTAGAGTACCCGATGAAAACAGTAAATTCCACAAGAAAAATTTAGATTTAGTTTAAGTTTGTCAAACAAAACAAATGCATTTACTGTGCACTGAATTAACCTGGTACCAGAGCTGAATAAGATCAAACTATCTGTTGCCTGAAATGCAGAACCCATTTTGACAGCAGAAGCAACCAAGCAATGAGCAAGTCAGTAACATTTATTTCTAAAGTGCTCCTTACAGCCATGAGCCACAAAGTGCTTCACAGGGCATAACACAAAATACAAGACAAGAAAATCATTAAAAAAAGATAAAATGACCATGTGAGCACATGTTTAAAAGTACAAAACTAAATCCACAATAATACATAAAGAGCAGATGCGGTGCAGACAGGTTACCAAAATTCCTCTGAACAGGTAGGTGTGCATATATACATACATTCATACACACACACACACACACACACAGTGGGGAGAACAAGTATTTGACACACTGCTGATTTTGCTGGTTTTCCTACTTACAAAGTATGTAGAGGTCTGTAATTTTATCATAGGTACACTTCAACTGTGAGAGACGGAATCTAAAAAAAAAAAAAAAAAAATCCAGAAAATCACATTGTATGATTTTTAAACAAACAACTATTAATTTGCATTTTATTGCATGACATACGTATTTGATACATTGGAAAAGCAAAATGTAATATTTGGTACAGAAATCTTTGTTTGCAATTACAGAAATGAAATGTTTTCTGTAGTTTTTCACCAGGTTTGCACACAGTGCAGCAGGGATTTTAGCCCACTCCTCCATACAGACCTTCTCCAGATTTTTCAGGTTTCCGAGCTGTCGCTGGGAAATACGGACTTTCAGCTCTCTCCAAAGATTTTCTATTTCAGATCTGAAGACTGGCTAGGCCACTCCAGGACCTTGAGATGCTTCTTACGGAGCCACTCCTTAGCTGTCCTGGCTGTGTGTTTTGGGTAGTTGTCATGCTGGAAGACCCAGCCACCCCCCCCCCCCCATCTTCAGTGCTCTTACTGAGGGAAGGGGGTTGTTGGCCAAGATCGCAATACATGGCCCCATCCATCGTCCCTTCAATACGGTGCAGTTGTCCTGTCCCCTTTGCAGAAAAGCACTACCAAAGAATGATGTTTCTACCTCCATGCTTCATGGTTGGGATGGCGTTTTTGGGGTTGTACTCATCCTTCTTCCTCCAAACACCGCGAGTGGAGTTTAGACCAAAAAGCTCTAGACCACATGACCTTCTCCTATTCCTCCTCTGGATCATCCAGATGGTCAGTAGCAAACTTCAGACAGGCCTGGACATGTGCTGGCTTGAGCAGGGAGACCTGCGTGCGCTGCAGGATTTGAATCCATGACGGCGTAGTGTGTTACTAATGGTTTTCTTTGAGACTGTGGTATCAGCTCCCTTCAGGTCATTGACCAGGTCCTGCTGTGTAGTTCTGGGCTAGTCCCTCACCTTCCTCATGATCATTGATGCCTCACGAGGTGAGATCATGCATGGGCCCCAGAACTTCTTCCATTTTCTAATAATTGTTGTTGTTGTTCCAACAGTTGTTGCCTTCTCACCAAACTGCTTGCCTATTGTCCTGTAGCCCCCCCAGCCTTGTGCAGGTCTACAATTTTATCCTTGATGTCCTTCCAAAGCTCTCTGGTCTTGTTCATTGTGGAGAGGTTGGAGTCTGTTTGATTGAGTGTGTGCACAGGTGTCTTTTATACAGGTAACAAGTTCAAACAAGTGCAGTTAATACAGGTAATAAGTGGAGAAAAGGAGGGCTTCTTAAAGAAAAACTAACAGGTCTGTGACAGCTGGAATTCATACTGGTTGGTAGGTGATCAAATACTTATGTCATGCAATAAAAATCAAATTAATTATTTAAAAATCATACAATGTGATTTTCTGGATTTTTGTTTTAGATTCCATCTCTCACAGTTGAAATGTACCTATGATAAAAAAATACAGACCTCTACATGCTTTATATGTAGGAAAACCTGTAAAATAAGCAGTGTATCAAATACTTGTTCTCACCACTGTATGTATGTTATTTTTTAAATAATCCCCAAAAACTTCAGACCGTAAAACTTCAGACGGTAGATCACTCCAAAGTTCAGGATGGCACTATACCGTTACCCATCACCAAGTCTTAGCCACATATACAGAGTCTGACTGTGCAATGCTCTGTATGTAAGAGTGTACTCCAGCAATTTAGTGTTGCACTCCCGTTAAATTTGGGGACTTGCAGGAGGCGGATTTAAAAAAGGCGGAGGCCCCATATTTTGAATATTTGTTCTAAATGTCAAATAGGTCAAGACAAGGACAACAGCAGTGGATCCTATATTATCCATAATGCAACTCAACATTGTCTTTTCATTCTCCTAAATGCCCACTTCTTTAAAACCCCACATCTCTAGTTTGACTCTGAGGCCCAATCTGAGACAACCCTGCAGAACACACCCTCTCTTACAGTACAAACAGGCACACAAAGTTACCGTGATCAACTTTATTCTTCCTTACCCCAGCCGTTGGTTGACACATCACGGTTGCAGATCTCGTTGGCCAGCCTCTCAAAGTACTCGGGTAGGTCGGCATACTCGTCTCCATAGGAGATGACCTTGATGCCCTTGTCTAGCATGTTGTCACGCAGCTTCTTGAACTCTCCCACGTCCTCTCGCCGTACAAGCATGAAGTGTTCAAGGTCCGACTTGTGTTTGACTGCCTCCAAGAACAGAGCTTGGAAAGTTGTGTCGTCTACTGTGCGTCCGCAGCCGAGAAACACAAAAGACTTGGTCTCGTACAGTTTCTGGATCTCCCGCTGTTGAAATCAGAGGTAATATAAATATTACTAATACACTTAGACAAAAGCTACCATTTCAAATACAGCAATTTGGTCATTGACACTTAAAGCGTTTAGTACAGAATCTTGCAGAGTAAAGTCCTTACCAGAAACATAACCAATAAGAACATATTCAGGGCTCACCATAACTTCAGTGTTCCTCAGTACATTCTGGTAGCCTGCAGGGTGCAGTACAATACCACTGGGGTTTGTGTAAACACCATGGATATGCAGAACACTTAACATCCGCTTCTCCTGAGCCCACTCCAACACCTAGACACACACACACACGCACACAGAGACTTACTTAACAGTCCACTGCACTCAATCCTGTTCTGGCTGGGCTGGGAGCAAAATCACTGAACAGCAGTTAGAGGATATTAGCCCTGATGGAGAGGAGGCATAAATACCAAGACTGACAGGCAACAGGTCTCTCAGAAAAATCTGCCCAGTTTTTGCAAATGTGTGTTCTATTTAACAAATAATCAACCAAACTTTAAAACGCACTGGAACTTAAATTACATGACTGAAAAATTGTCATTTTGTGGAAAAACTGGTCAGAAGCAAAAACCTGTCTACTAGGGAATCGCTGGCTTCTCCTACATCCCATTCTTAAGCCCAAAGCAAATATTGTTTAATCTATAAAATTTGACAACAGCTGGTTAGAACTTTAGCCTCCACTTGTCAGAGACAAAAGTCTCTTTCAGGACAAAGCATTATCTATTTGCCTCTAAATACGGCCAACGAGGAACTTCACTGCAAGGTTACGTCATAAATGTGACTGACTGTGCAGTGAATGAGTTCACCCATATGATCAGAGGACAACATACTCTTCAGGCAGAGTTACCTGCGATGTGTCCCCCTCCAGACTAGTGCGTTTGTGATTTGACATTAAAATTGTCTCTGAAATACAACTTGAATTTTGAAATTTCTCAGATTATCCAAACAATACAATCCAGGTCTGAACTAACAACGTATTTGCTTAAGTGACCTTTGCACTCATCTGGAAAAAAAGCTGAGTGTATTGTGGCAGAGAAGATCAATCAATGCCATAACAGAATCCCAGCCCTGTTTACCTTCTTCTCATCCGTCAGGTCCAACGACTCCAGCTTGGTGCCCTGGTGAGCTGCATAGATCTCCAACAAGTTGTCAAAGTTAGTAGTGAGGACCAGCGCACCACTTTCCATTAACTGCAGCACTGAGCGCAGAAGATGTTTCCCGGCATGCTCCATCTTGCACTCCAAATTGTCAAACACCTCGTATAGACAGTCTTTGAAGAATGTTGAGCGCACATTGCCAGTTCTCTGTGAAATAGAGAAAAAACACATTTACTCACTATATGAGTAGATGGGACAAATTGCTCAATTGGCATGCTTTTCACACAAGTGTTTTGTAGGTTTTTAAGTTCAAACATCATGATTGCTTTATGAGGTTGTTTGGTGATGTTACTGCAAAAAGTGAAAAAGTGCAACGCACAATCCTACTTACAGTGGGGCTTGAAAGTTTGAGCACCCCAGGTAAAAATTTGTATTAATGTGCAAGAAGAAAGCCAAGAAAAGATGGAAAAAAATCTCCAAAAGGCATCAAGTTTGGGCACCCTGCAGAGTTTATAGCATGCACCGCCCCCTTTGGAAAGCTGAGACCTGACAGTGTCATGGATTGTTCTCAATAATTGTCTGAAAAGACCAGGTGATGGCAATTTTAAGGTTTTTAATGCCCAGACTCATCTGACCTTGCCCAAACAATCAGCACCATGGGTTCTTCTAAGCAGTTGTCTAGAAAACTGAAACTGAAAATAGTTGACAAAAAAGCAGGAGAAGGCTATAAGAAGATAGCAAAGCGTTTTCAGATGCTAATATCCTCTGTTCAGAACGTAATTAAGAAATGGCGGTCATCAGGAACAGTGGAAGTTAAAGCAAGATCTGGAAGCCATCTGTGAAAAAGCTAAAGTTAAAGAGAGGATGGCTTCTGCAAATGGATAATGATCCTAAACACACCTCAAAATCCACAGTGGATTACATCAAGAGGCGTAAACTGAAGGTTTTGCCATGGCCTTCACAATCACCTGACCTCAACATAATTGAAAATCTATGGATAGACCTTAAAAGAGCAGTGCGTGACAGACAACTCAGAAATCTCAAAGAACTTGAAGACTTTTGGAAGGAAGAATGGGCGAAGATACCTCAAACGAGAATTGAAAGACACTTGGCTGGCTACAAGAAGCGTTTCCAAGCTGTGATATTTGCCAAAGGGGGCAGTACAAGGTATTAACTCTGCAGGGTGCCCACATTTTTGCAGACGCTATTTTTTTGTAAAGTGTAAATGATGGAAATAAAATCTAAAAAAGAAATGCAGCAAGCAAAAATCAACACTTTAATCTAGTGTGCCAGGAGGATGTAAAAAAAATACATTGTGGTACACTCAAGTATTTCACTGTTGCTGCAATGCAAGACATCTTTACTACTGCCTTCTCACAATAGAAGAAATTGTGTCCCTAAATATTCTTGATTTGTCAAGTCTTAACACACGAATGGCCAAATTGTAGTAAATAATCTAAAAAAAAAGAATTTCCAACCTAAAATGCTGTGTGTACTGACTGCAAACTGATTCAGAAAATAACGTTATATCAAATATTTACTGTACTCGGGGTATATTTTCAGTGTGTGGGGCCCCACTGGGAATTTAAACCCAGACTTTGTCAGTGTTTGACATTATCATTCATTGGAAATGGCATGTTTAAATTGTTAGAAAATGAGCAGAATTACTGCATTAGTTTAAGGGTAGGTATGTCCTGTTACAATATTTAAATACCTATCGGATATTGTCAAATTTACCACAACTGTGATATCAAGTACACTTTCAAGAACCAGCAGCATTTTAATGGGATTGAACTCTTGAGTACACAGTTTTACTTATCATGCCATGTGACCTCACCATGTGTGTCCCAAGTTGAGCAACAGTTACATGATATGCTTTGGATGCGGGGCACAGCCGCTAAATAATTGCTACCACAAAAACTAGAGAAAATTATTGTAGTGTAATTTCTCCATAGTAGGTCCATTTTGTTTTGATGTTGTTAATATAGTAGAGTATGTATAGCTATATAGCCCCTTCAGCACTCCTATTTGTAGACACATTAGGTGTAAAGATGTCAGCCTAGTTACTATCTTTAATCAGGAGTTTAGGCTAAATGTGGGTACTAAGTGACTTGTATAGTCATGTACTCGAGGCCCTTTTTATTTTGTTTTGAAGGTCCCATGACATGGTGCTCTTTGGATGCTGTTATATAGACCTTAGTGGTCCCCTAATACCATATCTGACTTATATTTCCCAAAATTCAGCCTTGGTGCCGAATTACAGCCACTACAGCCAGTCCCATAATGAGCTTTCCTTAGTATGTGCCATTTCTGAGTCTGTAGCTTTTGAGGAGCAGAGAGGGGGGTGGAGAGGAAGAGGCTGGGGGTGTGGTCTTGACCAACCATCACTTTGCCCATTTGAAAGCCATGATGTCTCTCTCTCTCTCATTGGTGGGCCAAATTCTCTGGGCGGGCAAAGCAGAGAAAGGGGAGGTAACTTTGCCCCTTATGACCTTATAAGGAGAAAGATTCCAGATCGGCCCATTTGAGCTTTCATTTTCTCAAAAGGCAGAGCAAGATACCCAGGGTTCGGTTTTCACCTATCTCTATTGCAAGACACTTGGGGACAGGCTGGGGGAACTCATATTAATGTAAAACCTCATAAAAGTGAAATTTTTATGCCAGGGGACTTGTAACATGCTTTCACCAAGACTTCTCCTTGGCATCACCCTCCACAGGAATTCCAACTGGCACCCTAACTGCCCCAATTTACTTTCAAGTAGAGACTTCAGGGGTGTGTCAAGTTTTTTTTTTTTAAGTATCTACTCATGGGCAACTTTGTTCTGTATCAAACACTCCATCCCCCTCTCTGATACTGACCATAGCTTGTCAAGTAGCAACTCGCATACCACTGTAGCCTACTAAGAGATTATGGGTTGTGACTACAGTCGGAATCTCACCATTACCTGGCTGAGCCTGTTGTAAAAAGAAAGAGGCAAAAAAGAAAATAGTCTGGCAGCTAAGAATAGCAAAGTGTAGTGCCGAGATGCAATGACCTAGGTGATCCTAGCACAGGGAAATGCTGCGCTGACTTCCAGAGATTACAGCTCTAATGGGCTAAACAGCGGGAGTCCTTTTCACAGGAAGAAGCTCATTATCCACGTCTAGTGTCTACAGCACCCATCCTGATCACTGGGTGTCCTTGGACTGTCTCAGGACTTATGTAATGACTAAAATTAAGTGCAAGTAAACAACTCTAGGTTTTAAATATTCTCTTAATAAATTTTATTCATTTTATGCTAGCTCTGGACTGCCCTACTGTGGACATGCAAACAGATAGCACAAAACAAACAAAAATTCCTATAACACAAGGACTTAAAGACCACATAGCTTAATCTTTTTCCACAGTTATGGTTAATTTCACAATGATAGTTGACTTGTGTAAAATAAACCACAACAGTTTCCTTTAGCAGCAATGGAAATAAAGCGCTTTATCATTTACAAATCTCAGATTATCATCAGAGCCAGTATCAACACGTGATCAAATGTTTCCTCCATTCACCCAAAACATTGACAATATTTCTTGCCTGAATTTTAAATAAACAAGACGGCAAAGTTGTTATTTGCCAAGGTCAAATGTGTGAGGATTTACAAAAAAAGTTCTCTCTCAGTTTTAACTTTAGATTAGCCTCATTACCTGCCACTGTGTGCCAGCAAACCACCATAATCCATCTCAAACACAATCCCATGAAAAGTGGGTTAAACTCTCACAGCTGTTAACTAGACTGGAGGCAAGTCTCTCACACCCTCATATGCTTCAGTTTTCTTTGGGTATTTTCATACCCAAAGATATTTTTCCCCAATTCATATTCTCATATGAATTGGGGAAACACTATAGCTCACATACTTTTGCAGATTGCAGATGGGTTTTGTGAATGGAATCACTACAAACTCATGTCCTCTCCTGTCATTTACAGTATGCTTGCTGTTTGGGTGGTGCTTTAACTCTGTCTGAATGGAAAATCTGGGCAGGGGGGGGCAGCTGTTTCACATTTTTCTATGCTTGTTTTTTCTCTCAGCATGCTAGAGCCTGCTGTGTCTGTGGCCAACGGCAGTGGGCTGGTGTCTGCACGACTGTGGATTGAAATAAACACGCTGGATAAAGCCATAAAAGCGTTGCTTGTTCGCTTTGTGACAACAGGCTGGCTGAGGGCAGAAACAAAGCGCTTTATCAATGTCAAAGGTGCGATGAGACATGACTAACACAGGAGGCAAACTGTATTAAGGCTCCCATCTGCCAGCCCTGCTCCAGACCAGACCAATATAGCCAGAAAACTGAGTAGTATGAAAAACTGTTTTTATCCATTTTCTTTAAAAAAAATATTATTTGTAATAAAACAATTTGTTTAGAGCTGCAAGGTTCTGAGAAAACGTTAGTCCTTAAAAAGTCTTACATTTGCTGTCCACAATAAAAGGAGAGTGGTTCAGTTTTTAAAATAAACCAAAAGTCTAATATATGAGCTTGTTGAATTTTCATTTCTCTTTGGAAAACTCACAAATATCATCTGAATTTGGATGAATAAGTTATTACTACCAACACCAAGCAGAGGACAGGAACAAAGTGAACACCAGACTGAATAATAGGAGCATTTAAAAGTCGACACTGCTTCACTAAACCCATTTGGGAAAGTTCTTTCCAATGTAGGTTTATGTTTGCTGATAAAACCAAAACATTTGTAGTCTGACTTCCCAAACTACCATATAATAGTAGCTTTGTGCATTACTCCCCAGTTCCCCTTTAATTTAAATTTTCATTAAAAGGGGAACTATGCAACGTCCGACTGGCGAGTCGCCGCACTCAGCATCAGGAAGTATTGCGTGTTATCAAGTCTTGCTATGTAACAAATTGCTTCTATGTAACAAATTCGGCACTGCACACATACGCCCATTCAGGAACCAGCTAACAAGGTAGTGATGGAGTTTTCCCGAGTTTTTCACACTATCGTCATGGCTGAGCTGGCAAAAAAAAGCAGAAAGCATTGTCTGAGGAACAGAGAAAGAGGAAATGGCGGACTGACCCAGCGATGAGTCTGACACAAATAAACATAGGAGCTGCCAAATATCTATTCCAAAGCTGTAGGGGGAGCTCTATAGAGAAATCTGTGGAGCATAAAGCTAGAAAACAGCAAAGAAATGGTCAAAACTGCACAGCGCCCCTTTAAAAAGGGCCCAAGACATTTTGATGCATAGAAAATCATCACTGCAGGTCTGTATATCTGCTGTAAACCTCAATAAAAACACTAATGTGATGACAGAGAAAAATGACAGTGCGCTGGCAGTATTTTTGCAATGTGTTTGTACATGCTTGACATGGTGGTGTATACTGTAGAGGAAAGGCAAGGAAAAAAGCTCAGGCAGTCTTACCGGGGAAAGTTTCTGAATGAGGTCATGGGCCACATGAACCAAATTCTTATCTTCCTGCATGTGCTTCTGGAAACGCCGACTCTCCTCCTCCTCTAGTAGGTCAAAGTCATTGGCTGCATCAAGCAAGGCCTGGATGAGACCTTTCCAGGAACGGAGTGCGGGGACTTGGGGGGCCACTGCAGAGCTTACCCCTGTGCCAATCACCAAGACTAGCTCGGGGGGCTTGCTTAGTCTTCAGGCTGGGCAGAAGTTTCCTTTGGGGAAGGCAGAGATTGAGTGATGATAGTTCAAAAGATGGTGCTTCCCAAATCCTTCCACACATCATTAAACAAACCATTTTCAAGCAGATTAACATGCAGTGTGAAACTAAAACCTAGCTTTAGTTAGGTCTGGAAAAAAAAAGATTTTAAGCCATGTAGACAAAACTGATGCATGAGTCATGGGCAGACTGTGCCGCTGGCTCCAAAGCAGCGCCTGAGCTTAGCTTACCTGGGCTTTTTTGCATTTGAGTCTGCATCCTGAGAATCAGCTGCAGGTCTCTTCTCAGTTTTCACTGAAACAACGGAGGCCATTCAGGTCCTGTAACAGAAACAAGATCAGCCACATGCTAAATCTAATGACCACACAAAGCAATTCTGTAAACTAAGTGTCACATGCATATGTTGTTTGACTGAGATGACACTTCCCTTTTAACAACCTTATTTTGGAATTAAGGCTGTCAAAATGAACGCCATAATAATTACTTATATTATGCTTTTAGCATATTTTTTGAGCATACAGTACCTTTGAGGTTACTCTGGAAAATATTCTAGACAGTAAGTACTTGCCAATGTTTTGTATTGTTGCAATAATATTAAACATTTGCATAAAACAAGCTTATTTCTCCACTCCCAATTGAATAAAAATTGTGACTAACCGCAATTTAAATATGGACAATCGTGTGATTAAACATTTTAATTAATTGACAGCCCTAACTGGAATGATGTCATATAGGAAATCATATTTCAAACATGCCAGGTCAAAGTGTCATGGCAAATGGAAACGGTGCTTCCACCTGTCGTACTCCCATATTATAAAACGTAAGATTTGTCTCTTTTTACTTTACTTTATTATAAAGCAGGTCTTGGTGCTATATAAATACTGCAAAGTATCAACACGATTAATCCACAGAGAAGAGCACACAGCCAGTATCCAAAAACGGTGCCTTTCCATGGGGGGGCAGCCCATGCTCACTCTGACATCTCTCTTGGGTTGGCAGTAGCTCTGTCTGTAGGGAGTTGGGTTGGGAAAAGGAGGGTCCAGGTTCAAGTCCCCATATGTATCAAAGTACGGCTGTGGACTGGTAGCTGGAGAAGTGCCAGTTCACCTCCTGGGCACTGCCAAGGTCTTCATGGGAAAGGCACTGAACCCACCAACTCTGACATCTCTCCATTTAGTATAGGTACTAAGCATGTGTGTGTAATTTAGGCATGTGTGTAATAACACAGTGAAAACATTGTAATTTCCCCTTGCATGATTAATAAAGTATACATTACATTAAATGGTCCGTCAGGACTTCTGTATATTGTGATGTCACAACTATATTATATATTGGTAATGCCTCTACAATGCTGTTTCGATCATTACCCAGCTGCAATGAAGGTGCAAAGAGAGTGCTGATGCAAAAGACCCGAAAATGCTGACTAATCAGAGCAGACTAGTCTTTTTCGGAAGGTTGCATAAAGAGACAGGCTCTAAACCGAAGGGTTTCAGACAGGTATATTCAGATAGACACTATCGGGAATTAATATGTTTTTGTTTGTTTTTTTTACAATAAAACATGTTCTAATGGAAACTCAAAATGCAAGTACGAACCTGAAAATGAGCATAATATGGCACCTTTAACACCGTCCTCATTTAACAGGAAATAATGTATACATTTCCTCCTTCAACACACCTTGCGGTTTTCCATTGTAAAATACAACTTGCAGTGATGTTATTGTTCCTGGAAACTGTGACAGACAAGGTGACGTTAGCACGTTTTATTATAATAGCTGCTGATTCCCTAATATTTTATTCTTCACTTTAACAATAGTTACACTTTAGTCAATGCCCCACTGTCCAACAGCAAGCATGTGCGGGGAGTTTACGTTAGTAACGTTAATTAGCTAACGTTAACACAGTCCACGTTTTACTAACATTCGATTCTAAAGAGACTATATATTACTGTACTATTTGAAGCTAACGGTCACAAAAAAGGACAAGGTAACGTTAACAAGCGGTGCCAGTACTTACCTTGATATAGGTAACGTTAAGTTTATGTCCAGTATTTATTTTCGTTCAAGAAGAAATCCTTTTGATTCGAAGTCAGCGAAAGCCAATTCTATATTTACTTGAGCCACGTTAATGTCATGACGTTAAATAGCATATGGGCATCGACTTGAGTTCAGACCATAGACTGGATATTAATTTAACAGTCTATGGATTAGACCTTTTAGCTTGTGATGTTGTTAATTAAACCCGATGATAATTGAACGTCAGCGGGACCGTAAACCACCACAGAATAATGAACAAAGGAAACTAACGTTAGTTAGATTAACGCTAGTTAGTTTTTTTTGCTTTAAGCTAAGTTAGCTAGCTAGCTAGCTAGCTATCTCAGAGGTTTGTCAAGAGCCCGAAACTGTGTCTGTTTACTTGTCATTCTGATGATAGAGTAACCTAAGCAGCATATACCCGTGGTTAAACAACCTATTTAACTAAATTATGCCATGTAACTCCACCGATGACCGTTATAAATCAAAAACGCTTTCAATTTTCCCTACTTCCTCGGCAGCTTCAGTAACCGTCTATGTTTAAGTTTAGCGGAGTTGTTGAAGTCACCGCCTGTGGTGATGTGTGCAGCCGGTCTTATGATGCCTTCAAGTGCTGTACGAATAACTGTTTTTAGGTTTATTGACCCGCATGGGATATCAATTACGACAGACAAAAAGCAGACTCGTCCATCAGTTTTAACGGAATACAATATATACAAACAAATAAATCGGTATTTTCAGCAAGAGAGATGTCAGGATTAAACTTGTACCATTCCGAAGTAATGTATTAATAATGTATTATTTTGTCATATTTATACGTATTCATGTACATATTATAGTCATTATAGTCCTCCCCGGCATCAAAATATATATTAATACAACTTTTGTCTTTTACTACACACCACAGTAGGGCCTAACGTTAGCCCAATGTAAACTGTTGTTTACGCCACAAACTGCTGCTTACAACTTGAAATTATTGTGCAGATTTTCAGATCTTCTGGACACAGTGGCACGTCTCTTTTCACTTTCTTATTTCATTCAGAAATGATTGGAATCAAATGTATGCAGAAATCAACCAATCATTCTTTGTGTCCAAGGCCTCACATTAGACAATTAAAAAAGAAATAGTCAGAACTCTTCTTTTTTTTTATCACTTAAACACTAGTTAAGCTGCTACTTATCGATAAACCCAGCAACAATCCAGATGGCCTTGTATGCTTTTCTCCCTGTCCCATAATAGTAACACGTCAGTGTAGACTACTACTACAGGAAAACGGCTTCTAGCCTGCCATCTTCTGTTTAAAATAAAAACTGCATTTTTTTTAAGTATTTAAGGCAAAAACAACCTAAACAAAATTAAAACCCTTCATTTTGTCTGATGTAAACCAGGTTTTTTGTTTTATCAAATGTTGCAAAAAAGTTACTTATATGTGTCAAGTTGATAACTGATGTTGAAATGGTACAGAAGTTTTGAAACACTCTGCTAGTGGTAGTGTCTCCTGTACAACTAGCAAAGTTAGACCATAACAAATCCAGGTAAAGATATTTTTATGAACCCCACAAAAGAGATTACCGTAATTGAGTACTAATACTTATTAGTACATCAAATATTTACCCTGAATGTGGGCCCCCTTGCACCATGGATATGGGTACAAGTGGCCTAAGTACACTCTTTATGCTTTTTAGTATATCCAAAAATGCAGGGCACGCCTTATTAGAGGGGCCATTAAGCAGACATCCAACCCCATAACTGTACAAGTGGACCTGTTGACATTAATAAGTTTCATAAAATATACACAGTACCTCTATGTTGCAGCTCTTGCCATATTTGCAGTTCAAGTTGCGAGTGTCAGTATTAAATAGAGCTGTAAAGCTTTCTTTGCAATGAATCTGATGGTTTCAGACTCAGTTATGTGACAAAAGTATTTCAAAAGACCACTCAATGCTCACTTTGTTTTTTTCAATTTATTTGAGAATGAACCCAAATTAACATTGTATGATCAAATGTTTAACATACTTTCCTCAAAGTACCAAATGAAACAGCAATATATATTGGAGTGAGATGATCAACACATTTTTACTTGGTGAGTAAATAATTTATAATTATAGTGCAAAACATATTGGATATAGGCATATTTATATGTCCACATCAATGCATACAAGTGAGTATTAAATATTCAAATACATAACTGAATTAGCAGTTACATGTTCAATCTAAACATATCAATGTATTTGAAGACGTAAACATTAAAAGGCATACAATTTGTCAATCTTCAACATTCAAAAAATATTTTTTCTTTTAACACATTTTGTATCCCAAATCATCAACCAATAAAGAACTTTACAACTGTAAAGTTGAATGTCTCCCCAGATAAAAGGCTTTGTGTTCATTCAGTAACAGCAGAAAAGGCATACTGGTTGCATTGGATCACTTTCAGCAATGCTCTCTCTTACATATGATTTTCAGTCACTGGTTTATTTGCAAGAAAGTTAAAATAGACTGTTTAAAGGTCAAAAGTCTAACCATGAGCTCCTGAAGAGGTAAAATCCCTTAACCCTTAACCAAGCAAGAGTTTTGGATTTTCACTCCTTCCCTTTTTAAAATGCAGCAATTATCCACAACATGAACCTGAAAGTTGCATGAGGCACAACACAAGATTTAGTTGTAGTACTTCACTCAAGTAGAATGTAATACAGTAATAAATAACAGACTGCAGATGTAGAAACAATCACCCTCTGATATTGAAATACCCGGGTCCTTATTCTGGTGTTTGCAGATGTCTTACTAGTATGATTTCTGACTAGTCAGAGGAGTAATTTCTATTGCCAAAGTGAAATATGGCTTTAAGGGCACAAAGGATTAGCATAGGTCTGGTTAGTGCTCTGCACAGTATCCAGCAGTACCTTCCTTCTTTCTAAAACCCTCATAGATCCTGATAGTAAAGTCTATGAAGAACTAAAGGTAAAGGAAGGAATTTTAAGAAATCACAGTTGCTCTACACAGAGATAGAGCCCTCTCTAAAGTTGGTCTTCCCTATCAGAACATTGAGAAGTGTAGCCTTGCCCTCCTGGGTCTCCTTCTGAGCCTGCCTGATGATGTCGCTTAGCCTATCCTCATCCTCACGCCCTACAAGGTAGCCCTTACCACCGTAACCATCTGTCACTATATGATAATCTGCAAAAATGGGAGAAGACAATATAATTTGTCAGTTAGTAGCTGCACAGTCATCTCATCATAATATAAATTAATTTTGTTCCAAGTGTGGGATATAGCCTGTACATATTTCTACAAGTCACACAAGATCTGATGCAGAAAATGTACCTGTAAACGCAAGGCCACACGCCACGTTGCTGCCGAGGATGGGAACCTGCTCTCGGGATATCTGACTCCAACATGCGTCATTTCCCACCACAGCTATAACTGGTGTCTGGGTGGAAAAAAGCAAACATTTGTATTAGCACAAGAAAACAAAGAGAACTACAATTGCCACATTGCGGTTGTATGCGTCCACCAACTAGTCAAGTTGCAGTTTACATCCATGTCTGTTCAGACTCAAAAAGATGTACTGAATACTTATAACAATAAATAATTAAATTAAACAATAAACAATTTATTAAAAAGGTATTAAGTGTATTTTGTTGGCAAACATGGATGCTTCACACACATCTTCAACCCAGCATAGCACAGAAGATCTACAGTATACAGTCACCACAGTTTTGGGTAGAACCCCATGATTAGTGTCACCATCTCAGAACCCGACCAAATGTGAAATATGGTCACACTCTCCCCTTCTGTTTCTGAGTTATGGTGTTAAATTATGGACATCCTATTAGACATTTGTGTGAGATGTTGTCATAATTAGCATAGGATTTGTTGAGTTCTGGCCAAAAAAGCACCGTGATGGGTCACAGTCACCTTGAACTCCAACATCTAATCAGTTTATCCTTGAGTCCAAGTGAATGCTTGTGCCAAATTTAAAGAGATTCACTCCAGGCATCCTGAGATGGGACGCATGTAAAGTCACAGTTACCTTGCACTTTGACCCCTAAAATCTAATCAGTTCATCCTTGAGTTCTAGTGTTTTTTTGTGCAAAATGTAAAGGAATTCCCTCCAGGGGCTCCTGAGATATTGTGCTCACAAAAATGGGGTGGACAAACAAACATATGGACAGACAGACAACCCGATAACATAATGCCTCTGGCCACGGCTATCTCCGGCACGGAGGCCCAAAACTGTAACTGCCGACTGCACTTGAATGACAAATACCTCGCTTTTCTATTTTACCAGCTGAAGTGGGACAACATACACCCGATTAGTGTTATTATTATTAGGGTGTTGCTATTTTATTGACACATCCTTTATACTTGCAATATGTATTCCAGTATTGCACATATATTATGGATCATAGAGATGCTTACATTATGTATAATGTCAATATTGGGATTAGTGATTTTACCTTGTGTCTCGTGAACGTGTCAAACTCTGCAACACTGTATCCTAAGGAGCCGTCACCATACACTATCCACACCTGAAAGGCACAAAAATGTAGCATTACATTTATACAGAGTGAACCTTGATCAATACATGATTTGACAAAGCACTTTTATAAATGCCTGAATCAATACAAGACCTCAGATTCAGGCCGGCACAGTTTTGCCCCCAGGGCAAATCCTCCTCCAACTCCGAGGGTCCCAAAGGCTCCTGTAGGGACAAGGAGCAGTTGAGTTATGTCACTATGACAGCAAAAGCATGGTTAACCTCAGAATATATTGCTGTAATACAGAAAAAAACACAACTTGTGATTATTAGCTCACTCTTATGATTTTAGCCTTCATATATTAACTTGACTACAACAGGTTTTTGTTCTGTGCACTAAACTCTTCATGTGGGGTGAAACAGGTGACATATCAACAAACAACTGAAGTCAACAAATCAATTAACTTGAAATGTTTTTTCATTTCCATCTTGCTGAAATGAAATGCCCTTTCTCTCACACACACATTTAAATAACTAAACATCTATTGGTTTAACCACAAATATCCTTCATAAACAAATCGTTGTTGGGTTTATGAGATCTAACCTGGATCTAGCCATCGCATAGGTCCTCTTGGTCTCATTATGTAAGCAGCACTTCCAACAAAATCACCCCCATCGGCAACAATGATGCTGTCCTCCGCCATCAGCTCATCCACACAGTGGAGGACTTTCAAGGGATTTAAGTGGCGTTCGGTCTTCTCATCAGCTTTAGCCCTGAAATAAAAATACTGCTAGTTAATGGAGACATGATTTTGTAGTTACAGAGTTGTAGTAACAATACTGATAAAATTGTGTTTGCTTTCTCATTTTTTAACATCTATCTAACCCTGGAAATCCAGAGTTTTCACGAGAGCACAATTTAAATTTGCTCAGCAAGTTACTCTGCCATTGAGTAATGCTGCTCATTAACTATACCCTTGAAGCCAACCTGCACCAATCACATCGTTGTATCTGATATAGGCGGGCCAGAGGCGAGCTAAACAGATGCTAGTAGCTAAGTGTATGGGGCTCTGGATACGTCACCCCATGTATTGTTGTGATAGATCGTAGTGTTATCCAATTCTGTGTGGTGAGATTTTCAAATGCACCCTACTCGATGCCGAACCCTTAATCCTTTCGGATTTGGGTCTGGATATCCAGAACCTTTTTTTAATTTTAGAGAACAGAGAATTTTAGAGAACAGAGGTTTAATAGATGATTTTACAATAAATGCTGACACACTTACAGAATACCAGGGACCATCCCCTCTGCTCACCTGTTTGCATTTTCTTTTGTCACATCTCCTGCTTTGAGGCTCTGAGTCCATTCCTCTGGACAGCAATGGCCCTTCAGGCCATTGGAAAGCCGCACTAAAAATGAACCAGCATCACCTAAAACAGAGCAATATTTTAGACTGATGTATTTGCCATAAGGTCCAACCCTTGAGTATAAATCAATAGTCACAGGTATGTTCACATTCACAATGCTGAAACAATACATATCATACTTACTGTGTTTTGATCATTTTTAATGATACAGGGTGTTTCAGTGTAGAATGAACATGACAACAGAGTTTCTATAACTGGCACATTCTACACTAATCCCTAGAGATCTAAAATGACACACTGTTACTTTAATTAGGATCCTGCATCATGATGGCAGATTGTGAACATACCCTGAATTGCTATAGTTGGTTTCCAGAAGAAATCTGAATTTTTCATCAGCTGCAACTTATCTCTGTTGACAGCGATGATCTTACTGCGTCTGTTGAGAACTCTGCCGTAGCTCAGCCGGAAGTCACACACAGTGCCTGCAAACGCAACACACAATGTGAATGTTTCTCTAGGAATTCTGGACAGCCTGTGGCTATACTGGCTACTAATACATTTCAACCTCCAGCAGTATTCCAAAAAAATAAAAGCAACTTCCAGAGTGGGTTTCAATTTATTTTTGCAAATGAACAGCTGTCATTCTATGAAACCTTAAATAAAGAATTAAAATAATGTCTGAATTGTTAAATAAATTAAAAGCTGTTATTGATATGTTATTTGTAATTTAAACTGTAAGATTTTTACCTTACCTGCTAATAGCACCACGTCAGCCTCCTTCAGAGCATCTCGCCTGTTCTGCCTGATGTGGATGGGGCTGTCTTTACCCAGCATGCCACGGGCCATGCCCCCAAGGAAGCATGGGATACCCAGGTCCTCCAATGCCTTCCTATGAAGGAGGGGGAAAAATGCCTATATGAGCATTGCTAAGTAAAATTACCAAAGAAAACGTCAATGCTTTTTGAATTCAAATGAGAAAACTAACGTAAGCCCTAGAATTTGAGTATGTTCTAGTACCAACAGTGAGCAACCAAAGACAGTGTCCTTTACCTGATGTCATTGGCTGGCGTTGGGGGTTGTGTTGCTTGGCTAGCCAGCAGAATAACAGGTTTCTTGGCGCGACTCACCATCTCTATGCACTTTTGTACCTGATTTGCATTGAAAGAAAAAAAAACTGTTAAAAATTCAAAATCTGGTTTAGTCATCTTAAATGGTCCCATGGCATGAAAATTTCACTTTGAGTTTTTTTTAAATATTAATGCAAGTTCCAACAGCCTGCCTATGGTCCCCCCAGAGTCTAGAAATGGCGATAGGTGTAAACTGAGCCCTGGGTATCCTGCTCTGCCTCAGCTCAGATAGGCCGATCTGGAATCAAGGTTACCTCCCCTTTCTCTCTGCTTTGCCCGCCCAGAGAATTTGGCTTACCCATGAGAGAGAGAGAAACATCATGGCTTTCAAATGAGCAAAGTGGCAGTTGGTCAAGGCCACACACCCAGACTCAGAAATGGCCTACACTAAGGAAAGCTCATTGTGGGTCTAGTGGTTGTAATTCTGCACCAAGGCTGAATTTTGGGAAAGAGACTTCAGATATGGGGAACCACTAAGGTCTATATAAAAGAATCCAAAGACCACCATGTCATGGGACATTTTAATACTGTATACAATGAAAGGGATTGACTGGAATGTATTGAACTAAAACATGCTACATCAGCAAGAAGGTATAAGTCAAATCAAACCTTTAATACTAAGAGCAGTCTTACCTGATCATCTGTGGCCTGTGGGATGTCAAGAGGAAGCGGAGACATATCTCTGGCCTCCCAGGCTCCAGCGAAGAGGTTCATGAGGTGGTTATTGAGGTGCCTTACAAGAAATCAGACCATCATGTGAAATAATCGTATATGCATTATTGCATTTTTGACTTTATTTCACAGTTGGAAATGTCATGACTCGTGGGGCGAGAAAAAAGAGCTAAAGTTCTAGGTGGCATAAAATATTCAATTCAATTTTATTTATATAGCGCCAAATCACAACAATAGTTATCTCATTGCGCTTTTCATAAAAGAGCAGGTCTAGACCGTACTCTGTGATGTTATTTACAGAAACCCAACAACAAGATCCAGGTCAGACCAGAACCAAAAATGGTGAGTTTACAAGGTATGTGTTTCAGACTTGTGGGCTCCCAGGACACCCTGCAGGCTATTAAGTGATGTCTAAAAATGTAATTATCATCATTTCAATACAGTTGCTGATTTTAGTCATGTATAACAGTCTTTACACTTTATTTTCATGCAACTATAATTTTATAATTCAAGTCAACTGGTCTCCTTTTCTCCATATTTTTTGTGCTTTTTTCAACACTAAAATAGTAACGTGTATAGTATACAAGACATGCTGATAACATACCATGAGACAATTTTGCCCATCAGGCCTTTGGGAGGGTTCTTAACTCCAAACTCTTTGGACACAACATGGTAGGGATAGAGCGTGTCGATGGGGAACTCTATGAAAACAGGTCCAGGAGTTCCCGACTGGGCGATGGCTAGGGCTTTTCTGACAGTAGGCACAATCTCCCTGATAGTCCTGATGGAGGCACAGAACTTACACAGTGGCTTGAAGAGAGATATTTGGTCGATATCTTGCAGCGCTCCTCTGCCCTGTTCCACAAACACAGTTGATGGAGAGGTTAGAGAGAATAATTATCATGAAATATAACAAGTTTACACACTGATCATACCTGAAGTAGTGTACCAGCAGCTCCTCCCATGAGCAACAATGGAGATTCAGCCATCTGAGCATTCTTTACTGCTGTCACTGTGTTAGTGAGGCCTGGGCCAGCAGTCACTACTGCAATCCCAACAGTGCCTGGTGGAGAGACAATCAAGATTGCTATCAACAAGCCCCAAAAAACTAAACTTATTACTATACAAGATTGTTTGCAGTACCAAGGCCAAAAATACTGGCACACCAAAATGCAATCCAGCCACTATTATTGCTGTTAGTTACACACCTGTGTTTGACCTCAAGTACAACTACTGCAGCAGGACAGCCCTTTACCAACAGCACACCCAATAAGACCAAGGGTCATTCTTGTTCATAAATCTGCACCTGAGAGTCTTGCAACAGCATCAGCAGCAAAGACAGCAGTGGCCTCATGTCTGGTGTCCACAATGCGGATGCCCAACTTCTCGCAAGCCACCAGGATAGGCGAGATGTGTCCACCGACAAGGGTGAAAACATACTTGACCCCATGGGCGCGGAGCACTTCTGCCACGCTCTCGCCACCATGACGTGGGCTCTTCGTCTCAGTCTAAAGTGAGTCAGAGGACGGAATAAAGGACAAGTCAGTGAACATTGAGACAATGCCTGTTAGCTCACTGATTTAACAGAGGATACAAAAAGCTCCCAGTCATATATAAGCAACTTTCAGTGTCTAAAAAGGTTACACTATCTATTCACTCCACTGGTCTTTCATATTTCACAACGACCACATATTGTTCTGGCTTGCAGAGATTATGTAGCTCTGGGCTTTGTGCAATCACACTAACAACCTGTGTGTTGTGATAGCCTTTGTGCTAGAAAACCACAAGGTTGGTCAAAGTTTACGTGAATAGAGGTTATCTTACCTTTCACCTGTAGACAACCTACATAGTACAGGTGATTTTCTAAAGCCAGATAATGCAGCTGTAATGCATTATGCAAAATGCATGTGGAGAAAGGAACAGTAGCAGAAGCATAGTGTATAATTGCAATGTTGAATTGAGACAACCTACCTTGTGAAACAACTGGTAGAGTAAGCCAAGTTTGTAGGTTGCAAACACAAGCCCACCCACCACAATGCCCGCACAGCATCCAAGAACTGTGCCAATGGCTCCAAATGACTCCATGTCAGGATGTGGAAGCAAACCTTTATTTATAAAACCTCAACTTAGCTAAACTTAACATCCAAATCTACTCTTAACTGTTGCAGTTCAGCAGCTCAGCTCGGCTAAGGTACTCTGTAAATGGTACAACCACTACACTCCCATTTCGAAAGTCTTAATTCCACCAGTAAGTTCACTGTGAAATTAGCTAATATAAGGTTACTGACAACAGGCTGTTAAGAGAATGTAGTCGACACAAGTTGAAATGACCGAATGCTCTTCCTGTATTTGCTGTGGTGCCGACACAGGAACACCAGCGGATATATTTCCGTCACGCTCTATGGACACAACTACATATTGAACTTCCGGCTTTTATGTTTTCAAAATAAACCCACAGGCACAAAAGTGTCCATATTACGGATTATAATTGTGGTTCATAAATTCTATAATTACAACCATATACATATCCATATTCATATAATTAAAGAATTATGACCATTACGTCAATATTATTTGCCAGAAATGGAGTCTATATTTGTCCGTGTTGGGCTTTATAAAAATGTTTACCCTTTATTGTGACGTAACAGAGGACATCTTTTCCGGTTACTGGGCTTTGTTTCTGCATAAATTGATTTGGCTGTGTGTGGATCTGTGTTTTTTGTGAATAAGAGCTCGTCGCTATAACAGTGTATACAAGAAGTACAAGTCTCTGGTCCAATGAGAAGCTTGTGAGGGCGTGTCACGCTGTCAAGGGTCAAGGGTCAAACATCGTTATTTCTAATCAGAGCAAAGTTCATACTGAAATGAGAAAACAAGACAAATCAGACGATGTTGTGTAGTTGAATTTAAGGCAACAAATTCAATGTTGAGTTGACATTTCAAAAAAACATTTGAAAAAAAAACTAAAGTATACAATATCAATTGAAAAAAAAAACTAAAAAAACGAATTAAACATATTATGGTTAGTAAATGAATACCTTTAAATCATATGAATAACTATCAATAAACTGTTTCCTTATAGTATACATACAAGTGTGTTGTTGCTGTACATTATTTTTACAGCAGTGTGCAAAAGGGGAGTTTGTAAACATCAATAGTCTTTCCATGATCAGGATTTTCAGCAAAAAGTATTTTGTCATCTGCTTTTTGTTCCTCAAAAACAACTATCTGAAAGAGAACATAAAAAATATATAACATATTTTACATACACAATTTGCCACAAATCATTTAAAAGAATAGAAAGAAAAGGTGCTTTATTTATTAGGTTTATTTAGGTTTGAAACTTTATTTATATCTATCATTCATCAATGTACCTGATTTTCTCCACTTCTGAGCCAAGGTCCTGGGAGATAAAGGAAATGCTGGGGTCCAATGAACCAGTGACGTCCAAGGTTCTGCCCATTGACAAACACGGCTCCTTTACCCCAACCCTGAGGAAGGATGCACTGGTTTGATCAGCAATTTGATGTGGACTGTTTGTGTTTGTCAACTAACTGCAGTATAACACTGATGTAGAGCAGTAAAATTTAAGGCATTAAGGATTACTAACAAGCAGTTTGATGAAGGTGTCTCTGGGAGGACCATTCACATACAGTCTGGCCTGGAAAAATCCTGGAATGGAGGGCGACTTGAAGTCAGACTTCCATTGACCTAAACTCATTAATCTGAAACAAGATCAAACGTTCATGTGAAAGTGTAAACATGCGTCACTGAAATCTACATTACATTTTGAGCTGAGAAGGATTTGGCAAAACATGATAACTGAGTTATGTGATTTACAAACCAATTATTGAATATTTTAGGGTTGATCTGACCTTTAATTTACAACCAGCAAATGTATATTAGTGCCAATGAAGAGGTCTAGTAGTTGGGCCATTTTCACAGAATGAAAAAAATATAATTTAGTTAACCAACCTTTTTATAAAGCCTGGCTTCATGTCTAAACAGAAGATGGTAAATCCTCTAAGAGGGGTGTGATTCAACAGAATGTCACCCACAATGCCTGTAATACAATATGAGGTTTGGTTGTGGATCACAAAAAATAGAACAAGTTAGTCATTGTACACAGTGGCAGTAATTTGACTTGTTTAAGTAAACTGAATTGATTTTTAGTGTCCAAGCAACATTTTTTAAATTGTTTTACTATTTCATTTGGCTTAAAGCATTAGTCCGTAACTTTTTTATATTGATGAATGTCCGTTACATTCAAGCCATCGCCAAATGAGTTGAAACAAACCTAATTAGACTATCAGATCCACAAAACTCTCTCCGTATTTCTCAGTATGGCTATTTTCAGAAACTGGATTTGTCTGGCGACTTTCGTGCACTGAAAATCGAGTGAAGATAATTACTATCATGTTTTGTTATTCTATGTTAACAATGGTTTGATATTTGATAAATATTATACCATATGATTTCAAATAATATAATTACCTATGCACAATGGTTAGTCATAAATTCTAGTGTACGTAAAAACTGGTGTACACAATAAACCAATGTACAGTATGGCACAGCACAAGACAAGTTTGATGACAGATTACCTTTGCGCTGATCGTCCAGAGCTTTACCATAATTCACTCTTCCACAGTTCTCCACAAGGAAGCTCAAGGTCTTCTCTCCCTTCGATGCACACCAATGTCATTTGGAAAGTTATTTAGTAAAGAAAAGTGATCACAATGAGACAATCCAATATGTCTCTGCGTATGTGAATTTGCCAAAGGAAAATAGTAAATACACTTATAGGGTCCAGAGTTAATGTATACAGCATCTCAGAATCACATTTAAGTTCCTGTTAAATTAGTTTGAGCACAATTAGTTACTCCAAAATTGGAATCTGCTGCACTCAGAAGCCCTCTGAAAAACCTTAAATCTATCTATCTGGCTATATGTTTAGCCATCCCTTACAAAATTTGGGCAATACTTCACAAAAATGTCCTGCCAACATTGCTGCATGTTTTGCTAAATTAATCACAATCCTGCAGATTACATTTTAATAAGGAAATTGTTTTTCAATTATGAATAAGAAATGTGGCAACAATGTTCTAATGAAATTAGTTTTGTACTATTCTGCTATATTTAATGGATGGAAACAATCATTTTATTAGAATTTTAGTTTTTTTGTTTTGCCAGTGGACTAAATTACTCACTTGTACTTTGACACAATCTCATGAAAAATTTATTTTCCTTGAAGCAGTTGGGTACCTTTGACTAACAGGTATAAACAGTGACCACCTCCAAATATATTGTGTTCTATATTCCTTCTCTCCAAAGACAACATTAAGGCATGTCAGAAAAATATTTCTGGGATGCTTTAGACATATGGGCATGTGTCCATAGGTGATACGCTCTCACCCTAAATCTAAAGTATAATTTAAAAATATAGGTTTTTCAGTAGCTAAGGACAAGAGATATAGGGAGGACAGACACAAACAGTCACAACAGTCAGTACCTGTACATCAGGGAGTGCCAGCTCATGAGTCTTGTAGTCCAAACTACCAACACATTGTCTGTCTACAAATACCTAAAGAAAATGAAAAGTAATGTTGTATAACCTCAGAAAAAATATTCTGAAACGTCATCATGCATGTATTGTATGTAATGTGTGTGTGTTTGTGGATCAGTCCGTAGATTCTCACCAGTGCTCTATCTCTGATGCTGTTTCTGGAGGTGAGGTTTCCTCCACTGGTGATGGTGGTTTCATACAGTGTGTAACCATAGGACTGACCAACTTTATTGTTGACAGGGAGATTCTCCATGTTCACCGGCTTCTCTGACCTGTATGGCTGGATGAATAGTCACATATTGTATGAACAGAACGTGTTACATACAAGGATATGGCAGAACATCATAAATCAGATCTCTGAAGACAATGGAACGGAATCTCTATGCAAAGTTTTACAGGCAGTGCAAGACACCATCATCACTGCTGGGGTTAGGAAGTTCTATTATCACTGAAAGCATACAAGATATGTATGCATGCATGCATGACACTGTAGCACACTTGGAATAAAAGAATCCACCAAACAGCATATGACAGATACTTCTAAAAAGCCATGACACATTGACACATTGATGCATGACCAAACTTGAGCTGCCAGGTCTGAGACATGACATTGAGCACAAGCAGCATATTGCTACACCACTACACAAGTGGAGATAGCAAAGCAGACACACAGGCTTATAACAGAGATATCCTGTCTGACTGAAGCTCACCACATCTTTAAAAATCCAACAGTTTGGATAAAACATTTTCTATTATACATATCAATTGTCACACCAGACAGGTATTTGCCTCCTGCTTACCTTGTCAGTGAAGTGCAGGCTGTCCCACAGTGACAGGTGCTGCTGGATAGCAACAGGGCCGTATGCTCTCCTCTCCTGAGGAGAAGGCACTTCAGGAAGAGGCCCAGCTGGAACATGAGTTGGCAAAAACATTTCAACAATGCTATTCATGGCAGACTCAATTACATTGGGTAATAAAGTCAACAAATTAATTTCAAAGTGTACATAGTTTCTCATAAAATGTGTAATGAATGTAGATGCTTCAAAAGACATTACAGTAGTACTGGCTGAATAAATTCCTCAAGAGTTGATATTTTGGGGTGTAATCCCCAGCCTCAGATAGCGGAGCGTCGTAATCTGCAAACAGTAAAGAAAACAGTAAGAAGCAATGCATTTCTTTAGGGGAATCATATTCATAAAAGACACATCCTTTGTTCTTTGGTCATTCCTACCAACCATAACTGGTGACCTGAGGTTTGTAGGTGCCAAAGTCCATTGCTCCATTCATGAAGCCAAAGCTGGTTCCCCCATGGAACATGTACAGATTAATGGAGACACCTCTCTCCAGGATCTCTGACACAACAGCTAACATATCTGTAAACCATAAGAGGTTTCTGGGGCTATGTAAAACAGAATGTCTGTAATAAATACATATCTGTCTACTCTAATTATTGAGCCACTGCATAGCTTTAATGAGAAACCAAATCTGACATTTTCCTTTTGGGATTTTAGCCAATGTTCTTACACAATACTACGGTATGCAAAACTAATAACAACGTTTCAGATTTTCACTGTTACAAGTAATCAGTAGTGAGTGCAAAAGCCACCCACTACAATCCTACCTGCATGTCAGCTAAGTGCTGGATAGCTCCAAATGACAGTCTCTGAAGATTTATTGTTTTTAGTACTGAAATGAGCAAGATTTAGATGAAATGAGGGACAAAGTCAAACAATGACAAAGTACATTATGAACAGTAATATTCATAAACATGTTTTAGGTTTCAAGAAGAAGAATGAAATGATAATAAAATAAAATTTCCTCAAAATAATACAATTAAAAACACCAAAAATTACTTTTTAGTTTTTTCCCCTTTTGACTGAAGGGTTAGTTATCTTGGTTATCTTCATTACCTCCCTCCATGCCTCCATATCTCAGGCCCTCCCAGTTGTCTGAAGTCAGTAGGAGCTCCTTGATCCCTCTGGACTGGAGACACTGCAGGAAAATATGCTGAATTCATTATATTATAATCTATTGTAAAAATGTCAGTAAAAAGAAGCATTGCAATACATCAATTAACTCACGTTCTGTATAAATGGCATGTATTTCTCATCTTTGGCATATGATCCATACTCATTCTCAACTTGAACTGCGATGATTGGGCCTCCCTCTTCAAACTGAGCAAAAAAATGAAGAAAGATAAGCTGAAATCTCCAATTATTCTTTCAGGAAATACTATTACAAGAGTTTGAGTTTGACTTACCATCATTGGTTTGATAACAGAGACAAGCCTGTCAAAGTAGTTGTTGACAGCATTTACAAATCCAGGATAAGTTGTCCTCAACTGCATGCCTTTATCTTGTAACAACCAGCTGAAAGAAACACAAGAACAACTTCTTTGCATAATGCTAATACAGTACATGGCAATGTTTTAAAGGAATGGGCAGATGGTGTTACCTAGGCAACCCGCCCAAGTCCCATTCAGCGCAGATATAAGGTCCAGGACGTAGAATCACCCACAGACCCATCTCTGCTGCTAAACTTACATAGGCCCTGAGAAAGGCAGAGACACCTTCTAATTTATTTTCAAACATAATCTTTCTGCATGAAGTTCAGTAATATTTACATCTACAAAGAGAAAGAAACAGAACATTTAAGCCTTACATGAGGTCCAACTGATCCTGAAAGTTGAATGTTCCTCTCTCAGGCTCATGCAGATTCCATGGCACATATCTAAAACAACAAGTAAGAAAACAATTAGTTGTAGCGTATAAGCAATAATCCAGTGGTTTGAAAAAATCCTGATGTTTGCTTTGTTTCTATTTCAATTTAAGGTGAACAGTTTAGTTAGCCATTCCATACACACATTTGATTTCCTTTTTTTAGTTTGAACTTCTCCAGTAACATAATTGTGACACTCCTGTGAAATGAGGCGCAAGTTGCAGTGGGAGCTTACGTTGTGAGAGTATTGAGGCCACAGGCCTTCATCTTGAGCAGCCGGTCCTCCCAATAGGCTCTGGGGACACGGAAGTAATGAATGGAGCCCCCCAGGATGCGGAAGGGTACTCCCTCCAGAGTGAACTGAGACGTGTTTGCCCTCAGACCCTCAGCACGGTTCATTTTTCTCACGTTAGGGTGATGTCTGGTGGGGGCAAAACTTCTGAAGCATGTCATACATGTTGGATAATACAATTCAAAGGCATATATGTGTTACTGTCATAAAACCTTACAAACAGTTGGCTACTTCAAATGAAACATCTGAGTAATATATTGTACATAGTAACAACATGAATGGCACAAAATAAAAAATAAAATAAAAAAAGCACTATAAAAAGAAAAAATACCAAGACCGAATATGAAAGTCTCAAATGCAGAATAGAACTGAAATTAACAGTGACATCAAAAACATTGCCGTACCTTAAAGCTGAGCTTGCCAGGGCGCATGTGAAGGGATGATGGTGCTGGGAGGCCTCAAATACTGTGGATAAGGGAAACTATTGTTGTTTCAGAACAAATAATATAATAGTGCTCTGTCTCTCTCTCTCTCTCTCTTTCTGTTTCTCTCTCTGTCAGACAAGGGAGGCATTACATTGTACACACAGTAATGTTGGCCACATTAAAATGCCCTGATGTGGTTCTAAATTAATCAAAGCCTGAAAATAAGGTACTGTGTGCTACTGTGGTCAGAAGTTAGTAATAGTATGCATTTGTGTGTGTGTGTGTGTGTGTGTGTGTCATGTTTCCTTTTATCTGCCCCACTTAGGATGTAGTTAGGTTGTTTATTTCCTTTTGCTTCTAGAGCACATCAGCATGTTATGATCAGGCCTATTAATAAGATGAAAATTCAAAACCATATAACAAGGAACCAGAACAAATTACAGATGAAAAAAACAAGTGTTCTAAATAGACAAAATATAGCATACAATGTTGTCAACTGAGAGCTGTCAAACAACTTCACATAATAGGCTACATTGTATTTTTGCAAATTGTAGATACATGTTTATAATTTATAATTTATAAGGAAAACAAATAAAAATATTCAATAATGTCACTGCATACACAAAATGCTATTTGCAAATAAAGTAGAGGCATAATGCTGATTTGACCCTTGGTCTAATGTTCTGCGTTTCTTCAGCAGCGTCATTTCGGGACGGTCCCTACAGGAGTACAGTTTGTTTGTATGTCGGCTACTGTTGGACAACTAATGCTAGGCTGCTAACGCTAGCTTCCCATGATATCAGATACTGGTCACGCTAGCTAGTTTAACATTCATCTTTCATAGACATGTTTACTTTTTTTGAATTAGTAATCCCGGAAGTGACGATACGAATAATTTAGCGTTAATTGTGTGATTATGGGGTAGCTCAACTTCATTGGCGTTATATCATTTTTGAAACTTGAATATTAGCCTATAACGTATGTGACATAATCGTAAATTAACGGGACTGTAGTTCACATTGGAAAGAAAAAGATAACGTTATGCAGTTGAAGTCGTATTGCACAAGAGACGTTCGACGTGTTAGTGTTACTTAAGTTGTGTTGTTATTGTCAATGGAACGCTTACCAATGGTTGGACTTCGTCTGTCCCTAAAGCAAAGATATTTTCTCCTGCTGTGTTTTGCCGTGGGAGCGATAATTGCCTATCAGTTTACAAGGTAAGCCAGACATTTCAACAGTTAATATAAGCCTGCAGAAAGTATCTTAACATTCAACTAACAAGTGTCATGCATGAGTTTCTGGATGAAACCGCGCCCACTAAACTTCGAAGTTTCGAGCTTCGAGATGTCCTAAGCTTGACTGTGTGTGTGTTTTAATAGCTATTTTCATAAATTCCAATAATAATAATAAACTCAGCTCTATTCTTAAGAAACCAACCAAGTTACTTGCTGAACTGTGTACTCTGAACGTGACAAACATTACACGTAACAAGTTACCTGTCACTTTGTTACACTTCACTTTATCCTGTTTTGTCACCATGGAAGTCTCAATGTAAATCTGTTCTGCTGATCAGAATGGGATCACGTTATTGCTGTATCATTATGCTGAATTATGTCAATAGATTCTTTGATAAGAGCTTTGTAATATTATAAATTGATTAGTTGTCAAAATCAAATGGCTTTAAGGTAGTCAGCCATAACCTATCATATCCTTAGATTAGCCTTGTGCAAGACGACCAAGAGCACCTTTAATAGCCCAGTTTGTGTCTCTCTTGGTATGATTACATTCAAATGCAGTGATAACAGAGTTCTGAGTGCAACTCTATGTTTCTCATGGGCACATTTGTTGACAAGCTTGCTTCATACTGTAGATATGTCTCACATGTCTTCATGGCCTTTGATCCAGTTGCACTAGTTCTTTTTCAGTTGTAAACTGTATTTTGCCTCCTAGGAATCGCCTTGAAGTAGAAAGAATGAGCCGTGTGGAGGGTCTGATGGCCAACTCGTCTCAGTTCACTCTGGAGAGAAAACCTTTCCACATCCTGGGGGGGTCCATCCATTACTTCCGTGTCCCCAGAGGCTACTGGGAGGACCGGCTGCTAAAGATGAAGGCCTGTGGCCTCAATACTCTCACAACGTAAGCTCCCACTGCAATTTATTGCTGGTTGAAGACACTGTACCTTAAAGCACGGAATCAACCACGTAACCTTGTTTTTACTGTAGAAGATAACATACAGACCAAATAAAATCTGAGTAAAGTAGAGCAGAATTCACGAGTAATAAGAAAAAGGGACATAGCAGTTGATTTTTACAGTAATTAAATGCAGTCTTATAAAACACTCAAATCCATTACCATTAAAATACTAAAAGCACATAAAAAACATCAGTTTTTTTCTGTTTTCAGGTATGTGCCGTGGAACCTGCATGAGCCTGAGCGAGGGGTGTTCAACTTTGAGGATCAGTTAGATTTAGAGTAAGGAACGATGAAGGGAATGCTCCTGAGACTCCTGCAGATGGCACTGTTGCATTGCAGAAGGGCTCAGGTATTCATAGGCTTGGATAATTTGATACTGCAGCGAACAGAGAAATGTTTTTTTATTAATATTAAGTAGCTGTGCACTCAATCAGTAGCAGTGCTTCTTGATTTATTGATAAATTGGCTTTGATCCACCAAATGTGCTGTAAGCTGTCAAGTCTAGTGCTGGAAGCACATGTTACCTCAAAACAAAAAAATATGATTTGAAAATGAAAAAGAATTATATTATATATTTATTTAAAAATGAATGACATATAATTAACAATTAAACATCTGCATTTATTATAACTATCTGGCCACACTTTATATCTGCTGTAGTAAACATTTTAAATTGTATTGATCTCATGTATTGTAAAAAATAAACCTTATTGGCAGCTGCTTTTTTGCACATTTTATATCCTTCTCTTAGAGCCTACCTCCGCCTTGCAGCCAGCTTGGGCTTCTGGGTGATTCTACGTCCGGGGCCGTACATCTGCGCTGAGTGGGATTTAGGGGGACTACCCAGGTAACAATCTCAATTATGTGTTATCTTTTGTATATGCCCTACAGCCATACATTGTAAAGCATTATTTTAGAATAGCCAATGGGTTGCTAAAGAAACCCCTTAAACTGGCTTGGAAATGAATTGATAATCTGCTTCTTAGTGGTGTCTTTGCTGCAGGCTAAATCCATTCAACTTGTGAAAATAATTTAGTTATCTGAATTATTTCAAGTGTGCTTTCTCTGTCATCTATTTGGCCAGTTTCACTATACAACAAGTAATTTGTCTTGATGAGATTTGCCCACCTTACAGTGTTGTAGATATATGATACAAAGACAATGGGCCTTTACATGCAGTGTAAGACAGGATATTTTGCATCATGTAAGTAACCTCTAATGTTACTCAGATGAAAGTCACTGATGATTTACCAGACTTTTAGTGAGGTGTTAGAGAGAATGATAATTAAATCTGACAGGCATAGCTCCCTGAAAGGATGAATTCATTTAGTCCTGTAATCAAAATAGATTTGAACAGATAATGGGGTGAAAGTTGGAGGGAAAAAGACTGGCAGTAGGTATTTTTGGAGTAGTTTTGCCTCCCGGGAATGTTGGGTTGAGGTAATATTTATTTGATAATCATCAAAACAGAGTGTTTCTAGGGGCACGCAGTGAAGCATGACTTCCTCTGCACTGCACTTTATGATAGTCATGCTTAGGTTGGTACGATTATATTCTAAAAAAAACCTAAAGAGAGTTCCCAGCACAGCACTTTGAGGAATCTGTGTGATATTTTGCTTTTTAGACATTTTAAAGGTTTTGTTGTGATTTATTTTCAGTTGGCTGCTACGGGATCGAAACATGAAACTAAGAACAACCTACCCAGGATTCACTGCTGCAGTCAACTCCTTCTTTAATCAACTAATTAAGAAAGTTGTTCCACATCAGGTACTTTCTAGAAAAAACTATACAAGACCCAATATTTAATTAAATTATGATTTAAACATATTTATTTCTCATATATTTCTCATATCTCATATTTTTCATATTTGATCAAAATAGACAAGCTTTTTTTTAAATTAGAGTTTTCATGGTTACATGCATGCATGTGTCTGCCAGTTAATTAAAAAGTATCCAATCCCAAAAATATTATATTATTTTTTAGATAGAATCATTATATACACAATCAAATTTCATCACTGTATGCAATTTTTATGTTACCACCTCCTAAAAACTGCTACAACTAGCAGCTGTTGATTATTATGTTAACCATTGTTAACAATACAATGCACCATAAACACTTAAATAGTTCAACTTGTGTCCTCCCAGCCATATTTTCGTCTTTTTGTATCAGCGCCATGCATCATTGAACAAGCTCTGATTTCCATTTCACAGTCTTTTTAAAATTCAGCTGTATTGGGGAATGGTCAAAAACTGCTGCCAGGCCCTAATATATGCCCTCTTTTCACATAATTAATGTGCAGTACTCCAAGGGTGGCCCAATTATAGCAGTTCAAGTGGAGAATGAATATGGCTCCTTTGCTAGAGATGAAGATTACATGCCTTTCATCAAAGAGGTAAGAAACGCAGTTGTATATTATTTGGACAATGCTTGTCCGCTCCTAGATGAGAGTGCACTTATTTACTTTGTCCTCTATGTTGTCCTTTACTCACTCCTCTGTTCACTCAATTTGAGAATAAATGTCAATTCTATGTCAGAAAGTACGTTCACTGTTTTGTTAAGTTGCCTCCGTAATCCTCATTCTTTCCAGGCATTATTGTCAAGGGGCATCAAAGAGCTGCTGCTGACCTCAGACAACAGGGATGGACTAAGGCATGGCGGAGTGAAAGGAGGTATTGTCAGATGGGCTGACAGACAAACAAGACGGTGCATGCAAACACACCCAAACAAATGAACACATACAGTATGTTGGCTGCACAACGACAAGAGGTCTGAGCCAAAGGGTGGCCCTTGGTGTCAGGCAGCTGCTGTTCCCAAATACACACACAGGATTCTGTGTTGTACCAGAAAGTTGTTCCTTTTGCAAGTACAATGGCACAAACATGTGATGCTGCAGTATGAAAATATTTTCTTTGACACATATGCTATTTTAATGCACATGCATTAGGAAACATTGTCTTAAATCTACAATAAGGTTGTTCTTCACTGAGATGAAGAGTATTTCTGTTTTTATTATCATTGCAAACCATGCATTGTCATCATCATAATTGCAGGCCTGGGTCCTCCAGAGTGTTGTTATAAACCCTCTTCTGGGTGTATTTTTTTATGAATGAAGATTTTTTTAATCCTGATTTGCATGTTAGGTGAGCAGTTAAAGTGTAATGCCTCATTGACTGATTCCTAATGCAGAAGCTTATGTTAGACAGCTTTAATACCTGAGAACTTTGTGATTTGAAGAGAAGTTTGCTTTTTATGAAAGTCTAAGGTGCTATCTTAACCTGCTAATACTTCTTTGAAGACAAGAAAAGGCTGGGAGGGTTTAGGCTAGAGATGTGTATCAATATCGCCTCCGATACTGGTTAAAATGCTACTATCTGTATCGAGAAGTACTGGAGTTTATACACCAATCCGATACCACATAATAAATCCCTTTAAAGTAGTTTCTTAATATTCTTTTTCCCTTATAACTGTGAAACTGGATGATAAAAGAAAGTTCTGTGGCATTCATTGTTTGTGTTTGTTTCACAAAAGTTAACCTCTTAACCTTAAGAGGTTAGGGGTTAGGGGATTAGGTTAGGGGGTGAGGGTTAGGTGATGTTCGGATCCCAGTGATCTCCCCATGCGTCTGACGACTATGCAGTTGAATGGAGACCAAAGGTGTCGCATACCACTCAGTTCCTCCACAGTATGCCACTGAGCCCAATAAATGAAAAGTGGTGAATCCTTTGTCTGAAGGAAGGATAGAGAAAAGGAGAGAGTTGAGGTCCTCCTGCTGGAGGAAAGGGATGGTGGGGTGAGAAGGGGAGAAAGATTTTCACTTTTCTGTCTAGAGAAGTGAGAGAGAGAGAGGGAGAGAGAGTTATGGTTTGGGTTTGTGCTTTGTTGTTGTTTTCTCCTTCTTTGTTTTTTTTTTGGTCCTTTCTTGTCTCCTCGTGTTTGTGTCTTATTTCTTCCCCTGTCTTGTGTGGTAGTCTGTGTTGTATTCCCCTGTGAGTGTCTGTATGTTCCGTTTCCTGTTTTATTTTGAAGGTGGGTCTCTGCCGCCCTAATGTGATTCACCTATGTATCACCTGTTCCTCATTACCTCTTTACCTCTTGTATTTAACCTCTGTATTTAGGGCTGCACAATTAATCAAATTTTAAACATGATCACGATTTTGACTTCCCACGATAAAATTTGCGTGATTGAGCGATTCTTTTTTTTTTTTTTTAAATGCGGAATTTTATAGAATGCTCCGGGTTTTTTGCAAAGCCAATCTACCTTTCCGTAAACCACTGTCTGAACATGTGCCAGTCAGAGTTGTTCCCTTCACCACGCAGCTTAGTTTCTAGATGTAGACAGTCACAGAGGACAGAGTAACATGAGGAAAATTCAACAGATAGCAGTCGGTTATACGTCGGTCTCAAGGTTTACCAGTTTAGTAGTAAACACAACATTTTGTCCCATCTGTGTTGTTTTTCAGACAACAGCAGTGACCAGTGCTAGTCGGTGCTAGTTAGTATCTGTTAGCTTACAGGACTCTAGGGCGTGAGTAATATTTTTCCTCTAGGTCGCACCGGTGCACCTGATGTCCTTGCATCCACTGCAGTGTTGTTTATATCGATATGGTTTAATTTTGCGTTACATAACCCATTACTTCTGTAAAAGCCGTGCCTGTGTTGGATCTCTCCTCTTACTTTCTGTGCAGCCCCGCCACACAGTGTCATTGGTCCACACTGCTGACATTTGTCCACAGTTTTGTTATTAACACAGCTGTACATTGTTAAGCATGAGAGGCAAACCTGTATTTGTACCAGTGTTTCCGCTGGTAACGCTGCTATTGCGGACGCCACTGGCAAAAAACAACTAACTTCAGTTTGTAGAGTAATATCGTGTGAGTCGGAGCTTGAAGGACCTGGGTGAGAGATGTGACCCATGGCCAGAATATCACAGTTCATAAAAATGCAGTGACGATACAGACATTTCATACACACGATGTGTGTAACTCCACTGACCCGCCATTCGACCCGTGCTGGACCCCTTAATGAGTCAGCCGTCACTCTGTAAGTAGTATACAGTATGTCCACCGCACTCCCTCTCTCTTCCTAGCTCTCTTAATAAGTTATTTTTGAAAACAAGTGAAGGAGCTTTCTCAGAGATACATTTAAAAAAACAAAAAAGATTATCCTACGCTATTTATTTCAGATAGCAAATTTTTGTGTATTTTAATGTGTTGCAGCTGTACGTCTATACAATATACACCTTCAACATTAGAAGAATGTAGCATAATATGGATGTGAAAGCAGTTATAAATAGCCTATGTGACAAAATTAGTTTTGGTTAAAATCAACACATAATCGTGAAAATAATCGTAATTATCATTTTGGCCATAATCATGCAGCCCTATCTGTATTCCCCTTTGTCTCCTGTCAGATCCTTCGTGTTTCTTTGTGCTGTGCTGTTCGTTGTCCTGTCAGGAGTTTTCCACGTGTTGTTCCCGCTCCCGTACCTATTTCATCCCCGTGAGTTTTTCCCTGCCTTCGTTCCCTGTTTTTGCATTGCTTTCCCCCTTCTGGACCTTTTTGGGGATTTTGGGACTTTGTGTTGCTGTTATGAGTTCCTGTTTTTTGTGGACGTTGTTTTTTTTGTTAACAAAGCCTTGTGAAGCTCTCTACTGCCTGCTGCCTTCTCTGCTTTTGGGTCCTTACTACGCTCGCATCACAGAGAGAAGCTTTTTCTGTCTAGAAAGGGTTAGGGGGTTTAGGGTTAGGAGGCCAGATGGACAACAAATCACATCTTATCACATTTATACAGGTATAGTAGTATACAATTGTTAAAACATAATTAAAATATATGAGACTGGTATCAGATCAGTACTCGGTATCGGGCCCATACGCAAGTTCTGCTATCAGAATTGGTATCCGAAAGCAAAAAATAGTATCAGATCATCTCTAGTTTAAGCACAACTCAAAACAATTCAAAGTTCTGTTTGGTGTTATTTGAACTGATGCTCTTCTACCTTTTTGTATCTAAAGCACTAGAAACCATCAATTTCCAGAAACTCAACCTGAATGACATCAAGTATCTTGATGGAATACAAGTGAGTCTATATGTGTTTTCTGATCTAATCAAAGATCAAAGTTAACATCAAGCAGATGCATCTTTAGCAGTTCTTTGCTCTTTCCATAAATAGATGGCCCAGTTAAATCCAAGTGAAACTTTGGGGTTACTTACCTTCCTTAAAAGCAAAAGAATATACTGTATATGTATATGTAATATGAAAGGATATCTTTATTTAGATAATTTATCCAAAGTTTGTGCAAGCACAATAAAGTAGTTACCAAAAGAACATTTCGACGTATCTTTTGTTTAACCTTTTTTTTTGTTTCTTTCTCCCAATAGCCTAACAAGCCTAAGCTGGTGATGGAGTACTGGTCTGGCTGGTTCGATCTTTGGGGGGACCTTCATCATGTGTACACAGCTGAGGGTAAGATTAACTTAAAATTGGGTATACAGGTTTTCTTTAGAGAGAGAGAGAGCTATAGAATTCCTGACAAGACTCAGGTGTTCATGCGAGAGAAAGACAGGACTTTTGCTGATGGATTCTTTGTTGAGGGTGAAACGATTTCTTTCTGTACAAAGGGTCGATAATACTGGCTAATTTGAGACGGGTAAGACAGATTTTGTGTTGTGAGCCAATACAGACCCTGTGAAGGTAAAACAGACTGTCTTGAGGGTAACATAGAGTCTCAGTGTCTTAGGGTAAGAAAGGCTTAAGACAAACATTTTTTTTGCTAAGAATAAAACAGTGTTTGTGCCAGGGGAAAGACAGGGTATGGACAAGCTCACTGCTTTGGAGATTGTGTAAGATAAATTTTCCAGACTGAGTGCAAGGCAGTCATCTAGTGCTATTGTTCCTTTACAAAGAGGCACAGAGCCCACTCAGTGCAGCTGGGATACAGCTTAGCATATGGTCATTTCGTCCTTGTGTTGTGGCTCTGTCAGAGATTTATACCTTTCATGCATGGTGGATTGTGAGCCAAGTATCACGAACCAGAGTCTGTGTCCCATCCTCTCGACTTTGTCTCTGGGCCACATACTTGATGTTCAGAGGCCAGATTTTTCAAACATGTCTTTGTACAGGATTGTTCCAAAATGTGCTCCTCTGATTATCACTGACTGTACTGAACCCAGGTGAAAGTGTTACACTTTGCAGGAGTCACATTCATCTCATGCACTTCCACTGTATCCACTTATGCTGTAGCTACACACACAGACACACGGATACACACTAGGACTGTCTTTCCCTTAGCTGCATTAAATGAGGTTTCAGTTGATGGGAACAAAAAACTGTACACTTTAATTATTTCCAGCTATGTATTATATGCTTCAGGCTGCATGTGCTGCAATATTTAACTACCTGCATCTAAACATTGAAAAAGTTAAAAATATTAAAAATGTCAGACTGAGGACAAAGTTAGATTTACATCCACGTGTGTATACTTGTGGACTAACAAAAATGTTAAACACATTTTTCTTCCTCATAAAACATTTGCAGAGCATATTTTAGGAAGACTTTGCAATCAAATTGACAGTGTTCATGATTACTCACTATTATGCTTCTTCTTTTTCTTGGTGCATTGCGATTTTTTGGCTCCTTACTGCACCAAGATGAATAGTGTGAAACCATTGGCAGGACTGCGTATCATGTCACCCACTTGCAGTGGTAGAAAGATTCAGATCCTTAAGGAATAAAACAACAATAAAAAAAGAACTTCAGAATTTAGATTTCAGAATAAACTTTATTTGATCTGCTTTGAAAAACACCTGGAATATTCATATCACATATTTTATATACTCATTTATGGACTAAATCATCGACTGAAAGGACTTGATTTGATTTAGCATTTTGTACAAAAATAAATATTAACAGTGAGTATACTTTCCACATGCATAATGCAAAATATGCATGAATAATATGCATTCATCGAAACACCTGTTTGACAATTGTAAAGATTAATGAAAGTCAAACACACCCTGCTATCACCATCTTGAGTGCTCTCAGAAACATCCCATTTCAAACAGTGCAGAGACACAAGCTTCCTTTTTACTCACTGTCATTCCCAGCAGCCATCCACAACTTAAAAATGTTCTGAGAACGAAAGGCTTTATTATGTATTTCTTTCCTCAGTGAGAAATGGAAGGGAGAAAAAAAGAGCCTAGCCATCCAGAAAGTGTCACAGCTATGAAATGAACGCTGGAATATTCAGAGGGGATTCATGTCCTTGACAGTTCAGTGCTCTGTAGACTGCAACACACCCAGCAGTTGGTCACAGCTAGTGCCACCACCACGAAACCAACTGTCTGGCTCAGTCACTCACCCTGCTCAATTGTTATTCATTAAGTCTCATGTCCTTGATTCAAACCATTAAAGTCGGTCCAATTTGACTGGTAAAGTCCAATTTAAATACCTAATTACTTGCTCTGCTGTGTTCTCTGCAAAATCTAGGAACCAATTTGGGCAAGGAGGTAGGCAATTTTTTATGGGTGCGAGCTTTGCCCCGTAATAAATTATAATAACCTGTAATTGTATTTGGGGCTGAGGTCCGTCACATGTTTCAGTTGATTTGGAATTGAGGGCAATATGAATATTGATACAGTGTCTTGTTAAAGCTGAAGTTTAGTGGATATGGTTTTCTTTTTGCCACTTGTGGGTTTTAATGTTTAGCATTGTATTTGCTAGTCTCTGATTTACTCACTGGTTACATCAGAAAAAATCTGATAAATTATAGACTTTTTAAGTATTAAATTATAATTGTCTTTTTATTTTTTGACAGACATGATACCTGTGGTTACAGAGATCCTTAAACTGGGCATGTCTATCAACCTCTACATGTTCCACGGAGGGACAAATTTTGGATTCATGAGTGGAGCGTTTGCTGTTGGAATACCAACACCTAAACCTATGGTCACCAGCTACGGTATGTGTCGTAAATCTGTTTGTGTCCAGCATTTTGTAACATTTGAATTAACAAAATTCCTTGTGAGTTAGGAGAACTCCCCTGTCTGTAGATGGGGCTATCCCTATTCCTGAGCCTCTGATCTTTGGCTGCTTTGAAATTTGAATATACAGTGTGCATTGTAATGACCTCGTTCTTAAGAAAAGAGGAGAATTCTGAAAACAGCTCCCCAGTAGGAAAGACCACCTCTGACCTTCAGCAGTCATCATACCTGTGTTTCCTCCTGTGAATGCCTTTTACCTTTTTGCCTAAAAAAAGCTCCATTTTTTGTCAAGATAACCCTAAAATGTGTCTCGGCCCGCTGCTGTCTCAAGATGTTTGATAGGGGAGCACAGTAAAAGCATCTGCCACCGTAACAGGCATCCCTGCCTGTCTCCGGCTCTCAAGCCTGCTGTTCTGATGCGCATTATCTTTTAGATTACGATGCTCCATTATCCGAGGCTGGGGATTACACCACCAAGTACCATCTTCTGAGGAATTTATTCAGCCACTACCACGGTGAGTGTTGTGTGTTGTTGCTGAGTCAGGTCCCACATCTTTTGTTTCTCTGTCTCTTCCTTTCCTTTCATATCCCCACTCAAGTTAATTCTCCTTGTAAAACCTGCTCTCTGTTGGCTAAAGTAGGATAACTTTGCATATGATTTACAAGCATGCATTAAATATGGGTTTGTGTTTGTTTGTGCATGTGTGTGAGATTTCTGCCCAAGTCAAAGACCCTAAGTTACCACCCATTGCGAAATTTACATTCTAGGCCATGTTTATGTCTTTTGCAGTTTTCTCTATTTGTAAACCAGGTCTTTTTCGGTTGGGGGGGTGTTTTGTGGCCACAACTGAAAATGTAGCTTTTGGCACGCTGGGAATGAATCCAGCAAAACAAAGTAGTAATTTGCCCAGAGTTTGAGCAATGGCCAATGAGCAATGCCCTCGATTTGAAAGTCTGAGAAGGCTTTTTATTCTGCTCAGCAACTATAAACACATGACACAATTCTTTAATTAGATCATTTTATTGTTTGGTTGTCAAATCATATACAGTGTGTCAGTTAGTCTTTTTCCTGTGGTTTTGTTTTTGCATTACCTGGCATGGATTCAGCATATCTTGTCAACAACATGGCTCTAAAGTAGGCCTATGACATTTATGCTTTGGGGTTTGTCTTATTATTACAAAGCTGTCAAAAATGATAAAAATACAGTATATAACCTAAACCAGCTACACATACTGTACATCTGCACTACACAATCTGTCTGTGTATTTGCAGTATGTCAGCTCACTATTCATGGTACCCATTTAGTTTTAAAGCAGTTTGTAATTTGACATATTTATTCTTGTAATCATCAGTTGACGATCTTCTGCGAGGAAAGTCAAAGTCAAATGACAAATGAATAACAATCTCTTCCATGCAGGATTATAGGGACATTTGGGGATAATATGGACTTTGTTCCAAATCATGGCAATAGTTTTATAGAAATGTATTTTCAACAGACACTCTTCCCCTCTTAGCTTTGACACATTATATATACTTACAATGGAACTGGCTTGTAAGCGAGCCATTTAGGAGAAATATGTTGTCCGTTATCCTCAAAGCTTTCCTTAAGTGATCCAGATGTTATCACTTGGTGATAGGAAATGCTGTCAAGTCTTTTCCAGAGGGACTGTTGGTGTGTCTGCATGCTTTAACACCTTTAAAAGCAGTGAGGGGTAGGATTACCACTGTTAATTGTTGTAAAGAGACTGTTTTGCAACATGGACCAAAAAGTGGATGCTGCTGTAAAGTGCAAAAGACTCACCAAGGAGCCAAAAGCAGTTTCCTAGAGACATGTCACTTTTATGATGGGTACCAAGTGATTCAAAGGCTTTAGAGGAGGAAGACTTCTCCTCTGTTGTTTTGCTGGTTAAGCTAAAGCAGGGCAAACACTTAATACATCACCACTTTTTCTTAGTACCAGCTGTACACAAAAAAACATTGCTATGGTTTGCTTTTACACTTTAAATGGTTTACAATTATTTGTAAAACAGCCCTCTTCTGGCTTTCTTTCTTTCTCTCAAGTGTGATACTGTACGTAGGTGCAACAGTTACCTTGGCAAGTTTTAAGAGATTTCTGCCTAAGAACAAAAGTAAATACATGTGGGCAATGTATACATCATGTTAAAATGTCCTTTGTTTGGACTTCTTTGCATCCCCTGGGCAAATAAAGGATAAAGCAAATGAAAATGAATTAATATACAGACAGAATAACTGCCTCCTTGTTTTCCAGCCCAGCCTCTACCTGAACTGCCCTCTCATCAAGAAAGGAGAGCATACCAGCCTGTTGTCATACACCAGCACCTGTCTCTGTGGGACAGTCTGCATTTCACTGACAAGGTAAGCCACAGATGCACAGAGTGCCAAAATTGAAGGCACAGAAATAATAAATGTCCCCCTGTAGCACTGCTCAAAACAGAGTCAGAAGGTTTTTGACAGACAACAGTAATACACAAATGTATTACTGCATAAGCAATACACAAAAGCCAATCAAATAAACTTAACATAAGTTAATTATGTGGATGTGCACAATCCCTTGTGGTCTGTGTACTTTATAAAAAAAATATTCTACTGCTTAAAAATCCTTTGCAAACACATGCAATTCTCTGATTCCCTAAGACTATCCCAACCCGAGGACAGGTGTATTTACAGAACCAGTTACAATAGCACAAGTTCCCCATCCCGGATGGTACACAATCCATTCTGCCTGCATGATCCATCCCGCGCAGAAGATAATCCTGATGGACGAAGATATACGACACTGCACGATCTGTTCCATGAGTAGCGGTCTGCCGTTAGCCTCCACCGGAAAGCTAACCTTAGTTTAGCTTAGCCGGGAAGCTAACACCGGTGGAGGCTAACTATTCACAGATCGTGCAGTGTCATAAACCCTGGTACATTAGGATTATCATCTGTGCATGCGCAGGACGGATCGTGCGTGTACCAACAGATATGACCAGGGTGGGAAATTAGCACCTGCCACCAGCCAATGGCGAGTATTTTTCAAAGTGGCGGGTGACTTTGCCTTGTATACCAGCCACAGTTGCGGGAGGAGTGGTTTTTAGCGCTTGTCCGTGACATCGGCTTAAAAAATGTGGCAGGAGAGACTGTATCGTTACAAATAGGTTGCATTTGTAACGATACAGTTACAAATGCGGCACAGCGCAAAGTGTCTTTGCTAGTTTTTGACAGACACGGCTGTCAATTTCCCGTCCAATAGGATTAGCGTGTGTCTGACGGGGGGTGGGCGTGGCATCACGATGGTGGCTCTCCATCGTGATGTCAGTCAACCTTCATGATAGACAATATGATATCGTCCATCGGCACAAACCTATACCCTACCTTACAGACGACCAGTCCATGCACTGTACTTTCTGTTTGCCTACTTGTCTTCAGAAAATGCAAACTATTTGTTTGTTCGGACCAACTAACTTTAAATTAGAGGCAATAAAAGACCACGAGTCATCCAAGTCTCATATCAAGTGCACTGCCATACAGCTGGCAAAGATGGGACACCAGGAGCAGAGTGTCGCAATAAAGGCACAAACAATTTCACATCACTTTTTATATTTGCTTATATTAATAAAATATGTATTAATAATACAAAATAATTTACTGAAGCAATTCAAAAAATGCTAGTGCAATTTCTTTTATAAATTTGATTCCTGGAAAAAATGGCTGGTAAAACAATATAACTGGCTGTTAGAATTGGACGTCCACCAGCCACAGTGGCTGTTAATTTCCTACCCTGGATATGACATAATACATCTGTTACCTACCTGTTTACAGTTTATTATAATATGTTAGCAGCTTTGCTAGCCATATTTTACAGTCACTCAATATTAGCAGTGATAGAAACAACCCCACTGTCACCTTCGCTCTTATACCTATTTGCATTGTTTTTTCTTTTGATTATGTAATTACCTCAAATCACTACCGTATCTCTATTGACATCTTCCAGGATGTTGTTTGATTTATCCAAATGATAACAAATAGGGGTGTCACAATAACGATTTACAGTGGTTACGGAAAGTATTCAGACCCCTTTAAATTTTTCACTCTTTGTTTCATTGCAGCCTTTTTCCAAAAATCAAAAATGTTCATTTTATTTCTCAGTAATGTACACTCAGCAACCCATCTTGACAGAAAAAAACAGAAATTTAGAAATTTTTGCATATTTATTAAAAACAAAAACTGAAATATCACATGGTCATATGTATTCAGACCCTTTGCCGTGACCCTCATATGTAACTCAGGTGCTGTCTATTTCTTCTGATCATCCTTGAGATGGTTCTACACCTTCATTGGAGTCCAGCTGTGTTTGATTATACTGATTGGACTTGATTAGGAAAGCCACACACCTGTCTATATAAGACCTTACAGCTCACAGTGCATGTCAGAGCAAATGACAATCATGAGGTCAAAGGAACTGCCTGAAGAGCTCAGAGACAGAATTGTGGCAAGGCACAGATCTGGTCAAGGTTACAAAAAATTTCTGCTGCACTTAAGGTTCCTAAGAGCACAGTGGCCTCCATAATCCTCAAATGGAAGACGTTTGGGACGACCAGAACCCTTCCTAGAGCTGGCCGTCCGGCCAAACTGAGCTATCGGGGAGAAGAGCCTTGGTGAGAGAGGCAAAGAAGAACCCAATGGTCACTGTGGCTAAGCTCCAGAGATGCAGTCGGAGATGGGAGAAAGTTGTAGTAAGTCAACCATCACTGCAGCAATCCACCAGTCGGGGCTTTATGGCAGAGTGGCCCGAAGGAAGCCTCTCCTCAGTGCAAGACACATGAAAGCCCGCATGGAGTTTGCTAAAAAACACCTGAAGGACTCCAAGATGGTGATAAATAAAATCCTCTGGTCTGATGAGACCAAGATAGAACTTTTTGGCCTTAATTCTAAGCGGTATGTGTGGAGAAAACCAGGCACTGCTCATCACCTGTCCAATACAGTCTCAACAGTGAAGCATGGTGGTGGCAGCATCATGCTGTGGGGGTGTTTTTCAGCTGCAGGGACAGGACGACTGGTTGCAATCGAGGGAAAGATGAATGCGGCCAAACAGGGATATCCTGGACGAAAACCTTTTCAGAGTGCTCTGGACCTCAGACTGGGCCGAAGGTTTACCTTCCAACAAGACAATGACCCTAAGCACACCGCTAAAATAACTTGAAGGAGTGGCTTCACAACAACTCTGTGGCTGTTCTTGAATGGCCCAGCCAGAGCCCTGACTTAAACCCAATTGAGCATCTCTGGAGAGACCTGAAAATGACTGTCCACCAACGTTTACCATCCAACCTGACAGAACTGGAGAGGATCTGCAAGGAGGAATGGCAGAGGATACCCAAATCCAGATGTGAGAAACTTGTTGCATCTTTCCCAAAACGACTCATGGCTGTATTAGATCAAAAGGGTGCTTCTACTAAATACTGAACAAAGGGTCTGAATACTTATGACCATGTGATATTTCAGTTTTTGTTTTTTAATAAATATGCAAAAATTTCTAAATTTCTGTTTTTTTCTGTCAAGATGGGTTGCTGAGTGTACATTACTGAGAAATAAAATGAACTTTTTTGATTTTTGGAAAAAGGCTGCAATGAAACAAAGAGTGAAAAATTTAAAGGGGTCTGAATACTTTCCGTACCCACTGTAAATTTGAAAATTGATCAAAATCAAAAGCAGGATTGTCGATTCCCCCCCCCCTCCCCCCCTATTTTTTTCTCTTTTCCACACCCGCCTACTTGTACACGTCCAAACTGACACAGCGTAGCTTACCAGCTGGTAGCATGCAGCTAAAGACACAGGTGAATGTTGACTTATCTTTAGTCTGCATGCAGTTTGACTTTTTCAGACACCTGCGTCCCTGAAGTCACCAGTGGCAACATTTTGTCTTCCTGTGAGATAGTTATGTAAACAAACAACAAAGGTAAAGCATGTGCACTTTGAAGGGACTCCGTGGTGCCTTCAGGTACACATCTTCAAATGAATAGTGCATTAAATTGTGTCACTAAGAAAAACCTGTAGAAACTCAAACTGTTGTTGCAAAGTACCCTTCTGTTATCTAGTGGCTCTTGTTGTGGTATTGTCGTCCCTGTTGGGGAAAAAAATAATAAGCAAATTGAATAGTGAATTTGAAGAATTGTAATACCCCTAATATCATATAATTAGATACACAATAGCATATGCTCCACTAATATATAAACCAAACCCCGGCACAAAATCATTTCATTTCTTAATTTAAAAAAAAATACATACATTTTAAGCTTTGAAGTCACAAGGTAAAGTATAGACGTAGCTGTGGTAATCTGAAAGTGAGGGAAATGATCTTGCAGCCATTGTCCACCACCGGCTTGATCCCCTGGATCTATTGAGGACGTCTGAAAAGGGAAGTAAATAGGTTACACTCCTCTGTTAATGAACAACTGTTGATGAGGTGCCCCTGAACAAGACATTCTCTCCTGACTGCGCTAGTGGCCTGCTCAGGGACAAGCAGCAACCAAATGATGCAGCTTAATGACTTAAAGCAGGTTGTTTCTGTTGAAATAAAATTAAACAGAAAATTTCCCTCTCCAAGTGATTGGTTAAAAACCTGTTTGGATGGTGTCAATGTGTCTATTCAGTTTCATGTCTACCAGTATAGTTCAGCCATTACACCATGCTTTTCAGGGGCATTTATATTCAAACCAGATGTAGCACGTCTGGCAGTTGCTTACAACATTAATTATTCAGTCCCCGTCGCAATAATTTGCTTCCCTCTGAGACAACAATTACGTTGCTCCTGACCAGCCACACACACTTGTTTAAAAAGAGCGTTTTCTTTTCAGAAGCTTCAGAAGGACTGAGTGGGATGTCTGAGTTTGATATTGTATCTGTGTGTTTAGTACATGGTTAATTGTGTCATAGCAGGGAGTGTTTATTGTCTTGTGAACAGTGCATAAGGGAATGCAAAAGAATGCTGCTGAAAACTAACACCAGACAGGAAAGCTTCGTTAGGTTTGATAAATTGTCACTTTTGGTGAAGCCATCTTGCAAGTGGGAGATTGTGTGATGGGAATCATACGATCCCATCTGCATTGAGAGTGGTTTTGAGATTGCGTGTTCCCAAGGTACACTATGTAACATTTCTGTGTTAAAATGTCTGAAACAACTATACTGTACCTATGTTATTTTGTTGTAGTTGTGTACACTATCCCAAATGTTTCTAACGTTGTTCAAACCCAGAGAAATCTGTTATTTTATTTTAATGACACGGGCCATTTCATTTAGTTGCCTGTCAGTGGCATAAAAAGGGTTTTTTTTTTTTTTTTTATTTTTCTACTCTGTAAAGCGACTTTGAGCTTGTGAAAAGCGCTATACAAATTCAATTTATTATTATTATTATTATTATTCTAGACAAGACCCACCCTTCAATAGCATTCACAGACTACTATTGGTCAAGTGTCAATGCTTACGCAAGGTATTGTAACCTGATTTGTTCCCTGACCAATCGGCTATAATACATTTATTTTTATTTAACAGCGCCTTTCTCATCACTCAAGGTCGCTTTACAGACAATAAAAGGGAGATACAGGGAACAGAATAGTGAAAGGAGTTATAACAAAATAAAGCAAAACAAAACAGGGCTATCCTAACCAACCACTCAAGGTCAATGTCTAACTCACACTAATTGAGCTGCTTTGTAGGGCGGGACTTGCCGAAGTTACATGGGAGACTAATAATGCATCCGAGTCTGGCTGGCCGTGGTGTTGGGCTAAAATTCTCCCAGCCCCAAGCCGCAAAATAAATCTCTCAGTGGTGTTGAGTAACATCACAACAAACCCTTTCCCCCCTGGTGCTGAAAACATCAAAAAAGTGATACTGAAATTAAGTATATTGCAATGTTGTGGTTTTAGCTGCTGGCTAATGTTAGCTTACTTTTTCGCTAACTGGTCAACTAGCTAGCTACCAATACAAATCAAATCAAGAATACATAATTATGTGGGGGAAACAGCAGCTATTTTATCAGAATGACATGAATAAACATTACTAAACTTAACGCGGATAAAACTGTAATGGATAAACCCATCTGTGTACAGATATATTTTAATTGAGAATTGTGTTAAACAATGGAAACCACAACTTCCATAATGCCACTTTACGATGGCAAAAGTCTGTGTTTACTTGCATTGTTTTGATTGAGAGACCCCTAGCAGCAGAAAATTACATATTGTATGTTTAAATACAGCAAAAAAAAAAAAAGAAAGAAAGCATCTTTAAAAACATGATTTTCTGATTTAAGCTCTTAATGCATATTAATTGTTTTAGCCTTTGAAGTCAGAGAGGCCGGTGAACATGGAGAATCTCCCTGTCAACAACAACAATGGTCAGTCTTACGGCTACACGCTGTATGAGACCACCATCACCAACAAAGGAATCCTCAACTCAAAGAACAACATCAGAGACAGAGCACTGGTAAAGACAAGAGGACAGACGCCGACATAATGCATCCACAATGTTTGTGAGAACATTTAAAGCTGTAATCTGTTAGAAATCACACCCCTGATCACTGTACTGTACGTGTGGAGTAGTATTAACAAGTTCAGGCTGCTACCAGTTGCTCTGGTGTTAAAATCAAACATGGGAGCCTGGAGTTTTCAAAAGTTTTTATTTAAAATTCAGTGAATTAATAATTGTAGTAATAAAATAATAATAATTATAGAAATAGCAAGAATAGTTTCTGATGTGGCATTTTTTTTAAATATATGTTGCAATCTTTTTCTTCCGAGGTTTTTGTGGACAAACATTTTGTTGGTGTTCTGGATTTTAAGACCCAAGAACTTGCACTCCCTGATGGGAAGGTACTGTGTGTGTGTGTGTGTGTGTGTGTGTGTGTGTGTGTGTGTGTGTGTGTGTGTGTGTGTGTGTGTGTGTGTGTGTGTGTGTGTGTGTGTGTGTGTGTGTGTGTGTGTGTGTGTGTGTGTGTGTGTGTGTGTGTGTGTAAAGTGTGTGTGTGTGTGTGTGTGTGTGTGTGTGTGTGTGTGTGTGTGTGTGTGTGTGTGTGTGTGTGTGTGTGTGTGTGTGTGTGTGTGTGTCTTCGTGTCTTCTGTATGTAGTAAAGACCTAGTCTGCTGTTGGCTCCTTTCAAATGCATAAAGTTGTAATATTTAACAGCAAGTAGAAGCTACAAGGTCCAAGCAAGGTCCCAGTATTAATTGCCATCAGCAAACCTTCAAACAACCGATTATTTCAATACATTTTTAAAAAAGTAACTTCAATCTTACAGAAATGTGCAGACTCAGATCGGTCTTAATTAATTACTAAAACCAGACAAGGTGAAAGGATTTTTTGTGTTAAATTCTTTCCATTAAGGAATTACTACTGTATTTCAGTAATGCCTCTCATGTTTTATATATTTTTCCACCGAAGGGAAAAAGAACTCTAAGTTTACTGGTTGAGAACTGTGGAAGAGTAAATTATGGAAAAACCCTTGATGACCAGCGCAAAGGTACGAGTTGTTATGTAAACTGATTTTGTAGAAGTTCCAGTCAGAAAAAGTCTTGCTGAATGAACTTTTTAATTAGATACCTTGACAGAAACTAAATAGCAGTGTCTTAAGAGCCATAAAAAAACCTGAAAACAGCTTTGACTCACCTTTCAGGTCTTGTGGGAGATATTGAGTTAAACAAGCGACCCCTCTGTGACTTCATTATTCGCAGTCTGGATATGAAGCCAGGCTTTGTAAACAGGTTTGTGTCTTACAATTATTTTTGTTTTTGTGACTGGCAGACTAAGTACAATCCTGAGCAACACAAACACACACGCCTATCAACTCGATAATAAAGCCGTAAAGTAAACTCAGGATAGGATTGGAGATGAAAAGTTTAACTGACACATAACTGCGATCAGCTTGATGGGTGCTGAGTGTTAGCGGATTACCAACAGTATCGGCGCCTATGCCCAGCAACCCGTTCGACCTAGAGGTGAACTGTCCTCCGCTCCCCCCGTTCCTTTCCCCTTCTCACACAACTTCTCTGTGCACGGCACCTTCTCTGTAAGCAGGGGCGCCAATTTGTAATTCCCCACACCGTGCAGTGATAGATAATACAGCAGAAAACCACTTTGAGGATTTTTTTTTTAAAGTGCTCATGCCACCCCCCATGTGTCATGAAAAAATGCTGCTTCGCCTGTGCCAAAAACTGCTACTGGCAACTCATATTTGTTGCACACATAAACATTAAGGTCACAACTAGTTTCTTCAGAGGTTTGTATTTGTACTTTTCAATATCTACATATATTTTCTTGATATTTTTGTATCAAAAAATCTTTTAACATGAGCAGCATCTTGGAAATGTCCAAAAGGCCTGAAGCCCTGTGCAAGTAAACACTAAAAGAAGCATAATCACTGAGGAAGTATTTTTTTCTTCCATCATGGCAACCTTTTGAATGTACTTGGAGGCAAAGTATGACCTATAGCTAAAACAAAGATAATGATTCGGAATATTTCCCCTGCAATCCATATCCAAAGTTTTACTTGACATTTACTGTAGGCATATTAATACAAATGACATGATACACTGTGTACTGCTGGCTGAACACCGAGAATGAAATAGAATGCCTTTATTGTCATTGCACATTCAAAAAAAAAAATAATTATTATAATAATAATAATAATGTGGATTATCAGAATCTACTAATTGTACATGCCAAATGCTATTGCATCTTAAATGTCAAGACTGAGTTTTTGAGGAAAAACTGCATAAGACTGTATCCATGCAATACATTAGAGAAGAAGAGTGTAATCTGAGCTGTATCTGTATTCTCCTTTTACAGACTTGATAGTTCAGGCCACTGGATGTCTATGCGTCAGCGGCCCTCCTTCCCAGGGTTTTTCCAGGCCAGACTCTATGTGAACAGTTTTCCTAAAGACACTTTCATCAAGCTCCCTGTGAGTAGGACAGCCAGTGGGCTTGCAATCCAGGACAGCAGCACTACAAACTACAGACTGACATTAAGTTTATCAATACCTCAATACGGAACCAAAAACGTAACATTGGAAAAAAGGATAGTACTATATTTGGTTCCCGGGCTTTATTATTGGATAGAATTACTGTATATTTACTGGTGTTTGGGTTATTTTCCACAACCTCTCATAGATTCACATTGAAAATCAAGTTAGTACATGTTTTAAATCTGACATTTGACTTCCTCTAGATTGATCAGAAATCAAGCTGTACTTTCATAGATAATTACTCACATACAGTATATACGTGCCGTATAGTATTTATTATGTTACCTGAGCTTTGGCCAGACAATTTTGGCAGCACAGGACTGATATTTGTTCATACAGTTATGGTCCTTTTAGCAGTTTTCACCACATAGACAATAGACATAGGAATTTCTCTTTTGTAGATCTGATAGGACTTTTGACTAGAAATTAAGATTCAGTGGAATATGTTCATATTTTCTTTATTCGATCTTTATTATATGTTAGACTACAATATTAGTTATTATATCTCTTTCAGAAAGACCAATATTTTACAGTATAATTTGGCTTGGTCATTATTTGTCTTTCAGAAGCTTTATGTGTTAGTTCACCTATAATTTTCAGGATGTATTTACACAATTGTATTTCATTAGTGAGAACAGAGAACATCTTATAAGGGTCTTTATAGAAAAAGACATTATGTTAATGATCCAGGTTTTATGCAATTCTACATAATGCAGGGCCTGTTTACTCTCCTGTTATATTTTACATCACTCAGGGGGGTTTGAGCTTGTAACTTTCCCTCAGTTTTCCATTGCTGAAGCTCAAAGTGAAGACACTGGAGGTTGAGAAGCGAAGCAAACAGCTGCAATTAACAAAGGCTCAAGATCTATTAAGCAAAATAGGCTTATCATATTAGAAACAAAGGCTTGTTATCTGTTCTTGGTAGTCCTCAACGTGTTTCTTGTCTTTATTTAGCATTCAGCATTCAATTGGCTGAACCTGCCTGTTGTCATGGTGAACAGTCACTGGTTGTGTTCACAGGGCTGGAGCAAAGGTGTAGTGTTTATCAACGGCAAGAATCTGGGTCGCTACTGGTCCATCGGTCCTCAGCAAACCCTCTATGTCCCAGGTCCCTGGCTTCACAAGGGGGACAACCAGGTACAGTACCTTTATCTTATTTATATGTGCTTATCATTCAGTTATTTGGGAAAATTTTAAATCTCTTTAGCATATTTTAGCATTGATGACCTGATCACAAAATGAAGTACAACACTGGACAGGAACACTTGTCTTGCACTGGTAACAATTCACCAAGTGTGTCTTTAGTCCCGTATGTTTGGTATTTAACAGGATATTTAAAAAACAGCAACTACTAAACCTATTATAGTGGACAGTTTGGCAATGTCATACAATCTTGGCTAAAGTTGGTGCATAACAGGTTTAGATCCCCATGAAAAAGAGTTCCCAAATTTCTCCAGGTAATCCTTGAAATACGTTTTGAAGAAAAGGTTTTAGGTATCCACTATGTGCATAAACGTCACAGATGTACATGTTTTCTGAGTCCTATCTCTTTCCTTTACTCACCTCCACTAATATGCCAAACTTAAAGCACCTTCCCAGGTCAACATGTTAGAGTACACAGCTACTTATAGTCATCACTCTGTAGCTTGATATTGTTGGTCTGGAGCAGTTTCTGGAAAAGGCTTTATACGTTTGTCCTTCTTGCCTTTCCCAACTTTTCTTTTCTGTGCAGACATTGACATTGGTGTTCAACCACCCACTTACTGTTCTTTCATGACCTCAGCTAAGCTGCTATTTTTTAAATTTATTACAGGTCATAGTGTTTGAAGAGCAGGAAACAGATGGGAAGATTCAGTTTGCCAGCAGTCCGGACTATGGCATGACTGTTGATGTCCAGTGAGGACAGAGAGTGGAGCGTGGATGAAGAGAGGAGGATGATGGGAGATTAGCTGGGGAGAACACAATTGAGGCGATCGCCCCAAGCTTTGTATACTCAGGCACTGACGCCCCCAAAAGTGGCACACATCAATCAGTGAACATGTTATTTTGTGTCCTATCAGAGCACACCAACACAGCAGTGTTCCAGACCAGTTTTTTTATTTAGTGACTGTATGACATTCTTTTGAATCATTTTTGTTCAGTTCCGCAACGTTATCATTAACCTGCATTAAAACTTCATAATTTGAGACCATTGAACTGTGTTTGATTAGAACAAAGTGTTGTAAAATATCTTCCTCCCACAGTCATAATTTATAAATTGCAGGCTGCATTAAAAGAACTCTGTTTTAGTAAGGCCACCAAAGCTTTATTTATCCTGCACACCAAGGGCCTGTTTGATATACCACTGGCTGCTTTTCAAATTTACTTTCTCATGATATGCTGTGAACTCCAAGAACTGTGTTTGAATAGCATTTTTGAAAACTCATCTGTGGTGTGTAGTGCTAAATATTTTCTTTAATGATTGATGCCACAGGAACAGCAGCTGTTCTGTCACATTTAAAGACTAAGCAGTGTATATTAACCGAATTGCATTGTAACATACTGTAGCATTGTAGGATATGGATAGGTAATCTAAATGCGGTGTCAGGTTTCCTGTGGTGCTGAAATCCTGGATTCATTTGCACCAGATGTCTAGATGAGATCAAAGTTAGCTTAATGATATACGGAAGTGTAAGATTTAAGTGGAGATTTACTTACTCAATTAAAACATGACACCACATACAGTAGTTCTTATATAGACATGAGCTGTTATTAAATGTTGCATTGTAGCTAATTGAACAACCAAACATAGTTCACACAATTTTTTTAACATTAAAAAGTAACATTAGCTCAATGTATGACATAAAATAATACATGGTCGACATGACACTTTTGAAATTAGGTATTATGTAAACTGGTAAGATTTAAAATTACATTTCACACACAATTTTACATGCACAACTTTACACCAGTAATGTTAGACTATTTGCGTTGGTTAGCTTAGCATTTGTGGATGTTTCCTACTTATTGTAAATGCATGAATGCTATTTACACTGAAACCTATCTTTCCTATGTATGTAAATAATAAAACAAAATCATACCTATAAAGGATTAGCACATGCTTTTGGCTCAGGTATTGTATAGCTAGCCAGCTAGCTAGCTAGCTTTCAACAGCCAACTGAAGCCTATTGGCCTACTAAAGTCTTTACTAGCTAAGATGATCATTCTGTGTTAATGGTGCAACCTGATGTAGCTAGCTAGTAAATCACTAGAGGTTGAAACCAGCTAGTTGTTACTAATAACTAATGGTGGACTGGACACACACTTTATTAAACCACTGGTGAATTCAGGAAAATATTCAGTGTTGGATGTTCTAAACACACTTAGTCCTACAACACACAGTGTAAAGACGTCCAGTGTACAAACACAATACTCCAGCACAGGTGAAGTTCTTCTCAGTTATTTATTTCTTGATTCAACTAACATCTTTCTCTGAGACAGAATTGCTGTGGCAAATAAACAACCTAAGAGTCACATGCATAAAATGTGAATCACATGAGGGTGGGGCAGGACATTGGAGATGAGGAAAAGAGAGGACTTATGTAAAGTGTATTGTGCCTTGGAGAAGCCCCTCAGAGGGTAATGCTCATTAACTGACATTAAATACGGAATAAACTGCACTAAGTTGTTCTAGTAGACTAATTCTTTGTTAGTATTAGATATTGCTTGATACGTCATCTGTAAGGGTGAAGCCCTTTTGAGTTGTTCTGCTGCTTTAGGACACACAACAGAGAGTAACATCACATAATCGTATTCAACCATTCCAACCACATGCTGACCTGTATGCCACATGACGTTTGCTTGCCTGCATCTTGACAAGAGCAACGTTCAGAAGATGAGAGTGGGAATTTAGTTTCAGTTCACTTAAATTATATACAACATACTCAATTTCCAGAAACCCTGTAGTGTTCAAATGAAGTCTTTTACACACTAGTGTTTTTTTTTTTTTTTTTCCATTTGGGATTCTTAATTTGTTTCAGCGCTAAAAACATTTCAGGTGGGATTCATTCATTTAGATTAAAAGCCAATGATGACCACTCAAGTAGAACTTAGATCAACAACATTGCTATAAAGAAAATGGTGTGTGTGTGTGTGTGTATTGGTAGCACTAACCTATTATTGATCTGTATGAAAATCCATGTGTATACACTAAAGTGTGCGCATGCTTTTTTAGACATCAGTTGGAAATGCAGATTTAAGGGCAAACACTGCTTTGATTCAATTGCACATTTACGCTTGAAATAAATACATAAATAAATATATAAAAATCGATTTTTAATAAATAATGGGAGGCAAGTCAAAGAGTAGAGCAAATCCCCAAATAGTCTGTGATCTCCATGGAAGACCCCTGTGCAGTGTAATATCATGCAGTCAATTAAAACAGCCAGTGTGATGAGAGATACAATACGGCCATTTTCTGAATATGTATCTTATCATATATATTTGATAACACGTTTTCCCCCGGCTGATGAGCCTGAGAGGCTGGAACATCTTTGTAAATTGTCGTACTGCAGCAGTGCATTTTGTGTTGTGTGTGTTGAAAGGGAGGGTTTGCACAGGGATAATCTGGCATCAGTACAGAGGCTCAATGTTTGAATTGTCTCTAGCTACTTCTGCCGGGCAATGTCAGATAAGAACCACTGCTGTGTATTGCACTAGACGGATGATTTAACAAGTTGAGAACAGATTATATTATGCGAGGTGTAGAATAACGTTGTTACAGTGTTCAGCCGTACAGCGTCATAGTTGCTGATGTCTATCGTTGGAAGTGTGATGACTCCCTTCTGTGATCTAGTTAATATACAACAGATGGATACTGATACTAAAATAAACCATGATACAGCAATTCACAATACTGATGATGGTGCGTCAACGTTGCTACCAAATCGTTAGCAAAAATAAGACTTATTTTTTGTTGTGCTTTTCTTTAGCCTGCTGTCAATTGAGAGTCGTGTGTATTCTCTCATTTCATATGTATAAAAAACTAAAATATTTTTGGGGCCATGCATAATTTATCTGAATCTACCTTCCATAACTTACACCAGCTGTTTGAAGGTGAGCTGCAGTAAAAGTCAGCAGATGGAACCTGAGCATCTATACTTTTATTTTGGGGGAATTCTGTCTTCTTCACATCACAGCTTTTTGGAGAGGGACTGACAAACCCAGTAACAAACATATTCTCGGGCTTTGATGCTGTTTTATCCTGCTATTTTTTTGTACTTGCACACAGCAGACCCTTGTTAACCAGTACACATCGTGCATAGACAATGGGGAAATATCAGCTCTGTAAAGTGACGCACTCCCCCCCACAATGTCAATTAGGTCAGAATTCATGAGTGTACCGTATAGATGATTTGAATTTCTTGGCTATGCGTTATGAGTGATATTATGTGTCACAAACCAGTGTTTCTATTATCAAATGAAATTGATGATGTGCTATTACTCTTTCCACGTGTTGAACCTGTGCCCCATCGTGTGACATGAGGAATTCACCAGGGGGGAAAGAGAAGAGACTTTGTTGTTTTTTTTTGTTGTTTTTTTACATATAAATACAGTAATTACAATGCTTTTGTCCAAATTTGTCAACAATCCTCTTATTGTTCTCATGTTAAATTACTATTTACACATCTTGCCACAACGGAACATTATTGGTGTGTTTCTTAAGTGCTAAAAAGTGTTTTTCATGTTTATGTGTACCTTTCAAGCACAAGAAGGGATAAATTTCAACTAGCAGTGTACGGGGGTGGCTAAAATGTATGAGTTATAATGACACCATAAAACGAACAATGACAACCCAAGAGTAAATGTAGGTAAGAGTCAGTAGTATTGAACAAGCAAGACACGTGCTCGTGAGAAAACGCAAACCAATTAAATTAAATTAAATAAAAACAAACATATCGTTATCAAAAGAGCATTCCTTCCCTTGCTACAGTATGTTTGTTCAAAGGAAATACCAAACAGACATATTTGTCCTTGGAGTCGTGTTTTTATCCAGGCTAATGATGTAGTCTGTGTCTTTAAATCCAACAGAAACTTCTCTTTCGAACCATGTGCAGATCCAGACAATGTGTGTTATATTTCCTCAGTTATTTTGAGGTGAAGGATATCCGTTAACCGGCTTGTTTAGTTGACTCCGCTGCCTGTATGCTTGTCATAATTGTGCTGTCTCTTTTGTTAAGTTGACCTCAGCGGGGGCGTTGTACCATGAAGGTTCAGGTCACGTCTATCCACGCCGACCCTGCGAGGCGTCCTTTACTTCGGCTCCTCTGCACTTCAGTCGTAGAACCTGACAAATAACGGCTGCTCTCTTATTAATCTGTGCTTTAATATGGTACATTTGTACTGTTTAAGTCCATATTTAAAAAATGTCAGATTCAGTCAAGAGGATTAAATCCCCCTTCAAAAGGCCGCTATTTCTTTTTTTCCTGATGATTAAGACATGAGCGTCGGTTGCACTTATCAAGAGACTCAGCCGTTTCCTTCCTCTGCAGGTCCAAGGCCAAACACCTGCAATAGAAAGGATTAAGATATGCTGAGAAAGAGCTCTAAGCCTTAATTAAGTTAATTGAACCTGTTTATTTAAAAGGTGATGGACAACAGCTGCTATAATTGTGTCCTAAAAGGATGTACATTTGACATAAATGTACAATTTAATTAGAAATATTAAAAACATCAGTTTTTTAGTAAGACCAGGTGAAAATTATCATTCCATTTCCAATTCCCCTTCTGATGGTAATGTTGATGGACAAAACAGGGTTCACCTCTGTAATAGAAGGTATTTCAAAAACATATAACACATTATTATTTACCGTGGTCTAAGGGTACATGGTCAAATCTCCACATTGGGGTCTGTGAATCCTTTTTTCCCCTCGTTTACAAGGACAGGTTTCTCCGTTCTCGTGTGCCAAACGAGTATCTGGTAAACAAAAACAAACAGGGACATTAGTAAGATGCTGTTCCCTTAATGCACTTATTCAGTCTACTCTCCTTTTCAGCTCCCATTCTGCCTCATGTTCTTCAAAACCTTCTATTCTGGTTCAAGCTCCAAGGGTACATACCACCACAGAGCCTGTCTGTGTGTTAAGAGCTACTTGAGCGTGAACCCTGCATTAGAAGGTAGTGAAAAGGAACCAAATATAACATAGCCCTCTCAGCTGTGGCCTGTCTCCTGCCAATAGGATAATATCTACCTTCAAATGACAGCCAACTGAAGACACATCTTATTAAATAAGCTTTTAACTAGCAATATGGCTTAGTATTTTATGTGTCACTGTTTTATTTGTTTTTACTGTAAAGCAATTTGTGACCCCTTTTGTCTGTGAAAGGTGCTATATAAATAAAGGTTACTTACTTACTTACTTTTGCCACAGTATGTATGAGCTTTTGCCTTTGCAGTAGCACTACAGTTCTTTGCACACATACACTATTGTGCCATCACGCCTTCAGACTGGGTTGGCCCCAGAGACTGGACAAACATCCAGGGAAAGGATGGCAGGGAGAACAGGGGAGGGGGGAAAAGTGTCAAGCTCATTTTCCCTGCTCTTATCTGTGTTGGAACCCTCCTTCCTTTCATCTAAGAGCGGCGGCATCCATGAATTATGCATAGGGCGTGTATGAGATGTGCCAGGAGCCCACTCCCACTTTGTTAAGGTGTAGGGGGAGGTTAATAGTCACGCTTGCATCTGAAGTGGTAAATCATAAGGAAGAGAGATGCCCATGCACGGCTTCCCATTTCTTTCTTCCTCTTTTCCTCCCGCCCTTCTGTCCGTCCCTGTGCTCATCTGTAATTAGTATGACGTCCCTACCTCCCCGTTCCTCCCATCATCAATTCCGCTCTCTCGGCCGTTCCTTGAATCCCTTCTTTTTATTTACCCCTCTGAATGGCTGGGAGAGAGCAGGAGAAAAAGCTGGCTGAAAGCATCTCTCTCTCCCTTCTTTTCCCCTCTTTGTGTGTAGATAGTGTGTGTGTGTGCGTGCGTGCGTACGTACGTGCGTACGTGCGTACGAGTGTGCATGTAAGGGTGACTGTAGTGTCTATCTAAAGCCTTCTGGCTGACTTTGCTAGAGAGAGGCCTATGGGACCCAGACCAAGGACTGTGGTGTGTGTGTGTGGCTGGGTGGGTGTGTGTGTGTGTGTGGGTGTGGGTGTGTGTAAGAGTACTTGTAAGGTGAGCAGTGTAAGAAACATAATCGATGATATCCAACTTTTCAGTAACAACTTTACTTTCTGACGATCATAAAGTCATCATGTTTTCATGGGATTTTTGTCGTGAAATACAATGATTATTGTTGCCTTGTATATGTTAAAGAGGGACATAGGAGAAGACATGCAAAGCAGCAGCCTTTTTCCAGCTCAGGGAGCCTGAAACATCAAAAGTTATAATACAGTAAGCCCTGTATTCCTGATTGGTGATCAATGAAAACAAGCTAATTTTCTCATAATCACCAATTATGTAATGTTTCAAGAACATTTTAAATAATATGATAGTCCTTATTAAAAGGGAAGTGATTTGGTTCAATGTCATTTGGTCGTCTTTTAAAAAAAGATTTTGAGATTTTGGTAAAGAATTTGCTTTCCTGCAGAGAGTTAGATCAGAAGATCAATACCATTCTCCACATCGTTGTGCTATATACGCTAGGCAGTTGGCAGCCGGTTAGCTTAGCTAAAATACTAAAAGCTAGCCAGGCTCTGAAACTAAAACTGTCTACCAGCTCCTCTAAAGTTAATATAACTCTTGGCAAGAAAGCAAATAACGGTATTTACCGAAATGTATAATGTTTTGTGACTATTCCTTTAATAATGCATGGTGCTATGTTCTATAAGGAAGCCATATTTTACATATTTTAAGTACTAGTATAAGTACTTTCTCCTTTTTTCTTGTTTCATTTGTTTCTGGGAAGTCACAGTTTTACACGCCCTCATGTTTTTGATTACATCATCTATGCAGTGTGCTTGCATTGGTGTTACTAGTATAGAACTATAAAGTTTGCTCTTACAAAGCTCATGAAAAACTAATCATTTTCTCTGTTGCTAAGGGTGACATTCAGTGGGGGGCCTGTGAACACTGTGAATAAATAGATTGTGGTTTGTTACCACTTTCTTTTCTCTGAATCTGATAAAAGTTATTTTACCAAGATGGTTCAGCACACAGATTTAGCTAAGGTTATAACAATAGTATGCTAAAGCCAATAGTGGAAAATGCTGCTTTTCACCTCTACTCTACTCCACTTCATTTCAAAATAGAATATTTTACTTTTTACTTATTTTACTGCTATAGTTACTTGATACTTCACAGATAAAGCTTTTATGTTCAAAACACATATGGTAAACTTACAAAATACAATGGACTATTAAAGATTGAACCAACTTGCTTCCCAACTTGTTTGGCTTGTGACCTCTTACAAAAAGCAGTGTGTAGTTGGGGTTCCTTATTATGTATAAGGTGAGACATTTTCCCTCAAAATCTCAAAATGGTTTTATCTAACAGTTTGAGGCCGAACAAGACCACATTTTCCAATTTTTTACAAAAACTGTCAAGATTAGATTATTGAAAGTAACCGAAAACAAAAGTTATGTATCCGGATTTTGTTTTAACTTTGTTTCTACTTTCCTACTCCAATAAAACCTCATGACCCACTAAACTTATCTTGTGACCCTTTGGACGGACCTTACCCCTAGTTTGGGAACCACTTGATTAAGACCTGACAAAAAGCAGATTACACACTGATGGATCAGTATTATTTTAATGCAGAATGTGCACAAGGTACTTAAGATAGTACATTCTGCTGATAGTTTTATTGAGTAGGATTTGAATGCAGGGTGTTAACTTGAAATGGAGTACTTTTTCATTGATGAATTGATACTTTTATTTAGGTAGATGATCTGAACAAGTTTTGCACTGTTGTCTTCAGCAGGTATGATTTCTACTATCTTAAACTGTTTGGCAAAATGGCACTATTGGCTTAAGTCAAGCTGCTTAAATGCAACAAACATTGAAAAAAGGGGATTACCTTAGTGCAATTGGCTGCTTTAGGCTCCAGGTCGTTGAGTGTGACAAGTTCCCGGAGCAAACTACTCTCCTGGTAGCCTCCTTTCACCCCACGAAGCTTAAAGTATGCTTGCGGCTTGAAGAGAATGAGCTTTAGGTTGATGGCAAAGCCAGCCATGTCGATGGCAAAGGGACGATGGGGGTCGAACACTGTCTTCCAGCCATAGACCTTTCCAGCTGCATTTACCTTGGGGGACTCGTATCGCAAGCCGCCCACAAAGGCCACAGGCCACACTGAAACTTTCCGAGTTGATCTCATCTGGCGGGATGAGAGTCCAGAAGAGAAATGGAGAAAGAGAAGAGAGCCAATTAGACATCTGAGAAAGTGTACATGACAATGAGACACAGTATTTGAGCATTAGCTGCCAGATCTCAGCAGTGCGTGGACTGAGGGTTTTTAGAGCTGCTGCTATTATTCATTCTGAAAGACATTGAATATTGACCAAGCCATTCTGCCATGTGCAGCTGCCACGCTGTTAGATGAAGGCAGGTCACACACATTGTTCAGCAGCTGCCCTACAATGAGATAATTAGACACAACCATCTTTAAAGGGAGTGCACTGCCAAGGGGGTTTGAAGGAGCCAAGCCATTAGAGCAAGTGGCTCTAGTCGCTGGTTGGCTGAGGAGATTCTTTAAGGTACAGCACCGCTATCCTCTTCTTTTTTTGTCCTTTTATGTCTTCCAGCATCAAACATTTTTTTTTACAATGAGGGAAGAGGAAACAGCAGAGTTAATCATACTCAATGCAGCAGAAATAATGATGCTGGTGCCTCTCTGGGGGAAGCTCCATTTAAAAACACTGTGTGTGGTATGTGTATATTGTATAAAATATATTACAGTGAGAGCATGTATATAGAGAATGTCCATGTGTAAGGTTGAAAAAAAAGGCAAATAACCGTTATATGAGCATATGAGCTGCATGTGTCATCTGATGGGCTGCTGCTGTGTGGTCAGTTCAGGGGATCAGAGAGCAGTGTGAACAGTGTGAAGTGGGCTGGAGGCTTATGGGAATCTGTGGATTTGAGCTTTAGGGGGAAAACTGTGCCAAGCACCCAGATAAGATTTGGCAGGATGTTGGGTCTTAATGAGCTCTGGGTGTTAATGGTGGAAGAGAATTCAAATACTTTTTTGCATGTGAACATGAGATTGTGCTGCTAAAATTTTATACAAAGGATGGTGTTCCTGTCTGTTACAGTTTATGTCCTACAAGTGCTTTTTGTGCAATGCTTATGCTGTTTCTGTTGGTTGCTGAGGAGCTACGCTACTGTAAGTACCATCTTCAAGGTTGTCCTGGCAGTTTCTTTGTAGCCAAGCCACTACTGAATTCAGCCACCAACCGATAATTGCCCACCTGCCTGCTTCCCTCATAGATAAACGGCACTTACAATTTATATCAAAACAAAGCATAAATTAGGCTCTTTGCAGGCAATGTCAGGAGGCTCGTCACTTTACCATCAATGCTGAAAATGTGAAAACAAGTATTTCGCCTGCTGCCTCTGGTGGGAATATCAACCAGAGCAAAACACGTCAAGATTATAGAAAGGCTATACAAACCATCCTCTGCTAGCAAACCAATCAAATGAGAATGCAATGTTCCTATTGCTCTTGGTGGACATGATGTCTTTGTAAAGTTTTTTGTTCAGAGTTTCTAGTTTGTATTTAAATGTCTGCTACTGTATTTAAGCTCTTTTTCTTGCTCCACTTAGAAGGAGGGCTTCAGAGATAAAGTAGGCATGTTTCAGAGAAGAAATACAAAGAAGAGAATTGTCAAATTCTTTCAGAGAAAAGAAGGCAGGCATCCAGGTACATTATTCAGTCCTTTAGGGTACGGTTAGGAAGAACCAAAACAGAATTGTCATCCATTGCTGCCTTTGTCAAAACAATACAAAAAGAAAATATTAATTTAGATGTAAGGATTCTGATAAAAAAATCATTTTTTTTATTAGGGCTTCAGATACAACATTTAAAAGAAGTAGCCCACCTTTACACCACGTTTCACCTAAATCTGTATGAGAATTAGTAGGCTTATGTATTATGTTCAGACAAAAAAAGCCACTTGGAGCCATACCTTAAATGAACAGGACGTCTGACATTTTGAATTTTCTGGGCATTTTTTGGACGTTTTTTACCACTTGCATGGATTGGTATTTAACAACTCCTTCTACAGATTTAATCCGATTGACTTCACTGTACATTGTCCAATCTGCCACAAACTTCACATACATGACAGGAGTCCAGGCCCGATGACATCTACATACCAATATTCACTCACTGTCATAGTGCTACCTACTGGCAACAGGAAGTCAGCTTTATTCTGAAAAACATCCGATTTACATGACATTTACACTGTGTGGGCTACACTCTTTATATTGAGCAACATACAATGTGTATTCTGCTGCACCCTATACTTTCACAACTGCCCCCATTTAATAACTAATGAACCGTTCGACATAGCCTCTTGTGTGAGGCATCATTCCACTCAGCAGAAAGTTCCTTTTTCATTTGTGATGGTTTGCCCCTTCCCTATACTTATATGCCCCTTCCATAAACCATTTATTGTAGACACTTAGGGACACAAAGTTTGCAATATATCATTTCCAATGCCACACACTCCACACAGGCAATACAGTCTAACTTGTATGAGAACTCCTGTGGAAGTGCCCCTGAGTTTACACTCCATAGTGACATCAAACATTAGTCTGTTGTTACTGAAAGTTAATGTAACTTAGATGAAAGTAATGCATTCTCTCAGAAAACTGGGCTTTTGTACCACCTCTCTTTATTACTGTCAACCTCAGAAACATCTGTTTTACCGATTTTTTTTTTTTTTACATTTTCATTTAGGTTTATAACTATTTTGAACTTCTGTTATTTTTTCTTAAAAATAGAACAGAAAATGTACTCTTAATTGCTCAAAATCAAAAAGAAGCATTAGCTCACTTTTAATTAACCATGGGAAAATTATGACTCTATTTCTTACACATGGAGTGCAGTGCGCATTAATCTTTTTATCCGAATTTTGACTATACAGTAGTGTCAGCAAACTATTCGGTAGTTGTAACCTTATGTCTATCTAGCTGTCACATCTGTTTACCTTTTTTGTTTTCTGTCTCTCCCTCTCCGCTCCTCTCTCTCTTTCCCCCTCAGGGCCGTTACTTTGGCCCAAAATAGGCCCGTTGGAGTTGATGGAGGACCTCAGAGGGTATACGGAGCACTTCTGCTGATTCCCAGAGAAAGGTAATGACAGGCCCGTCAATACCAGGCACTCCATTTACTACAGACCCCGTCTGCACTGCTAACAAGACTTGAGGCTAATACTCATAGGACCTAGACCGTGTCCGCTCAGGTAATTCAACTGATGTAGAGATGGATGGCCTGAGATGTACTGATTACATGCCCAAACTTCTCTCCACCAGCTCCAGATCCCTGCCTGTGCTTGTTAAGATCAAAAAAATTATTCAAGTTCCTGAGAATTTATGGTTCACCCCACCTTACATAACATGTCACAGGTGCCTACAGTATATAGCCAGGAAGTGCCATATAATATATTGTATGTGTATTTATTTTATATTGAATTAAAGTAATAGGAATAGATCTACAAAAAACATGCAATTTCAAAAGAAAATATTTACATTTGTGTTTTTGCTGGGAATGGTTCAATCTCCCAGAAGTACCCACCATGTGCACACATGGTTTAGTTTCTACTTTGGAAATTGGGTTACGATTAGATGTGATTGGGTTATGGTAAGGACTTTCATTTGTAATTGTAGTTACACTGGGATCTATAAGAACACAACTATGTTGAAGATAATTTAGCTACATGTACATGGCAGCCATAACTTGCGGTTGACATCTACTCATCATAGCATTGCATTTAGAAATATTTTGTAAAGATCCAAATGGTAGTATTATAATTATATCTCATTGTGTCTTGCTGATCTTTTTCTAGCCAATTGATTGTAAAAAAAGAAATGCATGAAATGAATGTGAGTGTATCTCTAACCTCCTCGAACAGCTCCAGGCTGTATGTGTTGTCGTCGTCTGCAAAGTATACGATTCCAGCTTGGCTGCTGTTGGCATTGAAAGTCTCCCTCAGCCACCGCAGGGCAAGATTCCTCTGCATGGTACCCCTGGGGATTCTGGGGTCCCGAGTGTCACCCCGCAGTTTATAGTTCCTGGGCGTCTCAACATTGAGATGTGTGTAGTTAAGCCCTGTTTCTCTGAGGAGCCTTGTGACAAGAGGCGTTCTCCTTTGGGAGTCCTCCACCAGGATCCAGTGCAGGTTGGGAACATGGAGAAAGGTGTTTGCCAGCCGTGTGAGCTCCGCCTTCTGTACCGGTCGACTGTATGTGGGGGTGATGATGTGGATGGTAGGCAGCACATCGGACCAGGGAGGAGGCCGCGTATACACATACTCTGTCCTCACCACCTCCACAATGTCCTTATCTGAAGCACAGTATTCTTTGGAGTCTTGCGCCTGGCCAGCCTCCCTCTTGCCCTCGACACCATCATCTGCAGATTTGGGGATAAGAACACATGTAAGGGTCATTAGCGCAACCTTGGGCTGCCCTTTGTATATTTGCCTCAGGTGACTACAACCCAATGGGGGTAAAGTGTACCTGAGAGCCGGTGGTGGCGGACTGCAAGCCTCTCTGGAATGATAAAGATCTCTTTTACTAGGTGGTGACAGGCTGCAAAAAGTGAAAGCAGGCACTGTGAGAGGATAACACAGCTGATGGACAGAGAGACAGGGCAAGGAAAGGGAGGGGAGAGATGAGCCTTGTTATTCCCCTGGCGTTGCCTTTGGGCTTTTCTTTCGAAAGAAGAAATATGTGGGTATGTGGTTCCATTAGATATGTCTTTTTATGTTTAGACTCCACCCCAGGCTTCATCAGCCTCTGCTTTCCCCTCCATGTTCTTAACTTACTTCTGATATGTTACTTTCCTGCAATAAACATGGAGTTATTTTGCTGAAATCAATCCTGTGTTTACATTTAATGTTATTATAAATCTATTTTTCCTCAGAGTTCCCTCATGACTACAATTGCTGTGATTAACTGTGGTGTAATTACTTAGTTGTTAGCATGGACTGAACACAAAAACACTCAAATCAAAAACAGGTAACGACTCCACTGCCAAGATATTTTGGCTCATAAATGACTCCATTGCAGGGTTGATTGAATGTGATTATTTGGTTATTTATTCAAATCTGCATCTTTATTGTTTACATTGGTGGCAGTTACACTTTTGAGCACACTTTTTTGGTTATCTGAATTTTGAATGCAGGTAACACCAAACAGAAATTAAAATGTAGGGGAAAAAAAATCACAATTTTCAGTATAACAACTGGGATCAGTAAATTACCTTTTTTGGACATTTGACTGTTACTATACAGAATTAATAATCCAAGCTACAGCACTATAGTAGTGAATATTGTGCTACTAATACGCTGCTTTCTTTTTTCTTTCTTCTTTAATAACGTCAATCTATTTTGAATGTATAAGTGAGAAAAATGTAACCACTTACTCAAGACTTGCATGTAAACTGTGGTGAAACAGTCCGCTGAGACTCCAGAGCTAAAGGCTGTGATATTTTGTCCCTAATAGTTTGCCCGTGATGGATAGAATATGATTATGGAATCATTAAGTTGGTTGTTCTTTTCATTGTGCCACAGCTAATGACAATCTTTGTCACTGTTCTGCCAGAGCTCCAGTCACACCTCCAACATACGGAGGATTTTTCTGCAGCATATAGATTAACACAATCTGCCGATGGCCAGATGTTCAACATAGGCTGCCAGTGAGCGTGCTGCCAAAAAGGCTCTAGCATCTCTTTTAAGAGAGCACAAAAAGAAGCCTGTGGGCAGAGCTGGGTCACATTTTATACTCCTTTGTGTCTTGACTGTATTTCATTGTCGACACTTTTTTCATAAAATGTCGGAATGTGGTGAGAAAAAAATGTATTAGTCAAATTTTATGGCATTTATTTTCTATGATTGTCAACTAATCATACATGTTTTAGCTGTGTGTATAAACTGCAGTAACTATTTATTTAGTATAATTTGTAGCTTCTGTTGACTCTAGACTGTCTTGGGTCATTTATTGTTTGGTAACCCCTGTATGTGCATTCATGACAAAGCGCTTTTGATTTGCTATGGCTCTAATTTGGGTTTGTTTACTCTGCAGCATACTTGACATTTTACACTGTTGGTTTGTGGTCTCTGGGGGATGATTGGGAGGCTCATTATTGTGTTTTTTAATGACTCAAACTGGTGTGCAAACGTGATATTACACGTGGATGCAAGATATCCCATGAAGCTAATGGAGCAGATATGTATTATTTCAAACTGCTGATTAATTTCCACAGAATGCTAATTAGACACAGCTAAAATATATAAATTTATCTGACAGACTAAATATATGATATAAAAATAACTCCTAGATGTATGAGAGAGAATATGTAATGGTAACTCTCAGTTTTCATCATACACTAAACAATCCACGCTGATGAGGTTTACAATGACTAAAGTGTAATTGAGCTCTCATGAAGCGGATGGTCATGGTTAGTGAGTGCCTCAAAATGAACAGCCTTATGTATAAACCTGAAGTGCAGTGTTAGGTTCGAGGATCCACTTCAGGTTTGATATTGCCAGTGGAGTGCAGTGTACAACGTACCCTTGCGGATGGCGAGGAGTGGAGCTATAGCGCTTTGGTGCCAAACAGTGATGAGCAGAGTCCAGGGTAACACGATCAACACAATGGCAAGAATATCTCTTCTCTTCGGCATCTCCAGGATTGGTTATTTGGCTCGGCATTACCTGGAGAAAAAAAATGGAGGTATTACCATTCAGCATTTTTTTTCAAATGGGATTTCAGGTCAATTAAAATCCCATTTGATCATTGAAAATAATCCATTTTATATATGTGTCCATTATAATCCATTAAATATCTGTGTTCATATTTGCACATGACAAACATTGAGAGAAATAACACCAAATTCAAGATTCAAACAAACACACAAGTTGCTGAATCTCAATAACTTTGGAATGAGGAGGCACTAGAGGTAGAGGACACCCATATTCATGCGGACCAAAAGCGTCATTGATAGAAATTGTGGAAACGTGTACTCGGAGCTGGTAGAACAAAATAAAATTATATTCTGCACCAGACACAGCGCCATTACAGTCTCACCAAAAGACATTAACAGTGAGATGATGTAGCAGATGCTGTGTTGTAATATGTTGAAAGAATTAAGGTTATTAAATAAAACAGTAACTATAAGTGTGTCCCAGCCAACAAAAGGAAGGTCAAAGCCACTGAAAGAAGCCATGGAGCAGGAGCTTGTGCTTTCTGCCAACACTGTGAGCTCCTCGGTGCCATTACTGAGGACCGGGAAGTGACTACATGCCCAGTGCTGAAACTATTCACTGGCCAAAGGGCTGCTTGACTGTTGGGAAATTTGCCATTCCCTCTGAGTCCATATCATTTGGTTCAACGTTGTATTCCTTTGAAAAGTCTAATTACAGCAGGAAGACATTCACTGTAAATTAATTGAAATATCATCTACAAATTGATCTTCAAAATCAATTTAAAGTATTGCACACCAAGGTTTGTAGTGAGGTCCTGAAGATGGAAGGAGACTTGGAGATGAGTAAAAATTGTTGCACCCTGGCTCCATGTGCATTTCTCTATTTAATTTAGATGACGTTTCTGCAGTTGCAGTCATACTTTAAACTAAATGAAAAGAGGCACTATATTTCACACCATATATAGAGATTTCAATTCTGTATACAATGTTTAAATGTTACATAAAACATAAACATTGAAAAAAATCTCAAAGATGTGTAGCTAATGTAAAACATCAACTCTAGATGACACAGAATTGTACATTACACTTTCCTCTGATGTTCTCAGCTCTGTTGACAAACTAATATTTATATCAGCGATATTAATTGCTGGAGGTCCAAAAACATTCTGCAGCAAAGACTGATATTCTTGTTGGTCCTAAAAATCATAGACAAAAGATGTATTCACACCTGGATTCACTGTCTCTGAAATTGCTGCAACACAGTCTCATGAACAGGTTTGTAGGATATTGTTAGGCACACTAAAACGTATGATATCATATGAAAACTAGGAGACCGTTGGCTGGTCACGTGACATTGGCTACCAGAGATTTGTGACACGGCTACATACTGCCATCACAGCATATCATGTCATATTATTAGATGTGTTTAGCCGCTGCAGAGCTCTGCAGGTCAGGCAGGCAGTTGGTGGTTCAGTTACCCAAAAATAGGTGACTGTGTGCCGCAAGCTGCCAGTTATTTTGGCGAAAGATTATGGTGAAGTTTAGGCAAAAAAAAGTGTCGAGGCTTGAAAGTCCTGTGTGGTAACGCCCACCTATCACCCCGATCACCTCCCTATGCGACCAGATGCGTTCTTATACAGCAGCAGTCAATGTGGTGCGCACAGCAAAATATAAACAAACGTAAATCATACAAATTTACAGTGCTTAACTGTTCATAGCTTTTCCAAAGTATGTTTATTCAGAACAGGAAATACAATGAGTCAAAAACCTTGTTTGCATTGTTTTTGATACTGGTCTCAATTTTTAAAAACACAGCATCAATATCATCAAAACAGCATTTTATATCTTAAAAATTATATCAAAATTAAGAGCAGTCATTTCTCAAATCGACTCTGAGAAACTGGTGCATGTATTCCTCTCAAGCAGATTAGACTACTGTAACACTTTATTTGAAGGATTATCCAAACAATCAGTAGGACACCTCCAAGTCATTTAAAATGCAGAAGCCAGAGCTCTTACACAAACATGTCAATTTGAACACATTACTCCGCTCAAATCACTTTATTGGCTCCCTGTAAAACACACACAGAATCATTTTCAAAATCTTGCTTATAGTCTTTAAAGCACTTCATGGTTTAGCTCCTCAATACATAGCTGATGTGCTCACTGATCACAATCATTGTTCTTTTATTTTATTCCTATTATTATTATTTCATGTATATTGTATGTATGTATATTTTTCCAAGTATCTCTTTTATATTTATATTCTGTGTTGTGCGACTGATTTACGTGTGCTACTGTAACACCGTAATTTCCCATTTTTCTTGGGATCAATAAATATCTATAAATATCTATCTATCTATCTAAGACCCTAAGACCACAGTTCCCCACCACAGCTTCAGCAATTGAAAAACTTTGAACAATGTCCACTCAGGTTCAATGCCCCCAGCCTCCACAGGGATGCATGAAAAGCTCCACCACATGTGTGAGTTGTCAGACAAAGGCCTCCTCCAGACGTTCCTAATTTACCCGCACTACCCGTTTGGGCTCACCGGTTCTATCCAAAGTCTTCCCCTATCCCCTGACCCAACTCACCATCAGATGGTGATGAGTTGACAGCTCCACCCCTCTCTTCACCCGAGTGTCCAAAACATACGGCCTTAGATCAGATGAAACGATTATAAATCAATCATTAACCTTTGGCCTAGGGTCCTCTGGTACCAAGTACACGTATGAGCATCCCTATGTTTGAACATGGTGTTTGTGATAGACAATCCATGACTAGCACAGAAGTCCAACGACAGTCAACCACTCTGGTTTAGATCAGGGAGGCCGTTCCTCCCAATCATGCCTCTCCATGTATGTCCATCATCGCCCATGTGTGCGTTGAAGTTCCCCAGCAGAATTATGGAGTCCCCCACTGGAGCCCTATACAGGACTTCATTCAAGGTCTCCAAGAAGGCTGAATACTCCAAACTCTTGTTTGGTGCATATGCACAAACAACAGTCAGAGTTTTCCCTCCCACCACCCGCAGGCATAAGGATGCGACCCTCTCGTCCACTGGGGTAAACTCCGATGCAGCAGTGCTCAGCCGGGGGCTTGTGAGTATAGATGGATCCAAGTCAAAGGAACAACTGTTCAACTTTGTCTACGGCGACATCCTGAATAATATCCAGAAATTTCATTGTGAGTAGGATCTGTCACACTTTAATAAAAAAATGGTAGTCAATCTCTTTCTTTTTCTTTTGACTGTAACCTTACAAACTAGCGTGTTATGTAGTTAGTCAAAGACGTGTTACTTGACCTTGTATGTAACGCTGGGTTAAGTTGTTAGAACTGACAAACAACTAATAGACCTAGCAAGCCTAGCCTAACTGTCAAATCTATGGTGGACAAAAAAAAGGCCTGGAGCGATAATTAAACACACTTCTTACTCTGTTAATTGTTATGCACAAAGGGCATATTTTATGAATGAGACTCTTTTTATTTTTGCTCAAGCTGCATTTTTTTACAGAGATCTGCGAAAACTCGTTGTGAAAACAACAAATGAACTAACATGATTCAGCATATAAACGTTGATTCTACATTGTATGATATTGAGATATACATTTTTTAAAGGACACAATATGTAATTTCACCCAAACTTTGAAAATGAAAATCAATAGGCATACTTCACACAGAGTCTCAATGAACATTTTTACATTGTGTTTCACAAATGTGTCCACTTCCTGTGCTGTAGCCAACTTCAGTGGCTTGACACACGTAGCTCATTTACATTGAATTTAAGGACGACTGCCCTCCTCCTCCTCCTTAATAGGCTTCTGGCATTACACCGAGCCCTAACTGGAAAAATGCAGTTATTAACTGATCTGCTCAATTAAACAAAGGAGAAAAACAGACATAATGTGAGCACAGGTGTTTGGCGTATTCATTACAGCTTTACACATGAGGAACCGAGTCATCACATTTCCCAGAGTGATCCTGTTCCCACTGCTGGGGAAGGTGGCAGGATATTAAGGTTTAACATAATTGTACATGCCAATTATGTATAAGGAGCTCGGTAAACAAATACACCATTAATACACGAGCCATCAGGTGAGAAGAGTGTAAGAGTGAATAGTTACGACAAATTATACACTATTTAAGTGTGTTCTGCTGAGTTTTAGAGCTGTATTTTTTCTATTTCAGTGAAGAGGTGATTTACACTGAAGTCCTCTGTTATTGTTATTGTGTGTACATGTACATGTAAATGTATAGAGCCATGTTTTTGCAGAAAAAGATGAAACCAAAGCTACTGATGGGGAAAAAATAAGCCTTTTAGAATTTTTCATTGTAACCTAATGCAAACAATCTGTTTACAGCCTATACATACAGTATGTAATAAGTGTATGCACTCAATTCCAACACTTCTTTTCAGTAATTCAAAATGCAGTGGATGGCACTCGGGGAGCACAAACCCCCACTAATGCTGAACGTCCCATCATACATCATTGTTATTGCTTACATTTTCTGTGAAATGGATTCCTTGACCTTGTGAATATGCCCTTGTTATAGGGAAGGATCTGTCACGGTTAGCTATTATAATGGTGGCTGAAACATTTTTGGAGAAAACCTTGAATTAGCCCATTATCCAAGCCATTCTTTCAAATCCAAAAAGCAACTTTCAACAAAGCGACTGCCTTACATTTCCCATGATGCGGTTTTATGGCATCTTTTGTTAGACCCTCCCTCCCTGCCTGACAAATGTCCTGATGAGGATGACATCACTATGCCATCAACAGACTCACTTTCTCAGACTTGACAAAGCTCTGCCCAAACTGCAGTAAACATTATAAAACTGTTATAATGAACTGTTATAATATTGCAGGTTGAGTAGCAGTCCCCATGACCTTCAGTGGAATGCCCCTTTAATACCATTGCTTGCATACAATTAATACAGCTATAAAAATGAATAAAGGCGCTGGAAGCTCACCCACAGTTATAACTGGATCATGGCACCACTAGTGGTGCACAGCTGGGAAGGCCACACTGCATACTGGACAAGCTACGTAGTGGTGATGTCCTCCATGACACTTCAGCCAATCATTTCCTCTTCCTCTGCTGTGTCTACTCAAGCAGACAGGCAACACTGAGACCAGACCTGTAAAAGAAGAACGTTTCAGTGAATATGACTCTGTGATGACAGATTGTGAGTGGTTCGATGTGTTTTTACAGTGTGTTCCTCCATGTGCCCCCTGCTTCTCTCACTCACACCAGCATGAGACATCCAAGGACAATCAGCCAGGTTTAAACATAGCAGTTTGTACAAGACTCAAATGCCTTACAGAAATTCTTGGCAATAGACACCTTTGTGAGCGGTGTGGCTTTGTGATGTCTATTCATTATTTAACATCAAAGAGCTTGGGCTGAAAATGCAGCTGAGGAAAGTGTGTCAGTATCAAGTAATGAGCTCTAATTTGGATGCACATCATTTAGGTTCACAGCAGGAATCCTTCTTCCAGTGGTATACCACTGCTGTGCATTACAATGCTGCGTTTTTCCCCCATGTGAGAAATGGTTAATACCGTATGTATTGATAATTCTACCTCATTGAATCCAATCTAAACTGAACAGACCAGAGTCAGTATTTTTGCTTTTTTCATTTGCCTAATGTGGAAAATGGAAGAGGGTTAGTCACAACTCATTTGCTTGCCAAGAGTCTGGGGTGGGGGATGTTACAAAAATAAATTGGCATCATGTCTTATTCAAATACACCAGAGGAAACGCTGCTTCTATGAAGGCTTATGCTTCCCTCAGCCGATAGGTCTGGCAATGCGAGACTACTCAGTCAGTGATGTCTGCACGCTGCATCAGCTCAAAAACTGGATGGCTGTAGACTGTATTTGTTAGGGGCTTTGTAATAGAGAAGCATGTAAACTGCAAATATGCAGGTTTGGGGGAATGAACAACAGGAGTCCCAGAATCATTTTACTGTGGCGCACTGTTTTATAAAAAAAGGCAAATTCCCTGTGACCCAGTATTGCAGTAGAGGGTGTACAACATTTCAGCACAATCTATTTTCAGATTGCCCTGTCTCATTGTCCAATTCCTTAAACTGAATGATCATGCATTTGAGGGTTGCAGTCGTGTGGAAAAAGAAATAAAAGATGAATATGAGAAACGGTCTACATGGGTTAGTGCAGCTTCTGCAGCAGGCTGGGTTTTTTTTGGCAGCAACAAGCAAGGACTGTAGTGACAAAAACAAATAACTAAACAGCAGTGATAGAAAGGCTTTACAGTTACTGCCAGATACTGTCATGCATGCATGACAGTATCTGTATCTTTTGCTCATTGTGAAGGAAACACAGTATAGTTAGAACTACAACCTGCCAAAATCTCAGACTCTCCAATGGGCCACTACAGCATCTCAGTGCTAAACAGTTTTGAAAGAAATAGAAACCAGCTGCCATCTGAAGGGATCTGGAACTCATATTAATTATATGCACAATATACAGTACTATAAATGCTTGTTTTGTGATATGATGAATCCATTAATTTAAAGTCTTGATTTCTCCTTTGGCAGAGAGTTATATACACGTTTAAATCGGGTTGGGCCATGGAAGATTTAGTTGAATTTTAAAAGAAGATTTAACTTGAAATTAATAAGAAATTTAATTTGTCCAGTACTTTGGTTCATAACCAAACACGTGCCAAATCTATGGCATTCCCATCAGCCTCTGCTGTTCTTTGTGTTTAGTGATAATTAGCTAATGCTAGCATGTTAACACGTTAAAGTAAGATGGTGAACGTGGTCTACTCGCTTAACATTAACATTTTTTGCATTGTAGCATATTAGCATGCTAATGTTATTTAGCTCAAGCACTGTGACAGAGTGGGCTACAGCCTCAGAGTTGCTAAGATGACACTGTTGCGAGCTAAAGTCGATGGTAAATGTACACAAATATACATAAAACAATAATGCTGAAAATATATTTCTCAGACTCAGACTCAATCTAATCTGTTTTGTTATACTACAGTAATGGTGCACTTTCCTCTATCTGCCCAACAGGCGGTAAAACAGAAATAGGCTACACTTATAGATAACTGTGTAAACTATGTTTGTTTGTGTCTGTGGCACTTGGACTGTGTGACGGGGCAAGAATACAGAAAGTAAATCCCATACCAGACTGCAGCAGCCAATGGCAAGCAATGAAGCTTGACAGCCTTTCACATCAGCACGAGTTAACCAGCTGTGAAGGGAACACCTGCCACTGATTAATAAAGAATCACAGCAACAATGCCACGTGTGAAAATTGTTGTACTGATTGTTGAACTAACACCATTATTTCCAAAAGGTGAGGCGGGAGGGGTGAAACAATACATTGTCAGTACTTTATTTATTACTAGGTAGGCTACTTTAGACCCACATAGCATCAGTTTTAAAATAATAAAAAGATGTTGTACTGTATATACAGTATGTAGCACCTCCAAGCTATTACACAAGTGCCTAAAACATTCCTTTAAATCTAGCTTTATTTGTTTTGGAAAGTATATTTTATTCTTTAACAATAGATCTTCTGAGGATTTAGCAAGTCACAATTGGAACAAAACAGGCTCCAAGTGATTTGTTGTGGGGCAGTAAGATAAAAACGTATTTCACTTAATTTAATTTCCCGTAAAGATGGATTGTTATAGCACATGTCATGTATTTTTTGTAGGTAATAGCCTATTAAAGTACTAAGTTGTACCACATTTGTTAACCTGAATTGTATTTTTCTCTCTATACCATGCTTATAAAATTATATCATACCCAAAATATCTTAATATGTAATATGAAGGATTTTTGACAAAATAAATCTTAACTCAAGATACATATCTCATGGTCTTCCTAGGCGATGGAATTTTTTTTATTGTTATGGAAATAGCTCAAGTAGTTGTCAAGTATGGAACTTCATGTGAGACTGAACTTCTATAACTACTGATCACATGTTTTGACCAAAGTTACCAAGGCCATGCAATGACAGCTGAGCAAATTCAATTTGCATATGAAGACCACACAATGCAATTGAAAGCATGAAAAATATTAAGAAATGAGATAGTAAGTGGACATTGGTGTTAAAATTTAGGTAAAGAACAAAGAAAACACTTTCATGCTTAACATTGTCAAAATGTTCCCAGATACTAAGTACATTTTTCTATTTTTAGATTATTGTCTCTCCAAGTTTAGTTATAAGCAGTATTCAGTTAAATATCAGTCTGCAGAGAAACATGTATTATGTGGAATTAAATGAATATTTAATAAAATAACATGCTCTCTTTAAGAAAATATATATTTGTATTACATTTTAGCATAAAAGGTCAACATATGTTAAAATGTCTTACTCTTGTTTGGGCTTTAAACATATTGTAATAGGCACTGGACAGTCACATTGTCAAGTATATATCAGAACCATCAGGTCAGCAGTGGCAAGCTCACACATTGTCCCTCTTTCTTCTCCCTCTTCCCTCTGACCTTTAGTTTTGTGAAGTTGAGTCTTCAGAGACGAAGCGGGGGCATGTTTTCAAGTTGTTATCAAGTCTGCGTCTGACTTCTGTGCTCCCTTGGCCCTGATCATCTCCTATTTCCCAATAGGAGGACCCAATAATAACATCATATTTTTCTTATTTTGTGGCATCATTTTGATGTACTCTCCAGTCGGCAGGGAAAACAGGCTCTCTGGAGATAGCATGTCTTGGTATGTCCAATCGTTCGCTTTAGTTTATGAAATCATTGGTCTCAGGCTAGCTTGGTAAAGTAAAACACAGAACAGTTTTCAGGGATTCTAGGGAACCTTGGAAGACAAGTTGCTACAATAGATCTTTATGGATGTTACTGTCACAGCCCCCCAAAAATGCTGTTGTTAAAAGTGAATTTTGAATCTGTTTGTTCAAACATGTGAATTTTTTAGAATCTGTGGGCCTTGTGATTGATTCAAACATCTGTAAAGTGTCTTGAGATAACTCTTGTTGTGAATTGATACTTTAAATTGAAAAAATATAATTTTAAAATATAATTACCAAGGAGCTGAATTCATAGCTCAGAATCATCATAACATCATCGCAAAGTTTAATAAACATACAGGCATTTGGCTTTGTTACTCTGGTACATTTTAATCTAAACTAACAGCTTACAATGTTACGCAGTTAAACACATCATAGATGCAGTATGCAAGGCACTATAAGTGGCACACTATAAATGCTTTTATACACATTATGCATCTGTGTGCATTTAAAACGGGACTAAACCCAACATTTTAGAACTGAGAAAAGTCTTTGACATTATGTCAGAATATTAAACAAAATCTTCACGGTTGAGAAATCCATTTCGTCCTTACTTTATATTTTCAGTAAATGTGTGCATGTATGCATGCATTAATTACAGTGTAATACTACTCTTTCTCAAAAATTAGGAAGTCTAAAATGACCTTAAAGGGCCATTTTTCTAAAATAAGCAATACTTCACAGCAGATCGTGGTATGTTGTGATTAAACCCCAGCTAAGGAGCTTTGTTAATCAAAACATATAAAACATCAAGTATGGCAATATGAAAGTTATAGTCACATACAAATTTAAAAATATTTTTTTTAATAGATAATAATGTTTACAATAAAATAGGCCCTTCTGGGCTGGCCATCTGCACATCAGATGGCCATACCAAAGCAATTGCTATGGAATAGAGGTAATGTTAGCCTACACTAGCAGTTAGCATAGGCTATATATTTAGTTTAATGCTAAAGAGTTTGTTCAGATTCACCAAAGTCAACCAATAACACAAACAAACTAACTGATCCAGACAGAAGTAGACTAGCAACTAACCGATTGAGGTAATAGGAGAACAGCAACTCCCATGTTATAGGTAAATGAAAATGGAGACTTGTGGCTTTGAAGTGATCACAGACGAGGAGTGGTACTTATACAGTAGGAGCTGTGGCATGAGGTTGTTAAAATAAATGTAAATGGATGAAAAAACAATTAGAGGCTGCCTTGTTGTTGTAGTCGAGAACAATGTGTTGCAATTTGAATATCTTTGAGTCTTTTTCTCACAAACTAATTTAACTAATTAATGGGCAGAGGGGGACTGGTGGCATACTGTACAATGTTAATCTGAAAATCCTGTGCAGATTTGGCAAATTTTTTGCTTTTCAAAATGTGAACAAACAAATTTACAGTTCTTGAAATTTAAACAGGAATACACCTATCACAGATCTTCATGTGACAAAAAACTTGTGTTGGAGAAAGAATTTCCTGTTAAATTAGATAATGTATGTCTGCCATGTTAGTTGCTATGCTATTAATACTCTATGTTTGGGTTCAACGAAAGGTTGCCTTCACACTAGTTTTGTATATCTTGTCCCATCAATCCAATTCCCACCTGCCATGGAGCGTGTTTCTTCAAAATGTGATGCTCTCCTCATGTAACAACTGCCGGCTTTGAGCAAAGCTATTATTAGCAATGCAAGGCAGCTACTGTATACATTTGTGGGGTGCGAGAGGAAAGACAGTTATGTTGTTTACGATCATGTCATATTCTTAGGTATACCTTATATCATGCTAAGTGGATTTATAACATGCTAGTTAAATTGACATTGGTAATACTTTATGAAGTAATTAGTAGGCTAATCAAAGAGTGTCTGAAGTGTGATTAACAAATGTAAACCATTACAGAACATATCAACCTTTACTCTGCCAGAATTCCACTATTCACAGAGCACAAGACCAGTTATTCCAATCACTGTAAAAGATGTTTGAAAAAGAAATTAGCCAGAGAGTGTAGCAGTAAGTGCTGTTACGCATGCTTGATTTAGATGACGAGGATGGCTGTTTCGTTTTCAGGAAAACTTGAATAACCCATTAGCTGTGAGCATTGGTCCTGATTGATGGCTCCAGTCCATGCCTGGATCAGGCTGCCTCAGCAATGATGAAAGATTTAAGAGCACCAACCTTCAGGCAGGTTCTTTTCTGCTGATAACCATGGGGGATAGCCTAGCGCAGTCTGCCCTTAACTTATCCTGACTAATTTATAGTCTGGCTCACCCAGGGCACATTTCCAATGCTGGACCTGGGAGCACGACGCAGCCTCTTACAGCTGGCTGAGCAGACTGAAGGAGCTCCGCTAGGATTGCAGAGGCTTCCACTGCGACGAGGACCAGCCATGTCGGGTCAGTGCAGCTCAGCTCTGATCACAGCTGAGACGTGGGAGATGTCATTTTGGGAAGACTATAAGGAGAGATGGGTTGACAGCACTGTCTTGTTTCTCCTCATTATGACTGCTATAAATGGTAATTTCTACACTTTTGTGTTTGTATGATTAAACATTGAATGTCATGTTTTAATTAGGTTTAGATGTTTTGCAAGGTTGTGCTGGCTAGCTGTCTTTATGCTAAGGTAAGCTAACCAGCCACGGGTATTCGTTTTTTTATTTACTGTAAAGATAGAAGATCAATTTTTCCATCTACTGTAGCTCTCCACCATAAAACAAATAGGCCTATTTGCCAAAATGTCAAATGTATTTCATTGTTGCACTTATAATTAAGAAATGAGAATAAATGCTGCTCATAAACAACACTGACCAAAACTTTATATGAATAATGTGCCCTGCAGCAAAAAGGGAATTAATAACATAATCATGGTTTAGATGTTTTCTCACTGCAGCTGTTGGTTGGGTTGTACAGTAATGTGAATTAGAAAATGTCATTGGATCCTTTGTGTGCCATCAACACAACAAACAATATTATTCATAAAGTATAGGCAAATGACACAAACCAACACTTTACAACCTCTTAGTCATGAATGTGGACTTCAACAGTTCCCAACAATAAAAGGAAAAGCATAGTGTTTATAGCGTTCAGGGTTTCTATGTACAGGGCATTGACTTCAACCACATGTGAATGTACAGGCTTATTGTGCCTCAGCAGCATAAGGTCAAAGGTTGACAGAGGGAGCTCCCAGATTCATTAGCTAATTAAAGGCTGCATCCTGTGTGGGAGTTTAGGTGTTCGACTCTCTACTGCACTCTCGCTCTGACTTCAACATTCTATCTCTGTTGAGCTCTGAGTTCCTTAATGAGGGTTAGACCATGGATTTCTCCAATAAAAGATTCCTCAGCATCAAGTCCCACAATTAAATGCCCTTGGGGGAGGGGGGGGGGATAATATATATAATTATGAATCTGATGATCACTAATTGAACCTAGGGGATTTGATCCAGCCTCAGCTCCGTGACCATGGCCCTACCATGTCATAAGTGTGTAGCAGTGTAGCGTAGCTGCATTTGTGAATTTAAATCATGGAAGTGCTTCAAGACCGCAAGCATACTCTACACAGCAAAACCTTCCCCAGGATAATAGTTTTTGAAGATATTTCTGATGCAGAGGCAGATGAACTTGGCACATAACGATGTGACACAGCTGCCAGTTTGCTCATATGCATCTCTGGTGTTTCCTTAAACATAATTAGTCAGGGTGTTGTTGGTATATGTGATTTACCTCTATGACATGCTGTCTTTAACGTTGAACCTGCCAGTAAAACACAGCCCCCATGACTGATTTTAATAGCTTTGGTAATTAGTGAATGTATAACATAATTATTATTATTTTCCATGCTTACTGCATGGGTGAGTCATTCCATTTGCTAATGCCTTATGCAGTCTATTTTATGAACACAATGACATACTAGAAGCCTTAAATACATGTGTACACAGATGATGTCTTTGCACTTATGTGTTGACATATTAAGGGCTGGAGTCCTAACATTGAATAAAATACACACTCCAAAAAAACTGAAACTCATACAGTATGTCAGTATCTATTACCCAAATAAAAAAAAAACTTACTAATGCACATTTAGCTCATTGTACTGTATATTAAAATCCTTCTTTGCAGCAGCTTAACAAGCAAGTCTTTCCACATTATCCCTTCAAATTCTATATTAAAAACAGTTCAGCACTTATTCATGGCTTTTAAACAAATGGGATTTCTTGAATACCACCATAAAAGCACTGACATTTAAAGATCTCTGTAAAATGTCAAATAAGTGATGATGTTGAATGCAGGTCTAATGAAGCAACAAGTCAGCATAGCTTCCAGCTCAATGTAAAAACAAGGCACCTTTGACATTTCAACCCTAGCATGGATAATCCTGTCTTTGCTGGGCTTTCAAATCGTTGCTTATCACTTACTATTATTATTTGTCCTTTGCTTGTATGCGGTTATGCATAGTCACATTCAAAGAGCACCCGGGGGCACAGAAAGATGACACCGACAGAACAGTGTTGACACAGCAACTGCGTGTCTGCTGATGCTACATTAAAGAGGTGTCACTGACTCAACGGAGCAATGACTTTGCTGAGATAAAAAGCACGGTGGTGACTGACGGCAACACTGTCACCAAATCCATTGGCAGTTTTCAGCTTCTTGGATGCTGTGCAAGCATCAGTGAAAACAACAGTACTGTGTCATACCTAACAAGAATACAGTGAGGTTGTACTTGAGCTAACAATTATCATGTTAACATGCTAAGATTGCTGATGTTAAAGGAATAAGTTTGACATGTTGGGAAATATGCTTATTTGCTTTACAAATTGAAATGTGAAGGTTAAAACTGCCTTTATGTCTGTACAGTATGAAGCCTCTGTCCTGAGCCAATAAGCTTAGTTTAGCACAAAGACTGCAGAAGTAACAGATAGCCTGTTTCTGCCAAAGGTAACAATATGGGCCTAACAGCAATCTCATAATTATCTGTATAAGAACTAAAGAGTAGCAAAGACAAACTTTGATTTTAGGGGAGGTTACAGCCAGTAGAGATCCAAGGTGTCATTGTGCTGGACCAAGACATAGTACTGCATATATACTACATAACCCCTGTAAAACCGCAACTTTTACACAAACAATTTTTACACTCTGGGTTTTGTATCAAGGATTCAACATTTTTCAATATCAACAGTATTTAAACCAGTGATGTACCGTGTATCTCAACCATATGTTCTTTATTGTTATTTTCCATCAACAACTACAACAGCCACAAATACACACACACACACACACACACACACACACACACACACACACACACACACACACACACACACACAAACACAGTCTCACACCAAAGCCAAATTTCCTCTTGCCTAATGGTGATCAACAGCCTATAGGCTGAGGGAAACCCTAATCCATTTGCCACTTTAGTGAACCATATGAGCCAGTATCTATAATTAACCCCCTTTGGGGCTGATGCATTATGTGTGGCAATGTCTCAAATTAGACCATCTAGCTGTAAAGTCCAGGGAGGGTTGGGCAATAGCAAATTAGGGGGCCGGGGGGGTTGGACTGAGCTACAATCATTTGTTATCGGAGCTGTATTCAATCACTCTGTTCTTAGCATGTGCATTCTTGTATGTGCTGCTTAAAGTCTGCTAATTGCACAAATCAAAGGCTATTTTTCCTCCAGCTTAAAGACCCATATCATTGCACAGTGAATCCTCTAAACAGCAGCTTCTCATGTTAAAGCAGATTGATACAAATTCAGTTTTTAGCTTAGATTACTTGACGCCGATGCATGATGTTACATTTGCATAACATCTCAATTTGATAACAGATGATCCTATTTGTCATATTTTCAGCCTTAGGTAAAGCCTTGTTCTGTACTGAAATGCAAATAGATGTCTTGGTTGGTAAGGAAAGAAACACGACATGTTTTCATGACACCTTGGAGGTAAAACGTCATCATCAGTTTGATGAATGTATTCCTGAAGTTTGACTAACCCCTCTGGGCCTTTGACCTATAATGGAGCTCAAGGATTTCTAGTTGGATGGATGGAGTATAGACATTAGGCATGGGAAAAGGTCATTGGCTTGATACAACCATTCATCTAGCTACAATTATGTAATAATGTCACAAGTGTACTTGAATTATGTGCATCATCATTGGCCTGACTGTATTTGACAATGTTTGGTTATATTTTCAATATGTTTCTAAATAGTTTGTTAAGTTGTAATTAGTGATTTTTCTGTCAATTGCTTTACTCATTTTTACCAAAATATAGAACACATCATTGCATTACTCATCTTGTAAATGCATACAAACTTCTCATGTTTACTTTTCAGGTGCTGTTAGTCTTTATAACAAAATGTCTTAGAATCAATGTGTTTGCAGAGATGAAAACAAATTCTTAAACTTGATAAATCATTCTAGGAACATATTGAAAATTGTAGCGACAGGTTTTCAACAAAAACAGAGGAGATCTTAAAAATGACTTTTGATTAGAATGAGCTTTCCTTGCCTGGCTCATGCTCAATTTGTCTTGAGCAATTAGAGATGCCAGTGGGCAGAGAAATTATAATTTTTTTCTCCAATGCTGTTGCATTATGGAATAACTTCTGGTTGAGCATTATAGAGGATAATCATTGGCTTATTACTGATTAGCCTCTTTGTCCAATTCAGACTGACATTGGTTTTCATGTAGCTCGGAGTCAAGATAAAACGGAGAACTCAACTCTCCAACATATGGCACATCCCTTCTTTCAGATGGTAACTCTACAAGTGGAAGCAGCTTTGTACAGCTTCAACCTGCATATTGTGTCAGTTCTACAGAATGTGTGTGTGTGTGCGTTGTCAGTGTCAATATCTTAACTATTATACAAACCAGATGAGAGTTTCTGTGTGTGTGTGTGTGTGTGTGTGTGTGTTTGTTTGTGTGTGTGTGTCAGTTTGTTCTGTCACGGTTGGCGAGCTCAGAACATGTTGCTGTTCATTATCACCCTTTCTGCTTTGATTATGTTCTATGATAAAATCAGAGAACAACTATTAATCTTCATCTATTCAATTGTTTTTTTGCTTGTGCATCCGCACAAAATCTACCCACATTAAGGTGTGAATTTGACAAAACTTGATAACAATGATGCATGTCAGTATTTCAGGTTTTGTTCCAGCAGGAGGGGATCCAACCATTGCAGACTAAAACAAGTTACTGATTGGCACTACACCTGCTGGATGACAATGTTCACTGTCGCCTGAAAATCAAGCAACTATGATTTAGCATCACAAACCTTTGACTCAATTGTTGTTTTACTTTTTGTCTGATGAAGCAGACATTTTCCTTCTACCAACAATGTTTTTTATTTTTTATTTTGAATGAATAAAGGGTTCTCCCTCAATAGAAACAGTGACATGAATCTTCCCCCAACTCCTGAATGAGGCTGTGCCTATGACTATGGCTTAGATCTAACTAATAATCAAAATATAAATGTCTAAATGCATCACCTAGTAGAATGACTTATTTGCCATACATTTTGGTACTTGGTACATTTAAAACCGAGCTACTGAGTCACACCTTCTCAGCTGAAATGTTTGATTTCTTGAAAAAAAATAATAAAAGACACCCACAATCCCATGCCCGATAGGATGGGTGCTGGATCAAAGAAATATCATTAAAAAAGAAATCTGCACGCCAAATCTTAGAAGAGCCTGGTGTTTGAAACATTACACTGCATTAAAATCCTTCTAATGGGAGCTCATTGGTGTGCATAGCTACTTCTTTCAATGATTTCTGGAAGGATTTAACAGTTACAAGGACTGTAAAAATGAATTGGTTAGTATAACAATACAAAAAAACCTCCAGCACCACATTGTCTCAGTGTGGCCTGTCACAGAGCTGAGATGCTGTGGCTTCTTATTGTGGCAGGGCTCAATACTTCTGCTAACCCATCAGTCAGAAACAGGGTGTTTTTTTTGTGCAAACGGAAACAATGTCCTCACTGCCATATATTTCCAACGGTTTACTGTGCTCTATGTAAACTCTTTCCTCTCTCATTGCTTGCTCCACAACAAACACAAATTGTGAGTCATGTTTTACTCTGTTCATTTGGTTCCACTGATCAGCAGGTGACCCTGATTGTTACCGTGGAAACATGGGTCTTAGTTCTGAGTTAGCCTGGGAGGTAGGGCCACCTTTGCCTCATTTACTTAGATGAGGTGTTTTTAGTCACAATGACCCCTGCTCCCCTCTGATTTCCACCTACAGGTTCAGTGTTTTTCAGACTCAAATTTAACTTGTTGAGATTTAAACAGGTTGTGTGGGACTAACTGCAAAAAGTTCTGATAACATGGAATAAAAAATGGCTGTTTAAAAAAAACAAAAAACAAAAACAAAATATGGCACACATATGCTCAGCTAGAAAATAGAGCAAAAAGATTGCCTCGAAAGGAATTTGTGCTGCAGGGCGAGACAATGTTAGTGTATCCCTGTTTGTTTCCCTATGGAGATGGTGCAACTCTGGGGAAGGATGTGCTTTAGTAAAGACTGTAAAGTGCTGCTAGTTTAGACTGGCCAAGGGCTGTCTAATGACACACACATATACACACACACTCACACACACTCGCACACTGATGTGGTGTGATGGGCTTTAGGGTGGTTTAACTTTTTTGAAAGCCTTTAGGATCTCCTGGTTTGTGTGTCGGTGCAAGTGAGTGCATTTATATCTGTGCTTGCGCTTTTGTGTGTGGACACGTGGCTGCATGATGTCTGTACGGGTGTTGGTTTCATCAGACAACTTAATGGCAACTTTCACAATTCCCCAAGACCTTGCTGAGTCTTAGTGCAGTCCTTGTTATCTAATCTTGCAGGAGCTAACTGTGTGCAGGTACCATACAGTGCTGCAGCCAGCTGGCTCGTGGCTAAATCCCAAATTGTCTGAAAGACTGAACCACTTATTTGGGTCATGTTGGTTTGGGTAACTGTTCAAATGCTGAACTTTCAATGATCTACTGTGCTCATTTTATCCTTTTGTGTGCTAAAAAATACTTGTTTTTTCTCCATGATTGGCATTCGGTTTGCATGCCTTCTGCGTGTGGTGTTCTTGTTACAGTAACTGTGCCACACAACTCCTCTGCGAATGGTTTACTCTCCAAAACCAGGTTGTTGTTCACTGAATAATTCAATGTTCAAGAGGGAAATGTTAAGAGACATTTTTCATGATAATATGAAGTTGCAAACAGTTGCATCACTTTTTTTCTCCTTCTATCCTCACAATGCAACATTATCTATGTCTGAGAAATGTGTGTCCTTGCAACTGTTGCAATGTGCTGTTGCACAGTCCTTTCAGCAGTTCTTACAGAAGATAACTCATTTCGTATCACTCATCACTCACTCACATGTTGTAAAAGATGTTGTGGATTTCTTTACAAATAAGCAATTAGTGGATGGTTTAATTAGTTAAAAGGTTCCTGCCTTAGTTAAAAAAAACATTACGTGAGGACTGGTGAAATACAAGATAAACTAAAAAGCACAAAAACTCATTCACAAAGCAATTTTGGAGCTGCTTTTTCCACCACAAGTTTTCAGGTCAGCCATGTGTATGCTTGCTTGGCTTGTGAGAATTAATGCTTGAGAAAACTGCCAAGGGGACAAATGTATTTGTGGTGTAGGTGAAAAAAACCAAGTGAACATAGATGCATTTAAGCTCTTTCTAAAGCCACCAAATGTGTGTTATTATCTTTGAACTGCTTATTTTGTGTAAGTAATGACATAAAATGAATGCACGTCATGCTTAGAATTTCATTATTAATCTAATAAAAATTCAGCAGCTAATGAAATTTAAATTGAAATGAGAAAACGTCCCCTGTAGGACTTCTGCTTAGCAGGTTTGAGTCATTACAGAACAAAAAGCTTGTACAACAAAGGGCAGAATGAAGAAATGCTGCAAAGAGCTCACAGTAGATTTGGTGGAGCAACAATGATGAGCAGTGTCTTCCCTGTATAACAAGCTCACACTATCACAAAGCTGAAATCTAGGCAGTTCATCTCAGAAGTTCAAGGATTGCATACTGTTTGCAGGCATAAGGAGAAAATGCAATGGGTGCTTTTTGAGAAAGACACATTCTCACTTAATAATTTATGTTCCAATTTTTTGTTCTACAAAAACTTTGGTCTCTAACGTGTTTATCATCCAGAGCAAGTAAGAGACACAGGATCCTAGAACCAAATGGAAAATGCACTTATTGTTAATAACAATGCCTGGAGGTTCTGCTGCCTTAGGCCAGTACAAACATTACTGTAATGCATTCTTAACATACACTGGCCTTTTCTGTATATGCTGAGCTCTTTAGACACTGGTACACTGTCCATCTGTCTGGAAGATTAGTCTGAATCCTCCAGCTGTGATGCAGATAAACACATAAGGAATTACCCAATGTTGTTTATCTCATTAAACATAGAGTAGGCCTAAAACATATTTTTCACATTGAACACCAATGACTGCAGGAATGTACACCCACATAATTATTTCCTACAATTTGCAGACAATACATAATTCTGAGCGTTCTTAAGAAGTGCAGAAGTCCTTCTGTGTACCACGATGAGATAGACACCTTTATCAAGTGGTGTGACACCAACCATCTTATTTTAAATGTCACAAAAACACAGGAGATGGTCCTTGGCCCAAGGCAAGTGATTGACAATGAGCCAGTCGCCATAAAAAATCAGGAAATCACCCAGGTATTGTCTTACAAATACATAGTTGTCCATATAGACACTTTTTTCTGCTGAAAAACACACATTGACCACCTTTTCAATAGACTGCAGCAGTTATTATACTTTCTAAGGTGACTGAGACAGTATGGAGTAAGCAGCCAGATCAAGCTTATGTTCTACAGGGCAATTCTGGAGAGCATTATCAGATATGGAATCACAGCATGGTTTTCGACAACTTAACAGTGCAGCTAAAAAGCAGGCTGGTCAGCACAAACAAGACAGCTTTGAGGATAATAGGTAGGAAAGCCCATCACAATTTCATAGCCCAAGGTCATCAGTTTTTGTTTGTGTGACCAACAGTTGAAAATCTAAATAGATTCTATTTACAGTAAAAACAGTCAAAAGTCTCAAAGTAGTTAATTTTCTGTTGATCAACTGATCAATTTATCACCTATTCATTACTGTTTTAAATTTCAGTAAATTTTTTTTTACATGTATTGTATTGTTTTACAATTTCATGATCACACATTAAATTAAGGCCTGTATTCATGGAAATTTATTTCATGTCTAATGTATTGAATTACATTAGAACATTGGGTCTCCATATACAACACTTTGTAGATTTTGGATTACATAATCTGAACACCTTACTCATTTTATAACATGAAGGGGATAACTTGTACATTTAACATGCAGTAATCATTTTGAATACAGGTTTACTTATCTGGGCAATCTTTAGCCAGAGTTGGCCAGAACAGAGAGAACAGAGGATTTATATTTTAAATGTGTCTGGTGGCCTTATAGCTTCTCTGAGCTTTCTCTCATCCTCATCCTCCTCTGACAAACTCTGTCATACCCACACACACAAAAGTTTATCTTCCATCCCTCCTGTATATTTTAGTGTCCTCCTCTTTCTCCACCTCATCTTCCGTCACTCTTTCTCACAGTTTCAAAATTTTTTTAAATTAACTTCCTCCTCTTTTTGACCAACAACTCCAACCTTCCTTCTTTTCCCCCTCCCCCTCCATTTCTCTCTCTCTCTCTCTCTCTCTCTCTCTCTCTTTCTCTCCCTCTGTCATTTTGACTGGCTCTCTCTGGGGGCGGATGTGTATCTGTGTCCCTCTGCAGATCTGGAAAGGACATCCTCTCAGTTTAATTCAAGTCAACCCCGGTCTCCTGGTGCTCCAAGACGCAGCATGTGTGACAGCTCTACAGAGACAGCCAGAAGGAACAGACAAGTCTCATCTGCATATACGTGTGAGTGTTAGTGTGTGTGTGTGTGTGTGTGTGTGTGTGTGTGTGTGTGTGTGTGTGTGAGAGGGACAGTGTGTTTCAGCCAGGCATCTTTCAACATTTCCCTGCAGACTGAAACCGTTACTTTAACCCTGGCAGCAATCAGCGCTGTCTATAAATCTATGATGAGAGGCTGCTTTGTTGATTAGTCAGTGCTAATTCAGCTCACACCAATTAAGAGGGTTGGAGGTGCTATCTAAATCCTTACATAACATATGATATCTGCTCTAAGCCTGTTGGAGAGACTGTAAATAAAACCATGATCTTAAAACTGTTATGTTACAGTTTGCCTAGCAGCCGCATATTGTGTGGCTGCCAGCAAGAATATTGCATGCGAGAACATTTTATTGCCATCCAATGCATACTGTAATAAAGCCCATTAAAACAACACAAACTATATCCTCACGACCACATAGTTGAATCAATACCTTTCTGCCAGTCCAAACAAAAACAAATACAAGTGTAGGATTTATTACAGAGCTGCTATTGGATTGCGAGGTATTTGTTGTATTTTGTCAATACTGTACTTGCAATGTTCATGTTAACACTTTTAGTTAGTTTTAAGTTAGTTTGTTTTCATAATATTCAGTCATAACTCAAAGACAAATAAAATCTGACCTGCTGAAGGCACTAGATGAAAAGTCATCAGGAGACATCCACTTTGAACCATCAGTGCCTATACAAACTTTTGTGCCGATCCATCACGTAGATGTTGAGATATTTACACGGGTTAAGTGATGTTGAACTACTGCTGCCACCAGAGGAAAAGTCATTAGGATTCATCCTCTGTGGATCATAAATATCTGTACTAAATTCAATGGCAATGCATTCTCTTGTTGTCAAGACATTCCACTAGAAGCCAAAAATGTCAACCTCATGGTAGAGGAAAATTCAGGAGGATTCAACTTCTAGCGATCTATGAATGTCTGTACAAAGTGCTGCATGATTATGGTTTGTCAAAGCATATCCAAGAGTATATACGTTCTGCCTTTTAGGTAAGGCAAGGCAGCTTTATATACTGTATATTGCACATTTCAGCAACAAGGCAATTCAAACTAATTTATCATAACAAAAGTATCATTTAAATTGTGCTGTTATGTTTTTTTTTATCATTGTCTGAGAGCAGTTGGTGTAAGTTTAATATTTGGTACAGTGTGAAACATTGCTATCGACCGATGCTGTGATCCCAGGGCATTTGTAGTTTATGTAAGTCATATAGATCTGTGTGGTAAACTGTCTTATTTTAGCCACGTTTGTTTGCACTGGGCAAAAGGCAATATGAGAATATGAGGTTTCAATTCATCTTACCTTAGGCTTGCCAATAAGGAATCATGATATTTTCTCTGGTGGTAAGAAGACAACAGAGCCTACAAGCGATGTAATAGCAAGCCTCTCTCACTCCTTCGCTCTCCCTCACCTCACTATCTCATCATTTGCTGCCTCCCACACCTTAAGATTATTTCCTCAGATTTTTCATCAGCAGCATCAGCTCTTGAGCTCTTTTACACCTCCTCTCTTCCTGTCTTCCTCACCTCCCAACCTTCTCCCCCATGCTCCCATGCACTATGCCCACATATATATCAACATCTAATAATATCAGAGGCCAGGGGGATCGTATCCAGCAGAGGTAAGTGGATCTGTCAGATCATTTTGCCCCTGTCCTCCACGTAATTCCTCTACTGGATTTCCCAGTGAAAATGCAACATCAATTGGACAGGAAGCGAGACAGAGAAAGTAGAAAGACAGCCATGATAAAGTGAGACAGAGAATGAGAGAGACTATCTGGTGGTGGGTGATGGTAGGCTACTATGACCTCCCTCCCTTTAACCACATCCTTGGTGAGAGATTTTATGTTGCCTGCCTTGTAGAAAAATAAATAAGGAAGTGGCAGTGAAAAACATCTCTGGTTAGAAATGCACTGCACCTAAGAAAGGGATCAATATTGTGCAATGATTCTTAGATGGGATACTGGTTATGAACTTATATATACTGTTCTGGAACAAAAACATCAAGTGCATGGGAATATATTGCACAGTGCTGGTCAGTTGTATGGACATTTCTCCCCCCATAACAATGACAACAATAGTATACTCACAAGCAGTCCTTTGCCTGTCTGCAGCAAGCATAGGCCCCTCCTCCAGTGTATTCCTCTCCTCCTTGTGTCGTAGGATACTGCCACAACTCTTTGTCTCAAGCCTGCCTTTATTGGTGCTGTCTGGAGAGCAGAGATGTCTTTGCAGGTGGTGAAACGCAGTGGGAAGCTGTGTCACCGGTGCTATTCAAACTCTCCCAACAGTTTCACGTCCTCAGGGCTGGTCTCTGGAAAAGCATGAGAGAGACGTGAGTAAGAATGGGCCTCCTCTTTCCAATACAATGAGGGGCATTGAAGAAAGGGAATGAGCAGGATGGCAGCTGGCAGGAGACGCTGCCATACTATAACAGCCACTGGGTCATTCTCAGCCTCAGTGGCCAGGATTTCTGTTTGCATCTGGACAGCTGTCAGGAGAGTTAATCTTTGTGTGTGTGTGTATTCCTCGTAGGACTCTGATGAGGTACAGTTACAAGCTGCTTAACATACAGGAAATTGATGAAATTTTGTTTTTGCTTTCACAGGGTCTGCCTTTTAGGACTACATCCACGTAGTTGACTTAATTTTCGCATATGAGTATTTCACATTTTTGTCATACAGTATGAAAACCAGTTACATGGCTTTATATTTCTATTTTTCCCATGGAATGAGTTTCTTTGTCCTACGCCCTCGGGAAATGATAACAGAACAGCAAAGAAATAAATTGCTGAAATATGGCCAGATGCATATCAAAACACAAATTTGACAATTTATTTAGCCCATCAGCTATTAATAGCCTCCTTTCTCTAAAGCATGGCCTCTGGGGAGCATCATTTCAAAATGTCCATCTGGAAGAAATAAGACAACACACCAGCTGCACTTCTCACTCACTCCACCGCAATTCCTCTCCCCCAGCTACCGCTCTCCATTATTGATGAGACTTCCTCTGTCGGCCTCATCTGCAACAGTGTTGGTAGTCCTCGCCTCTGGGCAGCCACTGTGGTTACAGAGGGGGACCAGCTGATGCCACGCAAGGAGAAACGAGACACATTACTCTCCTATTGACAAGATGCAATGTAGAGGGCAAGCAGTGTCACAGGTTTGTTATTGGCCTAGTCTACATTCAATAGGGTTGTCATAATGGTAGAAAGTAATTATCTCAAAACCATGGGGAATACCCCTTTGGTAGATCCAGCTGACTCGAGAATTCTCAACCTGAGCCACAGGATTTAAAACATACTCTGTGGAGCCACATTACTGGGGCTGGAGGAATGAAGCTTTCTGAAGCACCAAATCCCCATGAAGCAATTGTGTTGAAGATGGTTCACTGTATGGAAATATTTGATACAGTCAAAAATGGCAATGTCTGCTGGTGGGGATGAATGAAATCTGAGACCATAATGAAAGTGACAGAGTCTACTGCTCTGTGTTCACATACTGAGGCAGATCATCTTACACCCTGTATTCACAAGATAACGAGGCATCGTTTGGGGTGTTTTGTGAGTTTTGGTGTGGTGAACCGAGGCATTACAAAAAGCATCTATCAAAGCTCAACAAACAACAAAAGTACCAATGTAGAAACTTGGATGCAGAACTGAGCAGCAAGCTACAGTTGGCTACCAGGGTTATAGCTTCTCATACAAACAACTTCTTCAGGCTAGTATGTCATTGCAATTTGTGATCATGCATTTCACTGAAAAACTAAAAACCTACTGTCAGAATTCTCTGTTAAGAAAACATATGTTCATAATAAGAGGGAGTATGAAAACGAAAGCATCACTGGCATGTGAAGTTCTCTACATGTAAAATGTATTAAATGTACTTAAAGAAAAGGAAAGCTCTTGCAACACACACTACATTTATATAGACAGTAATATATTATTTTGGAACAATATAAAGGTGTGCCCACATTAAAGTGGAAAAACAAGGGTTGTGCGTAGAATGATTCGCATTGGTCGGCATGGTATTGACCACCATTGCTGTACCAAATGGCACCACCTTAGCTACAATGATAATGTTAATAGCAGTTGATCGCTACGTTTCCAAGACTCAAACAGATTTTTTTATAACAAACCTTGTAGCTGCATCTGCTTGCTGATATTTTGCTGAGTGAAGATCTTTTTCAGAAACAAGTCATTTGTTCTTTGTCCCATCAGCAAACAGTGGTCAACAGCAATTGGCTGTGTCCAGAAAGGGTAACAGCTCACCCTTTTAGGCCTTAGGGGCCTGGTTTCAAGTCCACCTTTTTTTCCTGGCCCCTACACCATCACAAGCAGACATACACTCTGCCTCCAAAACGGCACGTTATATTCTGTTTTGACATGATGGAGACTGAAAAGATAGTGATAGTTTCAAGATAAGCTGATGTCATACTAAAATGAGGATGGCTATTCAGTCATTTAAATGTTGCTCCAAAACCTCCACACCTGCCAATCTGGCTGTTTGGGGGTTATTTATATTATGACATCATTGTTCATGAACTACAATTGGGGTTGACCACCTCTGTTTACAAAGACAATGGCTGCTTAAAACAGAAATATCTATTGACTAACCAAATTCAGACCCTAAAAGGAAAGAATTGTGTTGCTTATATAAACACACAAAAAACATATGTGACTTAAGATACTTGCTACTCATTTTTTTTCATGTTCCGATACAGTATTAAACATTTTCCAGGTTATTGGGGTATGTTAAAGGTTTTTTCCCAGCAGAAGGCTTATGCATTTCATGTGATATTAAGATCTGCAATGCACTCAGAAACTCCTCCAGGACATGATAGACTCACAAACCCCGGACTTAAGAGCGTGTGGACTGCAGCAGGCGGCTCTATTCTGTCATGTTCTACTCTATGATCAGACACCAAAAACACACACACACTCAGACACAAACACACACACACACACACACACACACACACACACACACACACACACACACACACACACACAGTGTATGTGCGTGGGAGCCCGCAGACATTCACACTCTTTCAGACAAGCTCATACTGTGTGAAAAGCTGTAGCTCTAACGTGGGCTGACCACTACGACCACGGTCAGTCTGTGCATCTGACAGTGACGGATAGAGGAAAAAACGTTAAGACCTTTGTCTTAATTGGATTTGGATAATGTAACCCATCAGAATAGAGATTGACACGTGTACTGTGTATACACACAAATGTATCATGAATCAATGCTTCCTCTTGGAAAGGCTGTCTTGCAGGAAGAAATACAACTCAAAAATAATAATAATAAATGTAATTATATGACACTTCTCTTCCTTTATGCAGTTTTGATTGTGATTTATATTTGTACATGTACTGACTGCGGCATGATTTTTAATATATTTTCTAATCTAACACAGAGTCTGCAATAGCAGCTGCAAGGGCCTTGCAGGGACAATCCTTTCTAATTCTGCTTCCACTGGATGGACCATGTACAGGACAACAGAATAAAACGCACACACACACACACACACACACACACACACACACACACACACACACACACACACACACACACACACACAAACACAATGTTAAAGCATATTGCCCCACAACAATATATAGTACAGTACAGACTCACCTGACCATTGCAAGAAAAGCAACCACTGCACTAAGGCAAGGGAGAAGCACATGCTGACGTCTGCAGAATTCATTATACTTTTATGTGTATCTTTGCATCCTTGGAGAGTCAGGCCTTTGCTACATTCCACTGCAGAAATTCTCCTGACATACAGTAATACCACCAAGGTAAATGTATGATCGCCATTGAATAATATTATTATTGGGTGGAAAATACCCTGCTGTGAAAAAAAAACAAAGCCTGTCCTCTGTTGAATCTTTGATGGTGCGTCAGATAATGCCAGAGATAATGGCAGACCTTGTGGCCTTTTTCATTCTGAACACATCTGTCATTTAAGTGAAAATTGCCAGGTTTGTCATGAAAGAGAATTCATAATGCCTTTGAGTATGGCTCTATGATTAATTCAGGCATGTCAGTTGGTGAGTAAATGCTTCTTTATTCTCGTGTAAGTGGTCAATATTAATAATGCACATGCGGGTCTAAGTTCAGCATCCGTCTTGGCAAAGTTGAATATGGGAGGTTTCACTAGCCGCCGCACACGCTTGTCACCACATTCTTACTCTTTCTTTCTCTCTCTGCCTCTTTCTTTTCCAATGCAAGCGCACCACTCCATCCTTTCTCTCTCTTTCTGTCCCTGGCCCTGAAAGGCGCCGTATACCTCTGACGCCTATTCTGATAGAAAGATGTGGCCCATCAGCAGTAATTGGAGGACCTGTGGTGGTTGGGTTTCTCTAGGAGGCAGCAGAGTGATCGATTCCATGTACCGTGGAGGTGGGCAGGCTGGCTGACAGCACTGCATCCCCCACAGCTCCTGACAGCTCAATGAAGCAGAGCACAGGATGTCCTTATACAAGAACAATCATAAGGCGTGGAGGTCACCTTTGAGCCCCCATAACTTACAGCCATCCAGTTAAATTATAATTATCCATTTAGTCAATTATCAGCTGGGTAGAAGCACGCTGAACCTGTCATTACATTCACATTAAAGAATAAAGGAAATGTCAGAGGCCTAATAATGATGATGTGATGTAATTATCGCCAAGGTGATTTATTTGAAAGATTTTACAGCGATAATCTCTCGACGCCTTCATACATTCTCTGAGGTATACAAATTTAATTGCAGAGTGTGTGCTATGACACAATGAAATAGCACAAGATGTGGATGATGGATGCTGCAGAGACTTCACACAGTCAAGCTAATTTGCATAAACAGGGTGGTGTCAATACAGCGTTGTGTATTGTAATCACAGCTTTGGAGAGCAGTCTTTGTTTGTCCTCCTGTTTATGGTTTTAAACCGCGCTGTGCTGAGCTCAGCCTGATCATCGGTTACCATGGTGACACACGGTGGCTGGAACTGATGGCATAGTAGAAAAGCATATCACAGGTTACCTCAAAAGAACTATTTATTTACCTTATCCTCACCACTGTTAGACGTCATGTTACCTTTTGTGTCAGGAGAAACCTGGTGACTCTGCTTTGAACCTGCAAATTATGAAAAGCCCAGTCACTGTGGCTTCACACAAGATCATTATATTGACTGTATTGAATAAATGAGGAAATGCCCTACAGAAAATTGGCCAATATACATACTATGGCCTACATATTTTTATTTATCCTCATCCTGATTGAATTTCAAAAAGTCATTGTAGCTAATTATTTTATCTAAATATAAAGAGATTAGCCAATAATAAATCCGCCATGTGTTCATTTAAAAAAAGGATGTAATACCCATTAATTACAACCACCAAACATCTACAAATATGACAAAGGATACAATCTCATTGTTCTCACTATTACAGCTGCAGCCCTGAAATTTGGCCATGCCAACAAATGACAGCTAAAATGAACTAGCATTTTTTAACCCCACTGACAGTTTTATTTTCATACTATTTAAGAATTAAATTATTTAAAGGAGTTAAGAGCAACACTGGTCCTCCAGGAGTTTGGCAAATAATTGTAAACAGCCTATCCTTAATGCTATCTGCTGATCCCCCTCAGGGAGAACTTTTGACAGAGACCGAGGACGGGAGAAGGTTGTGGCTTTACAGGCAATCCCCCTATAATATTACCTCTCTTCCCTCTGCCACACACACACGCAAACACACACCCACACACACACACACCACCGCCCACACCATTTCTGGAATACACTGATCCCTGTAGAGAATTTCCAGCCTCAGCCAGAGCTGCAGAGCTGTACAGGAATAACATCAGCACCCTGAAGGTGCTGCTGGGTGAAACAGCCAAAATCTCAGTTGATCTCTGGGGTATAAATAGATAATAGCTCAATGTTGTGTCCTGTTGGAATGTAACACTACTCTGAAATATTGTTTCCAGGACTAGAGCTACTCTATATATATGTACTGTATATGCTTACAAAAAACAAATATCTATTACTTTTAATCACAAGAAAAATGTTTGTGAATCAATACTGTTGGCTCATGGCTGCTGTGTACTTCACTGCATCACTGTGGTACCTTTACCCTTGGAGTGGCCGATTTGACAGGCTGGTGTTGATGTTTCGAGCACCATTACACAAATAACGCACTCACTTCCAAAGTGAAGAAGCAACCACCGCAGCCTTTCAGTAGATGCCTTTCATCTTCACAGCGGTGGCTCAACCAGCCAGGGTCATTTTCAACTTCTGCAGAAATTCAATTGATCCCAGGAAGATAGTCAAGGGGCTGGCAGTCAGGTAACTGATGTTGTTTCCAACTTCCAGCTTTACCTCATGTTCGGTTTGAGGCATTACACCTGCAGAGTGGTAGGAGCGGCCACTATGGGGTACTTTGGAGGCGATGACATGCTCCAGGCTTGAAGTTTAGTCCTTGTAATGAATGTATGTGAGCTGCTACTATCACAACTGTGGTGGTCATTGTAGAAAGACAATAAGAATGTTCTGCTTGAAATATTTATCACTTCACAACACGTCCGCTGACCTCAGTGCTTTAGTGAGCATCATAAGGATTGTAACTGTATTACTGCGGGTCACTAAAGATCTATGTTGTTAATGATGCATGTAAAAAAAAGGCAGCCATTATGAATTATTTACTCGGCATTCACACTCTTGACCCTTGAGCTTACACTTGAGTAGGATATTGTGGATATGTCATATTTTATTTTCAAATAAGCTGTCCTATCTGCTGATACAAGAAGAGTCTATAGCCATGCAGCAGCTCTGTGAGACTGTACTTATTGTGGGCACAGTGGTGCTTTGAGCTTTATGCTTACATCAGCATGCTAACATGCTCACAGTGACAATTAGGGATGTCTCGCGTGAAGTGATTGTGGCCTGGTCAAAGTCCTTTAATAACGGGTTTCTGTCAATATGCAGTCCGATTTGATAATATCTAACTAAATGACACAACTGCCCAGTGCACACTCACAGTACAACCTGAAAATGAGATGCAAGAGAATTTTTCCCAAAATATTTTGTTTTCATGTGCCGAAGACGCTCAGTATACATAATAAAAATAAATACATGGTCAGTGCCAGCTAAAAATGAGAAGCTGCTACCTGAATGTTTTGCACATTGCTCGTTGCTAAGTACAAAAACAGATAAGGTTTAGATAATCTGTGTATCTTGCCAGCTTGTATTTCAGAACTCAGAGTCACTCAACACTCAAATGTGTACTTACATTTGTAGGGAAATACTAGTTCACCTGCAATCTTTACCATGGATTTCTGTAAAATGCAGCTTAAATTATGCCTAAATATATTGGCTACTGTTAGGGCAGTTACTGTAATAGTGTTTTACTGCACTGCACTGATTGCCTCTGCATTAGAGCTGACCTCTAATCATATATTATATTACCTACATGTTTGATTCCACAACTGCACACTGGCAGTCAGTGCACTCAAGCAAACATTAAGAAATTCCTCTAGCATGCTTTGACAATTGAATCCCGTGCCGGCTGCAATTATAAGTTGCTCCCTGAGGTACTTTCCTTGACACCTTAAAAAGGTAATATACCTTCTGCCGTAGAACACAATCACATGGTTCATACTCCTAGTCTGCATAATAACAGGGGCTTGGGGAAATTGAAGGGCTCTGCTACTCATAAAACAGGGGGCTTAAGTAATCTTAGTTAGAGGGGAGGCTTTAAGAAAAACATGGATGTCCTTGTTGGATCACTGCTGCTGAATTGCTTGGACAACCTGCCTCGTTTGGATAAAGACGTGATTAACAGTTCCCTCACGACATCTTCTGACAAGCAGCGGTGTGAACAGCATGATGACTCCTTCCTCAGGTCTATCTACAGTATCAATCTATCTATCTATCTATCTATCTATCTTATTAAGTCAAAGTTTTGAGACGGAAGGAGTACTTGTGACAGAAACTGCATGAGTGGACAAATGTATTTCTCACGTGAAGAATCTCTACTGACAGCTCTGATCAGAAGAGAGACAGATGAAGAGGCATCTGCCCAGATCTGCCGTCAGTAGGCCTGAAGAGCACTGTCTTGTTCACTCAGGGCTTCTTCAGGCACTACTTCACATTCAATCAGGGGATTTTGACCTCTGCATTTTCTATTACATGATGCTTCCTCCATAGTCACAACAACACAGTGCCATTGCTGGTGACTGGTGAAAAAGTTGCTGAAGCATTTTATCTTGATTTGATACAGTAGTGTGGTCACTTGGCAAAGCACACATTTGCTATCCCTTCACTGAGTAGCAAGAAAAACATACTGTGCAGAAAGGATGTGGTTGAATCCATACTGATAGGTTTTGAAGGCACAGTACGAGATTATTTTTTTCTGATATCTGATTTGACAAGACTGGGAGGGGTTACAGTGCCTGTTTAACCCCAAAACCTTTAAAAATGTGGAGTCCATGGAGCACATTTTATACTCCTCTCCGGCTTCAATTGCTAAAAGTATTAAAATAAATTGTATCATTTTATAATGAGGCTTCTACTCGCTGGAATCTTGAAACAAATCATTAAAAAATACTTTGTGATGACTGCTGAAAGATCTCTTAATTGATTTGATACACTTTGGTGACTGCCAGTCCAGACCTCTGCTCTTGGCTAAAACATAAAGGATTTTGACAGATGGGTGATATGTGGAACGCGAGCCATTAGAGCCAGACAGAGCGATGAATTTGGCCAGCATTTGGGCTTAAAGACACCTTTATTTTGCAAGTTTCCTGAGTAGCCTGCATGGGAAAATAACTCTATTGGTCCACGGGAAGAAACAGCCTCTGTCTCACTTGCAGGATAAGTTTTCCCGCTATTAAGAAAAACCTCCTTCTAATTGCAAGTATTTTGTGAGACAGCCGCTCTAATGAAGGCAGGGATATGCCGACATACTGTAGCAGATCACATTACAAACATAAGAGGTAGAAGTGTGGTCTAATTGCTGACTGGGTCAAAAATATAAAAGAATGTTGGAGGCTTTTCAGATATAAAAAATCCATTTGCAAACTGTCGATGTAAGAAAACAATAATTCTCTACTCTGCATATTTGACTGAATAGATTAATGGCAGGTGAGATTCTAATTGTAATTATCTTACTGAATTCAATTACCTAGCCACTGTGCAGTTCACACGTGTTTTCCAAGATTTACCTTCACCTGAGTGGCTATTTGTGGTACTTGGCATACAGAACGTGTGCATACAGTACATGTAAACACAGTATATATTCTTAAGTCTGCTGTGTTAACATAGGTAAATACAGATATGTCTTTAGTGGTTAAGTGTTGTAGGAGTAACTTCTGTATGGGAACTGACCTGTCACACAAAGACCGCATATTCACTGAGACTCCCTGTGGACACTCAACCATGCGTAACATTCGCTCAAGGCAGAAGAACAAAAAAAAAAGTGGCTTCATGAAGTGACTGATAGGATGTACTGCAGCGACGGGTAGGAGACCTAGAATTCTCCACAGTGTTACCACAGAAAAACTGGCCTCAGTGTTAGTGACTGACATTAAATTGGAGGGCATGAAGGTCTAAAGCTTACTCTTTTATCTGATCTCAAAGGGGCAACTGTGGTGTATGGCCTGCATTTCCAACATTTTTGTGCCAGCAGCACACAGTGTAGAATACTGCCTCTCTTATTACACACACACTTAAAGGTCCCATGGCATGAAAATTTCAATTTATGCGGTTTTTAACATTAATATGACTCCTCCAGCCTGCCTGTGGTCCCCCAGTAGCTAGGAATGGTGAGAGGTGTAAACCGAGCCCTGGGTTTCCTGCTCTGCCTTTGAGAAAATGAAAGCTCAGATGGGCCAATCTGGATGGGCAGAGAAAGCGGAGGTAACTTTGCCCCTTATGACCTCATAAGGGGTAAGGTTACCACCGCTTTCTCGGCAAGGTTACCTCCGCTTTCTCTGCTTGGCCCAGAGAATTTGGCCCACCCATGAGAGAGAGACATCTTGGCTTTCAAACGTGCAAAGTGACAATTGATCAAGAGCACCATGCCATGGGATGTTTAAGCTAGGGAAGCCCATATACTTTAAATTTCTTGCAACAAAAGTACTGTTCTATCAAATTCACGCTTCAAGGGTTTAGGGATTTTTCTTTTACTTTACCTTGAGCATTCTGAAAATAACTGACATGCTGTGGATGCAGGAGAGTGGAGTGTGATAGAAAATTGCATATATAACTACTAACTTGTTTTTACGTTTTTGGTTGCTTGAATCTTTTACAGTTTCTACCTTTAGTACAAATGTTCCAAATGTTGTGATACGCTGACTCTCACATTCCATTTTTATATTCTCAGAATTTCCACCACTGGAGTTGATTTCAAAACTGTCTCTGCAAAGTGTGTTCAGACTGAATGGAAGTATAAATTCGAGGCAAGAAGACAGCACACAAAGTTGTTCTAAGGTCGCGAGAAGAGTAAAAATAAGGGGGTCTGCAAGTAAATAAGCAAAACTACTAAAGTTTTAGGCAAGTTAAGACAATCCCTCTGTATCTGAACTGTAGCACAAAGTCCAAATTGTCTATAGCTACAGTGCCTTGCGAAAGTATTCGGCCCCCTTGAACTTTTCAACCTTTTGACACATTTCAGGCTTCAAACATAAAGATATAAAAATTTTATTTTTTGTGAAGAATCACCAACAAGTGGGACACAATTGTGAAGTGGAATGAAATCTTTTAGATATTTGTAACTTTTTTAGCAAATAAAAAACTGAAAAGTGGTGCGTGCAAAATTATTCGGCCCCTTTACTTTCAGTGCAGCAAACTCACTCCAGAAGGTCAGTGAGGATCTCTGAATGATCCAATGTTGTCCTAAATGACTGATGGTGATAAACAGAATCCACCTGTGTGTAATCAAGTCTCTGTATAAATGCACCTACTCTGTGATAGTCTCAGGGTTCTGTTGAAAGCGCAGAGAGCATCATGAAGACCAAGGAACACACCAGGCAGGTCCGTAATACTGTTGTGGAGAAGTTTAAAGCCGGATTTGGATACAAAAAGATTTCCCACGCTTTAAACATCCCAAGGAGCACTGTGCAAGTGATCATTTTGAAATGGAAGGAGTATAAGACCACTGCAAATCTACCAAGACCTGGCCGTCCCTCTAAACTTTCAGCTCACACAAGGAGAAGACTGATCAGAGATGCAGCCAAGAGGCCCATGATCACTCTGGATGAACTGCAGAAAACTACAGCAGAGGTGGGAGAGTTTGTCCATAGGACAACAATCAGTCGTACACTGCACAAATCTGGCCTTTATGGAAGAGTGGCAAGAAGAAAGCCATTTCTCAATGATATCCATAAAAAGTCTCAGCTAAAGTTTGCCACAAGCCACCTGGGAGACACACCAAACATGTGGAAGAAGGTGCTCTGGTCAGATGAAACCAAAATCGAACTTTTTGCCCACAATGCAAAACGATATGTTTGGCGTAAAAGCAACACAGCTCATCACCCTCAACACACCATCCCCCACTGTCAAACATGGTGGTGGCAGCATCATGGTTTGGGCCTGCTTTTCTTCAGCAGGGACAGGGAAGATGGTTAAAATTGAGGGGAAGATGGATGCAGCCAAATACAGGACCATTCTGGATGAAAACCTGTTGGAGTCTGCAAAAGACCTGAAACTGGGACGGAGATTTATCTTCCAACAAGACAATGATCCCAAACATACAGCAAAATCCACAGGAATGGTTCACAAATAAACGTATCCAGGTGTTAGAATGGCCAAGTCAAAGTCCAGACCTGAATCTGTGGAAATCTGTGGAAAGAGCTGAAAACTGCTGTTCCAACCTCACTGAGCTCGAGCTGTTTTGCAAGGAAGAATGGGCAAGAATGTCAGTCTCTCGATGTGTAAAACTGATAGAGACATACCCCAAGCGACTTGCAGCTGTAATCGCAGCAAAAGGTGGCTCTACAAAGTATTAACGCAAGGGGGCCCAATAATTTTGCACGCACCACTTTTCAGTTTTTTATTTGCTAAAAAAGTTTAAAATATCCAATAGATTTTGTTCCACTTCACAATTGTGTCCCACTTGTTGGTGATTCTTCACAAAAAATAAAACTTTTATATCTTTATGTTTGAAGCTTGAAATGTGTCAAAAGGTTGAAAAGTTCAAGGGGGCCGAAAACTTTCGCAAGGCACTGTAACTTACAGTCTCATCCATTGGCTGTTGTCCATCCATTGTGGCTTTTGTCAAAACATGGTTACAATGACGTTACACAGACAGTGTATTTTTGCAACTTGAAAATGTGTGCAGTCACTAATTACAAAACTGTAATGTTTCTAAAACAGAGTCTTTAAAATATTAAGTATTCAGACTACATGGGCTTAGGTTGCAGTTTACTGAGAATCTAAAGTGCACTATTGTGGTCAGAGAGGTTGTGTAATGTAAATGAAGTGCAATGCATTGTTAATGTTATTGCAGTTTAAAAATTAAATTAAATTAAACTGAACGTATTTCTCAAATCCAATAGATTTCAATATGAAGCTGCGCTGCTTGAGCACTAAGCACAAAGTGCAATTAAACAGACCCTCCTTGGTAAACAAAGCTAAACTTGCATCAAAGGCAATATATCCTCTGTGATTATTTACCACCCTGAGCACTCAGCAAAAATCAATAACATGTGCAAACATCAAACCAAACAAGATTTGTAAATCAGTATTCATAAAACAAATGCAGAGGGTAAAAAAAACAATCCTTTAAACTACACAGAGCCACTGGTTATAATAATTGTCCTGGGAAGTTTAAGACTTCTATGGATTCCTTTGCATTTGGGTCATGGATGGTTTAAGCTGCAAAGTGAAAGTGAAAGTCAGTTATAATTAAGCCAACACAAAGTGTGTAAACTAGCGTACGTTCTTGTGTGTTAGACAGAGAGACAGTCTGCGTTCCTCTCTCTTGACGTGTAAATGGAGAAACGGTTTTACCCTTTACATTTAAACCTGCATTACAGTAATGAATACAATGATTTATAATGTCAAAGGGTCGCTCATTGTGCCAAAATAACTGAGAATTAAAAACCAGCAACTCCTTGGAGATAATTAGCCTCTTTTCTCGCATTATTTAGGTTTTAACTGTTTGTGTGGCTCAGTTCTCATAATAGCTATTAATAATTCCAGAAAAAGATTTCAGATACACATACTACACAGTAATAGCCTGTCCAGTGACAATGTGATAAGGTGCTAATGATTTCTTTGACTATGTGCGCCAGAAGGACAAGGTTAGCAGTGTTAGAGATCATAGTTGAGTGTCTAACTAGCCAAATACTGGGACAGCTATAAATAAAGTGAATAATGGAGTTACATTCCTCAGGTAATCAGGGGGTAAAACAAAACAAATGATGTGTCTACTGAATACAAAAAAAGGCAACGTTTTCTAAAGCATTACCTGTAACAAAATTCTAAGCTAAAAATGTGTGGTGGTTGTGTACCTCTTAGCTTGTGTTGATGTTTTCCTACCCGCTACTGGCCAAATGATGCCAAACATTGATTAATGCAGCTTTAAGATAACTACTAATATGAAAGCCACTAAATAAATGAACAGATAGCTTATGAAGTTGTAAAATAAAATAGTCAGCAAAGCAATTAGCTTTTAAGAAGCATCATGGAGATGCTATTAGAAGATACTGCTCAGGGGAAGACTGCCAAGCAACAAGACAGCACATAAAGTATTGTATAAAATGCCTCAGCAATGGAAACCTGCAGTTTAAATGTTTTATTGTACAATGATGAAGATAGAAAATGTGACTGAAAAATGACTGATGAGAAGAATCCTTACAGTAGCTGTAATGATAATGGTGAGGAAGATAAATAAACAAACTCTGCTCCCTCATCAATCACAGCCAAGGTGCCCTTGGATAAGATATGTAATCCAACGTGATAATGAAGTGTGTAACCCTATTGCTGCTCTTTTCTGTTCATCCAGTATAAGCCAAACACTGACAATCCAACATGATTTAAACTACGATTTAAGCAACAAGGAGCCTGTCTCTCTCTCTCTCTACGCTTGTCCTCACATAAAGGACAACTGAATGGAACATCATACAATCAAGTCTTCATGGTCTCATTCTCTCTGTGTCGACCTGTAATGTGCCGGAAAGAACTCTGCAGATTAAAGCACTAAGGCAGTGCTGTGGTTACGCAGAGCGTAACACCCCGACTGCTCTGCTACTGTTACACAAAATACACTCTGGCAGTAAAAAAAGCCCCTTGAATGATCACCTTTTTACCAAAATGCAGTTATGGGCTTTGTGACGCTGGGAAATGTTAACATTAGTTTTTTACTAAGCTTAGCAGCTGATTCAATAGAGTAAGCTGTATTCAGAGGATATAAAAATATAAATAGTAGACTATATTATATTTTTTGAGTGAAAGTTTTTAAGTGGCTTCTACTACAGTTTAAATCTGGTGCTTGGTATTTGCACATTTAATGGGTTAGGATTAGGATGTTTAGAAAAGCAGTATTCTTTTAGAGGACTTGAAAGCAAGGCGCAACATTCTTGCTTCTAGGTCAAGGCGTTCAAATTAATGCGTCTTTTCTCCCCCTCCGACCAGCAAACTCTCCTCCCATTTCAACAGACTTCTAACAATATGCATTGAAGCCTCCAGTTGATTCGGGGCTTCAAATAGAATCACTTCTCTCCACTGCCTGCCTCCTCGCGGTTCCAAATGCAAAATGTGATTTACATCTCCACAGACTCCTTCAGCCACATCTGTCTCATTCTCACTGCACACTTTTAAGTACCAATTTGGGGCCTTATTGAACCCAGCTTAAAGTGCAAAGAACGATTCGTCATGCAACTCATTCCTTGAGACAAAAAATTTCAGAGGCATTTTATGAAATCTGGGCACAAGCGGCCAGGGGAGCACATATGGATCAAATATAAGTGATATCTGTCCTTTTTGACCAAGCTGGGACTTTCTCCACAGCTCCTACTCTTTTCATCCCCCCCAGCAGTCGGTCCTCATTTGTCACTTGTGCCACCAGGCCCGGAGAGGGTTGTCAGGTTTTGATGAATGGAGCATGGGGTTCTGTCCTTACTCTGCCATCCATCAACTTCTGTGGATGTACAGCATTAAAGACAAACATCTCTTGCTGGGCATCTAGTCCAAGATTGGTGAGACATGATTTTTGAGAGATCCAGTTTGGGAAGTAGGGCTTGAAAGTGATTAAACTTCCAGCTATGTATTGCATTGTTTACAGCATCTATATTCATTGCATAGTGTTCTCACAAGCTGCTTTTCCACTGCTTCCTTTGATGAACTTCCACAAAGATTGCATCCTAGCATTTTTCACAGACAGTATAGCAGGTTTTGAGAGCATCTCACTTGTACACATTCTGTGGAAGTATAGTATGTCTTTGCTTCAACTGTAGCAGCTCTAAACGTATGTTAGGTGTTGAGTGGAACAGATTTTTTTTCGGGGAAATGTCAATAAAAAAAACTATCTATTAAATTTGACATGGGGTGGCAAAAACCAACCCATATGTAGACGCACTGCTATGCCCTACTATATCCCTCAACACCTTGTTACGCCCTGAACTGCTACAACTATTATTTCTAGTCATAGTTCCATTATATTTATTGTTACTATTGCCGCCGTTCATCATACCAACTGCTATAATTATTATAAATCATAATTCTCTATAACCGTATATCTGTATCTGTCTTAGTGTCCTAACTGGCAGCAAGAGATGACTGCCCACCAAGAGCCTTGGTCTGTCTGAGGTTTCTGCCCAAAGGAAGTTTTTCCTCGCTACTGTTGCACCAAATGCTCGCTCTTGGGGGAATTGTGAATTAGATAGTGTGGTCTAGACCTACTCTATCTATAAATGTCTTGAGAAGAGTGAACTCTTGTTACGATTTAATACTATAAATAAAACTGAATTTAGCTGAAATTGAATTAAATGGCTTGATCATATTTCATCAGTCTTTAGCATACGTTACCTTTATTACAAATTTAACTTTAGAATAAATGTGTGTTTAAACTTCCCCTGGGGAAACTGACTTCACCTTCAGAGGCTTGAGGTGGCAGCTCAGTCGCTCCAGTCTTTGCCGGGATGTAGGATCACCACACCACAGCGGATTTGCTGTGTGCGAGCCAGACTGTGCGGACGCTGCTCTGCACATTTGATGTAGGGAAGTATTTGAGGGGCAGGGGGCTAAGATTACATCTACAATTATTATTAATTCATATAAATTAATTGTTTGTTTCAATGTTTTAAGAAGCTTGTGGAGATAGTGGCAGTTTGTTTTACAAGCACAGTTTTTTGAACACCAAAGTTAAGGGGGCAGCAAGGCAAGGCCTTTTGAGGTTTGTTTGAGGCTGCAGCAATTGCAGAAATCCTAACACATCAAAAGTCTATTCTCTCAGGAAGAAAAGGAGCACAGATGAGGCTCTCATCTCCTCTCACTCCTTCTTGCTTGTGTCTCACACCTTTGGGAAATCAATGCCCGCACTGAAAATGTAATTTGGATTAATGCATCACAATCTATAGATAGCTTAGTAAAAGTTGTGAAAAAAATATATATTACATTTCGTAAACTTGTTATTCTGAAACTTTTGAAACAGAGGATTACCATGAATGTCACTTCATTTTCAAGTTGGAATGCATAAGCTTTTTTTTCATGCATCTGCAATTAGCTATAAATCCTCCCAAGTGGGGAGAGATACCATCTCAGCTCTATCTCCCAAATGAGACAGTAGAATGGACCCTGTACATCACCCTGGCATGACATTGAATTAACCTCTTACATACTTGCAAAGGTTCATTTTGAGATAAGGTTACTTTTAAGGCAGGTTCTCTACATTGCCCCCTCTGCCCGTATCTCAATCTGTCTCCCCTTCTTCCCTCTCTGTAGTCACCATCCCTCTTTCTTTCTCCACTTGAATTAGAAGTGATAGAGTCTGGGTGTGCAGCCTCTTGTCCATTCATCCTGACAGACCATCCCATGCTTCAGCTCTGTCTCCCAACCACCAGGCTATGTCACAATTAAATTACGGTCCAGTGGTATCAGAGGTGCCTGTGTCAAGGTGATACCATGTGAAAGAACACCTGCGTGTTCACAATGACCTTCAACTGGTAGAGGTATGAGCAGGGCTCTACAGCTGACACTGAATCCACCTCAGTGCCTTCATTCAGAACTGTGGCCAATACTGATGGGATCAGGCTGCTGGTTTCATTGGAAGGCTGGATGGTGATGTAGGTTGGTGCCCTTAAGGAGCAGGTCTCCTTTCACAGAATTAAGACATCATGCTTGGCTTCTCTTAACCTTGAGATATTACCTTGGGCAAATAGATTTGAGTTAACATTTCCTGTCATATGTCGGCAGTAAAAAAAAAAAAATCTCTGTGTTTATATCTCTGCAGGCTACGTGCTGTGTGTGCTAATCTGAGCCTGAAGAAAAAGTTTCAGTCCTTGTCTTTTTGTCTACCTTCGTACCATCATGGATTTTATTTATTTTTTGATATAGGTATATCTTCTCCTGCCTTGCTAGCACAATATGTTTGGATTTAGTCACTGCTGGCTGTAAATAAATACCACTTTTCAGGGTATATTACTTTTTTATTGCCTTGATTAGAACATAAGCACACATTTCACAGCATAGTTTAATTTTATTATGAGTTTATTATTGATACATTTTATGTAAGTTGTTAGTAACTCATAATTGCGAAATTATGAAATAAAGTGTACACAAACTTGATCACACCAAATAGAAACAACTGTAGGCTCAGGATTGGACACATTAAAACTACTAGTCAGTGATTTAAATTTCTAATTTTTAGGATTTCAATGACACAAAGGCCTCACACATAACTACACAAGAATATAAATCCTTGTTTTGTCTTGGACATACAACAGAGTGTTTACACAACAATTTATAAAATTAGACATGAAAAGACACTCTTAACCTTTTCTTTGTGACCTTAGCTACAATTTTTTGTGGAAAATGTTATTATTAGATGGGTCCAAGTAAGATCTCAACAATACTAATTTATCTCTGCCTGTTGCCAATAAGGAACAGTGTGAATGAGATTTTATTGATTGGGTTTTCAGCAAGGCTGCTGTTGCATGTCTCCAGTGATGACAGGTTGTCTCTAAAATGGGTTCCATAATATTGTACTGACTTGAACTCAGTACTGTTTTCGAATTTAAATAAGGTGTAGCTTGAGAAAATCCCAAGACATAGGAGCATTTTATATCATGCCTTCCTGCAGCTTGAGATCAGTTTAGGGGAAGCTACTTTGGCCACAGTGCACTTATCCGATTGATGTGAAGCTTAACACCAGCCACACTTTAAAGGATAACCTTTTCTCTTTATTTGAATGGCTTAAGCCTTCTTAGATTTAGCCCTTTGTCTGACGTAATGCGCCACAATCGCTGGGTGCAGCCTCACTAACCTCTCATTACATAGCATTCAGGACCAACCAAAATGTTTACATTGCTTGATTTAAGCAGCTGCATCCTCTCTCATGCACTGTACCTTAAACCTGGTCCTACAGTGTCGCATGTGAATAATGTCATCCCTTTGCTTGTTTCAGCACTGGTTGGTACATTGTTTGAACTGGAGGAAGCATCGTTCCTATTGAGGGATGTCACAGAAAAGACTGACAGTGAAAATGTTTCCTCAGTTCCCTTTTATTTTTCTATATTCATACCACAGCATGTGTAGAGTTTTATTAAGTAATTACGCTGATTGCTTTATGTATCATAAAGTTATTATATGCTTACTTCAGTTTTTTCGGTGTTTGTTTTTAATGTAATGCTTGTAGTTACTACATTGCTCTTCTATTGATGTTTTAGTGTTGCATTGACAAGCAGTTCTGATAGGATTGTCTGCCGAATAACAAAAACATTAAAATAATGTACATAAAACTGAAACTAGTGAATCTGCAAGTAGCCTATTTACTTACTTACTTTCACATACAAGACACAAAGTGCATACCAGTTTGAACTAAGTCAAAATAAAAATGGATGAAGTGATAGATAAAAGTATACCAGTGTTCCAGAAAGTGACATCTCGTTTTCAACATGAACGCCATCCTGAGTCAATAAACTGTAACCAAAGTGGAGACAAAGCACAGTAGCAAATCCTTCCATGAAGTTCACATTTCTAGAGAGCCTTACAAAGAGAAGAGAAATGTACTGGTACTGAAGGGAAAGTTGATGAGATTTTGAAATTGGAACTGTCACAGCTAATGCTTACATTTCAAAAGAACTAAGGGAGATGTGGTGTGAAAAAAGTACTTTATTTTCTCCTAAACATTAAGGCTTAAAATTTCTCCCTGAATTGTACAGTGAAGGGGAATTTGACTTTTGAATAAGCTGTCGGACAGTGATTCAACATATATGGTTTGGTGCAACAACACTGATGCCACATTTTTATCTCTCGCCACTGACGTGAGAATTTAGAGCGCAAGGGATGGAACAACAGGCCATATTCAACCAGGTGCAGTGGCCACACTGTGTAAACCCTGTCCTGAATAAAGTTGAAGAGGAAGGAAACAGCTTATAAATCACTATTTAACTTACTTTCTGTGTGAGGGAATGTAAACTATAATACCACTGCATTTATTGTGCATATTTTGAAATTACTGAAATTATAAGTATACATGAATTTATTGATATATTTGTGGAAAGTGTCTAGACTTCAGGCCTCTGGGTGAGCATTTCCAATGAGCTGATTTTAGTGTTGCTAGGAGACGTGCTGTCAACTTCCGTGGTTTGCTACTGACAGGAGGCTGTCACAACCCTGTATAGCCTACAAATGTTGAAACAAGACATTATTTCCCATTTCAGAACAAGTTCACCTTTGACTGTTGGTATGCACCTTTACAACATTTAGGAGGACCCATCCTCCTGTTATGTTTGTATTCCACTCAGAATTGTAGAAACTATAGCTTGCTAATGTTTGCCCTGATTTCTAAACTTGATGTCACTTGATATTAACATTGCCTTTTCAAACTTCATTACCGTACAGTACGTGTCAACTCATTATGACATAATACAATAGAAAAAAGTGTGCACTCACAGCAGCAACGGCAACATCCATGTTTCAGCTACAAAAATAAGAGCAGGTGTGGCCTATATAATTATAGGCAGCCAGGTCCCATGAATGACTCTTCAGTCTGATGAAGTATGTATTGTGGCTGTCTAATATGTGTCAGTCTCACTATGAGGTAAAGTAGATGACACACCGTTAATATCTGAGGCTGACTTACAAATATAGAAACATTATTAAAAACATGAAATTGATACTAGACAGCCAGAAAGACCACACAAAATATATCAGGGATAAGACAGTGTGACCCTGACAATGCACACACACACACACACACACACACACACACACACACACTGCTATGAAAGGCTCAGCCACACATAAAGGCACACGTAGTGGGCATTTACAAACAATGTGGTGAGACATCTCAAGGCTGATATCCCGCTTCTTGCAGCATGGGAAAAATTTTAATTTTGCTCTTTCTCTCCTTATTTCTCTATGCATTTTTCCTCACAGTGTTTGGCTTTCTCACTAAGTCTTTCACCCAAAAAACCCAAAAAACATAAGTCTAAAGTTCATCTATATTCTGTCTTCTGTCTGAGCCTCTGACAGCTACAAATTATACAAGCAGCACTAGGCAGCTCTGGCAGTGGTGGTGTCCTGTAAACTTGTGTTAACCACATTTACAATATTGTACTATATGTAGAAAATTTCATTTTAAAAAGTATACCTAAATCCTACAGAGTGGCTATTTTCACACCGTGATTGAAGACCCTTAATACAAGTCACATTATGTAGAAATAGACTGTGTACGCATCAATCAATGTTTGCAGCACTATATGCAGTATAAAGATTTCTACACTGCATGGGAATAAAACATGAGCCGCACATCCAGAAATCCATATCCATTATCGTGGCATGCATGCTTTTCATTTGCAGTATGGCGTGGCTGCAGCCATATTGATTTTCATCTCTTTTCCACTCTTTATAGGTGTTGTAACAGCAGGTTTCCCCCCTCTGTATTTGAATTCAGCAAGTTAGAACCACACTTGAACAGAACCTATCAATCGTAGGTGATTATCATTGATGTTGTCGGTGAAGGTAACTTGGTGTACAGCCAATGATCTGTATGATCACAGATCTGTATCTGTGATTTGACAGCTTTTGTTGTAATTTTCACCCAAGGCTGTTTGATCATTGTCTTTGTTAGGATATTTGTTTTTTCCAGTAACTCACAACTGACAACATGCTAGTTTTTTTTTTGGTTGAAAAATGGGCAAAGAGAGTATTATTGCAATGTTATTATAATTATTATTATTAAAAAAATGGGTTTCTTATTTATACTGTAGATTCAAAATGTTACTTCATTCATTATGGCTGTTCATGTCGGCCATTTACTGCTTCTCGTTTTGAGCGTCTCTCTTCCAAGAAATACTTGTAGGCCTCCTGAGAGTCCCTGCAGCCATTTTTAATTGCTGCACGCCAGTTGGATCTGTCATTTGCCTCCCAGTTGTCCAGGTTGATGGAGAAGTCCTTAAGATCTCTCATGATGACGTCTGTAAAACTTAGCCGGGGGCAACCATGTTTGCGGGGGGCATTTGACAGCTCGCCATATAATAAGATTTTAGGGAGGTGAGTGTCATTCATTCAATAAACATACCCAGCACATCTGAGGTAGCGTTTACGGGGTGGTGTACAGGTCACTGAAGCCAGCTTTATCAAGTATGACAGAGTTTTGCACATGGCCCTTCCAGCATACACATAGTATGGAACTAAGGCAGCAAAAATGGAAGGCGTTGAGTCAATGTTCATGCCTGTAATATGTTGTCCATGTCTCACTTGCGTACAGTAAGGTGCCAAGTACACAAGTGGTATCCACAGACTTTGAGGATCAAGGAGAGGTTCTTGTTTTGCCAAACATTGATGACGCCTTCTCAATGTGCATGTTTTTTTTTTCATTCGTAAATGAATACACTTGAGAAGTCTTGTGGAAGTGATTGTACTCCACTCAACCTGACTTCATGTGTGCATTTTTTTTAAGTTACTATTACAAATGGTATAAAATGCAAACACTGTATACAAATATTAAGACTATGGGGCACATATGGCACACATACTTATGCACACACACACACACACACACACACACACACACACACACACACACACACATACACTAAATTCTTTGCAGCAAAATAAAATGTCACCCTAATGGGGCAAATCTGGAATAACATAAAAAAGAGGCCAGCTTCTTTCTTTGTAATGCTCGTCTGTGGAGGGACTGTGAAGACCCCGCTGGTCCCTTGTTGCCTTCCTGCTCAAAGTCTTAATAGCTTATGAACCAACAATTCAGCAAATTAATGTTTATACAATTGGACACTTTTTGAAAAAAAAAAAAGAAAGAATAAAAGTGTGCTCCCCCAAAGGCCACGGTATAGTTCAAACACTGCCCCCCCCCTTGTGTCTTTTGGTGTGCAAACAAGATTTGAGTGTGCTTTATCTTCCCTTTATTTATTATATATCATCATGTGCGACTCAGACATGCTAAACATCACACATGGTGTCCAGCCCCTCTTAGTGAAGCATGAAGGTTTTATTTGGTTAACCACTGCAATTAGATTATCAGTGAGTCCGTCATTAGCCAATGAGAGAAATAATGCAGTAGCATTACGTTAGTCCTTATATGGGGCTGATGGTCATCCATGCTCATACTGTAATTTGCTTTGTAACTAACTACAGCTAAAGGTGCTTTCCTATGTCCATCTGTTAAGACAAGAATGCCTGCTACACAGCCCATGTCTTGTTTGTCTTTGACCAGAAAAAGGTTTTTCTCAGCAGTGATTGTTAAGCGGTAAGTACTGTTCCCAACTTGTTAGATACCATTGCTAGCATTTGATTTGAGTAGCATTGAACCTGATTGCAGTGGTGGGCGAAGCAGCTCCATGCAGCGGAAGAGAACACAGCTCTGCCAAAAGCGCAGAGGTTTGGTCTCTTTCACTGGCTCTTTGAATATGAGCGTGTCAATACAGCCATTGCACAAGGCTGCATATGCCCCTCTGGCATGATTCCTCTCCGACTGAATCGATTCAAGCTCTGTTTATCTCATTAGCTTGTAGCGTGTAATCAATCACACAAGGGCATTTGTTTCAGGCCTCCAACCCACCATGTATTATAACTCAACTCCTATCCTCAGTGTGAACATTGTTCTGTCTTCAGTTATTTTTAGCGATGATGCTACACTGAGCTGCATATAACTGAGAATAGCTTCTTGGCATTCATTCAAATTATTCTGTTTCAATAATACTAAGTGATGTGGTGTCCATGAAGGCAAAGGACAAAATACACATATGCATGAAACACATGCACGCATACACACCTGCACTCATCACGACGAAGAGTAATTCCTGTAAGGTAACAAGGTGCTCATTGAGTTTGCACTACTAGAATTATCTTTGCCTATTTCACCAAGCTGCGTTGATCACAGTATAGTTCCTTCAACAAACCATGTCATTACATACTGTACATGCGTCACCAGACAACACAAACAATTATTATACTGTCATGTATTGGAACTACCACTTTATCTACTTAGCAGTATTTTGCAGTAGTAATTTGTGACAACTGTCTCCGGCAACACACTTTTGCCCTGTTCCCTCTGTACTTAATCAAGACGAGGCTGACATAAACATGACATTCATTCTCAAGAGAACAAAATGTCTACAATAGTTCATTTTCATTGAAATCCTGTTAAACTGTTCTATGGTTTTGAGAGGAGACAAAATAACCGGTCTCTCTGTGCAAAGTTCTGTTATCTGTTAAAAACAAAACTAGACAAAGCCATTTATAAATCACTGAAACCCTCGGCTCAGTGATTGTGTTTAGAATGCAATTTAATGGTCATCCAGAAGCAGTTTGACAATGCTTCAACAAGGGATCCGATATTCCAACTTTTTTATTGTACATTTAAATGATTTCCATCCCACTTCAGACACGTTTGAACATTTAATGTAAAAAAAATTCTCTGTTATGGTTTGTGAAATCTCTTTGTGCTCGATATCGCGCAATGTTGAGACTTGTTTGGTGACTACATTGTAGCATCTACCTTAGGTTGACCAGTAAAAGAGGAGGCTATAAAAGATGGCTATAAACATTGGAGAAATTCAGCCATAGGCCTACATGTTTGTGCCGCCGGGTTCAAACAGGAGGCTTGACGGCTATCTCACGAAGCTCGGGCATCCTGTTTGCAAAGCTTCACAGGCTTGCAATCGGCAACTATAGTTTCACCTTCCTGAACCCAGCCTTAGTCAGACCCAGACTCAGATGTGGAATCTGTTTTGCACTAAAATAGGCGACTAGCGGATGTTTCAGATTGTTAAGTGAAGTTTCCTTAGTTAGTTAGCCTCTTTTTTTTGGTTTACGTTGGTTTATGTTGCTTGTTAGCTTGTAACTGGCAGTGGCGGACAACTATGATGACAGTGTGTTTTCATTCTGTGGTGACATTCCAACACATTTTTGATTGGAGGAGGACTTCAACATTAAAAGTAGATATTGTGAGGTTGCACTAACCCCAGTTGATACAGCACACAATCTATATACATACAATCTGCAGCTTGCATACTATGACTGCACAAATCATTGCTCAACTTATGCTCTAATAATTCTCACATATTCTTCAAATGATAATATTCAGAGCCATTATATTTTTAGTCAGTTGGTACGGACGGCTCAGTACATGTTGCCTGAGGGGCAACATGCTCAGCCCTCAGGACTGAATATGCAAACCGCTTATAAAACCTGCTGGTTAGCATGAAGCATAGAGGACTGAGGGTGGCCATCTGTCAGTGTTTCCCCACATTGTGAAATAAAAATGTAAATATCAATAAACTTAAAATCACTATTGTTTAAAGTACACCTTATTCATAACTTGCCAATCTTCTTTGGTACACAGAGACATCCCTTATGAAATGATTATGAAAGTGATTATGAGCATGAACAGTTTAAGCTCTTTATTTAGTATCTGTATATTACAGCTTGTTCACGGCAATTAATTCTTATAAGAAGCTCAACAAATTAATACTGGTGCAAGGCAGGTCAGACATGCTGCTCATTGCTCTCATAAAACTATGAATTAAATTCCACAGCAGAAAGACAACACATGAGCATGACAGATGTTCCAACAGGTCCCCTTGTGCTGTAATGACTTTTAAAATGAAATACATTTTTTTAAATTTCTGATTTCCCCCCCTTCAGGTGCTTAAGGGATCAAGAGGAACTATTTTGAGTATTAGAAGTCCAGGGAAATCAAAATACACTGGACTGGTTTAAATCCACATTTTAACAACTTCACATTCAAGAGTGACAAGGGCACACTTTGCCTTCCTTACCCATGTGTCAGCATGATTCTGAGATGCAACACTGTGAGTAAGAAGTAATTGGTGCCTACTGCACATGAAATGCCATGTGAGCAACAACAAGAACAATAAAAAAAATCCTAGCTAAGACCTGTCGTCTCTTGCTCCTCAACATGACACAGTACTCTGTTTGGCAGCAGTGAGCTGCAGAAACACTGACTTCTTCTACCTCTCACACACCTCAAAGTGTTTAAACTTCCACACAGATAATTTCACTAATTTCTGGATTTGACAGATGTTGGATGCTTGGAAATACAAAACCTAACGTAACAGTGAAGTAGAATAAAAATAAAAGTTTCTTTCCCTGCATCGACACATTTCCGTCTGTATTTATATTTACTTCAGCTTTTCGCTGTGTTGGTATTGTTGATCTGGAAATGTAAATATGCTACAAGGAAAAGCAATCATCAATATTTAATCTACAGTAATTCCCTGCTGAAAATAAGTGTTTATCCATCTCACTCAGTCTAAATAGTCACAACTGCTGCCTACATTACCTCTAGTAACTCAGAATGGCAAAACCAGACAGCCCTCTCTGTGCCAATCCTATTTCATACTGTGTAACAAGGATGATTGCACCATGGCAGAAAATGAGTTCTGCACATTCAGCATTGATGGATGAAAAAAAAACTCTCATGGTTTTAAAAGTGTTTTCATGGGGTAGATTAGTAAATCACATTGGTCTCAGATCTAGAAAATAATTTATTAAATGGAAGCCATTATGCGCTCACCCTGGTGTTTCTTCTTATTTTGCACTCAACAGCTGTTTGCAGAGGTCCAGAGAAGCAGCTTACACACAACACTGCTGGACTGAGCTGCAGGGGCGGATGGTTGTATTTTGGATCGGTCATGCGACTATAAATCTCAAGAACAATTTCAGCAAGACACTCAATCAATTCATTAGATCTTAAAAATCATGACAGGAAAAGGAAAAGATAATTTCGGTCACACCCATACTTCTGCCTCAAGTTGAGAGGCACAAGCATACATGAGATTGTGCTAACACCCACTTTGATGAAATTAGAGGTCTTCATGTAATGCAATGACAAAAACCATCTCCACAACTTGTTTTGGTGTACATCAAGGATGTGCTCTATTACCTCACTTGTTCCTCCTACAATTTACTGGATTCGTAGAAAAAATATCGTGGACCCCATTTCAAAATCTCCCAGAACTCCATAGCCATATAGGATCTCTGCCATGAGTATCTACCAACGCAAGCCAACACAGCTTGAACACAGTATGTCGTCTTCCTACAGTTGATGAGGAGGTGAGTATGACCTAAGATGACCTGGAGAAATATTGCCTGGTTGGCTGACATGGTTTCTTTTTTTTCTGAACACACTGTAGCAGAGAGAGAAAAGTACAGCAATTGTCACCCTGATGCTATCAAGTATGTAATCAATCACGTCAGGTGATCTATTTCTTTTCTTTATTTCAAAGGGTTCAGAAACCTATGTTTACAGTCTAACCACAGTTTGATTCCAGGCTAATCATTCTTGTCCCCTTGTCCCTATGCTGTCCACTTACTTCCTTTACTAATCAATTGTGTCAATCCGTATGTGGTTTATAAGGTGCTAGAGAGATTTTAATCTATAAATGCCACTCACTTTGTGTTTATTGTTTGTGTGTATTACCATGTGTAACAGGACAACCTTTGTTTTTATTCAGAGGTAGGGATTCTGCTGTAATTTGGTGATTTTCTTGCCATTGAATGCAAGGTTTTGTTCAGTTATTAATTAATTTATCAGATTTCACATTAACTACACTAACTATAACATGCTGTTGCAACTACTGTAGGTGATGCTTGTAGACCTGGACATTGAACAGCACCAGGGTAAGGGTGATCTCTCCCCAGTGTTTTTTTGTTTTTTTAAAGAATATTTTTTGTGCATATTAGGCCTTTATTTGGACAGCTGAAGACATGAAAGGGGAGAGGGAGGGAGAACGACATGCAGCAAAGGGCCGCACGCTGCGTCGAGGAGTAAACCTCTATATTTGGGCGACTGCATTTTAATTGAGCTAACCAGGCGCCTGACCAATGCTGTCTTTGAGAGGTTACTGAAACAAGCGTGTTCATAAGGTGATCTTTTACCCTTAAAGAGGTGGAGGGACACTTAGTTCTTGTTAAAGCTGAGGGATTTACGACAAAGCCTCAAGGATTTTCTCAAGAGGGTAATTGAGAGAGCTTGTTTGTGCCTTAAAACCAGGACTTTTTGTTATGCTGTGTTTGCCATTGCCGTTGCCTAATCTGTGAGTAATTACAGCAGCTATCCTTGGAAGGGACTGGATGTTTATCAAACAGACAAAAAAATAACTAAAAATGGAGTTACTCTGTCAAAATAATTCATGTTTGATTATATTAGCTGTGAATAGACTCTACCTTGGTTAAATGTAATACATTAATAATGGACTTCAGGTTGGAATTCTGGTAACTTTTGTATACTTTTTTCTCATATCTGATTCCAGCATGAACAGAAAACTATATTTAATAATAGGAGTTATTTAGGGAAATTGCTTGATTTTTGAGGTCAGCATAAATTCATCACATCATGCGCAGTATGTATTTAGTATAGACTACCAGAGTGGCCCCACAGTGTTCACCGCCACTGTCAGGTCACATTATCATCGAATGGGTGACATCTGTCATTATGTGAAATGAAAACCTCAGCCTCCTGACCTCAGACACCTCCTGTTAGCCACAACATTTACTATAACTCCTCCCCATGAGCTGAGCACTCAGCTGTAGACACAAGCTGTGCCATTTTCACCACACGGATGATTATAGGTTTAGTTGATTTTTTCCATGAAGGATAGAGTGGGACTCTTCCTGTTCTCTTATGTTATGTAATTGCAACACTCAAAGTAAATCTCTTAAGATAGGAGGAAAGAAAATAAGTGTTTTCCACTCTATTCTTGGTCACTGTGTGGCAGAATATGGTTTGACAGTGGGGGAGGTAAAGCTTGAGGGCTGGGTCATGGGCTTTGCTTAGTGTTTGTGCGTATTAGGGTAGACTGTGTGCGTCTTTGTGTGTGTTTGTGTGTGTACAGTACACTTTGTGACTGCACATTCTATACGCCCCCAGTTGCATCTCTGCTTCGTCTACTAATCTCCAGCAGGCCTGATGATTGTGAACACAACTGATACCACACTGCCAGCTGTCCCTAATACCTTCTTTCTTCTTACACAGCAGTTATTGCCCCCAGGGACCACGGGTAACCACAAATACATATAATGAGATTATACCCAAAAAAATTAATTAAGTGAAATGGGAAACTTATTTGAATCGTGCAGCATTACTGATTGAACCAGTAAACAGCATTACAAGCCTCAGCAGCAAATCCCTAGAAAACAGAAATCATGCTGTTTTCTATTTGATTGACACTAAAAAAAACTTGTTCAGCTGATGTTATAGGTTTTTGTTTTACCTCCCCAAGATCTGAAATAAGAAACACTAAAACATGTTCATACTGTAACTGTTCTAACCAGCCCAGGGGTCTATTTGTTGCTTTGAAAAAATATGAGTTTTTGTTTGACAATGGTAAATCTAATAGGGGTCAGCTGACTGAGTTGAACTAAAAACAGCATCAACAAAAGAACAAACAAACCCAAAGGGTCGCAGCTATTGGCATGAGCAATAATGAAATATTTTCGATGAATGAAGGTTGATCTCCAATGTATACGCTTTAAGGAGTGCATCCCATAGTTTGACTGGGAATACAAAAGGTCTACTGGTCAGTGTCACAATACAAGCAATCAAAGTAGCGACCTCTGGGAGACAGCGACAGCCATTCTTCAGCCATTTAAAAATTCAAACATGTCTCGCAGCAAAAAAGAGAAATAACCAAAACAGAAAAACATGCAGAAATTTGTGAAACACAGCACAATGCAGGAAACAATAGCAAACAAAAATGTATTGACATCAGCTTTTTATTACACTTAAAACCATCCATTCCTTTGATTTTAATGCACATTTTATGACTCATATTGCTTCCCTATTTCCAGGATAGTGTCCCATCTTCCTATAATCCTTGGTTTCCCAATTTCAATTTCAACAATTTCCCATTTAAGGAAGAGTGCCTCTGCCATCACAAGTCTGTGGAGCACAGTTTATATTAATTCCTCTGCAGGACGTTAATGAGCCAGGATAGTGGCTGCCTTAATGGGCAGCCAGACAGATTTTAAGGGCCCCGTGGAGTGTAATCCACAGAGGTACGACAGCACTGCTGCAAGGCCCAACAGATTGATTTTAGTTTCATTTTGCTGCAACTTTGCCTCTAAGATGTTCATTTTGTACTGTAAGCCCCCTGCCTTTGGGACCGCCATACTGAAACAGTGCCATTCCATATTTTCAATGCAATTCAGATTTCAGTTGTTGACACTGTGTGAACCAGGCTGACTTATGTTGTTGAGCGAACACAATTGTTACAAGCAACCTTTACTTATTAATGAAGATGTTGCTTCCCTCTAATTTGTATTCTTACCATTTGAACACAATGAAACAACAAGTAAAAAGGACAACTATTAACTTCACAAGGGGCAATTATTTTTGCTTTTATTTAAAAAAACAAAACAAAGCTTATTGAAACTTTCTATCACTCAAAACACTCAAAGGTTTTAACTTTGAATTGTATAAATTGCACATTGATGCTGTTGGAATTGAACCAACTTTTGAATGCACGGGGGCATCAAATCTGGGTGGAAATCATTGGATCTAATCTAGCCCTTTTCACAAAAATGTTGCTATTTTTCAATAGAAATAAAACAGAAGCTTTATTTCTTATTTTATTTACTTGGATTAAGAACACATCTGCAAGTGACCATGCATAAGTAATAGTCATTGCTTGCTGATGAATATAACTTTAAAATGCTGGTATTGTTCAAAGTTGAGTAGGAAGCAGTGCTGTAGTGTAGATCACCTAAACCAAGACCACGTCATCACCAAGATCAGAGTGTATTGAGTGCTTGTAAAGGGGTCAGGGAGAGGGGGCTTACGTTAACAAATTTAAAATTAGATACAAGTCAGGTTATTGGTTGCATTTGGAAGTTTTAACACACAGGCATACATCAGACAATGCACAGGCAATTTAGCAAAAATCCCTGCAGTTGGGGTGTTGACCGGTATTGAAGTGAAATCCACAGTCCTCTTTATCCAAGACTGAGTCAAGACAAGTAAAAATGCATTCAAGACCGATACCTTCAATAATTTAATTGACTTAAGACAGATCTTGAGACCAAGGACGATTTTGAGTACAGACTTCTGTGGTGTCACTCTGGTAAACAGTCAGTGGTTAATATTCATGATTATAAAGATTTTGATTCCCCCCAGTTATCACTGCACTTGTTTGAGTGTGCTTTTCTGGTGCCTATCTCTACAATAGCAAGACGTGAGAGACCATGTAGCTTAGTTGTGTGTGTGAGTGTGTGTGAACTACTCAAGTTCTATGTACCCATATGTACCTAACCACATATAGTACTGTGGGTTGTTCAGTTATATAAAGTATTTGTTTTATGTGATGAAGGCAATGTTTTATTCTCATGACGGCCGCTTCACCCCTCTGTAGCCTAAGGCTGGACAGCTGCATGACTGAATCTCCGAGAAGTTCAGCTACCTTCAAAGAGAAACGTACAGCACAGACATCAAACATAAGTGAATTTTGCCCAGTGGAGTGGGGTATAAAAACCTATATCTGTGGGTAGACGTGCTCTACATGCACCCACACACTGCCCTATGTTTCTAAACCTCCACAGCCTTGTTCAAAACATTTGTGCAAAGTCTAACCCCTTTGTCTTGTCGGGCTTCATGCACATTATTACACTGTGCATCGGTGTGTGAAATGCTACCTGAGCTATCAGTGATGAACACATGTCCTCCACATATGGACATGCAACACCTGCATTTGTACAAGATGATGTATCATATTGCATAATATAAAATATTGATGACATTTGTCGTACCGTTATCCCTATTTTGTTAGTTCTAGATGAGGAAAAAGGTAAAGTTTGGTGACACTTTACATTAAAGCATTAGTAAATTTTATTAAGACTTAAGGAACTCATATTATGCTCATTTTCAGGTTCATAATTGTATTTACAGGTTATAGCAGAATAGGGTTACATAGTTTAATTTTCAGAAAACATCATATTTTGGTTGTACTACACATTGCTGCAGCTCCTCTTTTCACCCTGTTTGTTGAGCCATCTGTTTTACCCACCAAGTGAGGCATTGCACTTCTGTTCCATCTTTGTTGGGAGTTGCACATGCGCAGTACCTAGGTACGTACTGCTAGCTAATCAGAAGCAGAGTATGAGGGCGTGCCATGCTAGCAGCTAGTTGAGCATTATAACGTGTGTTACAAAGTGACGCATGTTGGTCACGGAAGTAAAGGCTGGACTACAATAGAGCTGTTTGGAACAGTTTGTGAACAGTGTTTTCTGTTGGAAATGGTAAGTCCTTTTGGGGTGGACTTTGGGCTTTTTCACTTTGTAAACCTATAATGTAACATGAGCACTTTAATAATATGCTGTTATAATGTATTTTAGTGTGGAAATGTGTAGCTTGCTTTGTCTTTGTTCTTCTAAATGCTTAACATTTTTTACTTTACATTTCAATGCTTATTATAGAGTGACAAGCATTAATGATAAAGAGTTTAAGGTTCTTCACCATGCAATGAGCATTCAGCTTTCTTGTTTATATTTTGACCCTCCGGATAGGGTTTTTCCTAAAGAGATAAAATGCTCTAAAAGCTCTATTTATGCAAGTGAAGCATATAAACTAACCACAATCTTGGATTGGCCAACCAAAAGTTAGTTCCATTTATTGATTATAATGGTTGTGTAGATAAAGCATTATATAAGAGATTTGTTAACCATAAAAATGGAAATGAATTACAATATATAAATCTATAAGATATATCCTTTGCCTATTTTATTCTATGCTATAATATTTCATACTGAAAATCATGAGTTACAGGGGCAGAACTGCTGCCACATTGTGTGTGTGTAATTCTGGCACTTTGTACTGTATATTGTATGGCTAAGGCAAATGGGGCAAACATGAACACAGAATGAAATGACAAGCTGTCCCCTTCCATAAATGAGATCTGGAGGCCATTTGCTGACATTGCTAGACTGAGCAGAAACTAAATATATACACGGTCAGAGAGTGCAGCGCAATAGAAGCATGCTAACACCGTGTAAGGGGCAGCTGGGAACATGCACAGCTTTGTTGCATGAGAGCATACTGTATAGGCTGAGAAACAGGGGGTCAAATGTAGGTGCCATCATGTATAGGGATCAACTGATGTGGATTTTTAGTGCTGATGCCAATACCGATTTTTCTTTTCATCAGCCTTAGCCGATGACAGATATGGGCTGCTGATTTTCTTGAGCCGATATTTGGAGCTGATACTGCTTTTGCTCCCTAAATTTACATCATAAAAATGTAAACCTTGCCACACTGGATTTGTTTTTAAAATCTGATCTGCCATTATCTTTCAAAATAATAAACAAAAACACAGATCAGTGTCACTGCAATCATCTTACCCCAAATTCTATGTATCGTTTAGCCGATAAAATCAGTCTATCACCAATCATGTATGTAGTTTGTGGAGTCAGTTAAGAAAGGTAGGAGTACAAATAGTTAATTCAGTCTATGGAGGAATCTATGCCATTATATGTTTTATTGTATTTGTGGATGAATAGATACACAGCAGCCCTGCAGTGACCAGAGGTTTGGGTTAATTTTCCCATGTAATATTAAAAATACACATACTCACAACACTATAAGGCTCATTGGATACAAGCATCTATCAAATATTTATTAAATGGCATTCTAAAATTAACAATTCTACAAAGAGTGATGGCAACAATATAGCCTCTGTTTTTCTGTCTTTTTGAATGCCACTGTCCTCAGACAGTGGCTTGATTGTAAATTAAAAAAAAAAAAAACTTGAGAGACAGCATATTTTGTCCAATATGCCTGATGTCATGATGGGTGTCAGCGTGCTGGGACTGGACCAGTCAGAACTTCCAGGGAGTGTCAGGTTGATGTTTCCTGACACATGCGTAAGGACTTAGGACAGGAGCCCAGGCCTTTGGCCCTGTAACCACACTGTGCAAGATTTTCCACTGAGACTACTGAGAGTCGCTGATAACTACAAACATGCATATAATTAAGAACTGAACCCTGCAGTATTGATGTTGCCAACGTATATTTTCTAGTTCATGATCATGTCAAAATATGCCATCATTGTGTCATTAGCAGACAGAAGTGGAACACAAGTTGAAACATTGCATAATTGTTTCTTTTCTCCAGGATCAGGGAGTTGCTCTTGCACAGTCTGTACTGGTCAAGAGAACAACTACACTGCATCTTTTCACAAACATCCAGGGTTTTCTAGGAAGGTGTCAGAAAGTCAGAAAGGAGAACATACAGCCCACTTAACTCCGACTCAAGCTTTCTTTTTCTCAAGCCAATGCCCCTGTTTTATACGCTTCTGTGGAAAAGATGTTATTTTCAGAGTAGAAGATAGTGTAGCCTATGGCTCACCAGGGTCACCAGTGAAAGTGCTCGGTCAGACTTTTCTCTAGAAACCCCCCACCCCTTTTTCTGTCTTATGTTTTATTTCCTTCACATGAGTTTGAATCCAAACTTTAATTGGACTTTGCGCGGCAGCCCAGCTGTTAAAAGAAAATCTCTCAATCCTCCTCTGCGATCAGCAACCAAATGCTCATCATGAGGATTATCAGCAATTCTTTTCATCAGGCCGACAGTGACTCTTCTTTCTACCCCCGGCTCACACTGCTTCTCTGCAGCATGCAACATGCATAGATTTTCCCTCTCACTTTCACCGTGCTGCTGCGCACAGCGACCCAGGGACAAAGATGGCAATCTCTCCGCTTTTAAAAACCTGATCAGCATGGAAAATGGTTCATCTATATCAAGCATGCTTTCAAGTGCCTCTCAGATGTATATCTGACCCTGCCGACCAATCAGGCACAGAGAAAAAAGGAAGATAAAGTGTTATCATTATTTTTACCTCATTCAGAGACTTCAGTGTGAGACTGCTATTCCCAGCGCATGCGGCAGAAGGACTCCCATTCATTCTAGAAATCCTGTTTTTGTCCCTGCTGTGTGTTGTCCCCCCCTTCTTCCTCCTTGTCCCTTCTCGAAAGAGAGGCAGCAGTCAAAGCATCCCTTTCTTTTATTCTGCCGTGCCAGCTGACACCCGCCGTCATGCCTTGAAAGATGGAGATGAAAAAACGAGGGAATATAAAGCAAAGAGGACACAAGCTCCCGGGATTTATTTTCCTCCCTTTCTCTCTCTCTCCTCTTCTAGCGCTCACACAAGCCGAAACAGGCGCATGAGGGGGAGACGTCAGAGTGGCAGCGATGTATTTGTTTTTGCTCCGTGGGTCTTCGCTTCTTCTTTCTTTTGCTCTGCCTCCCTCACTTATCCACTCTACATCTCTTTGTATCTCTCTGCACCCGTCTGTTTCTGTCTGTCCGCGGCTCGTTGGTTCACACAGAAGCTGGCTGCACTGTCGTAACGGGTGACACGGCTCTACGCGTGCAGAGACATCTGTGAATGTGCTTATGTTGGGGGACTAAAGTAGCCCCTTAGCAGAGATTGAGACCACCCTCCCCTCCTGCCTTCCAGAGATAGGCTTTCCAATGGCATGTACCATTAATGCTCGGAGCAGGGTGGGCTGCAGCACAGAAAGGAACGGAGGATAGATAGAAAAGGGAGGGGGAGTTGTTCTGAGAGAGGGAAGCAGAAAGAGATAGAGGAGGGAGGTTGAGGAGAAGTGAAGAAGATGTGGTCCTAGTGTTCCTGTTTTTGGTTGGACCGTAGTCCGGTTGGACCATGCCCTTTCAAATTGTAGTGGCGCTTTTACCTCCGCTATCGCCCATCAATCAGCTGATTAACTTTGTCATCACTGGGTGGATGTTGTTGTTGTTGTTGTGTGTGTGTGTGTGTGTGTGTGTGTGTGCGCGCGCGCGCGTGTGTGTGTCAGCCTGGCTGCGCCTCTGTTGCTCTCTCTTCAGACACAAATGAAATGTGGGAATGTGGAACAAGTAGGCTACTATGTTATTTAGGAAAAAAGCAGTGACAGAAAATCAGTGGAAATGAAACTCAAGGAGAACAGCAATGGAAGGGGCAAGGGAAGCATATTTGATCATTTATCAGATTCAGGTAATTCATATCTCTGGTTGACGCACCCACCGCTAGCCTAGCTTAGCACAGATCCTGGCTCCATCAAGCCAACTGCTTCCAATAAGTGACAAATTAATGCCAACATTTACATGTTGTGATTTGTACAGTCCCATGGTGTACACATACCAAGGTCACAAGAGACACAGTCATCTTCTAAGCGCATACTAACTGGGAACTATATTCTCAGCACTGCTACTTGGTGATTAGAGCAACACCTGAAAAGCACAGTTGTTACTTCCATCAACAAAACCAATGTGAATAGCTAGCTAGTAGCGAACGTGACTGGTGATCATGGCTGACTTTGAGGAATTGTCAGATGATTTTTACATGGTGTCAAACCAAGATCCAGAACCATATCGTTTTGAGCCAGAATACACAGATGAGGAGGTAAAAATGTTGGAAGTTTCTCAGGTGCTGCGAGCAAACCACTCCACCCAAGTAGCAGAAGTAGCAGTGCTTTGTCTTCTGAAAATAGTTCCCAGTATGTTAGGGTGGCCAGACGTCCCCGGTTTCCGGGGACAGTCCCCGATTTTGGTGACCTGTCCCTGGCTGGATCTGTCCCCGGTTTCCACTGTGACTGACAGACCCAAAATTGGACTGAAAGAAAGAAAACTCTGACCAGACGGAGCCGATCGAGCAGCGCTGCTCAGAGCTCAGAGATTATTTTAGAAAACCGTATTTTACGATGCTAAAATTACTAATTATTTACATGGAGTCTTGTGGGTTTAACGAACACAATTTTGCTGACTTTTATGTTTTAAAAAATGATCTCAATCTTTAACAGAAAGGTCAGCCTCCTTAGAAATCCTTTCCATAATGTTATCAGACACTTAGAATATTAATCTGAGTCTGTCAGCGTTAAAACGAGCACTTTATGAACGTAGCTGGACAATTATCTTATTAACTTCCATTGTAGCTTGTTTCTCTGCTGCCGACTGCAGCAATCTCGTTTCATACTGCATCAATGTCAAAGGAAAATATGTCCTCGATAGTTTATATCTGATACTCAGCTCTAGGTCTAGTGTCCCCGTTTTAAGTTTTACAAAAATTAAAAACATGACGTGTTTTGGAGGTATATACGCTTCTGAGCTGAAAATGTCCTCGGATTTTGTCTGAGAAATCTGGTCACCTTACAGTATGTATACGCTTAGAAGATGTTTGTGTCTCATGTGACCTTGTTATTTATACACGCTGTGACAATACAAATCACAACATGTAAATAAGAAAATGTTGGTGTTATTTTGTCACCCATTGGGAGCAGTAGGCTAGTTGGAGCCGGTTACCTCCAGGATCTGTGCTGAGCTAGGCTAGCGGTGGGTGTGCCAGAGTAGGGTAGGAATAGAAGGGTATGTATGGACTTATCTAACTCTGGGGGATACGGTGATTAAGCTAAACTCCCAATAAGTTGGTGTGTTCCTTTAAAATAGAACCATCTGAAATCCAAATTTTAGGATACGTGGCAAACTCAGATAAACAGTTAGACGTCATACAGACAGCTTTTGTTATTGCTTGTCACAATTCGCTATTAGCCGAGGTAGCACACTGTGCTTGTGTAAAACATAACGGCTGTGGATGAGAGACTGCAACAGAGCAGATTACAATATTGATATTCATGATCTTTGATCTGCTGTTCGCTGACTTTGCTCCGTGTGTGCATGTTTGTGTGTATGTGGAGGAGCTAAGCCGTGACACAGAGCAGGGTAGAGTTTACAGCATAATGATAAATGCTACAGCTTTAGATCCGGAGCCTGTTTAATATCGGGTTACAGCTCCCATCCATAAATTAAACAATTTTTCTTTTTCATCGTGTTTTACGCAGAAATTTGCAACGTGTTCATTGCACATGATGACATTGCACTTACAATGTTAATACTGTCCTTCAATACTACTACTATCTGAATTTACATTAAAGACATCACCACTGACTATTCATATACAATTTGGCCACAATTAAGCATATTGACCTTCATGGTCCAGCTGTATACTAGGTGTTGGCCTAGTCTTGTTCATTGTTAACAATAGTTAACAATTGTAACTCCAGATTCTATGAGTATAGGCGTAGCCCTCTATGTATAAGCAAGTATCAAACATATTCAATTTTATTGGTAGTTTGCAGATGTACACATGACCTCACTGTACAAATTTTTAATCTCTGATAAAGACGTTTAAACACAACAGCTTGGAAACATGCACTGTATAAGACAAGCACATACTGTATGTTGGTTTTGGCAGCAATACATTAATTCTGGAAGAGCTACAATTGTATCACAGATAAAGCATTCCCTCATGCATGACTGGCTGCACAATAGCACACATGCAGAAACATATTGGGGAAATCGGGTGGAATAAACCAAATTCTGCAGGCACATACAAAAGTAATTTTGTTCTGGATGGAAGAAAGTTCTCAGCGTATATATCTTCAGATGCTAGTTTCAGTGATTGTCAGAGGCTAATGCAAATTACACCACAACATTTCCATCCTCCCCAAAAGTGTAGGCCTGCCATTTAATTTCAGGCGTCACTGAATAACGAGCCTGTCTGCTGTGGAGGTGAGACAGCGTCTGGTGTGGGGATCAAAAACCATCACCTCAGCCAGCTCACCTTCTCTGAACCCAAAGGCCAGACCTGGCTCTCAGAGGAGCTTGGCTAGGCTGGAGAGACGAGAGGAGGGCTTGAACACCAAGGTGGTCCTGCAGTGGATGTTACCCAGTGATGAAACAAAAGGACCTCGGGGAAAAGGACAGACAGAGAAAGAAATGTATAATTCCCCTGTGTATCTCATGCACTGAAATTACAAACTCACACACAGACATCTCTACACAATTTGTGCTGTCAATTACGTGTGATAAACCTCACAGGCAATTTTTTATTTTGCCCTTTCAGTTGAACAAAAAAAATAGACAGCAGCCAAGATGGAATTGAAGTCACTAAATTGCTGTTAAGAGTGTAGCCACTAATGGGATGGTGTAGGCTTGTCTGTAAGCCTTGATAACCTGAAGAAAAGCCGTCAGATGATCTTGCAACTGCATGCTACATTTCTCTGCAAAGTGTTAGACGGTATTTTGAGCTTCAGTACAGCAGTCGGCTCGGACTCTCATGACTTGAGATGCTGAATCAAAAATCATGAGAGTGTGACAACAGCGTATCAACAGAACAATTTACTGGAAAGCATGAGTGTTCCATGGTGGCTTCATTATGTGAAGAGAAATAGAAAAAAGGGGCTTGTTTGAGGATCCAGGGAGCGTATAGAATCACATCTGATCAGAGTGTTGCATTAATAGTAAACAATTGTGTATATTTTTGTCAGCTGCTTGTGTTTAGTAGCTTTTACCGTACAGACAGATATGAAAGTCCTATTAATTATCACATCTAATTCATTATACCAGAAAGTGATTGAGCATATGTCCAACTATCCTTTTAAGACTTTTTCCACCTAACAAAATAAGATGTGTGAATTTAATGTCAGCCTCACTCAGTTGTCATGCTCTCAAAAGCAGGTCAGATGGAGATTCCAATGAGCCATCACTTTGAATGCAAGCTTGAGTGTGTTTGATATATGAATCATTTGAAAAATGCCTGTGAAAAGGACTATAAATAAACTTGACTTGACTATTCAGTTTGCAAACAGAAGACGATTACACACACAGTGCCTGTTTTGACATGGCATGCCGCCACAGAGTCAAGGTCTTATGTGTTGGTTCAATATATCAAGAATCCATCTTGATCGTCTGATTTATCTGCTGCCGTCAATCCTTTCCTGGGACATAATGCTGTTTTACGGACAACTCAAGCATGAACCAATGACGTGTGCGTGTGTGTGGGAGTGTGTGTGTGTTTAAAGTATGTCATGCCTGTCTTAAATGTTTCAGAGCTTCACCATGGCTGTGGGTGGTGCCTCTTTCCCTTTTGGAGGAGAAGGATTTTTCTCCCACAAGCCATCTGGTGTGTCTTTTCAGGCCTAATAAGAAAGGGACAGTGAGGCAGTGAAGTTTAGCAGATGAAAAAGATTGGAGCTGAGTGGGCCATTTCACACACACACACACACACACACACACACACACACACACAGGACAAGGGCAACAGATGGATGGGGCCCTGATATGCTGCCGGTGCTGAAGCTAGGCCGGGTGGGCCAGCCCCACGGCCTCACTAGGGGTCCATTGATATCTGATGTTCTGACAGAGTTTGAAGTGGGGAGTTACATCCAGAGGTTGTAATTTTTCTTTGTCTGGCAAAATATACTCACTTTGGGAATTGTTACACAAATGCATTTCTTTGGTGGATGATAAACCACTAAAAATCATACAAAAAAAAGTATTCCTTAGTCAGTACGACTGAAATAGAGTATGCTTCATTCAAAAAGTGTTATCAGTGTGCTAGAAGCAGGTTGGATGTTACCCACCATTTTAGCTACAACAACTAATTTAAAGAATGTTCTTTGAATTATTTATTTAAAGACAGATGTAACGTCTGCTACTGCTCTTCCTTTAGTCAAATTGTTTTTGTGTTTTTTGTCTTTACCAACCAATATCCTAATAATCTTTTTTTGTCACTGTTTTCAAAATGTCTGACTCATATGTGTCTCTGAACCAGAAATCTCTACTATAAACTCTCCCTGGTATGGATGAATGTCACTAGCTTGAATGTGATAGTTATAAAGAACATTAAACTGATATGTGGGCAGGTGCCCTGCCCAATAACAGCCTGTGTTATAGCTTTCCTGCGTCTATGTCCTTGGGCTGTACCATTACTTGGAGATGAGTGTGTTGCCAGGTGACCCCCCCTCAGACAGTCCCAAAGACAGATAGATTGTATAGGTGCACTGGCCCTGTTTCCTGATAACAAACGAGTGGTCTTCCTGGAGCCAGAATTAGAGAGCAGCTGTGAAAAGAAGAGTACACCTTATCATTTAACTAAAATATTAAACAAAACAGCTGCTCTGACCCCTATATTGTGAAAAGGGGTAATTAGTCGCAGAGAAGGAAAGCAGATTGTTAAAAGTTACATTTGTAGTGTTCTACATCTGCCCTGGGCGAAGAATCGTCGAGTCTTCTTCACGGTGTCCAGACGGGTGTAATGCATCTGTAGACAGCTGGATGGTTGTCGTCATTTTTACTTCACCGTTATGTAGGAAATTATGTCAAATGGGTGTGTTGTTATGATATTCTCCCTTGGCTGCATTAGCTTTGGGTGCACACATACTTTGTGTGTTGTTACAAATTCCCCAAACAGATTATGTCATTAAAACATTAAAATGACAGGTTTTCATGGCAGATTATTTATGATTTTAGCAATTCTATCATGCTTTGTCAACATTTAAATTCCGTTTGAAATCAGTGTAACCAATGATGTGTTTTATTTTATTTGTTTTAACAGAACTACATTTTACCCTTCACCGGTAAACATCTATGTCTGGCTTTTGTCACATGCTCCAGTCCAGATGAAAGACTTAGAAAACAAGACAAGATAATAATTACCTGCATTGGTAAAAAGCAACAAATACAGCATCACTTGTAGTAATAATTGAATAATCAGACTACAGGGTAAGGAAATAAGACTAAAAAAGTGAGACATATTTTTAATATTCATATTGATTATGTTATCCATTAACACATAAATGAATCATACATCCCACATGGTGTATCTATTCAGTGTTAAATATCTCTTTGAAAGCTGTGTTTTCCTTTTTTACCCTAAAAACTATAAGAGTAAAAGTTTAATGAATGAGGGTCTTTGTCTGCTCAATGTAAGCTGCAAATGTTATCCTGGCTGGCTAACTACCTTACTGCCCAACTCAACAAAGCCAGAAACATGGAGGCCAGGAGCCTTTCATATTTTTGTGGGTTTACAACCTGCTAGTGACAGTTGTCACCCACCTAAGAAATGAGTTGTTTTTTTTTCGGCCAACATTATAACAGTAATTGTGTCAAATTTGATGGAGAAATGCAAGAAAAATGTAACCTCTAAAGAAACTAAACATATCCTCCAGTACAATTATTTATGAGTTTTCTTTCAATACCTAGCAGTTCATATTGCGCTTCATGTTATATAACATGACCAGATTGTCTATTTGTTGATCAGTTATGCAATGGAAGTTAGACATACAAACTGGAGGTTTATGAACCTTGAAAACAAGCCCTAACCTTTAGACCACAATCAACTGAACAGAGAAAATTTGCAAATAGGACTAACAATAATCTAAATCATCCTTTAACGGTTTCATTCATGGGTGAAATGTAGTTTACTGGGTTTTCAAAAGCTCGGAGGAGAGTGGCAGGAGGCCAAGTCGGCCCAATGAACAGCTGTCTTTGGCAACAGCAGAGAAGCTGAGGAGGGACTGTATTTAAATTGAATTAGGCCGTCAGTTGGACAGTGTCCTTGGCATACTAGCGGCTCAGACAGATCAACAAACAGCTGGCTGACACCTGTGATTCAAGGGCAAATCCTTAGACAACTACAAAGCATAGATTGACACTCTTGCATCTGTAAGAGGGCTGAGCTCCTGACACACAGATAATAATGTGTGTCTTCTATTCTTAATCTTACAGTAGACCAGATATGCCATTCCTCACCTGCAGAAGGCTATTTCAAGTCATCATCAAGCCTAGCAATGGAGGTACGTCTTCAAAATACAATGATTTAGATGTGTATATAGCTTACTGGACAAAATGACATCAGTAGTCAAGGAAACTGGACTGGAATCTCTGCACTTGGTGGGTTATAACTAATAAACTGTGTTAAAGTTTTCTTGACCAAGAACTTTGTTCATGCAGAGTCTCTGGGGCAGTAGATCTAAATAATAGAAAATATAGAATGTAGAATTTATAGCAGATTTTGTAACACAATCATATCTTCTTTATCTTACAGGTTTCCGAGCAGGTGCTGTCATTGGTTTGATATTAAATTTGAGAAATCCGACCTGATTCATTTAGTCATTTAGAGTGGGTGATGCTCTTCTTGAAATAAGTGAACAAATGTATTTCAGCCAACCTTAACTCAATAATGAGGATGTTCCTTTTATTCTAAATGCAAACCTATAGATAGAACCTTTATTGTCATTATATAAGCATAAGAAGTATACTCTGCATAATGAAACTTTGTCTGCCTTTCTTCTCGGAGGGGAACCAAACCAAAAAACAAAAACAATTGTTGTTGTTATTATTATTATTAACCTTTAATTTACCAGGAATAATCCCACCGAGATTCAGAATCTCAGCAGCACAATAGTTCCATATTTAAAATATACAGTAAAAGCAGACAACATAAAATAGAAACCCCTCCTTTCCACTCTACCCCCTCAGAAGAAGAACCCCCACCCCCTATTTTTTCTTTCTGATATTGTTATTACAGTGTTATTATCTATTAGCAGATACAGGTCGACTTTAGTCACAGAGGTTAAACTAGTGCTGGGTGGTATGACCATATATTTGTATCACAGTATTTTTGTATTTTGCATGACTGGGCCTTATCATAGGTTAATAGTGGCTTAATGTATTGTCAGAGAACATGCAATAAAAAACATGTTGGTGTAATTTTGTAAATGTGCAAGAGAGTTAGTTGTGGGCTAATACTTGTTTTAAACATATAAAGATATGAGATAGATCATCTAATGTATGTAACAGTATTTTCCATGGAGGTTTGTTTTGTGCACATGACATGAAAATAAATCAAATCAATAAAAAATGCCAAATTTGCTTGTTATTATAACGGCAACTTTAAAATGTACCATTACATTGAAACATATCTATGCATTTTTGTAAATGGATATGATTAGATACGACAAATATGCTTCTTTACCTAACTCCCTGTTCTTCTATTTTAGTTTTACCCTGTCTCTGATATAATATAACTGTGTGCACAGTTATACTGTTTTCAACACATTGATTGAAACAGGTGTATGAGATTCAAAAACTGCACTTCCTGGAATTATGCATCACTATACAATTAGGTGTTCACTTGGAAATGTGCTCAAGTGCTGTGTTGTGATGCTGCAGTCCAGTCCAGTCAATTTTTCTAAGAAAATACTGCTTTATGTGTGAGCGCTCAGAAGTTGTGAATGAGCGGTATAATGGATATAAAAACAGTACAGGCCAAAACGTTTGGTTACACTTTCTCATTCAATGCGTTTCCTTTATTTTCATGACTATTTACATTGTAGATTCTCACAGAAGTCAGGTTGATACACCGCTGACAGCCCTATTGGACAACTGAGATTTGAAATTATGGCAAGAACCAATCAGCTAAGTAAAGAGAAACAAGTGGCCATCATTACTTTAAAAAATGAAGGTCTGTTGGTCCGGAAAATTGTGAAACTTTGAATGTGTCCCCAAGTGCAGTCACAAAAAACATCAAATGCTACAACAAAACTGGCTCACATGAGGACAACAAGCAGAAGAAATTTGTTCGGGTCCAAGAAACACAAGCAATGGACATTAGACCAGTGGAAATCAGTGCTTTGGTCTGATGAGTCCAAATTTGAGATTTTTGGTTCCAACTGCCGTGTCTTTGTGCAATGCAGAAAAGGTGACCGGATGGATTCTACATGCCTGGTTCCCACCGTGAAGCATGGAGGAGGAGGTGTGATGGTGTGGGGGTGCTTCGCTGGTGACACTGTTGGGGATTTATTCCAAACTGAAGGCATACTGAACCAGCATGGCTGCCACAGCATGCCATCCCATCCGGTTTGCATTTAGTTGGACCATCATTTATTTTTCAACAGGACAATGACCCCAAACACACCTCCAGGCTGTGTAAGGGCTATTTCATCAACAAGGAGATTGATGGAGTGCTGCGCCTCCACAGTCACCGGACCTGAACCCAGTCAAGATGGTTTGGGGGAAGCTGGACAGCAGAGTGAAGGCCAAAGGGCCAACAAGTGCTGAGCATCTCTGGGAACTCCTTCAAGACTGTTGGTATGTATACACTGTATATACTATACTGTATATAAACTATAGAATATATATATATATATATATATATATATATATATATATATATAGATAGAGAGAGAGAGAGAGAGAGAGAGAGAGAGAGAGAGAGAGAGAGAGAGAGAGAGAGTAAATGCTGTCTCATCAGTATGCATTGGATGGTTAGAGTTCAAGTAAAATGTAATTATCTATAGCTGGCAGTTTGGAAGTGGAGCTGTAAACAGTCAAAATGACTCAAAACTGAACTCAACAACAGCAGCATACATTACATGATCTATTCAGTGACCCCAGCTCTGCTTTCCATATCTGGAAACTCACATCACTCTGTTTTGAGAAAGCAATATCTCAATCTGACACAACAACCTCCCGCTCTAATAGATTAAATCCAAAGGCAGCACTTTACCATTTGAGTTTGTCAGCCAAGCCATTTTTTATACATAATTGTGATATGGCCATCTCTTTTGTCTAAAAGGTATATCATTGAAGACGGTTATTATTATTTTAAGTGTGAACATGACGTGAAAATTTATGTTTTTGCATATGCTTGAGAAACAAGTAAATATAATTTTCAATTTTAGACATTTCAGTTTGGTAACATAACTGAGATTCTTTATTTTATATATTTTTACATCACTGTTTATCATATTCATTACTGCTAAAAGCAACAACAGCATAAAAACAACATTCAGTCTGCATTTGAATGGAGTTTGCAGTGTTGCCTCTCAAGCTTAAAATTTGCTTGCAAGGCAGGTTTGTTTCAAATTTATGGATGAGGTTACTGAAGTGCACTCCGAGACTTGGGGAAAAAGCATTGTGGGAGAATGCAGGAAAAAGGAATATCCTCAGCTACCTTGAAACCTGTGAGGTAATCAATGAAGCACTAGCCACAAACAAACAAAGGCATTCTTTTTAACCCTCTCACTTTCCACCAGCCTTTCATATACACACACACACAAATAGATGCACAACATTTTGAAATATTGAATTTGGCCAGCTTGTTTCATCAGAAGAACAAAGCTCAACTCACTTTAGATCTTTAATGAATGCAGTGGACTGAAATGCACTCTGGACCGATAAGTGAATTATGTGCATTGCCAGTGTCTGATTAAAAGACTGACATATGTTAAATATTGTCTTCTACTAATCCCTCACTGTGCCTAAATAGTTGAATAGTGCAGTAATGTTCCATAATGACATCAGAAGAAAGACCTATTTTCCAAATAGATTGTTAGGGTTTTCAATATGAACAGAAGCAGGCAGTAGCCACAAACAAATATAGAATCCATTGTACTTATTAGGTTGCTGGGTTGCATGCCTGGACTAACTGGGTATATTATTGTGAGGAACACGTCCTCAGTGTGAATTGTCAAGCACAGAAGCATTTAACCCCCAAGACAGCTCCCAGACATCAATATGTAAATGTATGTTAACTGCCAATGCATTTCAGTGAGTTGCTGAGCTTCTTGTTTTCTTTAGGTTTCCAGATGGCAAGGATAACAAGGTTAACAAGATAATTTAATTCACTTTATAGATGTGAAGATCAATTGTTCAGAGGGAGATATTCATGTTTCAGCACTTATATAACTGATGCGTCTAACCATATTAAATATGATACATTGACAGCAAGCCTAGTTTCAAATTAAAGGTGCAGTAAGCGCTGCGTAAAGATTGTTGATATTTGAACTCAACTGCACAACCCCCCCACACACACACACACAGAATCTCCATCCCCCAGATTCATGGGCACGTATGTGATGTGCATTGCCATGGCGACCAATGAAACTTCTGCTAGTATCTCTGCTAATTTAACAAAATATGGCACAATTGTGGATTAGCAAACTGTCGCTACTGCTGTAAAGCCAACCAGTTGGGAGCAGCCATCACAAAACGGACAAGGTTAAAATTACCTAATGAAAACAGCAAACAGTGGAAGAGCAAAACAACAAAGCTAATTACTCACGTCTATGAAAAAGAGTGGAACCTCCTAATCAGTTTTTATTCCTTTGAAATTTCAGCGCTTTCTGCAGTATTGAAACGCCTCACTGATGTTAACAAGGCTCTTCCTCCTTTCCTAGTCATACAACTACTTTTTAATTTGTATTCTTCAGACCTTTTACTCTATTGCTGTTTCTCAGCAATCTCATCTTTATAACATTTATATGCTGCCCCCCTACATCCATCATAGCTTCAATGAGCTGATTGGCTGGAGTAGTGTTTTGGTCCTTATGCCCTCCATTCTGTTTTTGTTTTCTGTTTCCGATTTACACAGCCAGGGCAGTGTAGGAACACCTGATTTTTTTCAGCCCACACAGAATATAGATAGCTATGTGACTGTGAGCAGACATTTGCTGAATTATACAAGATCTTTAATAGATTAACATCGCTTACTGCACCTTTAAATAGTCTCACTCAAGAAAATAGCCAGTTTGTGTTTAAAACACAGCATACAATATAAAGTATGCTGAATTATATTCCACATCAAGGATCATTTGAAAATCATTTAATGACACACTCATGACATAGTCATGAATAAATTATTTATTTGTTCACCTCCTTTTTTAACCTGTATACATGTCATGTGATGGTACATGCTTTTTCGTGCAATTTCCTGCTTTATATTCACAGTGCTACGTATTCAAGGCAGCAACATGTCTTGCGATTGCCCAGCACAACCACAGTCAGCCACTTAGCAGCTTCATTGGAAAGAAGGGCTGTTTCCTGTCTTGATCAAGGACACCTAGGCAGTACATGAGGGAGGCTATATTCTTTCTTTTTTTTTTAAAAAAAGGTGTTTTCTTAGGTGTTCCATGAATTAATATCTGTAAACCTCTGATAACAAACCCTAATGCCTTATTCTCCCTGCTTTTAGATGACTCACTTGTTATTAAAGGTTTTAGTGCACCAATCAATTGTACATTTACTTTTGCAGTTTGATGTCAATGGCACTTTAGCTAAACACTTAAGCTGCAACATCCCCTAAGAGGCGAAAATGTTTACAAAACTTCTTATATGTTCTTTTAATTGAGGGTTTCCGCAGGGTCTTAAAAGTATTGAAAAAGTCTTACATTTAATATTCCAAAAATAAGGCCTTAAAAGTATTACATTATGTTTAAAAAGGTCTTAATTATTTTCTTGACCTTTGGTAGGATTAATTAAAAACCGCAACATAACAGTATGTGTTTTAATAAATTCAGGTAACAGCACTTGGTAAAAAACTATTGGCATTGAAGTTGGCATTGAATTTCATCCCAAAAAGGTCTTACTGTAAAAAGCCTTACATCTAACTGGGGACTCCATGTAATAATACAGTGTTGATGAATGCAGAAAAACCACAGATAACATCTTTTTAATTCTATGCATTCTTCTTGCTAAATGACCACCAATGTAACTCAAGTGGCGGCAATCAGTCTAAGGTCTATAAGATGTTAGCAGTTCCAATAAAGATAACATACAAAAAAACAAACATATTTCCTTCTAAACTTCTTACATGGTTTGATTTAAACATGTGTCCAAGGCCAAAGAAGTGAGATTATCTCATATTACAAAGCAAAGATATGAGAAGCTTTTAAAAATGTATACACATGTATGCATCATCATTTTTTCTTTCCTTCCTGCCAGCATAAATCTTCTCAAAGCCCCTCAGATGAATCTTGTGAACCTTCAGAGGGGCCCTTCCCACTTGGGATTGGGAACCACTGGACTGTATGAAGTAGAAAAATCTAGCACTACCTCAACCATAAAACGTTGATGAATCTGTAAAAAATCAACAATATATCAGGCACATGGGACATCTCAACTTTTCTTTGTTTTGCTGATAATACTCTTGTACATTTACCTAAGTAGGATGTTGAATTGTTTCTGTCATTGATAGATGAGTATGTAAGTATCAAGTAAAAAGCGTGAGTACTTCTTCCGCCCCTTAATGTTACATACTTTATTACATTTAGAAATAAGCTGAGAACAGTGTAGTGAACAGCCGTTACACTGTCTGCAAGACGTTATTCTCAGCAGAAAGAAGACAGGTTCTGCTGTTTTATATCCTTGTATCCAAGTAAATGTGTTGGCACTTACTGTATGAATGTGCCCTGAAAATTATTTTTATTACGTTTAATGTGATTATGTCAATGAAGAAAAATGTGCTTGTGTGTGTGTGTGTGTGTGTGTGTGTGTGCGTTGCGTGCGTTTGTGTTTGAGAGCATAGTGTATATTCAAAACCTCAGTGGTGCCAAGCCAGCATTGAAATGCTCTGCTGTCCAGGAAAACAAATCAACATGCAGCTGTGCCCAACGTTTTATTTATTCATACTACACAGATGTTTGCAGCATTTTTTGTCTACAATAAAATACACAAGAGTTCAGTGACGGATGCATGATAAATAAGAAGCAAACAGCGAACAGTATGTAACAAACACAATAATGCTCCCAATATGTAGAACAGCATATGCTTTGGTCTACATATGAGTCAAACTGACTTTTGATGAAGTGATCACTATTTCAAATTGTCAAACCTGCTAGAGAAAATGAAAATGAATGAACATTGCTTTCCTATGCCTCAAGAACTGCAACTACAATTGCACAACTGGGGCAAGCTCATCATATTTTTGATATATAAAGGCAAAAAAACAGTGGGGTTGAAATACAGCTGGAGAGATGTAAAGCGATGAAGAGTACCTGCAAGGGCACAGCATACAGCTTAAGGACAAACCACTGGTGTAGGGGTGAATTGCTTAAATAAATCATGGAAAGCAAAACCATCTCAGACTAACATTGATTTGGTCAAGGAGTGAAGCAGGTGTTGTTCCATTGATTTCTCTGCTCCTTTGTTTGCCACTGATCAAACTCTAAGCACGGGCCTTGCCTCAAAGGCAAAAAGTATCAAAGCTTTTAAAGTCACCTAAAGTACCCGTTAAGTACAAGGAAGTACACAGCTACGACACTTAATAACTATCCATCTTTCAACCCTTATCTGGGTTCAGGTCATTGTGGTATCAGGATAAGTAAGTGGACCAGACATCTTACTTCTCAGCCACTTCCTCCAGCTCCTCGTGGACGATCCTGAGGCCCTACAGGGTCAGATGGGATATATTTCCACATATATACAACGTGTTCTTGGTCTGCCACAGGGTCTCCCCCTTGTTGGAATTTGCAATATAGGATGGCAATAGTTCAATTTCTGGCAGATTAGCAGGACAGGGACTCATTTACTAACACATTTGATAACAAGATAATGCTTTGAGTTTTGCTGCAGTTATGACTGGAGCAAAGCAGGAAGTCATGCAACGTGGTATGAAGACTGCAAAAGTTAGTTTAGGTTGAGCAGTACAGGTGGTGGATGGGTCAAACTAACACCCAGGAGACCTGTGTTAGTGTTCCATTTGAAAATATAAGTAAACGACAAGTCTTTTGACTTCACAGAGCAAACTGAACTACGTCATATACAGTGTACGTCACAAGTGTAATTATGTCATGTATGTACACATTGAAGTCAAGCAATATAACAATTGTTACCCAAACCACAATCTCTTTCTAATCTTAATTTAGTATGTTAGTGCCTAAACCTAATGTGGTGCTCTTTTTGTCTGCGGCTGCATGATGGATACATGGATTTTACACAAAATGCCTGTAAGCATAGCTGTAGCACTGTGTAACAATTTAATAAACATGCATGGATAGTACCACGTCCAGTGTACAGTACATATCCTTTATGTTCTGTTATGTTCAGCTCTTCAGCTATTGTCTAGACTCCCACCACCTGTAAAATGATGATGTGGCGACATGACTCCACACATGCTGTATCCTTTCAACTTTTTCTTTTGTGCCCTAAATTAATTCAGTTAGTCTTTTCTGATTGAAATACCATGTCCTAAATTAAACTTGCTTCCTTGGTATTATTGTGCCATGATTTTTATGGTTGGTGAATTATTTTTACCACCATATACACTGTATATTGTACTAAGCTACTAAGTAAAACATCCCACTGTATTCAGGGAAAAAAGTGCAATAAAGTAAAATGTACTATACATGTTGTGTAATAAAGATCACATTGTACAGGCCCACTGGACTCGGGAGAAGCTGCTGGGTGAAGGCCTTTACTACATAAATACATATTGTGTAGGAAATGCAATTATTACTATTTATCTTTCAGGGCTTGAGGGACAGAGGAGATAAAGGGAGTGCAAGATGTGTTGGTCAAGGGATTTTAACATGCAGTCACATGTGTTGTCTGTCTGTGGAGAGGTCAAAAGGTTCCATATGTATTTTTAAAATGAATACTACTGTTGTTTATGCACTTCATGCTTCTTTACTTTACCCTTTAACTTTAAGCCCATTCACTTTATGACTTGTTTATGGAAATGCATAGACAAAACAAAGATATGTATGGGAGAAGTGCAAGTAAGACTTTATACAGTGTGTGAGTATACTCACACAAAAGTATTCACTTTCGCAGGAGTTGGATTAGTATTACCCTTATGTCAGTAAAATACAGTATAGTGGTCAGCTTAGCTTAGCATAGTGACTAGAAACAGGGGAAACAGCTATCAAGATCTGTCTAAATGCAATCAAATCCATCAATCAGCATCACCCCTACAGCTTACCAATTAATACATTACATCTTGTTTAATTAGTATGAAAATGGAACTGTAAAAATACTATTTGTAATTTTAGGGGGGGAATTGTGCCAGACATTTTCTTGGCAATAATATCCTGTAGTCTCCACTAGTTGGTAATGACAAAATTTTAATTTTGTAACGTCTAGAGAGAACCAGGCTAGTTGTTTTCCACTGTTTCAGGTGTTTGTGGTCGATCGACTGTTTGCTGTTTTTTTTCACAGACATTAGAGTTGCCAATGTTGCCATCTCCAACTTTTAGGCAAACTATTGGTGTCACCCTCTTGCACCTTAGTTGGTCAAGCTTGCATCACATCACTTGCTACTTACCTCGATTAGCTGTTACCAGCTTCAGTCTGAACCTCAAATCTATAAAGTCCTCTCAAGGAACATAGGGAGCAGACTGGATAACATAATTGTTCATTGCAAAGAGAAGTGCAGATGTTCATCTGTGATTTATAATAGGTTGTATCTGCTGCAGTAAACATGCAGACACAATATTTTATTTCATTTTTGCATGAAATTGAAGTGGGGCTTCAATTTCACAACTCAAAACAATGTCCTGCCCTCATCCAAAGCAGAAAGAATAACAATGGCAAGAATTATCACAAATGCCACTGAAAAGACAATTGTATACAAACAAGGGGTTGGTTTAGTCATATACACAAAGTCTCCATACAAAAGTAACATGCTGCGGCTTTAAGTAAATGTGGAGTCTTTTAAAAAAAAGTATATACACCGTCTACACAGCTGCCCATTTTTAATGCATATCTCGTTTCGTAACTCCATCCTAAAAAGCATTTTAGAGTGTTCTTACAGCTTGATAATTTCCCACACATCTGCCTTTAGGCCAAGCACTCCAGTCCAGCTTTCCAGAAAGTGCTGCAGAAGCGCTGACACAGCTAACCTGGGTCTCCCATATCTTACTTTTCCTCAATCTTCAAAGAGGTCAATCTGTCCTGCCCTCTCCTCTTCTCCCAAAGCATCATTCACCCCCCAACAATCATTAGTCTAATGAGTTCAGCTACCGTCCAAGCAGCCAATGTCAGCTGACAGTCACACTTATCAGCCCCCACAGCCCTTATCCAAAGAGCCACTCCTTCTAAATGTGATCTGCATCTCTGACGAGATCGATACGGCAAAAACTATCTCTCATCATCACTTTCAAGGTGAAAACATAGATAAAAAGTGGAGTTTGTTCATCCAGATGCAAATGCCAATGCTTGCTATAACTTAAAATCTAAATTTAGTTAAAAGCATACGATTATGATTGTTTCTATGAAAAAAAACTCACATGCAGTATTATAAAAAAACAACTTTCTCCATTTTTAATTTGCCTCATTATCAAGTTATGCAAGTAAATAAAGCTAGTTTAAGAATTGAATTCCTTTTCCTGGTTCTCGCTGTGTTTTCAAGGACTTTGGTGGTTGAATTTCAGTAGACAATACAGTGTGGATATGATCCGTCTGGGGAGGAAAGAGAACTGATTGTGGGTCGCCTGTATTGAGATTCTGCTTTAACAGATAAGATAGCCCTTGGAGACATGCTGCCTGCAGGCATATTGTCTTCTTTTTCCAAATCCAGTTGATCATATCTGGGTCAGAATAGTTGGCTCATTAGAGGGTAAAACGGTTTTTCATAATTCCTCAACGAGGGGATGTGCCACACTGAGCATATTTTTCAAAGACAATAAGATTGTGACTGCAGATCCCTGATAGATTTTTATACCTCCATTTATATTGAAGTATCTCCTGCTCATCAGCACTGTAATTTCCTGCAGAAATTGCATTTAGGCACTTGGTATTCAATAGAGGATGTTTATCAGATAATATGAGCCTGTGCAGTCTAATTTGCATGTTTCTGAGGGGCTAGCATCATGACTTCAGTGTCGGCATTTGAAAGTAGAAAAAAGCAAGCAAAATTTAGATTTTGTCTTTGAGTTCTCAGAGCATTATATTCAAAAGAGCCTGAGTTCAAGATCTTTCATTTCTACACCCCATCAGATATGCCCCCAGTGCAAATGAGATTTACACATGCCACAAAAACGCATTGAGATAGCACTAATAGAGCACATTGCTGCTCCCTCCTCTTCCCCAACAGCTCATCTGTATTCTGTGAAAGAAAACAGTAGAAACAAGCTTGAGGGCATTTTGTTTACTGTAGCAGAGCAGGTTGTTATCTAATGAAAGTATTCTATACTAAGAAAACAGATACCATTGTAAAAAAATAAGCTTACACAATTGCTCAACATAGCACATGGCCATATTACTTAAAATATGATGTCCATAAAAGCAACTGAAACGTCCTGTTGTGAAGTTGTTATTATGTCTACGAACCAAGGTGAGTGTGTCTTTTTCTTAATTGCAGCAGAGGTCATGTGCCAGAACCACACATCAGCTCTTGGCTGACAGAGATGTAATCAATAGAAATCATAACCTTTTGTGCTTTGGTGTCATGTTTATTTTTTTTTTTTATTGATTTTTTGTTTTCATGGTAATTTAATTTGATGAAGTTTGATGTAATGTAAATGTTATGTTGGGGAAGATTTGCTTTAAGCATTGCCGTCTGCTCTTTAAGATGGAGTGAATCACTTCTCTACAAGCACCCTGAGGATCCCAGATGGCGGCTGTTACAGACTGGACACCTTCAGTTACAATGTAGCTGTAGGAGGCTGATTAAAATAAGAATGACAAACATTATAAAAACGTAGTTGCAAAAATAATAGGCGTTTGGACAGAAACTTGCTTTACTCTCTGTATGAATACACCGTACAAATCAGGCATTCCAGCAGCTCTGTGAGGCTGTACTTAGGTGTTTTGAACTAAATGGTAACATCAGCATGCTAACTTGATCACACTGATCACATGCTGATGTTTAGCAGGTGTAATGTTCTCTTGAGAAAGCCACCAAACCCCCAACTACACCTTTAACAGGCAACACCTCCAATCTGACATCTCTCCATTTGTGCATATTTGCATCCTGGGCATGTGTGTGTATTTCCGGCCAATAAAATATCACTAAATCTTAATCTTAAAACTATGGTGCATAGTATATTGCCCCCATGAGGAATTCTAAGTAATGGCAACATCACTGTTGTTGCATGCACATGACACAAGACTTACGTAATCGACCCCACCCCTCCTCCATGCAATTTCTAGCAGCCAAGGAGGACACGGAGGATTAAAAAAAACTCCAGAAGAGGTAATTATCTATCTGTCCGGACGACAACAATTTCTAAACACGGCGATGCTGAGGAATACAGAGAGAGTTTTGTGAAGCTGATAGGCTTAATTAACTTTGTGTCAACTCATTTGGCAATGGGTTGAATGTAACAGACGTATACAGTTGTTACTGACTGGTCAACTGTGTGTGAATCCACCAACAAAGATGGATGGATGATGTAAATATATGTGTCCCTTCACTCAGCCCTGTCCATGACTTTCTAGCTCTTCTTGTTCTCATCATGTTCATACAGTAGGCTATTGAAGAGATAAAAAAGAGAAAAATCCAACTCATTTGCTGCTTGCTCACCTCATCGCCCTTGCATACGTGGAGAATGAATGTTTTCAAATAGGGATGAGCGAGTACAGCATTATCTGTATCTGTATCTGTATCTGTTTGCCACATGAATTATCTGTATCTGTATCTGTACTCGGACTGGGCGGGGCCTAACCTGGAAGTGGACAGGATTTAACCCGGAAGTTGGTCGGTTTGTCTTGAAATGGGCGGGGCTTTATCAGGTACATTATATTAAGCATACAATTGATATGGGTTGAGCATAAATTGTTATATTTATTGCTGATTAGAAAACTATTTACATGACAGCATCAGCATTGAGCTTCAGATCAATGGTGTTGTCATGGTAACAAACAAGCTATATACAGAACAAGTTTTGCAACAACAAATACAGCAACATGCGGTTGCAATTATTAAGTAAAATGTAATGAAAAAGAGTTTTCATACTCAATATAACTTTTAAATTTTTTATGATCAGTGTGATTTTTTGGGGGGAATTGGGTTTTTAATTCGGAGTTTAATTCAATCCGAGTACATATATTGACTTGTATTACTCGTATAATACTTGTATTCGGCAAAAGTGCTTTATCCGTACCGGATACTCGTTTCAGCCGAGTATCCGTCTCTTCTCTGTTTTCAAACTACTACACTCTGGAAGGACTGTATGCTAGAGGAGCTGCACTTTTCCATCAAGCTTCACCAGATAAAAAAGTGATAAGCGGCCTTATCATTCAGTGAATCAAATGATGGAATAGACTTGCTAGACACCTAGAAACGTGGCTGCTGTTTACAGTCACATCATTGTTGTGTGATGAATGGAAAAACCTTCAATGAATGAACCTTCTGTGAGGCTGTGAGAACCATGCTCTATTGACGTACATTTTGTGAACAATTACACGGGATCCAGGACCATGACACATGCTCCACACTTACAAACCCATGATTCAGATTGATTGTTGATTGACTGTCTGAAAAGAAGTTGGGAAATACAAAATGTCATAGCCCAGTGTTCAGTGCTCTGATGGACGTATTAAGAAACTTTCTATTTCAGGCTCACAAGCATTGTTTCTGTTGGAATAGTACCAGACAGGGGATGTGAGGGAACCAGATGAATATTTAAGTAGTGTTACCTCACTGGCATCTTTTTGCAAAGTTGCAAGTATTTTTATTTTTTACTAGCATAGCAGAATGAAAGGTGAGCCATTTGTGGGGATGTTTTTGAATAATGCTTGTCATTTTGGATAGTTGTGCAGAACATATCCCAAAATATCACTGTCCTCAAAACAAGAGTCAGAACTGTAAAGGTTAAAATAACATTGTTTTAAACACTTGTCTGTGTCGGGACTTCAGACATCTGTGAAGAGGGCAACAAAGGAAATAAACTGGAAAAATCAAAGAAATGCAGAGAAAACCTTCGGACTACATAACAACAGCATATGGCTACATATCTATGTGTGATTATTTGGCAGTTTGATCACTTGCGTTCAAAATACACTGCTTAAATATCAATGGATCTAAAAACACTGATGAGAATTTGCTCACAACACCACAAGACTAACCTCTGTTATCAAGCCAGTTATGAAAAGCAGATTGTGCATTACATAGCTTACTATGTCTAAATTGCCCCTTGAACATAAAGGTCTAGATATGTCTGCATCTTCTGACCTATGAAGCGTAGCTAGTGTTAGCTCTACAGTTGTTGTGCAACACATATCCCTTCATCCATAAAGAGGTAGGGAAATGTCCTCTACTTCTGGCAACAGCAGACAGATGGTGGATTTCTTTTGGGAAGCATAATCTCCCAGCAAAGCTGAGATAAAACAAGTTTAATACTGTAAAATCCCAAGGTTTTATCCCTGCTCTGTTGATAACACACATATGGCTCAACATCTGGGGGGAGGGGGTGAACAGTGGCCAGCCAGACATCATGTGACAACTTAGGCAACTTCAATACAACCAGTTAATGTCCATACTGAAGATGGAAGAGTCATATAGCAATTATTCTCTGTAAGAGATCCATTGATGAATAACATTTAAATTATTTTTTATTTCTAATTTCTAATTTCTAATTGTAAAAATAGATCAATGTATTTGATTCAGCTTTATTTGATATTTCACATAGGGTGCTAAGAGGCAAAACTACATATGTTTGCTGTACTAGTAGACTTTTGCTGCAATTGACAAAAATAATAGTTGATTTGCTACTGGGAAACTTATCATATTGTGATAGGTTTATACTTGATGCAAGGGGTTAAAGGGAGGCCTGTTGTTGATTGTGTTGGATCCAATGATGATACAGCCCTATTATATTATATATAGGCAACAAAATCATAAATCAGCACTTTTGTTTTTTTGTTTTTTGCCTGTATAAGACTGTATAATTTTAATTGATTTATCTAGTTCAGCTTCTCTGTGTGCATGTATACGCTTGTGTTTTTGGCCCATGTCCCTGTTAATATAGCATAAAGTATAGGAAGAAAAGTCAATGAGCAGCACAGCTAGTGAGGTGCATGACATTCATCCAAACTGACTGTGATGTAGTGCATGCATATACATGTCAGAGGTGACAATCATATAGAAGCATGGAACTCACAAGCAAATATCCTAAGATGAGATATGAATTATGGGAAGGATGCTCGAGAGCTGGAAAGGAGAAGACATTTATAGCTCCATCATGGAAATGGATTTCACTATTCATTACCCCGAGGACTGATGACATGACTTTTAATGCTAAATCATTGTACCATGACTTATCATATCCATCTTGGCTCTCAATACTGTATGGCAATGAGATGTCTTTCATTACAGCATCTTTGTCATACTTAGTTTTCACATTAACACTAAGATAACTTAGTAGTGTTTGCTGTTATTTGACAGCTTAACTTTAAGACAGCAACATTGATTTGCCACAAAAATCTACTGTAAAAAAAGATCAGCAAATCACTTCATGATCTTCTCCAATTTCATAAGCTACATTTGTCAGCTTTGGATCTTTCTTGTAATTCATTCCAGTAGTCAACCCTCCCTCTCTTGCAACTTAGACCCTACATGTGTTGGTAAGTGAAAGGATGCTGTGAGCTGAACTACCCATAAAGGTTGTCATGGATGATGGATTGATCTGACAGTGAATAAGACCTGGTGACAGTACTGACACTGTCGGTGGAGAGGAGAAGGCCAGGGGCAATATCACAGAGAGGGACACAGAGGACTCAGAGGACAAGAACAGGGAGACATCATAAACGGAAAAGGGTGAGAAGAAGATATGTGGGCGTCAAGTGTGGTGACTTAGACTGATTGAAATGGGAAAGGGCACGTTAAATGAAAGGCGGGTCTGCTCAGGGGGCATGGATTGCAATCTTATCAAACCCAGCTGTACCTTTTCTCAAAGGCAACACACAAACACACACACACACACACACACACACACACATCCATGTTTGAGCCAGCAGTATACCCTCTCTGCTCCTTTCAGAAGTTTTTAGCTTTTTGACAAAGAGTTTTTTTTCCTGTTTGAGGCTGTGAACTTTGTCTCCAGCTGAGGCTGTTACAATTGAGCAAACAGCTCCACATGTAACCTTGCAGTGGCACTCTCACACTGTCGTGTTAGTGCCAGATACAAATGAATCACCACGTTTAAAACTGATTTATTACTTAGTTGTTATCAGTGGTCTGTGTGGACTTCTTACAAGCACAAAGTTCCCGCTCAAACAAGAGAAGCAATCTTCTTGAAAGGGGGGAATATTAAATTCAAAGGTGTGTGACAAATATGCATATTGTTATCAGAGTATAGATTTGATGTTTTCATGTCTAATTTAGACCTTTTATTTCACCAAAAATACATAGCAACAGATATATTGATGACTAAGGAAAATTGTATTCACCTCTCATTTCTCGTGTTAGAAACAATTCATCAAATTAAACATGTACCAGCTGGCAAATTATGCACCAATTACACTGTAAATCACAGATGACTCTGCAGCATGACAGTGACTGCACACCGCTGTTAAACTCTTCCCCAATCACTGCACCCTAGGAGTAAGCAGATATTGTTTCACACAACGGTCGACTCGATTTATACTTGAAACACACACGCCTCCATCTGCAAAGCTCCACTGCAAGCAATAGTGCCCCAGGGCCCAGGCATCCCGATTCCCAAGTCTACACTTTACTCTGCTTGGCTGGGTTTTATTAATGCAACCCTTCCACATTATCCATCATTTCTCTCTGGAAAAGTCCTGACAGTTAATTAGATGCCACATTTGCTAGAACTATATTAGGCATTAAACACACACAAAAAAAAACTTTAGAAAAAGTCAGCAATCACAATCTGTGACGGCAACCAAACAGACACATATAAACGTAGAAGGGGAGATACAACACAGCAAAATGTTATAAACTTTTAAATTTAAAAGGGGAGGAACATTAAATGGGCTCCATACATCACTGTGTATGACTGTGTCCAGACTCACTGAGGTCAGACACTGATGGATGATTCTCTGTTTCAAAACCCACAGCTTTAGGTCAGTATGTATATTAGTACACAAACCATTGTAGCATGTAAAATAATCCTGCACTACAACAGCCAAGATTAAAGGGTCATTTCACAATAGAGATAGAATGCTTTGCTTTGCTTCTGCTCTCACTAAAATGTTGATGGATATGTGTCCAAATGTCTTAAACATTTAGAATTTAAGTGTTAGTTTTGCCTGTGCCTACAACATTTTAATCACAATTTCTCATAAATATTCAGTTTTATTCCCAAAATCTTCAATTTTTCTTTCCTATCTGTGCCTCTAATACTTTGCCATGCTATATCATGGAGAAGCCCTATTTGGGGATCCAATGGTGTGGTAAACCTACATACACAGCCAACATGCAGTCCTTGGCATCCTATGGGAAATGAATCCCAAGAGAACAACTGCTTCTTATGTGCTTATGTGTGATGTATGGAGCTATTAATGTGTCATCCATCCCTGATCCGTTTCACATCCCACTTTGACATGATAGTATAAATGTATCATACACCGTTCACTGGGTAATACTTCTGTTTGGTTACTATAAGATACCGTAACAGTCATTTTTCTTGGCTAGCACTGCAGTGATGCCCCCTGAGAACATGATTAATGTAAGATCTTCCCAGAGAAGTATAAATAGAGGCCCACACAGTATTATGAATATAGCGATAAACAGTATAGGTTATGATTGATACTGTCTAGTCAACAAAACCCTGTCCATGAATGAATTCTGGAATTGAAATCCATACACATACTCAACAAAGTTGGGAGGAGGTATTTTCCAGGCCTATTATTATTATTATCCAGGTGTATTAGTTTATTTCATTTAACTTTGTCCACAATTTCCCCACTGTGGGACAAAGAAAGGTTTTCTTATCTTATCTTAATTGATTGGTCATTTTGTAAATGTTATAAAAAATGTGAAAACTGTTCATCTTCAAGTAGCTTGGTTCAAAACTCAAAGATATTGAATTTACAATAAATAAATCAGAGAAAAGCAGCCACATTTCACATTTTAAAAATTGGAACCAGCAAATGTTGTGGCATTAATCAATTATCAAAACTGTCCACTATTCTTATAAATTGCTTAATTATTTATGTCGCTCTCTGGTATTTCTCCGTTTACCAAACCTTTACTGACAGTTGTACTCACCTTCTTGTACAGTCTTACAGTCCCCAGGCCTTCATATTTGTGTGTGACATACAGTATTTGCTGAGCTGTTGGGTACAAACGGCTGTTGGGCGGCTGTGGCTCAGCGGTAGAGCGGTTGCCTGCCAATCGGAAGATTGGTGGTACAATCCCTGGCCCTGCAGTCCCATGTCGAAGTGTCCTTGGGTAAGACACTGAACCCCGAGTTGCCCCCGATGCTGTGTCATCGGAGTGTGAATGTGTGTGCATGTTTATCTGATGAGCAGGTGGCACCTTGTACGGCAGCCTCGGCCACAGTGTATGAATGTGTGTGAATGGTGAATGTATCCTGTATGATGTAAAAAGCGCTTTGAGTAGTCGTTAAGACTAGAAAAGCGCTATATAAATACAGCACATTTACATTTACAAACACAGTTTTCTACTACTGAGGCATATAACAGATCAATAAAGAAGCTTAACTCAAACCTGATTATAAGTACATTCCTTTAAGATGTGCAGTGATCATTATCTCTATCTCCATTAATGCCCTTGAAAAATAAAAATCCAAAAAGTTTGTTTTTCCTCCCATAAGTCTTCAGCTCCCACTGTTGTCAGCTAACATAAACCCATTTATTAAATTTCCTCCTTACTGTGTTATCCTTAAATGCACTCCATAATATTCTACGCTATGGTATTAGTCCTGTTACACAAATTATATAGACGCTAATGTCATTGAGTGGTCTTGCACAATTCCAAATAATGGATGAAATACAATATAATTACTTTCAGGGAAACAATGTCATGAAAATGTACCTTTTAATAAATCCAAGGACTGAAGGTCCTTGCTGTTCCATGTTCATTATGCAGAGGCTCTGTGCAGAGTGAAGTAATCATGGCTCGAGAACAACCTCCTTTTAGTTAAGTTTGACACAGGGCATCACCGTGTGCCTCTAAAGAACACTCATTTCAACACACTGGGTTTAATAAAACTTCATTAATCACTGCACTTAAAATGTCTTGAATTAACTAAAAACTGTCTCAGACTCCCAGTGCTGTCTTAGTTTCTGCAGCGCTCTTGTCTGAATGTGAATTCACGAGCTCAGCTCTATGTATGTGTGCGTCGGAGTGATCACAGTGATTGTTATGGCCTGTGATTTACTTGCTCCTTGTGAAATGCAGTGACGTGCGATTCAAATTTAGGACATGAATAATTGAGAAATAAACAGGCCATGGCCTAAGCTGAGGTTTTAAAACCTAGTTGAACCATGGCTTTCTCCAAAGTACAGACGGCAGCTTCACAGATCTTAAATTAGCATCCAAAATTTACATATCTGTTGCATATATTCATGTTCATATCCGGAGCGATTTAAATTCCCATGCCATTCTATGCAGCTCACCTGAGATGACAATAAGCTCCAGCTTCCTGTCTTCTTCTTTTCAGGCTATTAACAATTTCATATTCCATCCTGTAGGTGCTAACTTTTTCTACGTTATTGCTTTTTCAAAATAACTTTTCCACCTCCTCAGGTGTGAATTGGGATGTGCACTGAGGGGCTTATGCCTAAGTGATGATCTCTAAAGAGTCTTTATTTAGACAGCAAGGAAACGGATTTACAATACACAACGTTGGTAAGACACAGAAGAAAATAAACACAAGCTGCAAATGTTTGAATCCTTTCCACGTTTGCAAGACATCATATTGTTATCTTTTTTCTATTTTCAATTGTTATCCTTTCATTGTTATGAAAATGTAATCTATTCAGTATAGTGAGCCACACAAAGGCACTCTGAAACACAAATGCTTCACAACTCAGCCTTAATCAAAGTGAATAATTATTCACGGCCTGTCATGATTCATTGATCTGACTGTAAAATGATGGTGTATAATATGTATATCACATTATAATACATATAGCCAAGCTGCTAACAAAAATGTGCGCATTGATCACCTTTCAGATACTATGAAGTAAAAAAATAAATAATAAAAGGCTATCATACACTGCATTTAGAAATACACAAACACACACACACACACACACACACACACGTACACACATACAAATTTCTCTTGCTCATTCTCTCTGGGGTTAAAGTTACATGTGTGTGTCTGCCCTTAGAGAAACATTCAATCTCTTAACATGCCTTTCATGCCTGTCATTAAACTGGAAAATCTGTTACCATGGCAACGGTGTCTCATGCACAGCCTCTGGTGACAGCCTCTAGCCAGTCTCTACACACACACACACACACACACACACACACACAAACACACACAGAAAGAGCTAGAGCATGAGCAGGTGAAATATCTGCACATCAAAGAGAGCCACACTGACCTTCCTACTGCTGTTTTAAAGCACCAAAATGTTCCCACTGATCTCGTCTAGAGGTGTGGGGAAAGGAGCAACTTAAAATGCCTTCTTAAAACAACTAAAGGTGAAAACATCTGAGGCCTGCAGTTCTGCCCTTTTGTGGCACACCAACACATATTGAATGATTAGAATGACATTCCTGAAAAGTGCCATCATATGCCATCTAAAGGTGACAGCTTCCTGAGATGACTCGTTTGGCATTTATACAACACGAATATGCTTTACATTAGAAAAAAGGTCCAAAATGATACTAGCTTTTCCAGTTATCTAAACACAATGTCAACTTTGTACTTTGTATTTTTCTTATTTTTGCCTTACCAAAGAAAAAACCAAAAAAGATGTAAACACAACTAATTTGCATCATAGAAACATGTGATGTTGCCTGATGTTGAATAGCTCATCAACTAAACCATGTGGCTCCAGATTCTTTGGTTCAAGCTGAATCTTTTTGCTATAGGCCGGCCAATTTCACAAAAATGGATTGTCTGCCATTTTGAATTGTTCAATGTCATCCAATTTCTTTGAATTTAGTAAAAAAGTATTATTATTTTTGTTTACTTTCCAATATCTCTGGGTGCGCCTTATCCGTCATAAATTGGCTTACTTTAAAAATGCAGTGTGTAATTGCAACTACATTCAAATGAAAGGTGCAGATGACTTTTCTGAGTGATCCTCCAAACTATGATCTTGTACATTTGACCGAGCCATAACTCAGAAATCATGGAAGCTTTGATGTTCCCAGGACTTGGGCATTCTCGAGAAATCAGTGGGATTACCTAGTCCTAAACATATTTGATGCAGATCATGAATTGTCATTCAGATGCAGATGAATTTAAAACTTTTATATTATTGTATTGTATTATTCAGAAGCTTCTGCAGCCTTGTTGGAGGTACTGTATGTGTTCTCAGAGTGCTGCACACTTGATTGTAAGACACTTTGATTTCTAGAGAACTTTGCTTTTAAAGACTGAATGGCAACTTGCAACAAATTGAGAGGTCGACAGACTCTTGGATGTTTGTTTTAGCATCAACAGACCATTCAAAATTATTCTGTTTCAATTGTGAGCAAAATATCTTCAGTTGTACTAACAAAAGCCATTTTTCCTCTTGTGCATGCTGTGTAGCATAGCCTATCAGGCAGTTATACAATGAACTCTTTAGTTGTTGGAGATTAAATCATTTTCCCATTTATATGCTAAGTCTGCCACAAAAAGGGTTTGCGCCAACATCATCCTCAATGATCGTAATCTTTCTGACAAAATGGAAATGTGGCATGCGTGGCCCTGAACTGCCTGCGCTGCTCAGATCCCAGCAACAGCATGTAGGCGAGGGGTCAAGACCTGTCAGTGTGGCACCAAGCCCCTTATTATGTGACAGTTGGAGAGAGTGAATGGAATTCTGTGGCAGGACTGCAGAGTGGAGGTTAAAAAGGATTGTTTGCGACAAGGAACACAAGGCCCTGAATATTATTACAGTCCTGAGGGTTGAAAAGAGAAATAGAATAGAAGGGCAATTGAAAATGTAGAAACCAAAAGGATGTGAATTATCAAGAGCCACGGGACAACACAGTCATAGAAGACAAGACCCAAGTGTCTGAGGACAAACTATGGTCCCATCACTGAGGACAAACTATGGTCCCATCACTTCTTGTAGGAAAAAAGGCCCAAGGCTGACAGATGCTAGCTGTTATTTGTAGATTGTTGCTCTTCATGTCTTTTCTCTAACGAAAACATGTAAGGTTTAAGTTTTAACTTGTTCAAAATGACTGAATTTTATAACTGATATTCTTGTATAAATCCACATTTTAGGGTATTTTTCAAGCTGCCATTTACAGAGAAGCAACATTTAGATACCTGTCATTATCTCAACAGTATATCTCTCGATAGCTAACCATCCGCCCAACTGTCTGGCTTTTTGGGCTGCAAGTCAGTGATGGTTTTTATCATCCAAACATGTTGTTAGTCACATATATTACATTGACAAGCAGGCAGTAAATGATGGTGCTGTAGCCTTTTGGGCCGTAATGATGCTCTCTTATTATTCCCTGGACACCAGAGAAACTGAGGGGAAGTATATTTTGGGGATGGAGGAGGCTTGGTTAATCATTAGCTGATGCATGCTAACACTGGAAACTTAATGAAATATTCAGTGCTGTGCTGGAATGTCTAAAGCTTTCTTCTGCTTCACCAGTATTACTTCATTTATTAAGACACAAGAATGGGCAAGGCAGAGGAAAAGCCTGTACAAGCTCCCTAGGTATTTATGAGGACTCAAATCTGTCAAAGGAGTAGGGTATTCTTTTTTTTTAAAGACAAAACACATGTAGATGTTTCCTTTCTTGATTCATATTTCATATGCTGCACTTGTGCGCTGGCATTACAAACTATACAGCCAGTCCATTGAACTTCTTGTTTTCCGTTTGGTGAAGATGGTTTTCGTTACGCAACGATGAACATCGCTAAAAGGAAAGTTTTCAGTTTATTTGGATCGGGGGAAAAAAAAGCAAAGGTGTGCTTCAGTTCGCTCTCTGTCTTTCAGGAATGCTGCTGCATTTCTTAACAATGGATTCAATATTCTCATGTATACTTTTTGAATCCTTACATTCAATGAAAACAGGCAAGAATACTCACACTTCACTGGTTAGATGGGTTTCTGATTGAGCAGCTTGTCGTGTAGCGATGACGTTGGCAGACCATCAATATACACTTCACTGCTTTTCATCTTCATAATAAAATAATCAATTTACTGTTGTTTGAAAGGGGCACCTGGGGTACAAGAGGATCATGTGCTTGATTTCTTCCATGTTTCCAGAATCACATCTGTGAGAAGCATCTTTGTTATGTTGTCAAGCAGAGTGCAAATAATGAATGTCTGCTGAAATAACATTGCTTAAGGCATCAGTACACTCCCAATCTTTTATGTCAGAAAATGCAACAATATAGAAAACAATTGCCTTGGACGTGTCACTCAATATGTTTTTGATGATCTTGTCACGAATGCAATCACCCTTGTGATAAAATCCTTTTTATTAGCTGAGTTATTTGATGCATTTACGGTAAGACTGCATGTTCCAGTGTCCCACACTGCAATGGGAGCCAAGCGGTTTAGTACACAAGATCATATTCTTAGTGTTACGGTTAGCCCTAGTGTGGACCCCAGAAGCAGATTCAGAACTTAGACTGAAAGTTAAAAGTTAAAAGTCGTTTATTGTCTCATGGTAGTAGTAAGTACGATTGTACATGGAAGGTGGCGAGGCGACAGTCCTGATAGAAGCGGAGGTTTACAGGTGGTGAGGGAGCGTGGCAGGCCATGGCAGTGGGTGAGATTAGGCAGGTGCTGCGGATGGGTCCGTGTACTTGGCGGACAACGGATTTTCATTTTGAAATGAAAAAAACAAAAACGAAAAACAGCCAGTTTCCCAATTACCATTTGTAAATAAGGAAACAAAAAACGGAAAACAACTAGTTTTTCGTTTTTTGCAGACTATTCAAGCCTTCTTCTTTCTTTCTGAATCATGTCTTTTTTGCAGATAGAAATGGTCAAAATATAGAACTAGGGTGGGCCTCTTCTCATGGCCACTGTGAGCAAAGAAGCACTGTAACAATGTAAAAAACTTTAGTTTGAGTTCAAATTTTTGCCCAATAAAGAGGTGAAGTCCCTCCGCTTCTGGTGGACCATCACGGACCATATTTTGGAATATATATATATATATATATATATATAAATATATTTCCAAGTCAAGAAAGTCTCTGTTTGTCATAAAACTGTTGAAGTATAAAACTGTGAAAATACGTAATTAGAAAGACTGCTCACTTTAAGTTGCATGGATGACGGTGTCTGTGTTTCGTACTGGGACGTAAAGTTATTCACATGAGCAACGCATCATACTCATTCTTTCGCTTCTCAGCTTATACAAAGATGCTAAAACACATCAGGTAAGTTAACGTGCGTGTGTTGTGAAACATAGCTAAGCTTGCTTGCTAGCGAGAAAGCTAAGCATCAACAAGGTGATGTAAATTATGGGTGACGAGATATGTAGTTCACACAAAACTAAGTAGCACTACAACAAACCTACTGCTAACTGTGACTTTCTTGACTTACAAAATTATCTTTTAAATTGTCAAACTATTCAAAATTATTTTTCACTAACATCCATCATTTTTCTGAAAAAGGTCCATTGGGGTCCACCACAGCAGGAGGGACTTTGCCTCTCTATCCAGTATGCTGCGTTTCACCTTAGTGTGGGCCAGTGCATCCGTGTGGGTTAAGTTACTGAACTGAATATATTTTGAGTAAAACCGATGTGGAAGCATAAACAAAATGAAAACAAAAATGAATGAGTTTGTTCTTACTATGCAGCATATTACACTATATTTTTGAATAGATCTTAAGAATAACATGCACATTAGAAATGCAGTTAAACAGAATTTTCTCACAGGAAAGGCTGCACTTCACTAAATAAATTAGTTTCTAAGAGTCAATTTCTAAAGATTTTTTTTCCCAGAACCCCTTGGTAGTTCTATTTCTATGGATGCATGCAAATTCATTTTTTTTTGAAAATGTTAGATTCAGTGTACCATGCTGCGTTACGATTTTTCTCTGATTAAGGTTTCTGCACGCATCATTGCAGTTTAATGAGAAAGTTGGTTTGTCTTCCTTATACAACCGTGGAACGTAAAACTGGTACAATTGTCTTTATAAGGCCATTTTACACAAACTCCCTCCTTATTTATGTTCTTCTCTACTGACTCCTAAAACTATGAGTAGCTGCAACCTTCGAAAACATAGACAAGAATGATATACTGTTTGTCATTCCTCAATACCATGCTGTTTTTGGTGAAAGGGATTTAAAAGGTGCACCCTCATCTTGGTATGAGCTACAGAGTTTAATTTAAAGTATTATTTTATTAGCATGGGAGATTGAAAAACAGGATTAAAGATTATCTGACCACTAAATGTACATGTCCTATTACTGAACACTAATTTATTGTTTAATGTGATTTGCCGTTTCTGTTTTCAGTCTTTTATTTGTGAACCTTTTATGCGGCTGTCTTGGCCAGGAATCCCTTCTAAAAGAGATTTTGAATCTCAATTGGAATATTCTTGGTAAAATTAAGGTAGAATAAAATAATATAAATATGGAAGTGCCCTTTATGAAACTTATTTTTACAATATTTGTGGTATTTAACAGTTCTTAGTGAGAAACAAGGCCACAGACACAGGAGCAAAGGTTACACTCCTGAATTGGATCTAGCTGAGTCAGCAGGGCCTCAAAGAAACAGTTTTTGACAGAGATGTGTCCCTGATACTCTCATAGTCTGTGCTTATCAATGTATTGAAGGGTTCATCAACATTACAGCATTGTTTATTCAAACTCTATTTTAACATTGTTTAGAATGGAAAATAAAAAAGATATGACAACAATAAAACATTTCCCCATTAAAGACTACTATATGAAACATTAGCTTTCAGACCGCATGTTCCCAAAACACCACCAGCTGCCTGCGTTGGAGCTCACAGAGGGTTTGGCTTCCTGTTCACCATAGCTGCAGGAGTCTGGCAGTGCGTCACATAATTATATCTAAAAGTGTGTATACGCCCCAGGCCAGTTGGCATCAGTTATTTTAGTAATAACCTTTACATTGACTACACATATCAATTTCCCAAATTATTAAATTATGTTAATCTTGATGTAGTGAACTAACTCATATTGCTTTTTCAATATTAAAAAATAACATATGGAATCTGATGGTCCATAATTCAGGGGAACATTGTTCTCCTACAGCCATTCACAATAACACAAACAGAGTATGGATTGACATCTGGTACACATTAACAAAAGGCCCTCAGTAAATGAAACATAAATAAAAATAGTAATAGTAATATCTATAGTGCTCTATGATGAGACCCGAGGTGTCCTGAAGGTGTTCCTTGGGAACGTGATCGATGATGTTGTCACCTAACACCATGCACACCAAGAGGTAGACAGTGACCGCTTAGGATGTGGTGTAAGCTCTGAAAAAGCAGGGCCACACCCTGTTCAGCTTTGTTGGTTAAATCTGATCCTAAATTTACTGCACATATTACATATGACGACTATTATGATGTGCTTCACAATGGCAGTGTGCAATTCTTTTGGCTAGTGGCAGTTTCTGCCAACATCAACATCAGCATGTTTATGCAGAGTGATGCAACAGTCTGTGTCTGTGCACTATTACACAGGTATGTGTGATTTATGTTGTATCTTTTGAATGGCAAATTCAGTTTCAAAGCCCTTCCAGATGGTTCTCTCAACAAGACTAAAGATATTTGCATGTACTGTCAATTGTGTCACCACCGGAGTACGTGGAGTCTCAAATATCACTTGAGCATTGGTAGGAGGAAGGTACTGTTTAACTTTCCTGATTTAAATGAGACTTTAACCTTGCAAATCAATAAGCCTCAATAAGCCTCACCCCCTCCCAATTGCAATAAGCCAACACAGTTGCATGAAATGTATCAAGTTTTAAATTCATGGTACATGAGTCAATAAGCAATTTCAGATTAGGCTTCATTGTTGTCCACACTGGGTAAAATATTCAGCAGACAGATTGAAAGTCAATGTCAGCTCACTTGTGTTGCAGTTTTCATGAATAAAATGTTTCAGAAAAGCTATTTGGCAGGACTATAGGCTTTGTTTTTGACCATTTCTCAATGTAAATTGAGGAAATTCAAATTCCCACACTGACAAAAGAGGGAAGGCAGCAACTCCCTTTACCACTATATTATTTTCTATGGAGCAGGGTAGATCCAAACCTAAAAAGTCTTATTTAACAACATGCCTTACAGTAAGTAATCTATCTATAAATTTCATTCAGGAAGGTCTGTCTGTCAGTGTGTGTGTGTGTGTGTGCGTGTGTGTGTGTGTGTGTATGTGTGCATATCTCTTGAAGTGTTAGTCCAATGGATTTCAAATGGATTTCAAAGAAAAATGGCAGAACATACCACCAGCTGGGAACAAGCATGACAAAAGGGAAATAAAGCTTTAAGGGCAAACACGTGGTGGTGTTTACTTTTTGTCTTTCCGTGAGGTATTAATAGTTCTCACCCTCAAGATCAAGGTCATCCATAGTACGGTAATCAAATTTGCTTGCATTACTTTAACAAAATGGATGGATATTTGCTGTTCATTGTCAATAAGCAAAAAAACATGCAAGAAGCAGCTGCTTATATCTGAGCACTACAGCAGGTTGTCTTCTTTAGCAGACAGTTTAAGTTTAGAAGAACAGTATTTTGGGCAAATACTGAACCAAACTTGAACTCGGTCACAGTAAATGACTAAAAGACGGCAGACAAGAACATTGATAAAGGGATGATTCTTAAAAACCCTTTATTACTGTCATTGACAAAAAACAACAATGTTGCCTCTATTTTCTGCGTTGCCACTCAATGTTGCCATTGGACATGAATTGGGATGTGCAGAATTGTCCAATATGGACGTAATTCCTTGGGAAATTGGGCTGAAAGGTACCTATTGTTAGGTGTGCTTCTGGTTATTTCCATGTAGATAAATGGAGCACAGGTCCTCCTCAAAGAAGTGGTCACAACAAAATAAAGTGTTGTCCATTCTGTCTAGAAGAAAGACAGAAGTGTTTTCTGAAACAGAAAACAATCAGTGTTCTCCGCTATGTTTTGTTGACCCAAACATCCACTCTGACCTCCTTTCCTAATCGAGATTGTTGCTCTATAAACATCACCTGACGTCATTGGACAATTTTCAGTAACAGGAAGAATGGATGAGATGTGATCATTTCCACCCAGATTACAAGTACAAGTACAAGAAAGTACAAGCCAGCTTGTTTCCCCTGACTGTCTGTTACTTATGCACATGCCCTACATGCTGAACATTGTACATGTTCATGTGGTTGTTTTTCATTTATACCCTCCCCACATAGCATGTAAGCTCTAGTAGCACAACATGTACAAATGTGAAACTCCGGACCAATCTGGCCGTATGAAGCGGTACTCCATTTGCTGGTTCCATTCCATTAGTTCTATCACCCATACTGGAAAACCTTTTCCTGCATCAACCTACTATGTATAATTGAATCACTGTTGTTGTCATTTCATGCATTTGTGTACTTGTAATGTAAATTACATTTAGAGAATCAGTGGCATCAGCTTTGCGTGTGAAGCCTGTGCACTCGACAGCTGGCTCTTCAGTGGCCTTTTCAATTAGTAACAGAAGAGCAAAATACAACAGCGTATGAATTTGTAATTCTTTTGTTGTTAATTTGTTTTGTAATTTTGTTTTAATCATTTAAAATAATAATTAAAAGGTTTTGTTTGCTGGTTAATATTTTCATAGATTTAATCATCATCCCGGTCAGTTACCACTGCAAACAAAGACTGAACCACAAATACATCAGCAATGCAGTGTACTTTTTTGTAATGGAATTTATGGATGAAAATTGAACTTTGATTAGCTTTTAGTTTGATACTAAATTATAAAAAATCTATTTTAAAAGTTCAGGTTTATTTTCTTTGCATCTACATACTGTTAAGAGTTAGTGTTGGACCTGGACACAGAACGACCACAAGAGGGAGTGTGATAAAAAGAGCAGGTTTAATACTGGGAAGACAGTATAACCAAACAACAAAACGAACAAACAAACAAACAATCTTGACCGGGAGGTGATGTGGGAGATGAAGGAGATCCAAAAACGAGCATTGGGTGAAGCAACACAGAAGACGAGACGGGACACGAACGCTGTGGCAGAAACACAAGGTAAGTACAAGGCAAGGTATAGGAAAACAACAATCTTAGTACTAGACCAGTTACCACGGAATGTTGGTAACGAACTGGCGCCAAAGAGGTGGTCAGCCAGGTTTAAATATGGATGAGGTGATAATGATGATGGTGCTCAGCTGTGTAGCAAGACGGAGGGGGGGATGGATCCTCGTAGGAGCGCCCTCTGGCAGCCGATGAAACAAAGACAGACAAACAGGGAAAAAACAACACAGAAAACAGTAGAACCACAACACATACATCTTCATATACATACTGTATGCATAGAATCCCACAGTTAGACAAACAAAACAACATTGCTTCTAGGTCGTGGTGCACACACAGACCGGTATAAAGAGTTTGGGACACAAATGCACCCTGAGAATGGATAAAACCAAAGTGAATCAATGCTAAAATACAGAACAGATAGCATAGATTGTTAAGTTTTAGGATTTTGACAGCAACGCAAAATAAACCATTGCTCATCCTTGCTGGGAATCCTGCGACCAGATGGCAGAAACAAAGAGGCGGTGGGTACAGTGAGAGAGGTCATTGAAAATGCCAAAGACTTCACAGATGCAAAATTTGTGAAAATATCCTGAATGGAAGACAGAAACTTCTGAATTTTTGCTCTGCTCATTATCTGCTAGAGGGACTAACAATCTGAGGTGTTACAGGTCCTTAAGCAGTAATGGGCCCTTAGGCTAGAAGGCAGACCCACTGGTAATTGATGGCTGGTGAAAACTGCGAACTGCAGTTATAGTTCTTAGAGAGTAGAGTTTTTGCCTGTGCAAAGGGCAACAATGAGCCCATTTTGGACTCTGCAAACAACATGAAGAGATCGGTTTCCGTGACAGTTGAAGCTACATTTCAATCTTTGTCAGCAAGTGGGAAAGAGTTAACTACTTTTTGACTTTTAGAATAAAATATTGAGACTAAGTCTGTCAATTGGTTAAAAATTGTGATTAATAATAATGCAGCCTTTATTAGTCCCACAAGGGGAAATTACAATTAACCACTGTAGTTATTACACACAGGCACTAAATGGAGAGATGACAGAGCTGTCCATGGAAAGGCCCCCCGAGCAGTTGGGGGCTGCTCAAGAGCACCTTAGCAGTGCCCAAGAGATGAACTGGCACCTCTCCAGCTACCAGTCCACCACCATACTTTGGTCTGTATGTGGACTTGAACCAGAGATCCTCTGGTTCCCAACACAACTCCCTACAGACTGAGCTACTAACCTAACCACATGAGCATCCATGGATAACTTGCAATTAATCGGAACTTAATCTAACATTTTTCATCTATTCCAGGGTACCAGGGTACAAGCGGCCGAAATGGGTTTCCTCAGGAGGGTGGCTGGCGTCTCCCTTAGAGATAGGGTGAGAAGCTCAGTCATCCGAGAGGAGCTCGGAGTAGAGCCGCTGCTCCTTCGCGTTGAAAGGAGCCAGTTGAGGTGGTTCGGGCATCTGGTAAGGATGCCTCCTGGGCGCCTCCCTAGGGAGGTGTTCCAGGCACGTCCAGCTGGGAGGAGGCCTCGGGGGAAGACCCAGGACTAGGTGGAGAGATTATATCTCCAACCTGGCCTGGGAACGCCTCGGGATCCCCCAGTCGGAGCTGGTTGATGTGGCTCGGGAAAGGGAAGTTTGGGGTCCCCTACTGGAGCTGCTGCCCCCGCGACCCGACTCCGGATAAGCGGATGAAGATGGATGGATGGATGGATGGATAAATGCACTTTAAAAGGGATATTTTTCAACATGGGAGCGGGATATTCTTCAGGATAACCTCAAAGGTACTGTATGCTCAAAAACTATGCTGATAGCAAAATATGACAGAACGTACATGCGTTAATCCCTTGTAAAAAAAAAAAATTCGCATGAACTCGTTATTATTGCATTCATTATAACAAACCTAATTGAGACACACTAACATTTTAAAAAATGATATGTGTTCATTAATTCATCTTCAAAGACAACAGGACTTGAGATGTAGCACATGGATCATAAAGATTTGACTGACCCATTCATTTTTCTCTCACGTTATGTAGGAACACTGGCAACAAGCTGATTTGCGCGACTTGATTCGCAGCTGGGAACAAGCTAAAAAGGATCAATGAGCCTGGCAACCTAAACCTCCCTCTACCTGACTAATACATTTCCATTTCGGAAACAACACAACAGGCTTGAAAATTGGATGAGCAAAAACATAAGCCCCTTAATGAAAATCAAGGGTTCAGTGCAGCACTCGACTTGCTTCCCTTGATGAAGAAACATACTCTGATGGGAAGGTGACATAATGAGAAGTCGGATGCCTGTTGTACAATGTAATTGGGATAAGCATATTCAATCAAAACACACTTCTATTCAATTTCCACTCTTGCAGGCCTACCTCCCATGTAATTTCCATTGATTGGCACCAGTCAGAAAAGGTGGAGGCTGCAGACTCTTTTTCACTCATCAGGGAGTGATGGTCAGTCTGTATCATCATGAATATGATTAGCCATATCACTTCAGTGACCTCTGAAATGTTTGGACAAAATGTGATTGGCTAGAAATTACATGAACTGTTATATTGATGAGTACGAGTATCTCTACACAAGATGAGGCGACACATAATACCTCCCCAGTAAATTTCTGTCTTTTATAGCTGCCAAAATCCATAATTTGAATTTTGCATTTTGCAAAATATCCCAAGTGCGGTAGGGTTGGGAATCACTAGAGGCATCACAATAAAATATTGTCACAATACTTATGTCAAGATACGAAAAGAAATAAAAACAAAAATATGTAGGCTATCAATTTAATGAATAAATAAGATAGTGTCTCCAAACTTCCCTCAATTATAACTTGTCTCCTGCTAATTGTATTACAACACTTACTTTAAAAGAAATAAGCATATGCTTATTTTTGAAAATATGTTTGTATCTCTTTTTGGTGTTTGTAGTTTGTAGATGGTCCCGAAGCACTCCTTGCAGTGTCAACACCGGAACTAAACACAGCTGAATTAGCAGAACTTTCATACATTTCTGTCACATCTACTGCAGTCATATTCATTGTGTTCACTTGGAAGGAATCACTGCACATGGGTAGGCACTTTTAATGACATTTTGAACATGTTTAGAGGCTAAAAACATGTTTAAAACTTGCCCTAGCAGGAGGATAACACGGTGTAGGCAGCACCGATTGGTTTCATTTTCTCTCTAATGACAGCAGTCCACATCTACAAACAACAGAGCTACGTGTTGAAATTGTCTGGAATTCTCCTGTAAATAAGACAGATAAATGATTTATAATTACCTTTTGACCATCTCTCCATTAGTTGCATTTATTGAAGGACATTTTTATACAATACTCTGCTTTTGTTTTCTGTCTATACATGTTATCTGCATTTGCCTATCATGCAATCATCACTGATGGCCAACATTAAAACTGCCTCAAAGACATAAAATCTAAGGAAAGGGTGTAAGGCTGGATAACAAGAGAAGAGAGACTGCAAGGCCACTTATTAGCTACTTATGTCATTATGACATCCCTTCCAAGGTTTAATCACACCAACTCACATCTTCATTTATACGACTCTGATGCCTCTTACATTACTGCCATGAGACCTCAACTATGAGGTTTTACCATTTCAAATTTTAAAAATTGCATTATTTTGGATATGCTTCATAGTAAAAAAGTTTTAAAAAATCTCCGTAGACTTCCAAGAATCACGTTAAGAGATCAAAGTATTTGGAATTTGGATATACAAAGTTTGCCCCACAGCACCCATGACCATCCATCCATCCATCCATCCATCTTCAACCGCTTATCCGGTATCGGGTTGCGGGGGCAGCAGTAGGTGACATGAGGGGTGGGAAACAGGTGGAAAATATCAGGTAATCAGGTAAAAGGCGCGGGAAAACACAGGAAGTAAAAATAAAGACAAAATGAGACAGAGACCAGACTTTAAAATAAAACAGGAAACAGAACATACAGACACTCAAGGGGAACACAATACAGAAACTACCACACAAAACCAGGGAGGAGACACAGAAAAGAACAACAGAAAACAGGATACAGAAACAGGATAAAAACCGAAACCATAACATGTTGTCTGTTGTGTGGTCACTTTACGCATTATATGGCAAATGTTTGTGTTGTATACAAAAAAGAAACCTTGAAACTGAATATGTTAAGGGGCTGAAGAAGGAACAGCCTACCATGTTTTTCATTCATGCTTACATCTTTTTAAGGAAATACAGCATTTAACGGTGGTCATTGAGCTTCATTTTTACAGACCATTCAATCCTTCAATTAATGCAGTTATTTGAAATCACAAAGTAACTTTACATTTGTTAACTAGTTGTATTTTACGTGTGGAGGAATAAATCACCAAAACTTGATCTTAAGCGCGTCACAGTGTCAATCTCACACAACTAAACACAATCTCTGTGTTTAGTCACTTGCATTAGCACTTTTTTGGACTGCTTACAGCTGCAATACCAATTGTTGTAATGCAAACCTCCCCAATGTTTTATCACAACCTGAACAGTTGGTTACAATGTTTGAAAGATAGAAATCGACTCTGCCCACCCTGTATCGCTGCACCAATTTCAAATTAAAAAAAATCACATGAAAACACACAGGACTGGTGTCTGAGGAACAATGCTGTCCAAACACATATAAATCCAAAAAGTGTTTTCACACCCGTTCTGAATGGCCACACTCGAAAGCTTCTTCCTGGCCGCATCTCACATCTGTCTCAATCTCTCCCCAGGAATTATGTCTTTTGCATGTGAGTTGTGTGGAGATTGGTAAAAGACATCTTGAGAGAGAAGGTCAAACCTTGCCTTTCACATTGTTGGATTATCTCTTTTGGAAAGTTAGACAAGCAGCACCCTTGTATGTGTGTACGCTGTATTGTTCTATATTCTATTTTTATGCATATAGTTTGGTGTATTTGGAAAATGGAAATTCTATTCTAGTCACTTAATTAGCCTGCTCTTAGTAATTTCCCCTAGCACTGAAACTGCATCTGTAAGCTTTGCAGGTGTCCAGTTTGTGAATGTTACATGTATATAATGAAGCGCTGGGTTCTTTGGAAAATGGTGTATGGTAAATTAATGAGTTGTGCTGGCTAGTCAGCAGTTTGTGAATGTGCTATCATTGCAAATAAGATTGATCGAAACAAGCACTTAATACATTGATTTCTTGTCTAAGGCACAGGCAATGGTCCAATCCTTAGGATGCGGAGACAGAGAAATAAATTGGCCAGATAGAGAGCAGAGAGGAGGGACATAGAGAGAGAGAGAGAGAGAGAGAGACTGGGTGGGGGAAGGAGCTGTTCCAATCAGACCAGATGATGATTGCTTGTGTACTAATCAAGTTTTTTTTAACATAATGCACCACAGGAAATTGGTGAGCCAGTCAGTATCCAATCTAATCGATATCAACACGCTCTATTACAAAGCAGAAATTTCTTCAAAAGCTGCTGGTGCCAACTTTTATTAATAATAAAGCCAGAGCAATACACAAACCATTCAACTCCAGTCCTAAAAATATGCACTTCTCACCTTTTGTTGACACACACAGCAACACTTCAGTGAAGTCAGTGAAATTAGTTTTAAATTAGAAAGAGTTTCTGTGCTGTGACTTTGTTGTATGAATGCTCTGCTTATATGAAGGTGAAGAGAGGGAAAACTGGATTTTGCTGGTGCAATATTTACTGGTTTGCACACTGGCTAAATTAGTTTATATAAATATCTGGAACACACACTGGACATTACGGACTGGTTGTTTATTCCACCATCTTGGTCACCCACCGAATCTTGCGAGAGTACAGGGATATTGCCTCGGGGCTACGGTGTCCCTTTGAGGACATACAGTCAGGATGTTATCTCCCTTCTTAAGAAAAAATAGCATTACATAAACACACACAGTATTAATTCCCTGAGCATAACACTTGTGCTCTCTCTCCCTTGTTTTCCTCTATTTCCAATTAAGGCTAGTGATTTGAAACAACAGTTGAATTACAAGCAAGTTTGTCTTTTTTAGTTTTTGGGTTTTTTTTAGGGCAGTGATCCGCCTTCACACTTTACATTAGAAGTCAAAGACTTGTCTTGGCCTGGAGGTGAGGCCAGACCTTGTTGTGTAGCTGGGCTGTTGTAGCTGGGATAAGGTAACTCCTGTGTGTGTTGTGTTATCGTTGCAGGTCTCCAGGATCCATCCTCCTGATGGAAACAGATGGGTGTGCAAACAGGCAGGTGAGACAATGCTTGTTGGCAGTGTTCACATTTTTTGCCTATCATGGACAGCATTCTAGGGTACTACCTGTGGCTGCAGATGCCTGGGTTACTGGGAGTACGGAGCAAAGTCGTCGGCTCATCAGAAGCTGGTCAGGTGACTGGAGGTTTTCCACTGGAGTGGTCCTGTATTCCAGCAGAGCGAGGTAGGGCTCTTTGTTTCCAGCTTTTTGCCTTGTCCAGGATGTCCTTCGCTCTCTGGAAAGTCTTTTCTGCGAGGCCGTTGCTGTGGTGGTGTGGGTGAAGTCCCGGCGGAACTCCTCAGAGACAGCGGTTTTCAGAGGATTGCTTCTAGAGGTTTGTGGTCGGACTCTACAGTCACTCTCCGGCCGTACATGTATTTGTGGAAGTGCTTACAGCCGAATAAAACTGCATATAGTTTCTTTTCTATCTGAGCGTAGTTCACTTCAGTGCTATTGAGTGACTTGGAAGCATAGGCAATGGGCTTTTCGTTCTGGAGCATGACAGTGCCAAGGCCACATTTTGAAGTGTCTATTTGGAGTTTTAGTTCTTCCTTAGGATCAAAGTATGCAAGCACAGGTTGATGTGTTATCAGTTATTTTGTCTGCATGAATGCTTTGTTGTGTTTTTTTGTCACATATGAACTCACTGTCCTGTTTCAGTAGTGGTCGTTTTACCTCGGAGAAGCATGGTGTGAATCTAAGTAGTTAATCGTCCCGAGGATGGTTTCCAACTTCCCTTGGCTCGTGGGTGGCTGCATTTCCTCTAGTGATTTCACTTTCGCAGGGTCCGGCTTAACCCCTTCACTGGAAAGTGTGGCCGAAGTAGCTGACCTCTGACACGCCTATCTGGCGCCTATTTGTTGAGATTTAGCCTTACCCCTCTGAGAGTAACGAGTATGTCGTCGGCAATCGTGGCTACACCTGGGAGGCCTTCATACGTCTCGTTGACGTGCCTTTGGAATTTGTTTTGAGCTGAATTGATTCCAAATGGCAGCCTCAGAAACCTGTATCTGCCGAAAGTGGTGTTGAATGTTGTTAGCAAGGACAACTCTGTACTCAACTTCATGGCCCATTAGCCTGATCTGGCATCTATTTAACATCTTCTTCTCCTTCTAACATCTTCTAACGTAGTCGGTAAGGGGTAGTAAGGCCTTTTTATAGCCTTGTTGAGGTTTCTGGGGTCCAGGCAGACTCTCAGATTGCCAGTCTGGGATTTTCTACGACTGCGAGGGCATTGACCCATACGGTTGGCTTTGTCACTTTGCATATCACGTTGCTCTCTTCCACCTTGTTGAGCTCCTGTTTCAGTCTATCTCGCAGAGCGATCGGTACTCTTTGTGGAAGGTACACTATTGGTGTGGCGTGCGTGTTGACTTGAAGGTTGCACTCCCCTGGAAATTCTCCTATGCCCGGGAAGACTTCTTTAAGAAGGCTGTCTGTGTCTGTGCATGCCTTCACATCTTCCTTGGCCAGAGCCAGTAAAAGCTTGATTAATTTAGGGTCAAGACTAAGTTAAGTTGGGGTCTACTATGTAGAATTCAAATACAATGGAGGTGTTTTTGTACTTACACTTAAGATGACAGGTGCCCTTCACTTTTAGCAACTCTCCACCATAGCCAGAGATCATTTTGCTGGCTGGTTTTGTAGCAGTATAGCTAAACAGTCTTTCAGATATGTCTAAGGGAATTGCATTGGTCTGTGCGGCAGTGTCAATTTTGAATTTGGCTTTCTGAGTTCCAATTTCAATTTCAGCATAAGTTTGTTTATTACATTTTCGTGTGTTTTCAGTTGTAAGTCCATTGGTCACATTGTGTACTGGCTTTGTAACTTGTGTGTGTTAGTGGTTTTAACATCTGTTGTTTTGTTAGTACTCTACCCAGTAAACTACTTTGTTTTACCTACTACTGTTTTTAAGTTGCGCTTTTGAGTCCTCGTGTTCAGCTTTGGTGCTGACATAAAATTAATTACTGATTACTAATATCTTTTGTTTTATCTCAAACTGCAAATGAAAAGTATCAATGGAACAATGAGCTTTTTGGGTCATGCAGGCGACTATGTGTAAAAATATAAATTGGATATGTTATGGCATACTGGTGATTAAATCAAATCCAAGTACACGTATATATGAATGTATAGCTCACTGATATAAATAAATGTGTATGTATAATATGAACATTCAAAATCTACATAAGATGTGAAACTGTATTTCTAATATTTATATATAAATGTGTCAATGCCTTCTTGATGTATATTATTTCAGTTTCAATGATGAGTTCACAATCACTACTGCAAAACTCGGCCCTTGTTCACCCGACTCACGATATTTAATCCCTTATGCTGATCAGGTAAAAGAGTATAATGGCAGATATTTCACCTGCCTGGCTACAGGTGATACTGTATGTCACCATTTCTTGCTTTGTACATTTACACATGTGAGAATACTGGTATTCCTGGGAATTTCCCATGAGTATCATATTAGAATCTAATTAATATAAAGGATACTGCTAGACGTGTAACATTCCTTTTGATAAAAATGTATAAATATGCATATCACTATCTGGTGGATACCCAAAAGGCCAATACAGCCTGTTTGGCTACTAACCCTAATATACTGTATTGTATCCCATGTATTTATGTATACTGAGCATGCAGTATGGATCAAAGTGGCGTAGCCTCCCGGCAACAGAATACTTCACACCAATAAGGCTTTATGCTTCCATTTATGTGTTTTGTAAAAACGAAGCAGTCAGCTAGAAAATAAAACCCTTTTCCCTATTAACCAGATGGGTGCACAGCCAGTCGTTGAAGCTCTGAATTAAACCCTAAATTTTCAATTATGTTTCAAAGCACACCCACTCCAGTCTCCACACTGGCAATTTATTTTATTTTATTTGTTTAATTTATAAATAGCAGCACAGCTTTGTCACAGAGTAAACTTATCATTTTCCTAACGGAGTTTTCTTGTTCCCTGTTCCCGGTCACTGTTCACTTTGGAGGAAACAATTACACAGGATTGCATTAGAAAGCTTTATGATAACTGTATACCTTACACTCTACACCTGAGTGGTCCCATATATGAAGGCTACAGTAAAATTTTTACATTTAGCATTTCTATTTTCCTTGATTTTTGGTTTATTTGCACAAATCATAAAAAAAAATTTACTTAGCCAACTTCTTTTAAGCTTTCTCATCCCAGGTGATGCAACAAACCAACTAAAACACATATGCAGTAATGAAAATATCACTTTGTGCATTATAGAGGACTAATCCAAAAACGGGTTTAATCTCTGTTAAAATTATCTGTAGCCAAATCCTTCTACTGAAACCAAAGCAGGTGACCACTTCAACCCGTTCAACTCAACTGACTGTATTATGTTGCCACTGGGGAGACATAATCAGCTCTCACAGCATCTGTCTCACATGGATTAACAGAGTCAGTGTGGAAATCAGCAGCACTCTAATCAGGACCAGCCAACCTGCTAGGAGAAACTAATATAAGTGGCACCATGGTGCTCTGCAAATACTGCAAAGAGGCTGATATTTTAAGCTTGAGGCAAATTCTCCAATATTGCTGATAATATGGTAACATAAGTTATATTACATGTATATATGAGAACTAACTAAGGTTGACAAGCTACGATTAGTTTGTTTAAAAATATGAATTGTGAATTGTTATAGCTCTTGGATTCAAAACACAATTTGAAAAATTATCACAGCTCCACAGCTTGATCTTCTGCGTATGGCTTTGCAAATGTATATCTGTGTGCACGTGCGTGTGTGTGTGTGTGTGTGTGTGTGTAAAATAGTTTCATAAGAGCATCTTGATTATGCCTTTGAAATGATGAGCAGCAAACTATAAAGTTATTTATAATTTACAGAAAGTTCAAAAGATCAACACATCAGTTGCTGCTAATGTAACTTAGTGGGGCCATTACTGTGCCATTAAAATGAATTAAACTTAACTTAATTTTATTTTCAGGTTTCTCTTCCAATTTTACCCACAGTGCAAAATATCACCATGATGTGTTGTTTAATTTTGATCATGGATGACTGTTAAAAAAGATTGCCTGTATATACTTTAGTATACATTTTACTTACTACTTATATACTTTTTGGTGTGCCGATTATACAGTATCAAGACAAAATGTTTTCTGTATTAACTGCTACTATGTATTTTGCAAAAGTCAGAATATGAAATGGTTTCTTGTACTGTGCTGCTGTTTTCTTGCCACCCAAGGCAACAATTACAGTAAATTCATTACTCCATAAAACCTATTATACTACCATTAAAAGTCCATTATGAAATGGTGTTGTTGAAAGATAGGTGTTTGCTGGCCCTCTGGGTATCAGTCACAGATGCTTAATAGGCAGACAATTAGAGGACTTTAACATGTTAAATAGCTTTTATCCAATATGAATCAAATTAGTTAGTGATTTATTAATGTACTGCTTGTGTGTCTTTCTTAGTTGTCTCAGGATGAAGACGATATGCTGACCGGAAGCTTGACTAAATGCCTAACCTTAATATTGTTTTTAAATAGATATAGATTAAAACAACAGCATCTGTCATCAACATCATTGAAAACTGCAAAGAGACTCAAGAGAGAAAGAAAAAGGATGCAACTGTCAACAAGAGAGCTTGTGGGCAACAGAACCTGTTCACAATTTTCCTGCGTCCAACCTCATTATAGTGACAAATAAGCCTATCAACACATTACATTTAATGTCCCTGTACTAATTTCATCATGACATGCCAAGGGACTGGTTGATGATGAGATTAGGTTTATGTCTGTGTCTCCCCTCACCTGAAAGCATGCGCTGTTTGTCAACCCACTATTTAGTTCCCAAGTAATGCAGTTTGCTCTGAGTCAATCACCTGACTGTGGCGCTCCCTTAAGTGTCACAACGCCTGACTGACAGAATAGATTACAATGGTCCTCCATGGGAAGGTTTGCTAAACAATTGCCACAAAATACCCCAAAGGATTGGATTGGAGGAAAGAAATTAGGCGATTTAGCCTAGTGTTATTCCACTGATAGGCTGTTTTGGTTTATTTTTAATTTGGCTTTTGGAGAAGGAGGCAGCAACAACAGTGCTTAACATGCTGCAGGATGCCTCAAGTAAAAACATTTTCATGCTTAGCCAACATTATAGGTTGATTTCCAAAGACTCTCAAAACAATACATTCAACCATTCTATTTACTGCCGCACAGTGGTGGTTTAATCATGTGATCGTTCTATTTAATGTAACTGGCGCAGTTTTAAACACTTATAGTAGTAAACACGTACAGTAGTAAACATGAAATGGAACTAGTAAGGTTTAGGCAACAAAAATACTTAGGGTTAGTAAAACATTAGGTTGGCTTAACATGAGTCACATAAAAATAATTAAATGAGGATGTAACATGTAGCGTCACTGTCAGTCCACATTCGGACACTTGTTGGCTAACGTTCTATCAAAATATCTGTTAAAATATGAATATAAATAATCTATTCATGTTTTCAGTTAATTTAATGGTTTAAAACTAAAGTGTATCTTTTTACCTTTCTAACAGTATATAGTTTTAACTGTTTACTTTAGCTTTTACTTTAAAAGAGTCGCTAAAGTACGCCATTACCGTGCGCTACCTTTGGCCATAACTGGACACCGCTATCTCCTCGCAGTAGACACTGGGTCCTGATGGGTATTATGTCCATAAACAGTTAGCTAAAGAAAGTCCCATCAATGCTGTCAAAAAAACCACATCTTACTTCCGTCCTTCACAATAAAATGCCATGCTTCAACAACTCTGAATTACGCAATGAGAGATCCTTAATTTCCAGTACAGTAAAAATAAAAACTTTTTAGATGGAAAGATCGTTGCCCTTGGTGATGATCGGAAATGTAAAGTACCATGAAAAGACCAGAAGGTGCGTCAGCTCGGAAGTGTCCGGATATGGCCAATGTGTCCAACCGTGGACACAGTGACGCTACCGTGTCAGGGCCATCATTGCGTCACAAACTAAGGTCCGTAAAACTTAGTTAATTACAAAATGACAGATTACTTTTGTTTTCACAGGGGACATAAACCCCGGTCTGAATGAAAGTCCTGTGTTTGATTGACCGGTTTACCAATCAAACCTGCCTCCTTTAACTTTGATACACCCTATTTCCCACTTTCATTCATACAGCCAGGCAAGAAGTGAAACAGTGAACGTATCCAGTCAATTCACCAAAAACACCCCCCCCAATATCGTTTATGTCTCCTTTACAACACCATGGACAACAAGCAATTCATCTTGGACGTTGAAAAACATAATATGACATCACAGATCTCTTTTTTAAGAAACCAGAAAAGAGAAGTTTAATTACAGGAGTGCTTAGAGTGGAAGGTAGATACTAACATCATAAACACACAATTGTTCTGTAGAGTACTGACAATTAAATGTGCGAGTCGGGCAGCAAGACGCTCCACTACAAAACCGGAACTAAGCTGGAACGCAGCACTAATGTGCCCAGTGGAGAATCTGAGTTACAATTTCTCACCTCATTTCCTTGTTTGCTATAGCGGTATTTGCTTATGCCACAAGAGGCTGCTGTCTAACAAACAAATTGTTGGTCGCTATAGGCTGCTTGCACAAAACCCACATGGTCATTTTCTGGGTGAGGACGAGCTGGGCTGCAGCAGAAATTGAGAGGCACGTTACACTTTACGTTGTCTGAACGATATTCAAACGATCTTCACCAATGATCAGTGGTAAAAAATAGTCATGCTCGAAAACAAACACAGATGATGTAGGAGATGATTGCTTTTTCTGCAGCTCTTCCATCTAAAATAAACACTTCTCTTCTACATTATCACCTTCTGGCTAGAGCTACATTTTGCTGTGAGCATGCCATGCTCTCTCTTCTATGCACTAACACATTTATCTTTCATTCTATTGTTTTGTCTCCGCACATTCTGAGGAATGCCACTTACCTTCAAAATGCCAGAGGGTAGAACATTTGTTTTCACTGCCTGCTTCACAAAGCTGGGCTCATTTGTCAAAAAGAGCATTGGGCCCTGCCCCCACGCCGTTTGTCTTGTATTGACCACCTCTTGTCACACCTGCCTTTTCTTGAAGGTGATGGGCACTTTCTCTTTTGTTTAATGCTTAATGGGTGTTTAAGAGCTCTTTGAGAACACAATCTTTGGAAGGGGTTTCTTAAGGTAACCAACTACAGAGTTTGATCTTGCATTTCATAATCCAATCCAATACATTACAATACATCCAATACATGTTACTGAACTGCATAAGGTTTAGTAAGATTAATTATATTAATTATAAATCTATTAAAAAGTTCATTCAAATGCACTCAAGAATCCAGGTTAGTCTGAGAAATCAGGTTAGGCAGTTAATCGTAGAGTGTAACCTGGTTACCGTAAAACAATGAATGCATGGATAACATCACTAATCAGATTTCAGATTTCCCATTAATCATATTTCCCATAACCCCAAGGCGCGTTTGTACCTTGGCACATTGCTATTCCTTGATATTTTTATATGTAATCTTTTGCATGTTTGTGTGCTGCTTCGCTTTCTTATGTGTGAGTAACAAGCATAGTGTGCACGCTGTGCATAAGCCTAGGCACATTTTACTAATGGGCTGTTTAAATAGCAATGAAATGCTGCGCTTTTGACTTTAGACCAGGTTTTTATTGGTCAATGACGCTGGTCAATCACTTCCCGCTGCCTCAAGATATTCAATACGGCAAGAATTCAACTGAACACACCTCCCTGTAAGACTAGCACCCCCATGGGCACAAAGATGGGCGCAGGTACATTTTAAACAACGTGGGCGCTGGATGGTCGTAAAATAGCAAAGACACTTGCGTCTTGCCCTGAGAGCGGAAGGTGAGCAACATCCGGCACGTCGGGCAATTTTCCTGAAAATGTCCTTCAGTTGATCCATACTATACAAGATCCTGATCCTGTGTGTGTGTGTGTGTGTGTGTGTGTGTGTGTGTGTGTGTGTGTGTGTGTGTGTGCGCGCTGTGAAGCAGACAGATCAATTTAAAAAAAAAAATTCGAACATTCAGCAGTTAAAACGGATATATTTAGACTTCTAGAGGATACTTTAATTCCATTTACTTTTGTGAGTTTCAGTTTTTGTCAGGGTGTAATTTGGTATATATATTTATATATAGCATAATTTATATTGTGTATTACCTAACTGATGATGGTGTCTTTCTCTAACAGAGCTCAAGCATGGTAATTCGGTTCTGCCTGCCCGTTGTCCTTGTTTGCATCCTTATTTGTCTGCTGACCTTTAATCTCAATCTCCTCCCCCTGTTATTATGTTGTATCATTAATCATGTTGTGTTTATCGTAATCAGAGGGGAAATAAGCGAGGAATGGCAGCGTGACAGTGGGTGATAAAAGCAAGAAGAGAGGTTTTTGTTTTAAAGGCATCAACCATTCAGACAGCATGAGGGTTACCAACCAAAGTAAACACATAAAATGCTCCTTAATGCGGATGCATGTGTAGGTGCTCCCCAACGATTGCAGACACACCAAAGCAAAGGCCATTAAAGGTTTATCAGAGGTTTGCAGTGGCTTGGTCAGAGCCTCTCACTAAGAGATGAATGTTTTTGTGGCATTAACAACATCTGCTTAAATGGCTTACTGGGCGCTTGCCTTTCTACCAGGATAATGGGAAGCACGTCTAAAGATGTGCTCTTTACTGCAGTAAATAGAAACCCAGCTGAATGAAACCTAAAGAGGCAGATTTCCTACTAGTGTTAGCATCAAGATGACATCCCCATGGTGATACTGCATCACCACAGATTCTAGATAAGCCCCTCGGTCAGAAACAATAAGGTGAGGACATAACTCCCATTAAATTCTTGCAACACATACGTGTAAGTAGCCCCCATTCTCGCTCGCCTGTATTCATGCAGATGCTCCCCTCGCAACAGCTTAATGTTCTAGTCAAAGAGGGCTTAGTTTGAAAATATTAACACCAGCAGAGTTAAATGTCTCTAAATGTCCTGAAATGATTTACACAGAAGGTCGACAGCCACCAGACCCTACATCTGTAATGACTATCAGCATGACCTTGGTCACTTTGGACCTGAAAATAATCTCTTAAATTTGTTTCATCCAGCTGTACAACTGGATGGATCAAATGGGTGGAATTCAAACATTAGGAATAATCCACATACATGGTCAGCTAAAGAGTAGTTTGGAATTGCATTGCCAGGATAAACATAAAATGACAGACATCCTGCACTTCACCAGATGTCCGGCTTTGGTCCTTCACAGCAGGAACAACCTCTGCGCTAACATGCTAACGTTACACGCTGAAAGTGGCAAGTTTTGACAACAATTTTAATCTTGCAATAAGGCAGGCCTGGTTGAGTTTTTGCAGTGAATGATTGTAAAGATTTAGAAAGAAAACATCCTGCATAACTGGGATGTTTTGGGACCAATTTCGGACCAATATGGACAAAGTGGGCTACAGTACACACAGCAATACACAAACTATGTTTAACCTTGTATCCAGTTAACTTAAATAGCTCACGCTTCTATATTGTGGGAACAGATTACTTCATTTAATTTTTAATGTGGCATTTTCTTTTGCATGCTAACATTTTCTAATTAGCACTAAAAACAAATATAGCTGATTATGTAAATGTCATTAGTCAATGTTCATCACCACATACTAAAGGGAAAGTCAGAAAATGACCAAAGTCAGTATGCTTTATCCTCTTGAAACCGGGTTAAATGTACAACATTTCACAGCATTGGGATATTTCAGTTTGGATCAACAGACAGACCGGCATTGCCATCCATGGACCCACGCTAATAATGTAGCTTAAAATGTGGCAATTCTTGCCCTAAAACACAGCAATTGTTCTCATTTATGTCAATAAAAACCACAGTGTTGGTGTCTATAGCCATGCATCCACACCTGCACAGCCCCTTGAATTTGGTGAGGCAGTTACTGCCAGTCTGAACGCAGGTATGCTAATTGAAAAAGTGGGGTATAAGAGTCCTTAAGGCATCGTATTGATACTTATCATCAGTTCATGTGATGCAGTAATTTACATTAAAAACCACAATTATGAGTTATTAGGTTAAAGGGGCAAAGCATCTGGCACTCCACACTCAGTTTCACACTCATTACCAGCTCATTAGGAGAGTGGTGTTGGTTCAACTGAGCTTGCAGAAATATTGGATATAAAAATATCCTATCCTTATCCTAACTACTGCACACAGATGGTGCATTGAAATTTATTGTCTAAAATCAATCATTTTTTTAATAATTTGCTAAAAGTAAGACTATTTTATTTCACTCAGAAACCTCAGAACAGTTTTTTCATCTAACAATAATTGCGGTATTATAGCAGATTTGATGTAGTGTAACTAGAAATACATTTTCAAAAATGGTCATGTTTTTAGTTTTTCTGGACTCTAACAAGGGAGACGACCTCAAGACAAATGAAGTGCTGTGTGTATTTTCTAACCTTGGACTTATCATCCCCTCCCTGGGGTGCGCTATGACATTTTATGTTTTAGTGCATTTGAGTGAGTCAGCGTGGTTCGACTGCTCTGCGCTTACTACCACTCTCCATTACCATAATGATGACTCAGTCCTGTTCTCTACCACCTCTTACTGTCCAACCCTGTCTCAGTCCTCTGTTCTCACGCCATCTCCTCCCCTCCTCTCCTGTCTCTCTTCCCACTGTCCTGTCCTTTATCACCTTGTCCTGTCGTCTTCTATTCTTAGACTTCTCCGTCATCCTTGTCCACTCCTCTCCTCTTCCCAGACCTCTCTTGTTCCTGCAGTTATTCACTTGCTCAGTGTGCTGACACAAAATCCCACAGAAAATTCTAAAAGAAATTCTCATCCAGCCAGTGTCAATATACTGCCAGCATGGTTACTATGAGTAAATTAATAAATCAAATGGGACATTTTATTTGGGGATGTTTCCTGACAGGGCTTAAGGTCTATTAGATAGCAGCATCTGATACTCAACAGATGAGTTTGAGTATCTAACGTTATGAGTGGCCGCTGTTCTGACTCGGGTTCCTGGGCTTACCCGACAGTTCAGTAAACTGTTGTTAGCGTCCTTAGCACCTAAGGATGCTAACAACAGTTGGCAGCTAATGCTAATGTTTGTCAATGTTTTACCTTGACTTTGATATGCATTAGGGCTGTAATGATACACCAAAGTCAGCACTTGTGTCACCAGTGTTGACTGGGATGGCTACTAGCTGGCTGGGGGCTGACTGTGGATGTGTCCCCGGGCTGGAACTGTAATGATAGTGAATGGTTGCTGTGGAATGGATGTGTCGCCGGGGCTGTTGTCAGCTCTCATCCCGAATGAAGCCTCCCAGCGCCGGGAAACTGAGGCAGAAGACTAGCTAGCTAGCTAAATTACCATTAGATTAGTCGTCTGATACAGTTAACGTTACTGATGAATTTGTGAGTTAGCCCAGAGTTGTTAACCGTGGTCAAAACAATCATACTAAAAATTACTGAGCGTGTTGAACGGTGTCGTAATCTTAAATTTCCCACCAAGAATTACATTAGCATTAGCTACTTGTCAACCAGAACCTTTACTGTAGGTACCAAAGCACGTTTCCTCTTCGTTCCCCCTACAGAATTGTCCATTACTGTTACCATTACCATTATTCTTATGTCTCATTCCAAATTGTCACAAGTGGACAAAATGTCCACTTGTGACATCCGGTCACAAGTGTCTCTAGGTAGCGTCTAGGTAGCTACAGGTCACATTCAGGATGCATTGAGATTGGATCTCAAAAACAACATTTGGAGGTGGTTTAGGCCACATGTGTCCACATTCTAAAAGCAGTGAGAACAAAAGTGTGTTCTGTGTCCACATTAAAATACTGAACCCGAGAGACTCGCCCACGAGAAAAAACAGCACTGATTCATAGTTTAATCATTTAATAACCATAAAAGATAGAGACTTACCGAAAGTTGCAGCTAAAAGCTAACGAGCAAGCAGTTATGGAGGTCTCTTCCGGGTCTTTCTAGCCTCTACAAGTGTGTTTCTATCCAGCCTGGAACTGGTGCCTTTTTCAAGGTCGTTGAGCATTAAATCCAAACTGTTACATCCAGGATTTATCCATCCATAATTCATCGCGTTTTCGCTCATTTCTGCCGCTAGCTCCCAACTCCGTGTCTGGTCTCTGTGTTTATGGAAGCAGCATGCCCATATATGGGAGACAACGTAACCCAAAGAGTTTGGAGGTTGGACAGTGCCCTATCCTCCCAGTCAAAGTAGTCTAGTATGTGATCAAAGATTTTATAGCGGACAAGATAGATAACTACCGTTTTACAGAGGAGAATGGCGTCACAGTTTGAGATTTGGCATGTATTTGGGCCTTTTTTGTAAATAGTATGTGCTTTATAGGAGTTATAATGTTTATTATGTTTATTTTTTGCATATAGGAGAACTGTTTTAGACACACAAATGTTTGTGTATCATTGCTGTGGGTGTAATATCAATAAATATGACATTATTATGTTGAATATTGGCATAAGTAAATGTAATGAGGGCAAAAGCGTCTGGACTTTCTTTGAAAAAATGTATGTATTTTGTCAACTGTATAAGTTATAATGATTATTTCTTCACAGTGTGACTCCCAAGACATATGAGAAGTGTTTTAGAGAGGAAAATGGTTTAGGTTTTACTGTTCTCTGTGATATCAATACATATCTGTCAGACTCATTTTCTGTTTTATTTATTTACTTGTCTTTAAGGTCCTACAACCATTTTTTAACATCAAGTGACCTCACTGCAGCCCAAATATTCTAATAACCCAGTTAGTCCTGAAAAAATGATGTTCATATCTTGACTGTAGACAACAGGGTTGATATTTTACAAGCTTTTTTATAAAATAAATCCAGACGGACAATGAACTGTAAAAATGGCCTTAGGGTTCAGTCTTAGCTGGGAGCAGAACTATTTATTCAAAGTATTTCTGATGTCACAGAAACCACTGAGAGTGAATCATTTGTTTTGGATGTTTTTGTTTCTGTGCTGACTGCTATCGGCTGTCAGAACTCTCTGCAGCGCTGCTGCCTTGAAAAGGAAGCGGCTGGTAAACAATAATGATATTAGTGATATTAGTTTCATAAAACGTCCCAGAATTCATGAATATGTATGTAGGATATTACTACAAAACTTCCTGCTCTTATTTTGTTTCCTTCTGTTATTCAAATTGCCAGAAGGAGGCTACACAGCGCTGTCGGCGAGTGATCAATGCAGTTCTTCATAATAAAATAAAACAAAAAACAGATACAACACGAGAATAAAAGTTACAGTGCAGTATAAGAAATTTAACATTTAAGAAGTCAACAACCATTTAAATGTGAAGTCTCTCTTTATAGGTGTTATAATGGACCAGGAGATTAGTTTTTTGCCACCTGCGTTCAGCTTTTCAACACACTCTTTTTTTCTGTTCTCACCAGTATGACATTTCTCCTAGGAGATCTTTTCTTACCAGAGACAACTTTAACCTTAGTAGCAGCAATGGCATCAATAACATTTGTAATTTTACAGTTGGAATTATCTAGAAGCTCAGTGATTCCAGAGAGGGTGGGTGTTGAATGAATAAATTCACTGGTGTTTTTAGTGATATACCATTTTCTGATTACCTTTGTTTGGACACCTTTGTGCACAGAAATACTGCCGTTGAAGAAAACAGAGGAATGATCAGAGAGAGCAACGTCAGTCACCACAACCTTGGAAATGTTTAGACCCTTGGAGATAATCAAGTCCAGAGTGTTCCCCTTATTGTGCGTGGGTTCTGTGACATGCTGAGTCAGTCCATAGTTCTCAAAAACACAACACAGTTTTTGGTCCCTGTGTCCTGGGAATTGTCAACATCCATCCATCCATCTTCATCCGCTTATCCGGAGTCGGTCGCAATTGTCAACAAAAAAAAGTTGAAATCACCAGCAATAATTACACAGTCAAAGTTAAAACAGATTATAGACAGCAGTTCAGTAAAGTCATCAAAGTAGGTTGCACAATATTTAGGTGGCCTGTAGATGTTTAAAAATATAGCTTAACTGAAGAGCCACATATTCCAAAGAAGCAAAATTTCCATAAGATATTTGTGTACATTGGAATTAGTTGTTAAACAAAATGGCAACTCCACCTCCTTTCTTATTCACTCTATTCTCGCTCATAAAACTGAAGCTGAGCTGACTCGATGAGAACAGCAGCACTGTTATGATGGTCTAATCAGGTTTCAGTTAAAAACATAAAATCTAGATTGTGATTAACAATACAATTATGGATTAAAAATGAGTTTTCTGCCAAAGACCTGACGTTTAGTAAGGCTAGTGTTAGTGTGTTTTAATGTTTTGGGACAGGCTGTAGCTGACGAGGAATGGATGCTAAATTTGCACTTAAGTGCTTATTCGCCATTCTTTTTCTATTACTTATGACAACATAAACTGAAGAAGAAATGAATACACAGGACCCGAGCTTGTTCTGGAAATAGTCATGAGTGCCACTAGGTGTGCAGCCTGGACCCGCCACATACCAGTTAATGCTTGCTGGATTTTGCACACAAGCATCCTTAGTTAGCTGCCATCCTGGCAGAGGTGCCTGGCGTTTTACTTTTTGAAAAGGAAGGGGTGTAAATTTGGTTTCAGCATCTAACAGCTGCTTCATCGGGTCAGTGAACTCCAACATGGGGATGGGGAAAGAGGGGAAAGGGTGAGTGGAGAGAGCAATGGATACTTAAAGGCGTCAGGGTTGGTAAGTGGGTTTGAGGGGTGTTGGATGGGTGAAAAGGAGGTTTGATATTCCTTGTCTCTGCTCTGTGGTCTACTGTGGTCAAATCTTTGCTCAGGTGGGGGCTGTGGTGGATCATTGCCACACTTTGTTATGTTCCTCTTGTTTAGATTTGTCTTGTCTCGTGTCCTTGGCCAAAGGAGCAGATGTGTAGAGCAGAAAGTAAAGTAGGTTAGAGGTGAACAGCTTTACTCCTGGCTTGTTAAGGAAAAGTCCATCTGCTTTAAAAAGATGTCTGCGGTCCCAGAAAATGTTAAAATTGTCAATGAACTGCAGAGAATGGACGGTCCATTCAGTTGAAAGCCATTTGTTTAGTGCAACAGTTGGCTGAATCAGCTCCTTCTAACTGGCAGTATAGGGCCACTGATAAGCACTACTGCGTTTAAGGTCTGACTGTGCTCAGCAGATCCATAAAGTCCATTTCCACATGATCCGTTCACTTCCATGTTTACTTCTAACCGGTGAATTTTGGTTTCCAGAAGTGCATTCTTCTGAATGAGTTTGTAGTAGTCATCCATGGAGAAGGGAGGCATCTTGTTGCTAATTAGCTTTAGCTAGAGTCACTGTAGGACAGGCTTGTGCTATTGGTAGGCCACGCTCATGCAGAAAAATGTTGAAATATGGCAATAATCTACTATGTCTAAAAAGAAATGTATAGTCCAGTGATTTATAAATATCCAAGAGCCGCTGCTCATAGTTTCTTTCAGAGGAAAAGCAAGATTGCAGGCAGAAAATGCAAGCAGAGGCAGGAGCAAGCAGCAAAGTGTCTGCACTGTAAGACGCAGGAAGCAGTAGCGCAAAACAGTTCTTCTCAGTTGCTTTGGCACATTTCTCAGATCAGAGATGACAATAATGTGTAACTTTGTCACATGGAATGTGCATTGTTCATTATACTATACTTACAGAGTGAACTGTTATATATGGACAACAACACAAAGCAGTTTCACTATCTTGGTATAAACAATGGCGTAAGGGCTTGTCAGTTTGATTGGGTCATTGGTATAAATACTTGCTTTGGACACATAAGCATATAATATATATATATATAATATTTAATAATATATAATAGTGTGTGTCATGTCCATGTTGATTTCACATAGCTAAAACAAACCTGAATTATTTAAATTAAAAGGCTAAAATAGGCTACACATCTGGCATGCCTATTATGGTGGAAATATGCACCACATATTTGTCCTTTCTCTGTACGACCTCAAACTTGTGTCTTAGGATACAGCTCTGGGAGATCGCTGACAGCCAAAATCAACCTCTAGTCCATGTTCCGTTTGTGGATCCATGTGTATTCTGTGTTTAATTTTCTGTTTTTTTTAAGACACGTGAATGCACCTCAAAGTTTATCAAGTTCAACTTTGACCGCGGCACATGCAAGAGCTGTCGCAGTCAAAGTTGAACCATGTTGAACTTTGACCGTGGCACGAGCAAGTTTCATAGTGCAGTGGGTTTCTTGCACGTACAATGTCCATCACCCATCAGGCGTCATGTTTCATCTGATCATGGTCTGACTTGGCCCTCATTCACGTATGATCAAAGTTTGTGAATCTTAACAATTCTTTTGGACTTCATCCTTACCAGATCCTTACAAGTATGCAAGGGACACATTCATGTATGTAAAAGGGTCACGCACTGTTTGTCCTCAGTTTCATGTGTCTTTATCAGATCAGCTTATCTATCTAAAACCTAATTTAGAAAGTGATTAATGTTGTTGTTAGTAAATACTGTACTGATTCATGATTTTATGATTCAATTTATTATACTGCTAAATACTCCAAAATGCAGATGTTCCACTCAGTCATATTATGTAGATTACAATCAAAAACAAGCCTCTTCAGATCACTCACTCATTACTGTGTCATTCAGGGTACAAGAGCCTGACTCCTTGTACTCCACCGTTGAAGACTAGAGCTTCTCTTGATGAGCCTCTGTGGTGATTGTACACATTAATTTGTTCTGTTGGACAATTACTGTGCCAGTTTATAATTCAAGGGAGATTGTGTGTGTGTGTGCGTGTGTGTGTGTGTGTGCGCGCGTGTGTGTGTGTGTGTGTATGTGAAGCTGTGTGACATTGCATACATTTGCGGTGATACAGATTTGCGCAGACAGTGCTCGTCATTCTCCGTGTCACTAGAGCATCTGCTTGCACACTCCTCCAGGCTCTGTGTATCAATCAACAGCAGCTGGTTATTACAGCAAAAGGAGGAAAGCTGGCTCGTCTGTTTAGGCTTCAACAGGCTCCAGCTGAAGCCTCAGTGGTCTGACTTCTCCACCTTCTTTCTTTTAAATTTAAGACTTGCCCTGTAACAAAACACTGGCATTTTGTGTGGTTGACAATCTTCATTTTTTTCTCAGGGCGAATGCAATATTCTGAGCATATGATTCCAATAAATCTCAGTGCTATTGGATTTATAGTATCAGGGCCATTCATACAGTGTCTGATCAAATGTGACAGACAGTTATACAATATTATATAATACTTTTGTAATTTTCTCATATTGTTCGATGCAATTTTTCACCTTTTTACATTTTTTTTCTTAACAGAAAAACACATGGGGCACTGCAATTATTTCAAAGCAAACACTATTTTTTTGGCACAGTTCTGAAAAAGCATCCCTTGCCACTTGAATTAGCTTACACTGCCAAGGTTTAACAACACAGCAATACACACTGCACACCATACAAGAGGTTCCACCCATCAACAAAACAGATTTCTTAATAAAGCTCACCAGCTTCCAGAAATGTGTCTTTATGGAAAAATGATTAAAATGTGCTCAAAGTTACCTCCACAATTATTTATCATCTATATTAACAACAGCAGATGCACATTTCTCCTGGAGTGCCTGTTTTTTTTTAATCCACAGTGATCCATTTCCAGATAAACATGCTTAGAGCAGGAAATGCATTTTTACCACATTTCACCCAATGAACAAGCAAATCCTTTCTGTGACTTCTATCTCAAAATGATTAAATGAGCCATGCACGTTTCCCTCTGCATGGTGTAATTTAAATTTTCAACATCGTAGATATACGTCAAGCTGTCAAACTGTCTAAATGTTAAATATCACCTTCAGAGGAAATATACTAAATTAAACTAGCTGGGAGAGATTACAGAACACTCAAGTGTGTCATCATTGGCTATTAAGGCTCAACACAAAACATCAGTTGGTAAACAATGGGATGGACCATTGTGATACAAATCAATGTTTCTGCCATATGCTGCATGAGAAACAACACGCATAGGTTGGTGAACTTTAAAAAGGTCACTGTCAAAGATCGTACTGCTAACAACACACGAAGATAAGATGCAAATGAAAGGGCTCCAGATGACCCTTTGCTGCATGCTCTGCGTGCACGAGCCTATTAATGCAGACAATGTAACAGAGGTTCAAGTCCAAGTCAAGACAGAATCCAAATGACAGATTCAATACCAAGAAAGAAAAATAAGAATCTTCTTTAAGACAACTTACTTACCTATTCATAATTTAAGGGATGTAAAAGACAGGATGTCTTCTTTTTTAAATTTTATTATTATTATTATTATTATTATTATAAATAATAATAATAACTTTATTTTTATCATCTTTAAAAAACAAGTTTACAAAGTACTTTGATAGACAAGCAAGGCATCAGAGGTCAGTAAAATAAGAGACAGCTAAACAGTGGGGCCAAAAAGCACAAAACAAGGACAAAATAAGCACATGCAGTATATACAGAACAGAGATCAATAGCAATAACAGATACAGATCAAAAGGAACAATACAATGAGACAATAAAAAGGGAATAAAAGCAAGTCTATAAAAATTATTTTGAGAAGTGATTTAAAAGAGTCCACCGATTCTGCGAGCCTTATGTTATCTTATTAAGATGATCATTTTGCTTCATTATTATTTGAATTATCCAATGGCCAAGTCCGATATACCAACAAGTCCAATACTAGCCTGAGACTCCGGACTCAAGTACTACAGCCCTGCTTAAATATACAAACTATGCAAGAAAGTCATAATGGAGCAGAGCTTCACTCAGGTTTGAAAAAAACAGAAGTAATAGAAGGGTCTTTTAGTGTTACAGGTAAAAGCATGTTAGCACTGCTAGATTTTAGTCTCATTTTGAACAATTGTTTTCGTGGATCCCAAGCTTCAGCCAATGCAGAACAGTGACTTAGAGATCTTAGAATGCAAGATTGTTTGTGTGAAATCTGGGTGTTCACAAAGCTACAATACAAACTTCAGCTCATCAAATATTTTTGCCTGACATTAGCTTGTCTATGATGTTGTTTTAAGCTCTTAAGGATTCAGATGGCAGAGCAGAAAATGTAAATACACCCAAAGATTTCTCCTTGTGTGACTTGGATTTGACATTCACGTGTCATAACATGTAAATGTCGGACTCCGTAGATTTTTTGAAAAGCATTGTAGCTGAGGCGACTTTTCATTATTCTAACTTAACAAGTTTAAGGCACTAATACATTTCAAGGGCAATATTTGGAAACCACAAGATTATTACATGTCATTCAGCTGACGCTTTTATCTAAAGCGACTTACAATTTCTATATATGTCAGAGGTCGCACGCCTCTGTAACAACTAGAGGATAAGTGTCTTTCTCAGGGATAATTGGTTGATGCATCGCAGTGGGAATCGAACCCAGGTCTCCCACACCAAAAGCATGTGTCATATCCACTGCTCCATCACCAACCCTAGATGAGTCCGGGAGAGCAGAATTATAGTTTAATTTCTATTTTGTTCTAAGCAAATAGGCCAAAAGTGTGTGAATGAAATAGATTCAATTAAATTATTACATTCACTGCAGCAAATCTATGGCACTTGTTTACAGAGAATCATGCAAAGAATAGCTAATATTACTGTATTTTCATGTATTCTTTCATTTCTGTTTGGAGATGTGCCAAGTGGATCTTTCGTTGATTCCACATTCAAGTACTTGTAACAAAAGCACATCATTAGGGATGAAAGTTAATGTTTTTACATCTGATTCATCATGAATCAACTATTGTCTAATTATGTTTTGATATTCAGTTGACAATCTAAAGGTCAGTACGTGTTTTACAATTTGCATACAGATCATAAATAGACATAAAACAAGTGGGAGTCATTTGGAGGAGGACTTCTCTCTCTCTCTCTCTCTTTTTCGTGTTTGTGTTTGTGTGTGTGTGTGTGTGTGTGTGTGTGTGTGTGTGTGTGTGTGTGTGTGTGTGTGTTGCTATTGCTGCTGCTGTCAGCCACACCTCCAAAGATGAATCCAGATGGCTGGAAAATGGATCAAATGTTCTTCCTGTCTCCTCTATGTGTTTTTCTGTGATATCAAATCAGTGTGTCTGTTATTGTTCCACTTCATCATAAGAGATATTCCACAGCCTGACTGGTCTCTCAATTAAAACATGCTCTACACATTACGATAGCCATACAAAATTGTATATTGTCACACTGTATTACTTAATATTGTGTGAGCACATGTTGTTTGGACTATTGTGTCTGTGGGAATTGCACATAGGATTACATTAGGCCGGGGGCACATAGTCCTACGCTCTTCTATTGGCACTTACCCACTAGTACCAGCTCAGGTCAGCTCGGCTTGCCTTGAGTCGGCCGTGCCCTGTCCTCCTTTTTCCATTGCAGATTTAGTACCGCCTCATGCATTAGGCGAGTTTGCTGGTTGTCATAGCGACGCCTTGGGAAACTGCCATGACCTGATTAGTGATGATTAATTATTCTCTCTGACCAATCTGCAGGTTTCTACGTTACCTTTTCGTAACGACTCAACTTGCCTGGAACCTCGACGGAGGTGAAATTAAAAAAAGGACCTATTAGCAGGTACCAGTTACTTTTTTTCATATTGGAAAACCAAAAAAGGCGAGTAGAGTCGAGACAAGTCAAGCAGGTACCATGTAATGGAAAAATGCCATTTGTCATCAGGGAAACATTTTGCACATCTTTAACAGCGTATATACTTTTACACTTTTCTTGGTCTCAGTAATGCAAATGACTACAACATTGTTTTCTTTGTAGCTGTAGAGGATATATTCCTACATGTCCTAAATGAATGTAAGAAATTGCAAAAATCAGAACATCAGAATGATCAATGATATTATAACCTTAAGGCAAGATAGTTTGTCAAAGGTTGCCTCCAATCTTTGGTAGCTAGCAACCTGAAACCCCAGAGCACTCTCAAATAGGCTAACAAATCCCAATTTAAACTGGGAACAAAGCTGGAACTATGCCAAAATATATTGGCCTAACTATGGTAACCATGCATGTCAAAGTGAGGACACCAAGGTTGTTTGATTGACTGGGCCTTCTAATTAACTGTCTGTTTGAGGAACAGCTCAGGGTGCAAAACTATGCTTATCTAAGCAAACCACTCCTTTGATGAGATTTCTCATCAATGTCAAGCATGTGTAAAGTAATGAGACTTCACAAGCTGGTTGAATCAATTGAACTCAAATCCATCAAATTCCAAACTTGTGTAATATCCACAATGTTGCATTTTTGGACTCTGGCTTTGTTCTTTGGTTGAAAACAAACAGCACAGCATTCTACCAGTAAGAACACATCAAATACATTATACAGTGTACTGCCAGTGTTAGGACATTTTAATAAGAAATGGTTACATGTGAAAGGCCAACTAAGTGGAGAAATTGTTTTGTCCTGAATGTCATGTCTCACCCACCTCACATTCTCATCTGCTCAGACATCCAAAGTAATAGTCCCATTTACCTTTTCACTACCCTCTCCTAAATGTGCCCCAAATCTGTAATTTGATTTGGAACCTTTTGGTTAGTAGCTGCTTTTCATTATCAGCATTGGCGGTTCACACTCCAAAGAGAAGCTGGCACATTATCTAAGCAAGTACCCACTCTTAATGTCTCCCCCACCCCTCTGCTGATCTGCTAATCAGCCACTGATAGCATGAGCTTGAATAGGCACCATCAATGACAGTGCCTCCAATAATCTCTTTTAGCTCTTTTAAGCTCTTTTCCGAACAATAACATTCAGGAATATGTTGCACTAAATGAAGCATGTACGCATCTGTCTTAAGGATTCAGATTTCAAATTTCATTCATTTTCACTCATTTCATTTGTATGCTGGGCCGTAAACAACAAGAAGCTGGTGACATCGGTACTTGGCCAGTGTGAACCTGGCCCTTTTATTTGTTGCACAGCAGATTTAATTGTATCAGTGGGAGGCAAAAGCAGAGAATGAATGTAGGTTGTCACTCTTCCTTGTTACACTGTGCTTGTAACTGATACTAAACCAGCAGCAAGGAATATTATTCGAACATCACAGCCCTAAATAGACATCTCTCATTATGCTTATTACACTGTACAACAACATTGTTGTGTGACAGCGTGGTTTGGGAATCCATGATGCGTCAAATTAAAGACTAGTTAAGGAGAATGTGATTTGTTCAGTTATACATATCATGAATATGTACTTGTAATATCTGATTATGTATTACCTCAGACAAAAGACTTTCTATTGAGGCCACAAATCTTGCTTGGTGGCTTCATACAGTACGTCTGATAGAACTGCCGGTGTTATGACTCTAATTGTAGTTATTCTAAACACAGTACACCATATGGCAAGCATGACAGCCAAGCAGCCAACTACAAGCCAACAGTCAGTAAGTGTTAAGTTTTAACCACATAGACAGTGCACCAGTCTAACTGGTATCTACTGTTAAATAAATGAGTAACGAATGATTAGCTAACCATTCTTTACTCATTCATTTAACAGTAGCTACCAGTCTGTTTACCAGTAACTAATCATTAGTGCTTGAATCAGTCAATCAGTAACTAATCATTAGCTAACCATTCATTCCTCATTTGGTCCTAAGTAACTACCTACATTTTGTGTACCTTATTATAAAATCTTACTCTAATATTTTCAGGGTATGAAATAAATACTATAAATTCCGCAAGTATCACAGTCTGGCTCCTATGTTAGATAGGACTCATTAGATGGGGATCAACCAGCTTATTCCCCTTCATTTGATTTACAATGGCCTATCTCTGTTTGTGAAATTTGCCTACATGATGGTGCTGTCAGATATAACCAAGATAAAGTGTTGGTGCTGTGTCGGGCATATCTAGGGATTCACTCTGTGTAATTATGGCTAAATCTTGTTTCCTCATATACCCAGCCACTGGTTTTATCCCCATGTATCTTCTCTCTCTGGGTACATACCAGAATTTGGATTGGATGATTAACTCATAAGAGATATGAGAAAAGCTAAAACACATGAATCATTTATTCAAGTCTAGGGTGACTTTACTTCCTCTGTTGTCTTTGTGACTTTTTTATTGCTTGCTATTTTGAGAGCTGCTCTCTCACAGTTTATAATTCCTGCATGTTACCTGGATTTTGTGTATCTGCTTACTCCCTGCCTGCAATTGTTTTCTGTTTTTAGACTGATAACTTTTGTATGACCTACTGCTCTTCAGTAAAAAAAAACTGTCCTTGTGTCCTGTGTCCCTTTCTGCACTTTAGTCTTAGTTTATGCTCAAACGTTACAGAATCAGCAAACAAACAGCGGTCTCCAGAGTCAACTTTTTTTTTTTTTGGTGTGGCTGGGTTAGCTCAGTTGGTAGAGCAGGTGCATATATATAGAGGTTTACTCCTCGACGCAGTAGCTGTGGGTTCCACTCCAACCTGCAGCCCTTTGCTGCATGTCACTCCCCCTCTCTCTCCCCTTCCATGTCTTCATCTGTCCAATGGAAATAAAGGCCTACAAATGCTGCAAAAATCTTTAAAAAATATTTGTTTTGACCCAACAATCCATCCATCTTCCCACTCTGTGTACTCCATCATAATTCCTATGGCTACTTGAGAGATTTGTCACTTGAACATAGACATATGTCATTTTGAGGAATTTTCTTATAGGACTTCTGTCATTTTCTTGGGAGGACAGTTGAAATCTTTGAAGTGTTAAAGCTCACAGTCATTCTTGACTCATTCCACTTCATGGGGAGGAGTGTACTCTAAGTGCTACTTGAAATGCAAAAAATGAAGAGTAAAACATAGATTAATTTACCTTGACTGCAATTTCACAACTGCCCTTTGTTATTGAACTGATGAGTATGTTTTTAATATATGAATCAAAAAACCTTACAGTATGTAAGTGGTAAGATGCCTTTTCACAGGGGATGCAGTTGAAAGTTATTCTCTTGAATGAAGCTATTAGCATACCTGCTTCCTCTCTTGCTCTGTTTTTAATATATTGTATACTGTATGTGTATTGAAGAGTAACCAACCTGCAAACCCCAATCTGTGGTGACATCACTTGGCACCAAAGATCAGCCAATAAATAGATAGACTATTCTCTAACTGCTGTCTGCAGTAGATACCAAGGTTTTCACAGATTTGAGTTACATATAACATAAACTCCTTGTCTGTGTCTGGATGTCTGCATGGTTTACACTAAATCTGCTTAGTGTCAAGATTGTTATTATGTTTAAATATTCCAAAAACTCTGGGTCTTGGCAGGAGACAGGACCCAAGTCTGGGCCTGATATGTCAGAGGTGAAAAATTGACATGCCAATCCACCACTCTGACTTCCACAACTTGACTTACTCTGCTGCATTGAATCAACATCACAGTACATGCTGCACTACATATTATGTACTGCAGCATCATCCAGTATTAACATTGTGGGGAGACTAAATTAATAATATGTGTTTTAGATTTTAATAACTGTTACTAACTTTTATTGCTCTTTGTTTTTATCTTACAGTAAGCAAAATCGGTTATCCAGGTAACTGATTTGTATCAACTGGGAAAAGAAGCCAATCCTGAAAAAGACTGAAGGCTTGACAGGTGTGGTGGAGGTTGTGTGTTTACCGGCACCAAACTGTATTAACAGCTAGAGTGACACTTTCATTAGATTAACAAGAGGTTGTCTTAAATGGAATGTGTGTGTGTGTGTGTGGGGGGTGTGTGTGTGTGTGTGTGTGTGTGTTTTGTGTGTCTGTGGGTGTGGGTGTGGGTGAGTGGGTGGGTGTGCGTGCGTGCGTGCGTGTGTGTGGGTGCAAGGGATGAACAGGTATCAGCAGCTGTTTATGTAATAAAATTGCGAGGCGACTTTGGGCACTAAATAAATGTTATTTATTGCTCAGGTTAGCATTTTGACAATGTAATCCTTTTAAAATTGCATTTTAAAGGTGCAGTTTTTCAGTTAGTCATTGGCTCTTTGTCTATGGAGTTCAGAGGCTACAATTCCGTGACTGAAAGCTCAGGTTAACGGAACACAATACTGCATTTTTTCTACCATTTTGCTTTTTAAATGCCCATGAAACATTTCATTGTTAAACACCTGTAATCCAGATATCTCCTTTGGTGCACAGTAGGGTTTCAAAATACTAAACTCAATTAAACCAGAACCATGGAGCGTCAGGCACCCCACCTCATGAAATGTCACATGTGGTTAAAACATTGTCAGTGGTGCATCACAAGATGTGCCTGCTATTTGAGGTTAAAAACAGCTAACTACAACTAACTATAACTATAACTATATATACATAACAATAAAGAACGTTAAAATTAAGGTTCGGCATACACATTAACATTGGATTAAATTTCTGTGTGGTATTTAAAAATGAAATACACACAAATCAACTAATTACCACAAACTGCATGTTCCATCAACCAAATAAATAATTAGCCCACGGGTAAACAGCCATGGTGTTCATCCATCCATAAATGCCGATTTTTATCTATAAATGTGAGTGTCCTCACCTCTCTAACAATTTAAATTGAAGCTGGCTGGGAGCTGATTAAAATCAAAAAACCTTATGTGAGCGGTAAGATGCCTTTTCACATGAGACGCAGTTGAAAATCATTCTATTAGCCTACCTGCTTCATCTCTTGCTCTGCATCATACCCCCATCTCATCGTACCAGAAATGGGCATGCAGTAAGAAATTTGTGCGTGCAGGGAGCAAATCTTTCACTTGTAAATTAAAGGAGACACTATGCTTAAAAATGTGCCTCTCTCCACACTGCACATCAAATTTAAATGACTTTAGAAAGCGTTTATTCCTCGACTTATTTTTGCACTTTATCATACCATGTGCATTCAAGGCTGACCAGATTTTAAGAAGTGCATTTTGCTCATAAAAGAACTACACGTTCACACTATTAAGCTTGAGGTGTCTCGCGAGACGGTTAGAGTGTTTTCTTTTTCTGCTACACTGTTAACACCTAAGTCACTTTTGATTGAATATGTAGGAAAATGCTGTATACTAGCCTCTGCTATTTTGGGACTTTATTGACTTTGATTTATCAAGGATTTGATTTGGAGGACATTATTCCTGCATACTCTGCTGGCATACAGCAGCATGTTGGGAATTGTAGCATCATTTTATTTTCTCTGTAAACAGCAAATTCTGCACCCCTGACAGTCAATAAGCCAGGACAGACACAAGACTACTGCTTATAAGCTACAACAGCTCCCCAACATCACCTGTGTTACAAAGAGAGATTTGTGAAATAGATTTTATAATTGTCATTCTGCTATGAGCCAGTCGTGACAGGTGTGCCAAAGTTGATTCTGCCAACCTAATTATTAATGGAAACACAGAGAAAAGTCACTGTCAAGACTGCAGCTATAATTTTGTAATAGAAATTGAGGCAATTGTAATTGCAAGGCAATCTCATAAAACAAATGTGTAATGACTCCATTAGTTGATAGTGTGTCTCATCGTCCTAAAAAATGAACAATAACTGTGTGTACATGCAAAGTGGATTAAGAATACAGGTTTTAGATGCTGGTAATTAATAAACAATGTATAGAGTACACCATTGTTATGTAACAAAAATGATAATAAATGCAACTTATGTTAACATACAAACCACACGTGTCTGTGTCACCAGTATAGACATTTTCATTATAAAACATTATATTATAATTATAATACCTGTGCCATTCATTACACATCGGATTGCCTCATTCAAATGCTATTTTTATTAATATATACACTTTTATGAGAGGGTTAGCAGAAAGAAAAGGTGTTTTATGTACAATGCATCAATATCTCAGCTCCCACTGCTATATCTAACGCTCATTTTCAAGTGATTCCACATTGTTAGGCCTGGGAGCTTGTCCAAGCTATTAAAAGTGGGATTTAGCATCAAATGCACCATTGGTAATATTTAAGTGTCATTTGTCCATAGAATTAAGAATAAAATTAAATCCCTCTGTGCTGGTCTGATGTGGCTTATCTTTGAAACTTGGTTATTATAGTCCAGATGACTGAAGTTATCCTCTCTATAAGGCTTAAGATAAACTAAAAGGCACATCCGCTCCCTCACATCCTGGAAAAAATACACGGCCTTGCCTATTTTACTGACATGAGAGTGCCACCTGCTGATCTCAAGCATGTCCAGCGGCCATCAATAAAAAAAAAACCTTTAATAGGTAAACAGCAGCTTCAGCTGGTTTTAAAACAATTTATTATGCTACTGCTTATTGTTACAGCTCTTTAATCATCTGAGGAAGCAAAAGTGAAATATTAGAGACAAATGCACTGTATGCACCAAGTGTGCGATTATAAGTTTCTTTTATGCAGCCTGTTAATGATGAAGGAGCTGCGGAGATGTTCCATGTTTATAAGGAAAAGTGTTACAGGAGACATGAACACAGGGCTAGCCACAGCCATGAATAAACTCAGGAAAACACCTTGAAGACAAAGACATTGGGAGAAAGGAGCAGAGGATTTTTTCCAATTAGAGACCATGTTGTTTCTTTTCAATGTTAATGTGTAGATACTGGACATATTTCACACAACAGGCAAAAGGAACAAACGCGCTTTGATTTTTATTGTTGACTTGACAAAATAATAAACTTTATGTTCGTTTTTATGTACCTCTTTAAATGTACAAAGTCACTTGATATCCATCGTCCACTGCCGAATGGAACAGCAGATATTTTAAATAAAATAATGATTTATAGTGAATGTCAATGTTCATCTAATTGCATAAATGTAGTTGTGTGTACTGTCTATTCCTGTGCCTGCTATTGTCTACTCCTGCTGGTAATATAAAAGACACATAGTCTTTTGTTTTCATTGGGAGAAGAGGGCTGGTTGCTTGGCAACACAGCATGCCTATATAATTAAACCAAACATAACAAGAATAATAATAATAATAACAATATTAATATATATAATAATAATAATATATATTCCAATACAAGGTATATAAGTAATGTGGTTTATTTGATATCAGCACGGAAAGGTATGACAATAATAAACATGTAACAATGCTGTCAAATTTCACCTTTCACTGCAACTTGAAAAATGAGTATGGTATATTGATTTATGCTTCAAAGCAAATATCACAATAGCTGATGAACCAGATACTCTCATTTATTAAAGTGACACTGGTTGTTCCTCCCAGGCCTGCATTAATGTGGGCTTTGGTTGCCACTGAAATATAAATAATGTTTGCATTTTGCTTTGTTATTTTGAATGTTTGGTTATTCATTTTACCAAGCCCACGTTTCAATGGTTTGCCATTTAGAAATCAAGACACAAGATGAAGAGCTCTCTTTTCACTAGTGATGTCTTACATTGTTTGCCATCAGTGTGTGCATTTTCTTCTACCTACAGCTGTTTCTCATGAATTTACATTGAATGTAAGACAGCTACTTACTGTAGTAAACACTCACTTTGGGCCTAATACCAGACATAGTGTCAAACATAACTATGCACATATCTACTGACCAGCCTAGAAACATTTTCTCACACAACAAAAACATTATAAAGTAATGCTGCAACACCTTAACCCATCATGAAGCCTGGGAACAAATTTAGATATGTGGAGAAGGCTAAGAGCTAGAGCCTGGATATGAATGGGAATATTTGTTTAGTTACTTTTTTGTTTCATATAAGAGTTGCAATAATTAACTGCTGTGACATTTATACCAGCCATTTGGTTTTCTAGATATGTTACAGTACAAGGCCGAACATCTGAGACTCTAAAAATAAACCATAACAAAGGTTTACAGCTAAAAAGCTAGCCATTTTGGACTGTCCAGTTCCCATTCCCTTAAAGGTCAATACTGTCAAGAGGTCAAGACGGTTTGACATTGGTCACCTGTGTAAATTTGTGGGTTATAAATTTGCGGGTATAATCAAGTATAAAACAAAATGTGCATACTTTGCTCCTGCCATACTTTAATGAATATTTGGTTCTGTTTTAATTGCTGGTGTAAGCAGGCCTGTATATACAAATAACTATAATATACAGTAGTGCCCTCTGGTTGCCTGGCAACTTCACAATGATGACTCCAGGAAATTACTAGGCTGGCCAGGAAATAACAATGACATTGTTACACTTTTGTATGCATTAAAGTGCTCAAATGCTTTTTTTGGCTTTTTCCATTTTCTTTATTGTGTTAAATATCTTTTTTGTGCGCGTTATAGGTTTACAAAGTGCAATAGCCCAAAGTCCACCCCAAAGGCACTAACCATCTCCAACAGAAAACACTGTTCACAAACTGCACTATTGTAGTTCAGCCTTTACTTCCATAAAGTAATTTTGTTACACACGTTATAATGCTCGCCGAGCTGCTAGTGTGGCACGCCCTCATACTCTGCTTCTGATTAGCTAGTAGCCCTTACCTAGCGTGTGCAACTCCCAACAAAGATGGAACAGAAGTGAGATGCCTCACTCTGTAGCTAAAACAGAGAGCTCAAAACCCAAGGTGAAATAAGGAATAAAACAAAAATATAGTGTTTCTTTAATTGAACCTATGCTGGTACAACCTCTAAATACCATTATGAACCTGAAAATGAGCATGATATGAGCACTTTAAACAAATAAGGTTAATTATTGCGTTAATTAATGAGATGTGAAAGTTGCCGGCAGGTGCATTTTATTACCTTTGAACAGAACCGGGTTAGCTGTTTCTTACTGTTTCCAGTCTTTGTACTATGCTAAGCTAACCAGCTCCTGTTGGTAGATTCACATATACTGTATGTACACAATCTCATAAACTAACTGTATATGAGAAGGCCAAGAAGCATTTTTCCCAAAATGAAAATAATTACATGGCCTTAATTTCAAATGACTTGTTTACATATTGTACATAAGAATTTCTTGAATTCCATTTCTTGAATTGACTGTACTGGAAGGGAATGTACAGTAGTGTGAACATCTATTCTTCAGCATCTTGTTTTGGCATAAATGGAGCAAGGCAGTCTCATGTGTAAACTGATTTAGGCAGCAGCGAGTGTTAAAGTGTTGCAATGTAGGCTAAAGGAGAGGATGCTCAGGATCCTCTTATGCACCTAATAGCTGCCGAGTGATTTAAGGGGAGGCACTAATTCAAGGGATTTATCACACGATGGATGGGAGCTGATGTGTTAAGAGACCTAGGTGGGCCCTAGACAGCAGTCATAAATCTTGGTTCATGCATGAAACTACAAACATATCTACATCTCTCATTTCACCACATGAAATTACCTGTAAAATCTGATGAAACAGACCAAAGCCCATTCCACGGATCACTTAAGGAGGGACAGCCATTTTCAACCCAATTTCTGCAATCTAATTGGAGCACTGCCTTGGAATCTGAAGTGGAGCGGTACTAGAGAAGCATTACTCACACGGAAATGCATGCCATATCAGGCTAATGGTGTCCTGGTCTGCATGTACAGAAACATGATGAGTAAATTACAGATGTGGAGGTGCCACCACACATTTTTCATTTCAGTGAGAGACTGTGTTTAATAGTGATCTTTGTTTTAATGTGTGTGTGTGTGTGTGTGTGTGTGTGTGTGTGTGTGCAATTGTGTGTGCAATTGTGTGCAAAAGTCTATTGGTAGCTAGGGCAGGCTGCTGTAATAGGTGAAGTGCTTGGCATGGTGGTGTTCTCTGTCAGTAAATATAACTAAATGCCATTTAGTCTTCTTGATGTGTGATCTTTCTTGGCAGACATATTGTTGTGATATTGGTGTCGCATGTTGACGTGCAAGTAATTTAGTTTTGTGAAGTGAGATTTTGCTGTTGCTCTTGTTTTCATTCAAAAACCGACACAAAGCTTTAAAACATCTGCACTTCAACTTAAAAAAGCCCAGACCACATAACAATTGTTTTAAATGGCCTACTCACAATGCTCAAAATTAATAGGAGTGATATGTTAAAGAAGAGGTATACTGAAATAAATAAATAAAAAAAGAAGAAAAATAATGGGTCAATAACAGTCCATTTTTCTTTGTTGTACTTTTCAATTATATGTACTTATCCAAACATGCCATAACAAGGATGGAAAAGACATGGAAACTGAAATTATAAAAATAATAAATAATAAAGAAAATAAAAAAGAAAGAAAGCATTCCCTCTACACCATATGTCTCATTCATGTATTGCTACCCTACACCTACATCACACTATAACACTCCATGAATATTTATCACTTATCTTTGTAAAAGTGTCGAGGTTTTCTGTTAAATAGCATGTCAACAAAACACGCCCTGTTCATTTGTCTTGACTATAGGCAAACTCATAAAACACTGCAGAAAATAAACACCTGGCTGGTAAACTGTTAGATAATGAATGTTACACCAGCTTTTCATTTTTCATGCTGTTGTATAAGTCTATAGATGTTAATTACTTTGGCCTTCATCTGGATTCTCCTCACTGTAGCATGCTGCTTTGGGCATCTGAGGGGCAGATTTGAGAAACTATGCAATTATAGAATAAAGTTTTGCAAGTATTCATTGTAGTTAACTGAGGGCATAGCGAGTGTGGTGGAATGCTATACGATCATTTGAGATTTGTATAAATAAAATGTACCACACAAATTGGTGGAATTGGCCCTGAGCAGATACCAAGCGGCTTCTTCAAGGCCTCAAACAGCTCATCACTTGGGCAAGAATGAGCTTCAAGTCTCTGAAATCCAGGTCCTTGGTCTTGTGGAAAGTAAAAGTAGCTGATCAGTTCCGCACCAGACAACAGTCACCAGAATTCCTACAGTGTCAGAAGAGCCAGTGAAAAGCCTGGGCAAGCTCTTCACTGACAGCTGGAAGGACAGCACTGCACGGCAGGGCACCACAGAGGACCTCGACACATGGCTCTCGGCAGTGGACAAGTCAGGGCTTCCTGGAAAGTTTAAGGCCTGGATCTACCAGCATGGCATCCTAACTCATCTCCTCTGATCACTGCTAAGTCCCAATTACCACCGTGGAGGGCTTGGAGCGGAAGGTCAGCAGATTTCTGTGCAGGTGGCTGGGCCTGCCACAGAGCCTAAGCAGCATTGCTTTCTTTGACCAAAACAACAAGCTACAGCTTCTCTTTAGCTGTCTGGCAGAGAAGTTCAAGGTAACCCGAGCCAGAGAAGTCCCGCTCTACCGAGACTCAGTTGACACCAAGGTCTTCTCAGCAGGGTTTAAGGTCAGAACAGGGTGGAGGAACAGGCGGAGGAACGGGCGGAGGAACGGGCGGAGGAACGGGCGGAGGAACGGGCGGAGGCAAGGCTGCGGCACAGCACCCTGGTGGGAACAGTGGCTACTAGGCAGGCCGGGATTGGTAGCAATCCAAAGCTGTGCTACAGCAAAGCCAGAGGAAAGGAGAAGGGGAAGCTTTTCCAGGAGGAGGTATGAGGAAGTTAAGGTTCAGGAAGCTCGCTATAGCAGAGTGGTGGGCAGGTCCAAGCAGGGGACCTGGACCAGGTGGGAGCATAAAGCTGGCCATAAGATCAAATAGGCAGAACATTGGAAGGCTGGTGGACTTACCTGCTTGCCAATTCTTCTGGTACAATTCTGGTACAGGACAGACCTAAAATATCAAAAATGCTTTACTAGCATCGTTAACCCTTGTGGGGTGTCTGCAGTGTGCAGTCATTGAAAATAATTTATTTTTATGTTCTTCACAGAAAATGAACCAAGGCCAATGAGTCTGAGTTAGCAAAAATAATAAATACCATAATTTTTCTTTTAGAAAACAACGAGCAACCAACATACAAGAGTTTATTATACTAGTCTTTATGATAAACATCAATAATTATAACCATCAAAAAGTGGATCAAATCGACCGCAGCACACACAACAGAGGTTGTTGTCAAAAAATAAAACATTTGAATTCAATAAATGAAAAATCTTCTCTTACATTCCTACAGCCAAAATTAGACAAATATGTTTTACTTGAAGCTGCATTATAAATATTTTTTTTTTTTATATTAGGCTTAACATTGAATTAACAAAACAATGAAGGAATTTTGTACAAAAGGCCAAAAGCCTCATAATAGCTTCAGTTTAACTTTTGAATGCATTTTTAAATAAAAAGAGGACTGTGGATTTGTCCCCAATCTGTTTTCTGCTTTAAGAATGGCTCGTTTCATTGCTAGTATGGACAAGAGGAACAATTACAGCAACTCTTGAAATGTATATGGGCATGCATGTATTAGTGTGAGACAGACTTGAAAAAATATGAACTTGTGCTCTAATTAAAATGTTTTTATATTCAATATCTTGTATCCGTGGTTCCAACTATTGAGATAGTTATACAATAGAATTGGATTAGACCATAGACTAGACCAATACTTTGGAAATGTTTTGAGCTTTCGTGCTTTTATTTTGAAGGCCCTCAATCAGAGTGACTTCACGGTTGATGAAAAAACGGAAATGTTGCTAGTTAGTAAAAGTGTTCCGTCTGTTCTCATAACTGGTATGACTTGTCGGACAGAGTTTTTCAGCTTAGTGTTAACGTGGGCTGTCTTCTTGTAATGGCAATTATTCTGTTTGTTGTCTTTATACTTGTAGCTTCTATTCACGACTGTGGTGAGTAACCGTGTGCCAAAATGTTTGTCAACATTACTTATCATATGAATTATAACATGGTTTGTCAACATTAAACTGCAATGGGTTGGACTTTTGTCAAAGGCCGCCACTACTGCCCTGTCTTTTATTTACTTACCAAGCATGTCTGTAGCTACCACATATCTTTATACATTGTCTTTAACGTTATATTGTAATTTTAATTATTCTACACACAGCTGTGTTTCGTTGCATTTTATATAAGAACCATGGAAATAATAAAATTGTGTGTGTGTGTGTGTGCGTGTGCGTGTGCGTGTGCGTGTGTGTGTGTGTGTGTGCGCGTGTGTGTGCGTGTAGATGCGTGTGCGCTGCAGAAGTGTGTGCTGTGGGGCTATGGTCCTGAGGGTGCACTGGTGACCCTCTACTGCGTGTCACTGATTGCAAAACGGCCTGCACAATTTCTGTTAAATGAGTTCCTCCCCAGGCTACTAATAGGTCAACTGGAAAATCACAGATTTAGTTGTGATTTAGTTCACATGGTGTTCTGCAGAAGTCTCCAGAAAATCGGGTACATTTTATTCATCAAGATAAATTACAGTCTGTACACCCTTCTTTCCTGAAACCCTCGAAAAAAGCTGTGCTGTGGGAAAAAAACTTTATGGTCCTGGAGCAAGGCGTATCCCTCAGCTTTAGATTACCGGTATAGTCTGGGTCCGCCTTTGTCTTGTCGAAAACAACTCACCTGTGACCTACAAAATCTTGGGTGTATTGTTGCTCAGCTGTGCATGACGTCAGAGCAAGTTGGGATCAAGTCGGACACAAATCTATCCGATATTTGTTTTTACAGGTATTTGGCAAGTTTCCTGTTAAATTTGTTCATGCTCAGAACAACAAAACAACTGAATGTGGTTTGGAGATATTTGTGTAAGAGCAACATGTGGTTTAAAACATCTGGACAGGTGAACATGGCAGAGACTGCATTTTTTCAATACAGTGCCTTTAGTTGTGATTTTTCATCCTTTTGACACATTTCACTTCAAACATAAAGATATAAAAAAAATTATTTTTTGTCACCAACAAGGGGACACAATTGTGAAGTGGAACGAAATCTATTTGATATTTTAAACTTTTTAGCAAATAAAAAACTGAAAAGTGGTGCGTGCAAAATTATTGGGCCCCCTTTATTAATACTTTTGTAGAGCCACCTTTTGCTTCGATTACAGCTGCAAGTCTCTTTATGTCTCTATGAGTTTTGCACATCGAGAGACTGACATTCTTGCCCATTCTTCCTTGCAAAACAGCATGTCTCAGTGAAGTTGGATGGAGAGCCTTGTGAACAGCAGTTTTCATACATGTTTCTTTATTCAGGTCTGGACTTTTTACCAGCCCACCTGGATACGTTTATTTGTGAACCATTCCTTTGTAGATTTTGCTGTTTTGGAATCAATGTCAAGATAAATTACAGTTTCAGGTCTTTGCAACTCCAACAGGTTTCATCCAGAATGGTTACAGCCTGCATCTTATCATTTTAACCATCTTCCCTGTCCCTGCTGAAAAAAGCAGGCCCAAACCATGATGCTGCCACCACCATGTTTGACAGTGGGGGTGGTGTGTTGAGGGCGATGTGTCTTGCTTTTTTTACGCCAAACATATCGGCTTTTGCATTGTGGCCAAAAAGTTTGATTTTGGTTTCATCTGACCAGAGCACCTTACTTCCACAAATTTGGTGTGTATCTAAACTTTAGACAATACTTTTTATGGATATCTTTGAGAAAGGCGTATCCATAAAGGCCATATGTCTGGGTCCGACTGATTGTTGTCCTATGGACAGAACTGCTCCCACCTCAGCCTGTGTTCTCTGCAGTTCATCCTACAGCCATCTTGGGCCTCTTGGCTGCATCTCTGATCAGTCTGCTCAGCTTGTCTGAGTTGAAAGTTTAGAGGGAAGGTTTGGGATCAGTGGTCTGGACACAAATTCAAAATATCCGATATTTTGGGATTTTAAAGGGGAAATATTTTTTGTATCAAATCCGGCTTTAAACTTCTCCACAACAGTATTGGACTTGCCTGGTGTGTTCCTTGGTCTTCATGATGCTCTCTGCGCTTTCAACAGAACCCTGAGACTATCACAGAGCAGGTTCATTTAACAAGACTTGATCACACACAGGTGGATTCTGACACCATCAGTCATTTAGGACAACATTGGATCATTCAGGAGAACTTCTGGATTTGTGCTGCACTGGAGGGGCAGAATTTTGCAACATTTTCAGTTTTTTATTTGGTTTAAAATATCCAAGGTAGATTTCGTTCCACTTCAGGTTGTGTCCCACTTGTTGGTGATTCTTCCTCAAAAAATAAAAAATTTGTTTGAAGCCTGAAATGTGTCAAAAGGTTTTCAAAGGGGCCAAATAGGGCACTTAAATTTTAGAAACAAAATTTTGAAACAAAACCCTTTCACTTACAGTATGTTACACAACATATAGGAGGTATCAATTAAATTGGCTTTATTTCTGATGAATACCTGAGTGACATGAAGCATTCAAGAACTTTTAATTTGATATGCATGTATGCATTTAACGTATTCATATTTTGTTTTTAATGAACTTTTTTTATTTATTCATTCGCCCAATAGATTTTCAATGCTTCAGAGGAGCTGGACCTTGCAGCAAAGTTTCCCCATGTGAGGACCTTTATGGCATCCTTGGAACTGAGTGAAACTGAGCTGACTGATTTAATTAAAGTGGAACTTCCCTGGTCTGTGCCACCAGCAAGTAAGTTGAGGATTTATTTATTCATAGAATTGTTTAAAGATGTGTTTGCAGCTTAAGGTTTAGGTTTGCAATGTTGAACAGCAACTGGATGTTCCTAAATCCAAGCTAGTGTTTTGTTATGGTTACAGCACCGGGGGCAGTATAGTACTGTATGGTGTAGTCACATTTCATGAAATATTTGTTTGTTTATGTGCATGTGTACTACTACCTACTTGCTTTCTGCGAGTAACGGTCTGATTAATAGGCTGGTGTATCTCCAGATGTGTCAGAGTTCTCTGCAGTGTGCTGGCTTTTTGGACGGTACTTGTATAAGACGCTGCAGTACCCTATAGGACTGGTGGAGTCCTGTTGGGGAGGCACACCTATCGAAGCCTGGTCATCGTCAAGAGCACTGCAGCAGTGTGGACTACAGTCTGGACTACAGCAAACTAACGGGTAACAATAGAGAAAACAAAACAATTCAGCTAACCTGCCACGTTACCTATGATAACTGAAGGACGCATATCATATTTACCAGTTGACACATGGTTCTTATGCAAGTGTACTTTTTCTCTTGCTCTCAATAGTTATATGTAATGACAAAGAAAGGTTAGCTTGCATTAATTGCACCCTTGCTTCTTTTTCACATTAAAATCTCAGTCCTAAGGACAATTCTGTCCTGTGGAATGCAATGATCCACCCACTGCTCAAAATGACCATCAAAGGTGCCATCTGGTACCAAGGTAAGACAATCTGCACGGGTATGAAATGTTCAGTACAGCCACATGTATAGCATGCTATCTATAAGCCTTGTGTTATTTTCAGGTGAGTCAAATGCAGACTATCATCAAGAGAAGTACAGCTGTTCTTTCCCAGCTATGATTGATGACTGGAGGATGGCGTTTCACCTGGGCTCAGGGGGGCAGACCGCTCACGACTTCCCCTTTGGATTTGTCCAGGTATGTTATTAGTTTTTAATGCACAATAGAAACAAGCGCAGACAACAATAGATTTTAAAATGTAACACTCAAAATTATGCAGTTCTCAGAGTGAACTTTTTGAAAAGACTATGTAGAATTAGAAAAATGTGAGACCATAGAAAGTTTTTGCAAACATCATTTGCAGTATTGTAGATCAAATTCAGGATTTCTTTGTAATTGCAGCTGTCCACCGACAAAAAAGGCTCCACTAGTGACGCCTTTCCAAACATCCGCTGGCACCAGACAGCAGACACCGGCTTTGCCCCAAATGCCCGGATGCAGAAAACCTTCATGGCCGTGGCTTTGGATTTACCAGATGAAACCTCACCTTTTGGCACGTAAGGATTGTTCATATGTACTCATACCATATGAAATCTGCACAACACCTATGTGTAAGCACATTACAGTGTGCTTATACAGCTATTTGTTAATACTTATGTGCGATTAACAAATGGTGCCACATCAGGAACTGTGTCAATCCTTCGCATAGATTATATAAACAATTCTTACATGAACAATTCCTTGTAAAACTAACTTTTAGATTTGATAGATGTGGTGCCAAAAGTCAGTGCTTTTTAACTACAACAACAGGTTTGACCTTTTGGACTATATTTCGCAAACAAATGCTACTGCAAGAGTTTAAATCGGGTCAAAGAGCTCAAATCCCACCTGTTCAAATATTTCTGTTCTGGCTTTAGTCTATGGGTAGATTCTAAGACCCTAATAACTTTTTAATGGACTTGCCCTGGATATGCTGCCGAGACACAGTAAGTCCCTGGCATAATTCTCTGAACAACAGACTTTCTTAATGTACTGACTAAAAAAACTTTCTAGTTGTTTTGTTTTGTCTTGATTAAAAGTATGCAAATGATGTAGTCTTGCATATCTCCACAGCGCTGCAGTAGGACTGGCTATTCCACACATACATTCCAGGATAGGAGAAAAAAAAATAAAAAAATCCCAATTGTCTTGGGTAGAGCTAAGCTCCGGACGCAGCAATGTTTTCTCTACAAAATTGTGTAGGGAATGAACTTGGTTTTGGTGGAATATTTGCACACTGCAAAAGAACGTGCCACATACAATATTAAAGTTTTTTTTTTTTAATACAATACATTAATGTGAGCTATTTATTTATCTAAATACATGGCTAAACGTAATTTCTCTTACCAGTGTGTCACCTTGCGTACTTCCTCTATGGCAATCCCCCACCAATCAATCCCAGTAAATGTCATAAACATACAGTACTGCTCATGAGTGTAAAATGTGTAAAATATTAGGAAAAATCCAACCTTTAAGGACACCAATTTTCTTTGGGAATGAATAATGTATTGTAAATAAATGTATTTTCATAAAATACAGGGGGCATGAGTATAGTCACCCCTATGTTAAATTACCATAGAAGCAAGAAGATTTTTATTTTTAAGGCCAGTTATTTCATGGATAATATGCATACTATGCATCCTGATAAAGTTCCCTTGGCCTTTGGAATTAAAATAACCCCACATCATCACATACCCTTATGTGGAGGGTGAGGGTGAGGCCTTGACCAACTGCCACTTTGCTCGTTTGGAAGCCATGATGTGTCTCTCTCTCTCTCTAATGGTTGGGTCAAATGATCTGGGCGGGCAAAGCAGAGAAAGGGGAGGTAACTTTGTTCCTTATGACCTCATAAGGGGCAATATTCCATTGGCCCATCTGAGCTTCAATTTTCTTAAAGGCAGAGCAGGATACCCAGGGCTTGGTTTACACCTATCACCATTTCTAGCTACTGGGGGACCATAGGCAGGCCGGGGGAACTCATTAATGTTAAAAACCTTAAAGTGGAATTTTCATGTCATGAGACCTTTAACATAGGGGTATGCATACTTATGCCCCTTGTATTTCAAGGAAGAACATTTATGTATTTACGATACATTGTTCATTCACAAAGGAAATTGGTGTCCTTTAAGGTAGGATTTTTCCTCATTTTTTAATTAAGATAAAAAAAAACTAGATTCTTTTAAAAAAAATTGTATTCCTCTGTTTAGTCACCTTAAGCAGGGGTTCCTATTTTCATGAGCAGCACTGTATTCTTTTGGAAACCTTTACAATCATGCACAGAAAAAAACAGGCCTCACTTGTTGCACAATCTACATTTTCTTGAAAACTTGCCATTTTCAGTGTTTGTTTTGTTTTTTTCCCAGAAGAACAGTTACGTTCCGGTGATTAACTTCGAAATGAACTGTCCTTGATCCAGACTATAAATGATGTAACTTGCCATCGTATTTATCCAGTGATGACTACTTTATTGACTTTCAACCTCCCTATCTGGTTTTACCAACTGGTTCATCCGTGCTGTTTGTTTGATTAAGTCATGTTTTGTTTGTTTCAGGATCCATCCCCGAGACAAGCAGGATGTAGCCTACAGACTGACATTGGGAGCAAGGGCAGTGGCTTATAATGAGACGGATGTGTCATTTCTTGGACCTTTTCCCTACACAATCATGGCCACTGAAACGTATGTCAACGTTACTTACGACCAGAAAGTCTCTGTCACACCATCTAATGACACCTTTGAGGTAAGGCTAGCAGCAGTACAGTGTGAGTAATGTCCCATATCACCTGCTGGCTCCGTTACCAATGTTAACAAAAAAAAAATCCACCAACCATCATATGTAGTTTTTTTTCCAGAACAAACTGAATTCTTGCAAATAAACAAATAAGCTCCAATCAGTGATTGTACTATTTTTTCTTTTATCAAGATCTGTTGCTCAGAGACTAAAAAACCATGTGAGCCTGAGTCTCGCTGGGTTCCAGCTCCCATCGTGCAGCAGGGTCCGACCAGTGTCCAGTTATCTGCTCATTTGTGTGCACTTACTGAAGAAGTAGCTGCCCTCAGATATGCATGGAAGGACTGGCCCTGTGACTTTAAAGCCTGTCCAATCTACAGCAGCAGTAGGATTTTACCTGCGCCTCCTTTTACTATCAACTGCTATTCTGCCGAAGAAAATCAGAAACCGTACACGTGATGCAAAACGTGCCTTTTTGTTTCTTGGACAGATGTGTAGCCAGATTGTTCAATGAAGTTTAACAAGATAATTGAAGACACTGAAAAAGTGATGACAGATTGTTACTGAGAGAGACAAATGTAGCTAATACTTTTTAAATTTTTACAGATATCATATAATGCATTTTGAGAAAGAATGATTTTTATTTTTTTTGTCAGTGATTGTCAGTTTGTTTTGATTTCTTCTTTGTTTGGATTGGTTTAAGAATAGACAATCATCGCCTTAAAGTGGGACGGATCTCACAAGTATTGTTTGCAAGCTTATCGTAACATTTACTTAACGTCCTTTATACCTCAGTGGTCTGAGTTTACAGGCAGACAAACTTTAGTGCCTCTTCGGAATAGAGAACCACTAGACAAATACTGCTATGTCATTTTGGAAGGTTTGGACTTTCTACCGGCGGGACACTCATTTTATTGATTTCTTATTTTCCCCTTTGATTTTAAAATGGAGATTATCAGCCAGTCTAGTAAAACACTAAAAGTGTCTGAAATGCTGTTAAAACACTGCTAACAATTGCTTTACTGAATGTAAATGTTTACTTAATTTGTTTTGAACAAAATTGCTGGATTTTGACATTTACAACACAAATTAATCTGTATAATTTGCACAAATAAATGACATATCAACAACTAAGTGTGTGTGTGTACATTCAAAGCAAATTATTTTACTTCAAAATGAAACATTGAAACGAAATTTAATTATTAATCAATCATGAGCTACAGTTTCAACTGGGGGAAAAAAAGGTTAAGGTGCTGGGCGTTATGTTGCTATTGTCACATTAAGCACAAAGCTAACTCGCCAGCTACATCCAGTACATTAGCATCAATTATGCTAGCACATATTCCCAGTGAAGCTGTCTGGGACTTGCTAGAAGATGACGCACAATAAATAAAATAGGTACTAACTTAAGCAACGGTATGCCTCTGTTTACTGAAATATTGAACCAGGGAGGAAAAGGGGGGAACATATAGTAGGCTTTATAAATGAAAAGGAAAGTTCACAAGGATTGTTGGACCTTGCACTTTCAGAATCAGGAGCTGAAATATTTGGTTGTGGGCTTCATGGTAGGGGTGGTTAGGTGGTGCTGATGAGAGGAGCTAGGGGACTGCGGTGTCTGTCCTGAGGAAAGACAGAAGAGTCACTGTCAATGCTCAGCAATCATATCCGCATATCCATATATTAGAAAAAAAACGAGATGACAAAACTAGACTGATATTTTTGGCATTACTGCTTGTCCTGTAATCCTGGATTTCCACCAATTGTGGAACGGCTACGGATCGGCTCCGCTGCGTGTCAGCTCCGTGCTCCACCGTCCTTCAATACCCACCAGGTCCGGATTTGTTGCAGAACAGCTGCGGCCATGACTGACTGAAGTCACGAGGTCCCACAAGATCTCGCAAATTCACGTATGATCATGCAATATAACAGGATGTAGTTTCTATAAATAGAACACCAAAACCTGTGACATGTTGACTTCAGGCCTGTCTCCGCCCACTATGACATTTTCAAGGTGGAGTGCAGGGACATATGATCTGCCGTGAGCACGGTCTATTTTATTTTGAAAATTAACCCAATGTTTTATTTTGTTTCTGTGCTTGACTTCCTGTCCCGCACAATCTTCCTTGCTGCGGAGCTCTCCGGCATCCGGCAATAATAGAAGGTCTGAGAGGGCTGCAGATCGACAGAGTCGAAATGCAGCCGCTCCACAGTCAGTGAAAATACACACATTGACTTTAATGGAAACCTAATGACTCAACCGCCGTTCCTGAGTGGATCCAAAGCTGTTCCACAGTTGTTGGAAATCAAGGGTAAATGTAATAGGCATAACATAACATGAAGTAATCTACAGCCAAGTTACAAATATCTGCCATTTAGAAAACCGATATTTAGGCAACCTGTTATGTGCTCCGTCTTGATGTTCTCATCATAGCCTTGGTGTCTCTGGTAAGCCTCAAAGTTGACTGAGGCATCGTCCTCTGATAGGCTGTGAGGAACCTGGCCATCACCAGGACGACACACGTCAAAGCGTATCCATCGGTAGCTAAGTACACAGAGTAAAAAAAAGACATCAAACATGAAAACAAATCTCATTCCTTCCTGATATTCTGAAATTTGGAAAAGTGCACATTGTATTGCATTTACTTGCTGCATTTGCGTGCTCCAGGACAACTCTGGATGAGATTCTGGATGGTGGGGTGTGAGAAGCCAAAGAAGTCAGCACCTGATGGCACGATGAGCACCACAGACCTGGAACTAAGAAGACAGAAATAGTTCATAATTATATTAAAACGTTTTAAAATAAAGGGGACTTTGCTTTCTGGAGATGTTTGTCTTGGAAATATGGTTGACTTTTTCTAGACTTAACATCAATCAACCACAATCGCAATTCAAGCCTAGTACCTGACAGATGCAATGGCCTTTAGTAGATTGGAGTGGCACGTCAGCGCCGAGGAGGCCACGATGGCATTCTGAGGATCTTCTTCAGGCACAATCTCAAACTGTGAGGGACAATATTGGATTGTGTCAATAAAATATTTTATTTTATTCATACTATTTCAAACTGAACAATCCAAACATGACTTATTGAATAAAGTAGTATGGTGCAATTTTGATGTGTTCACTTGGCTCTAAAGACAGAAAATAATGTATTTGTCCTTATTATTATTATTTTACATATTTATTATATTACATATTTTAATAAAATTTTCTTTAAATACCGTTTACATCTAAAAACAGGGGTCTAAACAAGGATGATGGACATTTGGCAACCCACAATTCAATAACAACTGTGTGTATGTGTGTACCTGTGGACCTGCTCCCATATCCTTGATTTGACAGGTGTAGAGGCACTGCTGGTCAGGGTGTTTCATGCTGGCAAAGACTCGGGTGCTGCAGAAGCCCACCGGGTAGATGGCACACTCATCATGGAACAACATTCTGTCTGTGATTATCTGGAGAGCAGGCAAACGTTTCTGTCATATTTGCTGAAACTGACCCTATGTTTGAGTAGAACTACATGAAGCAGGTAATGTCAATCACTGCTCATGTACACGCATTCATTCTCCATTGTGGGAGGAGGGACTTAGGAGACCGTTTTGGGCTTTATCGGAAAGGGTGGAGGGATTGTGATGTTATCGATATTCAAATATTTTGGCTAAGTTCTGGATGTTCACAAACCTACCTACGCCACCTTTAATATTTAGCAATCCCGTTGAAACAGCTCAGGTTTTTATTATTTTAAAAACGTCCGTCAGTAAAAGTGTTACTGCAGCCTACACCATACAAGTGATGCAAGTGAAAATGTCAGGGGTGGACTGGTCCACGCACCTCAGACACAAAAAATGACACATATCCACCACCAGATGGCGCTATAATCAAAGTTAAAGTATTTTGGCCAGTAACTCCCGTACCCTACATTGACTCGGTGAACCCTTATGACCAAAAGTTATTAAAAGAATTTTGATAATACAAATAATTTGCCAGTTATAGAGCAGCAACTTCCTGTAAGTTGCAGTCAAACCTACTCCAACTCTGATTAACACAGAACTCAAAATAGTAGTTCCCCATGCTCTACTGAGGCTGTGTACAAAATGGAACTATTTCACAGGACGTGTTGCATATCTTGGGAGTAATTACTCCTTTGAACACAAGACTTGACTCAGTAGTTCCCCATGTTCCAGAATCCTTGCGATTGGCCACCATGTGGTGCTGTTTCCCAAACATTTTGCGGAGGCAATAGGTGGCGCTTTTGTTTGCAAAATCATAAAATATGTGAGTAGAGCCAGACACTAGTCTATATCTTTTGCGTTACACTTCTAGGATTAATCTGGTGCTGTAGGAAATTCCGCCGGATGCATACATTTTCCATTTCCTTCCGCTTTCTTTGAGTCCTCAGATCTCTGCAGGGTAAATTGAGCCAGCTAGCTAGACTATCTGTCCAATCTGAGTTTTCTTTCGCAAGACCGCCCATGACTTTTCTGATTGATTTAAAGAAATGCCATTAAACACCAGTACGTTTTACTCCCATACTGTGGGAGTAGTCAGACTCTCCGTCAGCGCGCTTTGGAGGAGGGTCTGGCAAAGCGAGACTAGCCAGATACTGACCTCTCCCAGGCTGTAGACTGTTAAACCTCCTAGTACGATGGGAAAACCGGACGACCAGATGAGTCCAAAGGTATGGGCTGCACCAGTTTCCGAGACCCATCTGCTAGCTTTCTCTTCTTAGACATCTTCTTTGGAACTGAAGAAGCATAAGAGAAGAAAATAATGGGCCAACTGTCTTAAAAGGTGATTGTAAACCATTCAAATCACATTGATCCATGCATTAACACTTGACCATAGCACTCACGTTCCTCCTTTCCATTTTCCCTGCCTCGCTCTTTCCTTTCCTTCTTGGGTTTTTTAAGAAGTCCCTCTTCCCCTGTTGACACCACTGATGCCAGGTTAAGCCCCCCAGACAGGCCTGAAGCCCCTGCAGGACCTGAGGTTAATGCTGCAGTCGGCACAGGTGGATGGGAGCTTGAGCTGGGTGTTGGCAGTACGTCCCCCTCTGACAAAGACTGGTACTGCAACATTGACTTCAGTAAAAACCTGGAAATGAAAATGAATACGAATGGGACTTAGCTTTGTTTTTCAAAGGTGACATGATGTGAAAGATTTGCAAAAAATAGCACTTTTAAGCACACTTTTGAACCCACACTTTATACAATCACAACAGCACATCCACCGTGTACAAGGGTAAAAAACTGGATAAAGTGAGACGAATAAGAAGGTCCTTGCTGAACACCCACAGTTTTATAACATTATGGGAAGCATAAACATAGCTGAAACATGACTGCTCACCTTCGCTCCTCCTTTGCTCGCAGAAATTTCTCTTCTAAGTGGGCAACTTCATCACAGAGAGCTGCATTCTCCTGTGGGTAAAACAGTAGAACAACAATAATTAAAAAACTGTGCATCTAAACTGATCCTGAGAGGAATTAAAAAAAAAAAAAAAACTTATATCATACCAAAAAAAATGCTTGATTTTCTACCTTTTCAAAAGTCAATAGTTTACTCACAAATATCATGGCGCTGGCAGCTTTGCGCAGTCTAAGGTACTTTAGTCTGTACTTTTCATTCTGTTTTTTTCGTGAACCTCTCTTCATCTTGGTCCTATGCTCTGAGGAGCTGGTGGGGGATGGGAAGGTGGGCACCGAGGCAACTGAGCCAGAATTGGAGATGGTGTTCTGCTGCGGAGAACCAAGGAATGACTGGGAAGTGAAAGCTTGCAGGGCCTGCTGCCTTTCCTCATCAGTCTGCGAGGAAACAGAGGGAAGGAGGAAGACAGAGATCTGTTTAAGTGCAACAGGAATACCTGAGGCTAATGCTTGTGTGGCCTTCAGGGTGAGGGATGAAAATACAGACAAAAATGTAAACAAATAGAACACTGATAGGAGCTTACACATAGACTACTGTATGACAAACAATGAAAGTTGCCGAAAACAAAATGTGCACAAGAGCTTTAAAAATAAATAAAATTAAATAAAGATATTAAATCTACTCTCAGAGCTCCTCCAGGATTTCCCGCTTGTATCCCTTTTTACACTGAAAAACAGTGGCCAGGTGTGGCTAAGTCCAACTGAGTTGTCCAGCATTGCCCCAAGATCCTGCATATGGTGTAAGCATTTGTCCTATGGTAGTTTAATAAAATAATTATTAAGGGCTTACTAGTACTATAGTTATAATTCAAAATTAGGAGTGACTTTTAGCCATCTCTACTTTAAAATTCTGCTCTCATGGATCATGCAGATGAACAAACATTACCCCTCATGTATAAGGTTAACTAAGACGATAAATAACACATAAGATATCCTACATGCCCTGTATGTACCAATGTTATTTCCACTATAAATACATTTTGTCTATTTGATATGTGATATGATGATGTGAATTATACCAGGCCGTGATGTGTATCAAACTACAGTTCAAGTCCAAGATCTTTAACCCCAAGTATTTATCCATGACCAAGAGTCTGGCATAAAAGTTCAAATGCATTTTCAGTATCCCAATATACGTCTATTTGGGTTTTGTGTGAAATTGGCATTAGTGTCCCATTTAACTCACCAGCAGTGCAAAGACTCCGTTTCTGTTCTCAATCCTCTTGAATCTCCTGCTGCCTTTTTGTGTCTGAAACATAATGTGAGACTGAGGCCAACGCACGGGGGCGGAAAAGCCAAATTTGATTCCCAAAAGCTGGGGGTTATTGTAGATGAATTCCACCATTATTAGATACAGCAGGTTCAAGGCTTCTGCATCTGAGCACAGAGCATCCTTTGTTCTGATAACAGCACAGAAACGTCTGCCTCTTTTTAAAGTTATTAAATTGAGGCCAAAGAAGCAGAATGGAAAAACATGGAGAAAGAAAAATATGAAAAAGGAAAAATTGTAACAGAAACACAGATGATGCATGTACTGTATCAACTGACACAACTGTTAAATGGAGGTGCAAGTTATTATACTCAACAGCAGAGGTTGCTGTCAGACTGCGTCTTACATCCTTCTTACCTCTCTGTACATGACAGCTTCCAGACTTGATTTTGCACTGCCAAGGAGAGAACAGAATAAGCAGAGTTTAAATGTAGACTAAGGAACAAGTTTGCGGTCTACTCAGGAAATTAATGATTCATGGTTTGAGCACATGGGCAATAATGTGTAGTAAGTTGAGAGGATTGCTGTACTTGGATTGAACAAGTCCCCTGTCGATGATTCTCTGTTTAATCTCCTTTATGTGCATAGGACGTCCAGCTTCTTCCAAGACAATCTACATGAGAGAATAGAGGACCAAGAAAAACAAACACCAGTTGATTGTGGTAAATGTTATTAAACACCCAACTGAAATATGAGGAATAAATACACGGCAGATACCTGTGCAGCATCGAGCCATGTGAGGTTTGGCTTCTCTGCAATTTCACTGGGTGGTTCGCTACAAAAGAAAAGGTTTAGTTTCATCCAGTGAAACATTATTTCATTTATTGTCACATCGAAAATCATTATTAATCAAGTAACATCATTTTAGTAAATAATGAAACTGCACCACTGAATTCAGCATGTGGGCATTGCAATGTAAAAAATCCAACTCAACATGCATCACAGAATTGCTTGTTAACAAATGTGAAAAAAGAAAAATAAACTAAAATGATAGCCCAGAATCGCAAAACACTGCTAAGAAAGGGGACAACTGGTATTAAATCATAGCATCTGATTTGTATTATGATTTAATTCCCAGAACCTACACAGATGGGATGCTATTGTCCTCTCTGTAGCAATCCCACTCTGCTGTCTAAATGTATTCTTACACAGTTAGCAGTTAGTCTACACCGGGCGTTTTATAAAGTATGACGCCATAATGGCATGTTTTAAAAATCCCATTCTTTTCCAACAACCTCTCCAGGGTCTCAGCGGTCCCAGATAGACTTGCAATACTGTCCAGAGCAGGAAACAGAGAGTAGTTCCCCTGTTCATCAGCCTCCATCTCAGATTCAAAAGTGTTGAGAGAATCCATAGGAGAGGGGGACCTGTAAACAGAAGGGAATTGACAAAACATGAATTATCTTTTACTGCCTATACTGGTATACCTCTCATACATTCAGCTAGACTAAAATTAGCAGCATCGAGGCTGTAACGTTAAGCAAGAGAGAACACACTCATACGTATACATACAGAAATCTCAATATTCCGTGATAGTGTAGCTAAGAGTGGCTCACAGCTGCCAATGCCATCATATACAGGAGTACATAACACGAACACACCTCAGTGTAACCGCAGCAAAGCCACTTCTTTCACTTCGTGCTCCGGGTTGTTTGTTTCCGTGTGTCCACCGGAACCTCCAGTCGTCTTCATCGCATTGTTTAAATACATAGTGGCTAAACACTAGGGATAAACAGCACCCTATGTCGTAATAAAACTACACTACGGAGCTGTTTACGGAAAAGCATTTCAGTAATGGGGTTCAAAACGCGAGAAAAAAATATATGCACGTAGACAACGGAACTAATGCCAGTGGCTCACATCGGACCTTATTCCGTAGAGCATTTCTACCGGATATCCGGTTTTGTTTGTTTTGAAGCTTTTTAAAATACTGTAACATACATAGAGGTTACATACAGTTAGAAAAGTGATAACAAATTCCAATTTAACATTTAAAATTACAGTTGGGTTTGAGTTTGTAAATTGATGTTCAGATTAAATCATTTCAAAGTGGTTGTATAACCTTTTTTGGTGAGAAAAAAGGAGAAAAATCCAGGGCCTCTAGGGGCTCCTCGGAGTCAATGCAGGTGGGCCTTCAAAAATATTGATCATTTTTGAAGTTTTTTCAAAAATTAAAAAGTTTTAGCATAAATATTATATAAATCCCCACTGATGATAAGCATACTGGTCCATAGGTAAGGTAGCCACTAAGGTCATACACACACACACACACACACACACACACACACACACACACACACACACACACACACAGTTAATCCTAAAGATTCACTCTGCCACATGTATGTTTCAACATTAAAACATGATTTGAAAATTCATGGCAACATTATTAGGCTATTTTAATAGCTTAGTATTCTGTGTAAAAAAAAAGGTTATGTGGAAAGGGTTTAGTCTGCCCTGCACGTTATTGTAGGCCCACTTTAATATGTAACTCAATTTACACAATATATGTAGAAGGAAGTCCCTGATGCGTCTCTCTTTAAGTTGAGGGGTCCTTTGCTTAAAAAATGTTGAAGACCCCTGCCATAAGGGGTAAGGCAGAAAATATATTTTGTTGTATTTTGGTGAACCAACCCATTTAAAGCTTCCCTACATGTCTATCACCTAAACACGGTATACTAAAAAATATTCTATTCTATTTCTATTACTTCCATTTCAGTTGTGTTCTATTTGTATACTTCTGTTCAGGTCCTCAATATACAAAATTCATGACCATAAACTGTAACTTTTTTCTCTCTTTGTTTACCATCTAACGTAAAGGTTGCATCAACTGTTTAAGGAATTCCAAGCCAGTCTGTTTGGATGAGTCTGGGAAAGCCGGGGTCAATCCTTCTCCTGTGCTCATCATACTCATCATTTTAGTGTGGGAATGTCATTATGGTCATCTATAATGTTGCTCAACTAATTCCATTTCTTTAATTATTTTTCCATACTGGAATTAATTTGCTGTTTGGCTGATGATAGTGTTTTCTGATTACAATTTCAGCTGTTCAGGTATAGTGTAAACTTCCTTCTGGTCAAATGGCGTGTATGTTGGTAGTCATAAAAACTGAGGTAAGTACTGCCTTTAAATGGGCATTGTAGTGAAGATGATAATGTAGTCATTAATTAATTTTGATGTGTAAGTTTTCCTCTTGACTTTTTGTGTCAAAATTAAAAATTAAAACAGAGAATCATGTTCAATGTGAAGCAAGTTGGCATCAAACAAAGTACCTGTAAAACACCTCTCCTATGAAGAAGAAATTAACTGCAGCATCAACCTGTCTGACCCTGGAGGAGAAGCCATACTCAACCACCCAGTACTTATGATCTGGAAAAACACAGCCGTGTCACTGCATTTTGGGACACTATGAAAAAGGCAACATACAAGCGCTGCCAAACTTAACGAGCTTCTTGCATGAACTGCAACACTTAAGTTGCACAAGGCTGTAATTTGGGTGCAAATTTTCCCCCTACTAGAAATCCAGCAAAGCAGTGTGCATCAATGTGAGAACTGATGCTGGGTAAATATTTGCTGCTGTGACTCCCTCTAAGGAAATTCCAATAAGTTGTCTGTGCTGTTCTCATCCACATCTACCTCAGTTGAAACAATAAGCAGAATCAGTTGCAGCTAAAAAGCTCTTTTGCAATCATAATATAAAACATTTTTGAATTATGTTGTAATTGTTCTTAAAGAAAACAATATCATTTCCAATCACAACTGTGGCATCAAAAGAAAGGTTGGGGTAAATTTTTGTTTTCACTTTCTTGTGGATTTTCCTAATAACAATTGGAATGCATTAAATGTGACATAGTACATTATGTTGCACTTTTCTCCCATCATTGTATTTCCATTTTGTGCAAACAATTACCTTGCATTTTTAATTTGCTCCTTACCATACAGCATTTGGATCCAACATCATCTTTGTAAATAGAGTACTGTGAACTGCTGGTGATACCTATATTTTGGGTGCAAGACAGCAGGGGGTCTTTTGAGTGAGTCAAACCCAGTGAGTGGATGAGCTCATGAGCTGCAACAGTGAACAGGCTGTGTCCTGAAATACAGCAACAGACAAGTCCTGTTAGTCCATTTGGATGGGTAAAATAACACAGAATCACACTGAAAACTGCCATCTGTGGGTTTCAAACATTCAGGAATGTTGCACTTTTGGCCACACCCTAGTGATGATGTCACAGCAGAAGTTTTCTAACAGCTGTCAAATGCAGGTGCAAAACCTGCTGTGACACTATGTAAGGTTTCAACTCACAAAGAGTAGTGCAACAGCTGTTTGCTGCCAATTTTGGTTCAGAATCAACATTGTCGAAAGAAATATTCAGATCCTATAATCAAGTAAAAGTGAAAATACTAAAATATAAAATAAAGTCAAATTCCTGATGGCATGATTTGTAGTTAAAGTATTGCCAACAAAATGTAAACTAGTATCCAAAGAAAAATGGATTTATACGATTATGGCATATATTGGATTCTTGGAGTATTATGTATCCATTAATGTGTGCAGTAATTAAATATTGACTAACAATTTCTTGATTAAGTTGATTTTTGCACGTATAATCTTAAATTGTAATGTAGCTAAAACTGTGATATAGTGGAGTTAAAAAGTACACTATTATGTAGTGTAGTAAAGTAACATAACATGAACATTCTAAAATATTGAACACATACTTTACAATTGTCCTTAAATACAATACTTGAGGAAATGCACGTCGCATTTCCCCACTGTGGATTTTTTTAAGGTGTTGTAATTAACTCAAAGTATTGATTAACCTCAACAAAACCTATGAAAGACAAAGCTTTGTTTTGACAGTGTGCATACTATTCTGATTCTTCTTTAGGGTAATCTTTTGTGTTTTATTCTGACAAACCTTGACTCCCCACTGTCCATGTTTCATCCTCCATCAAAGTGCACGTCTCCTCCCATCCCCTCTCCTTGCTGAAAGGCATCAGCCAGCCCACCCCGGAGTCCATCAAAGGGAAAGAAATCTCCATGAGCTTCAACAAAAAATACACTTCTTCACAAAATGAATTAGCTGTGCTTCTATTTCTTTTGTGGCATTATTATTAACCATAATTGGTAACTCTACTGTGAGTGCTTAGCCAACATAATTATTCTTTGGAAGTGATTTTCAGAGTTACTTCTGCAGGAGAGGGAGAAGACAATTTCAGCTTTGCCATGGTTGACTTTGACCTCAGTGGTGCTGCATCACTCCACATCCTCAGGGCTGAACAAAAGGACTTTGCCACATCCTCGTATTTGGCAATCCTGCATTGCCAAAGACGGACACACACACACACACACACACACACACACAAGACTGTGCAGCTACAAGTTCTACAGCTGTAGTTCCCGTAACATGTCATAAAAATAAAACAATCTACAAGAAAATGCTTTTACAATATTACATCTCAGATGTATGTGATGGTGTGGTTCTTCCATTTAAGCTTTTCAGGGTAAAAGATGACTTTTTTTTTTTGGGCATTTCACAAAAGCACAGATAGTTACAGTGGGTCTACCAGCCAAAATTTTCTGGACGTTTTTGTGGTTAAAACCTTCCAATGAGACGTCTACAGTGCCTTGCAAAAGTATTTGGCCCCCTTGAAGTTTTCAACCTTTTGACACATTTCAGGCTTCAAACATAAAGATATAAAAAAATTATTATTTGTGAAGAATCACCAACAAGTGGGACACAATTGTGAAGTGGAATGAAATCTATTGGATATTTTAAATTTTTTTAGCAAATAAAAAACTGAAAAGTGGTGCATGCAAAATTATTCGGCCCCCTTGCGTTAATACTTTGTAGAGCCACCTTTCGCTGCGATTACAGCTGCAAGTCGCTTGGGGTATGTCTCTATCAGTGTTGCACATCGAGAGACTGACATTCTTGCCCATTCTTCCTTACAAAACAGCTCGAGCTCAGTGAGGTTGGATGGAGAGCGTTTGTGAACAGCAGTTTTCAGTTCTTTCCACAGATTCTCAATTGGATTCAGGTCTGGACTTTGACTTGGCCATTCTAACACCTGGATACGTTTATTTGTGAACCATTCCTTTGTGGATTTTGCTGTATGTTTGGGATCATTGTCTTGTTGGAAGATAAATCTCCGTCCCAGTTTCAGGTCTTTTGCAGACTCCAACAGGTTTTCATCCAGAATGGTCCTGTATTTGACTGCATCCATCTTCCCCTCAATTTTAACCATCTTCCCTGTCCCTGCTGAAGAAAAGCAGGCCCAAACCATGATGCTGCCACCACCATGTTTGACAGTGGGGATGGTGTGTTGAGGGTGATGAGCTGTGTTGCTTTTTTACGCCAAACATATCGTTTTGCATTGTGGCCAAAAAGTTTGATTTTGGTTTCATCTGACCAGAGCACCTTCTTCCACATGTTTGGTGTGTCTCCCAGGTGGCTTGTGGCAAACTTTAGACGAGACTTTTTATGGATATCTTTGAGAAATGGCTTTCTTCTTGCCACTCTTCCATAAAGGCCAGATTTGTGCAGTGTACGACTGATTGTTGTCCTATGGACAAACTCTCCCACCTCAGCTGTAGTTCTCTGCAGTTCATCCAGAGTGATCATGGGCCTCTTGGCTGCATCTCTCATCAGTCTTCTCCTTGTCTGAGCTGAAAGTTTAGAGGGACGGCCAGGTCTTGGTAGATTTGCAGTGGTCTGATACTCCTTCCATTTCAAAATGATCGCTTGCACAGTGCTCCTTGGGATGTTTAAAGCTTGGGAAATCTTTTGTATCCAAATCCGGCTTTAAACTTCTCCACAACAGTTTTGCCTGGTGTGTTCCTTGGTCTTCATGATGCTCTCTGCGCTTTCAACAACAACCCTGAGACTATCACAGAGCAGGTGCATTTATACAGAGACTTGATCACACACAGGTGGATTCTATTTATCACCATCAGTCATTTAGGACAACATTGGATCATTCAGAGATCCTCGCTGAACTTCTGGAGTGAGTTTGCTGCACTGAAAGTAAAGGGGCCGAATAATTTTGCACGCACCACTTCTCAGTTTTTTATTTGCTAAAAAAATTTAAAATATCCAATAGATTTTGTTCCACTTCACAATTGTGTCCCACTTGTTGGTGATTCTTCACAAAAAATAAAAATTTCATATCTTTATGTTTGAAGCCTGAAATGTGTCAAAAGGTTGAAAACTTCAAGGGGGCCGAACACTTTCACAAGGCACTGTATATAATGTCTGGGCTTTCTGTCTCTTTTAAGGGAAAGTGTGTAATTTGTGATTTCTATAGATTGTACTCAGTCATGTCAAAACCTGCGGGCATTAGTGAGGCAAACCTAATTTACATTCAACATATATACAGTATATCAGTCTCCTCCACAGTGACATGCAGATTTGCTAAAAATATTTTTACACTAAACAAACCATAAAGCTGATGTTGGGAGTGTGGGATACAGATTAAAAAACAAACATTATTATCAGGTTTGAACTATTTTATTTTATTTTGAAAAAACAAAAAATGAACAAATAATACAAATTCACTCAAAACTGAAGAAGTACAGTTTTCTTTCTTTTTCTTGTTGTTTTGATTTAATCAAGATATTGAGGTAATTTCCTTGCCACATGTTCATGAATTTACAGTATTTCAACATCCAAGCCAGGAATTAGCCTTCTCAACTCCAACAACATTTTTCTGGGTGTAGTCGTATTTGTAGACTTGTGGTCCGACAAAGAAGTAGATGAAACCTGAAAAAATAACAGATTTTAAAGATGCAAACACAGTGATTCACATATTTAACCTCTATCATGCTGTGTTTTTTTGTTGTTAATGATGATGATGATGATGATGATGATGATGATGATGATGATGATGATGAGCTTTGTGAACTTAAAGTAGTAAAGTGAGCAAAGTATACAGGTTAAATCATAGAGGGAAACCACATGCTCCGTAAAAATGTCACTAGACTAGGCTGATGTTTCATGTAAATTAGCATTCCTATGCCACTAATAAAAATATTGCAAAAGCCCCCTGAAGCTACAGAGAGAAGTACCTCCTAACTCTATAGCCTAGCAACACTTTCCTTTCAGAGCATCACCCTGTTTGACTATACTGTTCAAACTTGTATAAAGTAGGCTTACTTGAAAGCAATACTTAATAATAGAACAATTATCTTCCCAAAAATGACACAGAAGTTAAAGTCTCCTTTTAGAATGTTACTTGAGTAAAAGTCTTAAATTATCTCATATTTACTCTACTGAAAGCTTTAGTGCGTAATTTTGATATTAATAAACATCCGTTACATTCAAGCTATCACCAAATGAGTTGCAACAAAGCTAATTCAGCTCCACACAACTCTGTTCAGAAGATTGTGTCGTCCAGTGACTTTCCCGCGCAGAAACTCGAGTGAAGATAATTACCTCTTCTGAAGAGTTCATCATGTTTTTTTAATCCTCCGTGTCCTCCTTGGCTACTAGCAACTGCGTGGAGTAGGGGTGGGGGCACGTGCATGATCATGTAAGGCTTGTATCATGTGGACGCCGACAGTGCTGTTGTCATTACTTAGAATTCATCATGGGGGCGACAAAAACTACGCACTATAGCTTTAAGTATCAAAAGTTATTTTCTGATATTAAATGCACTTAAGTATTAGAAATAAAAGAAAAGTACAAAAACACTTTGATTAAGAACTTTATGGCTAAAGGTGTGTAACGTTATCTTTGTTAGTTTTGGCCCATGTTTTTTTTTTTTTTTTTTGCCGCTTGGCAACAAACAGGCATTAGGTCACCAACTGGAATGGAACGTGCATTATCTTGGCAATTTTGGAGCAATGATTCACCAAACCTGCTTTTATCCACTGTAACAAGTTTCTTCTTTTTGTATTTTTATTTTATAAAATTGTTATTTTTTATGAAGATTTTATTTTGTAGTAACAAGTAACTGATATTTCAAACATACAGTTCAGTGGGTAATAATAATTACACTGGCTCACCCTCTTTATGAACAGCTGCATTTATTGTTGTGTTGACTCCAGGAAAGTCTTCGCTGATGTACTTTGGGTAACCAAAATCCATAACCCTTCGGTTTTCATTATAACTGAAACAGACACAGCAGTGTTCATTAGAAGTCATGACTCATGGCCATCTGTTTTCCTTTCAAAGCTGAGACAAACATTTGTCCATGACTGCTACTGGTATGGTCACATCATCAAAGTCCAAATTGAGCCCTTTGCTCTCTATGGGAGGTCCAAATGACAAACAGAATCTTTCAGTTGGAGTCAACTTTTTTAATGTCCCTAACTACCGGTGCTTTGTGATTTGTCTCAATAATGTTTTTAAGTATTATGTTTAGCCTTAAAAATTCAATTGGAAGGGCACGCATACATGAATTTCTTATGTGGCTCCTGCTAATGCATGATATTGGAGTCAAATCTTCTGTACTCATGACAAAAACTAAAATCTACAGTGCAAAACATTAGTATTCTTCTAAAGGCAGCGCAGTCTATAATTGCCATGATTGGCCCAATTATTGAATTCATGTTGTTCATTTGTCACTTTACCTCCAGTAAGTGTCATGCATAAAGAAAAGGGTGCGTCCTGTTTTCACTATGTGCACTGCCGCATCAACGTCCTGGACCCAGGCTGGAAATCCAAAGTGGCTGAGTAGTCGAGGCTTTCCCTTCACAACAGAGCCTTTCACTCTCCAGAACATAGATTCTGTTGAAACAAAGGGAGAAAAATCTGTTTGTCTTTTTATGTCAGAGGGTTTTCACTAATTTGGTGTTTGTAAAAATTGTAACATATTTTAATATATAATGAATGTTGAATGTTTGTGAATGTAGAATTCTGGGATGATTAATAGTTGAATTGTGTATAACAATTGGGATTCTATTTAATTATAAGGAGGCAGTGAGACCAAGGAATATCATGTTGCAGTTTGCAGTACTGAATTGAGATAGTTACCATGAATGATATAAGCAGTGGATCTGCGAGGCACCCAGAAGGCCGCATCAATGCTGGTCTCAATCTTGGGCATAAAGTTGGTTATGGGACCTTCTTTGATGTCATATTGCTCATTATGTTTAATCCAGAGGTATCTTGTGGGGAAAAAATTGTCAGTAAACCAAAACATTCATGATTATGATGAAATTAAACAAAATTACATATCCTTCAGGCAAAACCTTATACATGTATCAATACCATTACATTCCATGAAGAATATTACATTCAGTTTTCATGAAATGGTAAATAATAAAACCTTTACATATTCCATACCATCAAATTCTGATTTTAATATATAAAGAATAAAAGAAAGAAAAATCATCAACGTACCTTTCTTTAAAAAAAAACGTTGCATCCCCAAGGGTGGACACAGCATCAAAGGTCAGGTCTGAAGCACATTTGTCCTGCATGAGCCAAGGGAAGAGCGACCCTGACAACCAGGGGTTTTTCTGAGATCTCCAGCTGAACCTCGAAAAGAAATTTGGACCTCTGACGGGACCTAACACACATAAGCACACACTTAAAGATCAGGTTCCACTTCAATAATAACAATAAAAACACTCAAATTGTAATGTATTAATGTTACTGTACTTCCATTACAATAAAATCTTTATTTTAAATAAATAGAAATTGTTTACTGTAAAGTGCATTGATGTTTGCTACATCTTCCATGGATAACAGGTTGGCTGAACTGAAGGACTTGTAGGTTGGGTACATCAGTGACTCTCGGTTCCTGGAGTGTTTAAGGCCCAAAGCATGGCCAAATTCATGTGCAGCTACAAAAAACAGATTGAACCCTGCAATAACACAAAGAATATGCATCAAAATGACAATATTTGATTTGTTGGCTTTCTATTAAATCCCTTCAGCATCATTGTGAATTGCCAGTGTGATTTAGTTCTGCACCTGTCCCTCCTGCTGTCCAGTGTTCATCGTCATCAAAGTGCGTGTCCCCTCCAATGCCCAGCCCTGGGCCGAAAGCATGAGCCAGTGTGCCTCTGGGTCCATCAAATGGATAAAAGTCACCATGTTCTTCATAATGTAATCCAAGCCAAACATGAAATAGAAACCACAGAGAACTCAATTTTCAGTGCATGATGATGCTGCCTTGCTTAGCAGTTGAATGATTACTGAATCTCCTTGTGTGTATATTCATGAGACTGTTGTTGACATAATACTTCATACGTCACTCAAAGATGCACTTATGTGAGCATTATCTGTTCAATGCACTTCAAAATATCACATATATCTCTCCTGTGTGAAGCAAACAGACCAACCCACTGTTGGTCACAAACTCCACCATGATGTCAGCGTTGAGGGTGTGTGACCTGATAAACGTCAGACTGCTGGCTCTGGCCCAAACGCTGAACGCTGACTCAACCAGAGCGTCCACAGTGTTGCGAGGCAAATCTCTGGTGTACCTGCCAATGCTGCAATAGAGATGTTGTTGATGAACATGAGGATCAAAACAGTGTCCCCTACAAACATGTCTTCTTAATATGATTAAAAATTATTGATAGCAACGTTATCCCAACTTGCGATACTTTTAAAGAATAATAGCTAGTTCATAGAGTACATGTACTACCTATATGGTTACAGCCTTTGACGACAGCTGCCTGTCTTAGTATTTCTTTATTTTTGCATATGTTCTGTATGTAATCCAGCAGTTGTAACTGAAACAGAACTAGCAAAGAAATGGATTAGGACGTACCAGACAGTGTTACATAAGTCCAAGCATATATAGAGAACTTGGCACTTGTACGGGTCCAAAATAACTCTTAGAGGCAGCACTCCCAAACCCAATAAATGTGTTAACCACAATGATTTGTGACAGCTCCCTATTTCTGCCAAAGGTTTTATGTCCTGCTGCATTAAAATGTTTCCTACGTATTGGCGCAGTTTGCATTTTTAGGGAAAACCTGTCTGGGTCAGACATACTTAATCTTTCATCTACCGATATATCTGTCAGACTGCAATTCTACTCCACTGAAAAAGTTAAAAAAGATTGGTAGCATCATGATCATTAAACATCATTAAAGCCCACTTAGACACCTGTAGGTGATGACATTCTTGTTCCATCGTGTCCCCTGGATGTGGCTGTACTCCTCCACATCTGGCACGCCACATCGAGCGCTCCTCATTATCTCCAGGGTGACTGAGTCTAGCAGACCTGTTGCATTGAGCCCAAAGAATATCTGCATATCTTTCACCTTGGAGGTAAAGGAAGGGCCGCTCCGCTTTATGCGCGTCATAGGGTCATTTTGGAGGTTGTAGTACTGCTGTAGGTATTCCTATGAAAAGATTATGTTATTATTATGTTGCAGTGAAGAGCCAGGGAATTGAATACTGATCCTGTACAACTTATTATTGCCAGGGTAGAAAGTTGTGTTACCTTTGGGGATCTTTTTATTTGCAGCATGCATAATAGTAGATTACACATTATTGTCATACTTGGCTACATCCATCACATTGTTTATAACTTTCTATCTATATAAAGATATAAATCTGCACCCTTGGGTCATCAGATTTACAACATCAAATGTCAATTAGATCATCTATAATTGCAATTTCAATTACAAATAAATACAATTCAAATGATTCAAAACTGAATAAAGACTTTGCAAGCAACATTGGTAACTAATTTCCATGCAGGATGTCTGTCCCAACAAGAATACACTTAGAATACACTTAGAATAATACATTTATGAAAGGAAATAGAATAGAATGTAAGACGAAGTTGCTAAAGCATCCAGTGTAACCACTACAAGAACTCCCAGGGCAGTACAGTTACTTACGTCTGCCCCCCACCCACACAAAAACAAATGAAATAAAAAACATTATCTCAACATCCAGCACAAAGGCAAGAATGGATTCTTGCAATTTCCTTCCTTCAAAACAAATACCTTAACATTGGCATGTTTTTTAAATCCCATCCAGTCTAATATCATGCAACTCATGCAATTATGCACTTACTGTGGCCAGCTTCAAGTCAACCTGTGCTTCTGTAGAAGGAGAGCTCTCGCTTTCCGGCATAAGTGTGGGCGCAGTAAGACACGGACCAGGCATCAGTAAGACTAACACACAGCAAGAAAGCAGCATGACATGCATTTCACAGACTGAACACTACATGGATTTTAGTGGCCTAGTTTAAAAACATGGAGATTGAAGTTCTGGTTAATGAGAAAGCCTTTTAAATGGTTATTGTGACTCATACCACTTGCAAATCCCAGGGAAGCCTCAGACAGTACCATGGAATTAGGGAGGGGTTTGCAGAAAGCCAAAGACAGCAAAACGTGAAAAGAAAAAAAATGACATTTCTGGTCACATGAGATGTTTGCTCCAATCATGATCTAAATGGATAACGTATTCAATGTTTGCTTTCAATTTCAACATCTTACTCAAATCCGATGCAAATTTAGGCTAAAATTGTTTTGATAGTAATTCAAGTGAAGTGAATAAGTTAGAGACACAAATCATACATTGGAGGTTTTAAAATGCAGTTTGCTGACTCACAGATACCAATCAATCCCAAACAAGTGATGAGGCAACACACAACACAAGGATTCTTTTTCTGCAGTCATTGCTTTAACTATGAGTATGTTTGGCACAAACATGTTGATATTTCCACCATCAAAATCCAAGCAGCTCTGATATTGAGTAAAGTATTTCCTCAGTGGAACTCCTGTAGGGCAACCTCAACTAAACTCCCTCCAGACCCGACTGATGCAACACAAAGAGCTAGGTGGCACTACTCAGTCCCACACATTCTGCAAGAGCTCCTGAAATAGCCCCATGAAAGCACATTATTTACCCGTTTTAGCAGCAAATACATGTAAGACCTTTCAGTGAGAGAGTTCGCTGAAGGGGAACTGAAATTGCAGGGGTGGATTTTAGGCCATAAAAAACAAGAAAATGGCCGCCAGCCAGGCCGCGTAGACTAGCAAGGGTGGTGCCATGGTACATTCAGGGTACAATTACGGTTGATTGGTTATTGTGGTGCAATATGGGACCAACAGCATTCCTCTGCAGGGTAACATGACTTTCCCAGCGTACCCCACGCTCTTTGGCAAAAAGACATAAAGAATTTGTGTTGCTTTGGTTTTATGGTCTGAGTACAGGCAAGGTAATGAAGTCATTTTTAGCAGGAGTGATGACTGAGAGTATAGTTTGGTTACAAGCTGGGGGAGACCAATGTGGTAATTAAAGCAGTCAAAACACATGCAGGGCAGATGCAGCTTAATGGACGGAACTATTTATTGAGTAAATTTTTGTCATGGGTCCTAATTTAAAGTATCACAAACTATCAACCTTTATTTTGACAGGGGGTCATACAAACATTAATACGTTTATATTGCGGGTTTTTGTTTAAAAATAGCATATATCTGATCTTACCTCTGCTAAAAGCTCTCTTTTCTGCTCACATTGTGCCACTGTGAGAAATAGACACTCCAACAATTAAAACTGAAACAAATGATGGCCACTATGTGTATAATTTTAAAGTACCTGAATTTGCCTTCCAATAGTGGTCACTGTGGCACAATACAATGCACAGTGCATCCTCCCTAAAGATCCAAACTGAGATGAATGGATGAATGGAATACCTGGATTACAGTTGTTTGAACTGGGATTACTTTTCTGCAAAGAAAAGAACATCTATAATCTATAGAAATCTATAATCACATACATGTTCTATTCATAGTGGCTTTAAAAACCTGTTGGATGTAGCAATACACTTGCACAATAGTAACATAAGAACACACTCAGTAATGATTATATGGTAATGTTTGGCTCCTCTAAGGCTGACATGTTAGTGTACAGTGGGGCTTGAAAGTTTGGGCACCCCAGGTAAAAATTTGTATTAATGTGCATAAAGAAGCCAAGAAAAGGTGTAAAAATCTCCAAAAGGCATCAAATGACAGATTAGACATTCGTATAATATGTCACAAAAAGTTAGATTTTATTTCCATCATTTACACTTTCAAAATAACAGAAAACAAAAAAATGGCGTCTACAAAGGTTTGGGCCCCCTGCAGAGTTAATAGCTTGTCCTCCCCCCTTTGGCAAGTCTCACAGCTTGGAAACGCTTCTTGTAGCCAGCCAAGAGTCTTTCTATTCTTGGTTGAGATATCTTCGCCCATTTGTCCTTACAAAAGTCTTCCAGTTCTTTGAGATTGTTGGGCTGTCTGTCACGCACTGCTCTTTCAAGGTCTATCCATAGATTTTCAATTATTTAAATTTAAATTTAAATTTTAATTTTAATTTTAATCTGTTTATGGGGAAATTACAATTTACACTCTGTGTCCACACTTTGTTAGTTTCACACACAGTCCTGAACTACACACACACACACATGCTCAGGATCTATACATGCACTAATGGAGAGATGTCAGAGTGAGTGGGCCGAACCAGCGCCCTGAGCGGTTGGGGGGGTACGGTGCCTTGCTCAAGAGCACCGGGCAGTGCCCAGGAGGTGAAGTGGCATCTCTCCAGCCACCAATTCACACTCCGTACTTTTTGGTCCATACGGGGTCTTGAACCAGTGACTCTCCGGTTCCCAACCCAACTTAAAAGCTTTTCAGCTCAGCTCAAGCTAACGTTAGCCGCGCGCTAGCTAACCAGTTAAAAGAATAAATTAAAAAATAACGGTTACCTGGTGGCAAAACCTTCAGTTTACGCCTCTTGATGTAATTCACTGCGGATTTTGAGGTGTGTTTAGGATTAGCATTATCCATTTGTAGAAGCCATCCTCTCTTTAACTTCAGCTTTTTCACAGATGGCATCAAGTTAACGTCCAAAATTCGCTGAAATTTTATTGAATCCATTTTTCCTTCTACTCTTGTTCCTGTGCCACTGGCTGCAAAACAACCCCAAAGCATGTTAAGCATGGGGGGGGGGGGATCGATTGATCCCCCCCCCCATGCTTAACAGTTGTACAGAGGTTCTTTTCATTACATTCTGTGACCTTTCTTCTCCAAACGTACCTTTGCTTTGCTTTTTGGCCAAAAAGTTCTATTTTAACCTCATCGGTCCACAGAACTTGTTTCCACAATGCATCAGGCTTGTCTATATGTTCATTTGCAAACTTCAAACGCTGATTTTTGTGGTGAGGACGTAGAAGAGGTTTTCTTCTGATGTCTCTTCCATGAAGACCATATTTGTACAAGTATTTCTTTATAGTGGAATGGTGTACCACAACTCCAGTGTCTGCCTGGTCTTTCTGGATGAATCGTGCAGTCAAACATGGGTTTGGACTTGCTTTTCTCACAATCCTGCGAGCTGTTCTGCCTGATATTTTTCTTGGTCTTCCAGATCTTGCTTTAACTTCCACTCTTCCTGATGACTGCTATTTCTTAATTACATTCCGAACAGAGGATTTTGGCATCTGAAAACGCTTTGCTATCGTCTTATAGCCTTCTCCTGCTTTGTGAGCGTCAACTGTTTTCAGTTTCAGTTTTCAGACAACTGCTTAGAAGAACCCATGGTGCTGATTGTTGGGGGAAGGTCAGAGGAGTCTGGGCATTTAAAACCTTAAGATTGACATAACCTGGTCTTTCCAGACGAGGATTGAGAACAATCCATGACACTGTCAAGCCTCAGCTTTCCAACGAGGGCGGTGCATGCTATAAACTCTGCAGGGTGCCCAAACTTTAGCAGATGCCATTTTATTTTTTTGTTTTCTGTTATTTTGAAAGTGTAAATGATGAAAATAAAATCATTTTTTTTGTGACAAATTCTATGTCTAATCTGTCATTTGATGGCTTTTGGAGATTTTTCCATCTTTTCTTGGCTTCTTTATTCACATTAAAACAAATTTTTACCTGGGTTACCCAAACTTTTGAGCCCCCCACTGTACATGAGGTCATTGCGCAATCTGTGTGCAACGCAAACAACTAAATGCTAACCATCAATACAGTTCGGCCCTAAAGCAAAAAATAACACTAGATAGCAAATCAAAAATATGTTTATACAGGCTCTTTTGATGATGAAGAAAATCTGACATCAAAGTTATTTGTGCTGTATTTATTTAAATTTTGCATTTCAGCATAAGGTTATAGGGCATGACAAGAGGTGGCATGGGACCAGCTCCCCCTCCAAAACAGTCTCTGCTGCCCTCCTGTGGTATCTCTTCAACATATGGAGTAGTTGGCTGAGTCGGCCTGACCTTAGACCACTGCAGTCATTGTGGTTTGAATATTTGCTGTTGCTCAGCATTTTAATTTTGTAAAGTTTACTGTTTTTTTGTGGACTTGCAATGTGCAAAGATAAAATTACAGTTTCAATAGTGTACTGTATCATTTGTGATACATCTTTGAATCTGCGTGATCGAATATCCTCTCTTTACTGTAAGCTAGCTGATTCACATTGTGGCTCATTGACCATGCTCAATTATATGTCATTATATTATGTTGCATTTTTTTGGCAGATGCTTTTCTCCAAAGAGAAATACAATAAATATGTTTGCTGGAAATAATGCTATTGTGGTTGTGTAATTGTGTGATACATTCAAGTGACAATGTCTGTATAATAAACTTAAATTATGTTTCCTCAGTCTGTTGTTAATATTGTGTGTTGATTCAATATGGTAAGCTGTGTTTGTCATGGATTTAAATGTCTATGCTGTATATTCTGCCTCATTTGGGGGTGGCAATAGAGGTGCCAGTTCCCCTCCTAGGCTCTGCCAAGGTGCTCTACATCTCTCCATTAGTGCATGAATAGATACTGAGCATGTGTGTGTATTTCAGGCCTGTGTAAACATTGTAATGCCCCTTGCGGGATTAATAAAGTATAAATTATTATTATTATTATTATTATTATTGTTATTATTACAGGAAACATTGAGCCACATTGTACGGAGTCTTCAAATTAACATTTTAAATTAAAGGCTAACATGTGAGAAAACCAATTAATCAACAAACATCACCTACTTATTTAGGAGAAACACCTACAATTCTTAGAAAGGAGGCAGCCTTAGTTATGTCCAAACTTTCTGACCACAAAACAGTTGAAGGTGTTAATATAGGCTACTGTTGTTTTTTATCAGAGAAAAGGGCCTAATAGTAAAGCCTACCTTCAAATCAATTTAAAGTGTTACTTTTTAAAGTAACCTCATTCACAAATTTAAAATTGTCAAAAGAAAACACCACAAATACACATGCAGATCCTTAAAGTGCTTTTCCTGTAGGACCTTTATTGTAAAAGCCGTTTAAAGTAGCTACAGGCACAAAACAACATTCAGTTAGTCAATTGCATTGCCAGATCTATCTCCACAGTGCTGTACAGTAAGTAAGTAAGTTAGTTGCTAAATCAGCTAAATGTAAATGCAGCTTCCCGTTCGTCTGACTCATTTTCTAAACAAAGTGGAGCCAACTGATTCATACGTCATGTCGGCAAGAACATGCTGTATAAACTGTTATATAAAATCATTTCCGCTCATATTTTCTAACACATCAAGACTGAAATACAAAATTGTTAGCATTGTTATTTCTTATTTGTAGCTAAGAATAGGAGAGTCCAATACCACTTGTTATATAGAGGATAAACAACATGTGGTTTCCTCTGGCGCCACCATCAGGCAATATGGTTAGAAAATTTTAAATTTAGATTTATTTTGCCCTTAAGTGGTAAATAATAATTTTGGGAAATAATCTTCAGATTTCAGTAAGAGGAATATAATTCAGTGCACTATAAAGTGGCTCACAGGTGTGAGTCTTCAGACCTGCCACTACAATATAGGTCATACAACACCATTTTTCTGTTGTATACAAACCGTGGGCCACAACCCAGATCTGGAGTGAATATATGTTTCCATATTTTTGTGTGCGTGTTTGTCAGTAAATTTTAAAATAACAGCAAAAATCCCCCTAGCTGCTAACTTCCCCTGCCATGAGTCAGGAGCATTCTGTTAACCACCTTTTCAGCAATGAGGTTACTCCAAAAATATTTGTCTCCACAGGATATAGAAGTGTGTGGACACAATGTTTGTTATGCAATACACATGATATCACTAATTCGATGCAGACGAGCATTTCACCCATGACCAATCAACATGCCACCACCTGATTGTAATCTGTATTTCTCAATGCAGTGTGTTTGGTTTGGGTTGTCTCTGGCAAGGCGACAGCTTTATACCTACCTTGACTACAGCACTTGACGCACAGTCTCATACTTAGCAAAGCATTGTCATTACCAGACATTTTCCAAAAGTATGTTGTTAATTACTACAATTGTAACACATGCAGTCACATTCTTCTGTTTGACGTCTCCTTATTGTTGTCAGTGCAGCAATTTAAGTTAACTCTACAAAAGAGTGCTTTTGTATCCAAAAGTGAATTGATCACACAGTAAACAAATACTGATTTTATTTAGGACAATATAAACATTTTCAAAATTTACAATTCTAGTGGTCATTACAAGCCTTTTCTTTTAAAGTTAAGGAATTCCACTGTTGTGACAGGGGCAAATAATTACCTTTGTTGTCTCACACAGTCTACACAGACACTGATGTAGTAGACACAGTTATAGGCAGCATGTATTTACCTGCCTTGAGACCAGAGACCTGCAGGCATCTATTGTCTGGAACAATACTCTCAAGTTCTATATAGCCCAGAATCAGTTTGAACATCATTTCTACTGCAATGCCAAACAGAAGAGTGACTTAAACTTTTCATGAACTGAATTATTGTAGTATTCTAAAAAAATATATATATTCTGTGAGAAGCATTGTTTTTCTATACAATCAATTCAGATTCTTACCAGTCTAACTCTACAGCCATACCAGCTGTACAGCATTGCTTTGAGCTAAATGCTTGCTGCATGCTAACACGCTCACATACTAACATGCTGATGTTTAGCATTAGTATTATGTTCACCATGTTTGCCATCTTACTAAACATGTTAGCCTGCTAACATTTGCAGCTTAGCAGGTATCATGTCATAAATGACCATTTCTGACCTGATGATGGCGTAAAATGAAAAGTTAGGGGTTCACCAAAGTCATTAGGATTTATACTCTGGGCACCATGAACATCTGCACAAATGTTCATGACGGTCCTTCTGATAGTTGAGATATTTCAGTCTGGACCAAAGTGGTGGACTGACCTAGACAGACATTGCCATACTTGGTGCTTCTATATACAGTAGGTAACTGTGTGTTATTCCGAATGTTATATTACATTGTGTTTGTTGTAGATCACCAAGGTTTCTATGCTGTGCTCAAACCTATATTGCAGACTAGAGTTACCCCTGAATGAGAAAACTAGGATCATTTACGTATTTATTCATTCTTAGTCATTTATGCTTTGCTTAATTCTGGTGAATCTGGTGACTGTGAATAACTAAAGGGCAACATAGGAAAACACCTAAATAAGGAAGAGCTCATGTCAATTATTACCAGCCAAACACATGCAGAACATGCACTTTTAATTACATGCAGAACATGTGTTTGTCTCATGGTTTGTCAGTAGAACAGAGCTAACATTATGTTGAATGCATTTATGTAAAACATAATATATCATAAGGGACATATATAAATGTCATGCTTTAATCATCTCTTTCATTATTTTGATGTGTTAGTCACATATCTTAAAACGTCTTTACCTAAAATAACAAGACACAGAATGACTATCATGAGACCAGCAGCAGCATGAAACAATTCCTAAAATTCCCTACTTTTTCATAGTAGGACATTCTTTTATTTATGTAGTTCAAATGTAGAGGAATTAACTACTGATATGACATCCCTATTAAAGGAAAGTCTCAGAGTATATCTGCCAAAAAAGGATGCAATTTGATAAATGGGAAATTCTTTATAAAAGCCTTTAGGTGGGTTCAAAAGAGTACACTCAAACCACAGTGACTGTAGTTTTACAGATACAAGCACATTCCTATCAAAGGAGGAAGTCAGTGGCTAGGTGCTTTTACATGAATCACTGGGACCCTTTGAAACAGTGGACCCAAAACACTATAAATACCTCGCAGAGCTTCTTGACCCCAATGACTGGTTTGGACAACACAGAGACAACAACAATGATAGCTTTGCTGCTGCTGGCTCTGGTCGCTCACTCCTTTGCTCTGCCTCTGCCGTCTGGGGACAAAGACAACCAACTTTTAGCAGAGGTAAGATCTGAGACCTCTAATTCAGATGTAATTTGGTCCTGTATTCTGGCACCAAGTGGCTTTTTTGCCATAATCAAAGAAAAAAGACTCCACACAATCTTGAGTGGAGTAATCTACGCCTATTTGTTCATACCATTATACATGTGTTCTCTTTCAACAAACAGAAGTACCTCCATCGGTTCTATGGGCTTCCAGGTGGTCTCCAAGGGAGACAGAGATCATCGGGTGCATTTCAGACCAAGATCAAGGAGATGCAGAGATTCTACAAACTCAAGGTGACAAGATCTGGAAAGTAGGCTAGTTATGATCTTGTTGGTACTGTAAATGAGCAGCATTTGATGTCTCCTAGTTTGGGTAGGTTTTATCCATAGTTTAGAGAGATGAAAATAATGATTCAAAAATGAAATTAGCATATTATTGGTGGTCCATCTTCATATGTGTTTAAGATCTTGTAATGTGATATTTGCTTGAGGAGTGATCTTTTTTCGGAACCTCATTGGTTTATGGTTGGTTGGTTTTGATGGTGCTGCTCTTGTGTAACGGGGGAATGTAGATAATATTTTGGTTTACAAAAAAACTGTTATTTTATGTGGGAAAGAAGTGGTATTGGGTTGAGTTGTTTTACCTTTTTTGCCATTATAACAACTTGTGTTAGGGACTTGCCTTGTTGAGCTCATAGTGCAAGACAGATGGGACGAATTCAACACAGCATGCAAATGAAACTATATTGTATAAATACAGGTCACAGTTTTACAATGTAAGCCTTAAATAACCATAAATAGTATTAAAATAAACTAAATACCACTAATAATTTTCAAAAAAATCTATTTGTCATAAACAAAATGCACCTTAAACAATTTAAAATGACAAATTCTACAGTACTTTGGAAACACATATTCTCTTTCCACCTCCTGCCTCTGAAGGTGACTGGGAATCTGGACGACAACACTTTGGAGCTGATGAAGCAGGCCAGATGTGGCGTCCCTGACGTCGGGGAGTACAATCACTTCCCTCGTCACCTCAAATGGCAAAACAACAATGTCACATTCAGGTATGCAGTAAAATGATATGACTCAAATATGTGTTTACAAAGAGTTCAGAGAGTGAACACTAGTATTCACTAATTTTCATTGTTGTCTATCCCATGATGTTCCAGGATAGTGAACTATACGCCAGATCTGAAGAAGTCTGATGTAGACAGAGCCATCCGCAATGCACTGAACGTTTGGTCTAATGTCACCCCTCTGATCTTTAAGAAGCTTTATAAAGGCACTGCTGACATTATGATCAGTTTTGGAGAAAAAGGTCATTCTGACATACTGTATATCCTCTGAATACAAAAATATTTTTTCTACACTGCACCTGCTAATCGAATGTTAAAGAATAGACATTATATGTGCATTCTGCTCAACATGTTTAAAATTTGACTCTATTCTGTAGAGCATGGAGATTACAACCCTTTTGATGGGCCTAATGGATTGCTCGCTCATGCCTACCCACCCGGCCAAGGTCTTGGAGGAGACACTCACTTTGATGAGGATGAACATTGGACAAAAGATTCATCAAGTAAGAGACATGCACAAATGTACAACATAAGCCCCTAAACTGTATCATATGATGATTAATGCTAAGCATCTCTTCTTTGCAGCTTACAACCTGTTTATAGTGGCGGCCCATGAGTTGGGCCACGCCTTGGTATGTCCCACTCGGCAGACGCCGGCGCCCTTATGTACCCCATCTACTCATACACTACAGGCTACCCGCTGGCTGAGGATGACATTGAAGGCATTCAAGCTCTCTACGGTGGGAAAATATATAATCTGTCTTTAGATTCAAAACTGATTCTAAACTCAACAACTTAAATTCAAGTCAAATCATAATTGATGTTGTGCTTTTTAAAGCAATAGACTTATTTTTGCACGGAAATATGTGAACTATGCGTTGATGCCAGATGTTTGATCACAGGACCAAACCCAAACCCAAGAAAAGTAAAGCCAAAGCCTGATGCACCAAACAAATGTGATCCCATGTTAAGTTTTGATGCTGTGACCGAGCTCAGAGGGGAAACGATCATCTTCAAAGACAGGTGCATTAGGAGATGCATGCGTGTATAAAAGAGTTGATTACTCTGTGACCCAAACAATTACTCTACATTAAGATTTGCATGTTGCCAATCTATTTATTGCTATATATTTTCAACACCCCACACTGTTGCAGATTCTACTGGCGTCTCCATCCTCAGATGCCGGAGCCTGAGCAAACACTAATCAAGTCCACATGGCCCAACATCCCCAACAAGGTGGATGCAGCATACGAGAATCCAGAGAAGGATCTTGTCATCATATTTAGTGGTGGGTTATACATACTTATTTGTTGCTATTATATATATTTTAAAATTAGATAATAAATACGGCGTGTAACTCTGTGTTTCAACAGGGATCCAGATGTGGGCTTTGAATGGATATAACCTTGTGAGTGGTTACCCAAAGTATATACACAAGCTTGGTTTTCCCAAGAAAATAAGAAAAATAGATGCAGCCGTGCACATTGGAGACACAGGGAAAAACTCTGCTCTTTACTGATGAGGATTATTGGAGGTATGTGGTGATGAGTATCACGTCATGTTGAAAGTATTTAAATCTGCACGGAACAATTCTTCTGTCATTCTTGCCTCATGTAATTCTGTATTTCATCAAAAAAAATTTGCATTTCTTCATCACCTACAGCTATGATGAAGCAACAGGCACCATGGACAGCGGCTACCCACGATCCATTGAGGAAGATTTTCCTGGGATGGCTGACGAGGTTGACGCAGCTGCTTATCACTATGGTATTACGAAGCCTCAATTACCACATTTTCAATATAGTTAAAGCATGCCAAAGTATAATTGTTTTCCAGGACAACCAATGCACTGCTTTTCCTAAATGATATCCCACTCTTTTTTCTTTCAGGATTCTTGTATTTCTTCCATGAACACATGCAGTATGAGTACAGTTACAACTCAAGGAAGGTCATTCGCATCATGAGGACCAACTCCTTTCTTAACTGCTGATGAGCTGGTCTGCAAACGACAGTGATAACATGTTAAAAAAAATGTCTGCATCATGGCACAAAACACATTTTCACTATAAACAAAATACTCAAATGTTAAAAATGGAACATAGGTAGATGCAGTTGATTGAATAAGCAGGGAAATTGAGACCTGCAGGGTTGACCTGTTACAGTTAAAGTTTATTTTTTACTAGTGCTGGACACCTGTACGTAATGAAGTGTAATGTGTCAGAAATAGCTGAAAAATTCCTCAGACATATATTTCCTCAGATTATTGCTATTTATTTTACATCTTTATATTTGTAGTGTCTCTATGGACAGGAAGATCCTTAGCAGGTTAAGTGTCTTGTCAGTGACGGTTTAGCTGTTTTGTAAACTCATTGTTTGACTGTGTGTTGAACTAGCATAGTATTTCAATAGAGAGTGCAGCAGTTTAATATTTTCTTGTTTGTTTTTAGATTTTTGTAAATTGTGTGAATTACAATAAAAGCAGAGAATTTAAACCTATGTCTCTTATGTTGAAGTGCTAAAGAGCTGAATGTAAAGTAATGTCCTATTTAGTGACATTTTAAGGGAGTTCAAACATGCAAGATTGCATAAAAAGTAATATCCTAAACACGTCTTATCAACTATGCCAAAGATGAAGTTTAACACTTGACATAGATGGGAATGTGGTTGAAAGAGCCTCTTACTTAATCCACATTTCTTCTGCATGTTAGCACTGACTGGCATATGTGAATTCCCTTGTCAGTTTTTTAAAAACCTTTTGATGGTTGGTTGAAATGTGTTAAATAAAATGTGTAGCATACAACATATTTTGTACAAAGATATTTTATTTTAAAACTCATTACACCTTTTTACAATTAAAAATTATAACCTTGCAGGGTGTTATTGGCTAGAAAAAATTACAAATAAATGATATTACAGATCAGCATTGCAATGATCACATTGAGAATTGCAGGTATGATTAGATGTTTATGGTATCAATATTCATCATGCTCCTCACACAAGAGTTTCATTTGTAGCTTTGCAAAAACACATACAGTACAAATGTACTAGTATGGGAATTACGTATTACTGTAATAGGTAGGCCTTTGGCCTAGTAATGCCACCAGCTAATGCCTCCCTCCACCTTTTGTCTCTGTTGGGGCATTCTGTAGCACCCAGGTAACCCCCCCCCCGTATGTCTGGCTCCTGTAAAGGATGAGAAGTTAATATTTTTGCCTCTTTTTTCCCTTCTAGCATCCCTGGCGCTGTTGGCATTAGCATCTTGTTTTTATGTATCATTGCTTAAGTTTTTGTTCTATTGTATTTAATAAAAATAAAAAATACTCTTAAATTTCCCCTTTAGTCAAAATTAAAAAGTCTCTGTATTTTATCATTTTGTGGGGAAGTTGTGGCAATATTGAGTAAATATTTGAATATGGGGGATGGTATATGGTATACACCACGACCACCACTTGCCTTGGTTACACTACCATGACACACTGGGCCACAAGTCCTTCAAACCATATGATGATATATGTTGTTTATTCCTACAATCTAACATGACTTTATATGCACATGTAGCTCCCCATCTTTTCCACTAGAGAGCACTCCTATCAACAGCTCTACTGCATAAAGGTCCTATAACCAGAGTCCTGACAGTTTTGGGACAGGCTGAGTAAGATACAGAAAAACCAAGTAATATCCAAGATATGCACCATTATGACAACTTTACACTGCTGAGTTGTCAAGTCTCTACACCAAGTGTCTCAATCCATTCCTGAGTTAGTTTGAATAAAACAGAATAAGTGTATACTTCATTGGGGCAATAAATGTTGGGAGAAATCTTTGGCTCTGGCCATATTAGATCTGAGCATACCTTGATTCAAACAGACTGAGCACTGAGCCTATTAATAAAGGCCCATTACACACAGTATCTTCATCCTCCAGCATATTATAACCTAAAGCCAATTACTGTATCTGAACAGAAGGTTTAGGAACATTTGAGATGATTTATACAAATTAAGAATATGTGTACTGCGAGCAGCCCAGTTTTGAAAAGTGCAGTATCTCTAGCTAAAGTTTAGGAAACAATGAAGCTTGAGCCAATCAGCATTATCCACAGGCCAAATCATGTGGATGTAATTACAGTGCAGTGAAGCAGTCACTTCATTTGCTTGTTTCCGCAGTATTGCGTGGTGTAGACTGGGTCACCGCTTCACAAATTCTGTGTTCATCACCAATGTTGGCTTTGAGAGTCTATAAGATGGTTTATCTGAAAGTAAGGCATCTTTTACATAAGCCTTTTTTCAATCAAATGAAGATTATCATTGTCATTTGCATTTATCTGAAATTGACATTTCCCCTTCAGCTTGTCACTTAAGTGTTGATGTGTTTTGAATACAAATTGTAATTTTGCCGTGGGCAATGAACGAGGGCAGAAACAGGACAAAGGAAACATTTAAACAAGAGAGCTTGACGAACAGCATGGGCTGAGGGAGGCTCAGTAACCAGCTAACTCCAGGCCTGTACTGAAAATCCTCCCTTTTACAGCAAAGAGCACTGGCAGTGTAAGATTCAAAGCTTTGTACTGTACTGTATGTTTATTTCAGTGAGATGATCACTTAGTCTCCTGTACTTGGATGTGTTTTCACTCCTCTGAGAAAGTTAACAAGACAAACTCTTATCTCTAAATATTCACTGCTGACATGCTCTTGCTCCTTGGTGGTTTTAGAAATTGAGCAACTTTTGGTATTGACTTAACTTTGGGCATTTATAGAGCAGTGGAACTGAGAAAGATTAAAAACTTCATCACTTTTAGACCCATGTGGATTTAAAGGTCATGTAAGTGTCCTTTTTTCCCCACCTCATTCCAGTCACAGTTGGGCACCTCTCTCTGTTCCTGCCCCATGTCAAAAGTAATTACCCTATCCGACTCCTTCCTGTTACTTATTTATTTGGATCTGTTAAATATCATTTTAGAGTTAATACAAATGTAAAGCAAGGATAGAGAAATTTGCAAGAGGTCAATGAAAATGGCATTTGCTGAGGAAAAAAAAAGAAGAAAAAAAGGTGGTGTCCTTTGAGAAAACCTTCACACAATCCAGCCCAGCGGCTCCTGATGGAAACCAGATGGAGGAGAAAGACGGAGAGGGCAGCAGCCTCAGGATATATCCCTTTGCCTCTGGGGAACTCCCTCCTTACACCAACAATATGAGAAGTGTGATGCAATCCTGCAACTTCCTCACTGAGCTGAGTTTGAGCAAGCCATATGGTTTAAGGGGCTTATCAAATGTCAAAGATACAACAACAACTTTTATGTATATCTTTTAAACCGATTAATTGACAAACTAACATAGATATACACATTTTACAACATGCATGTTAGAGTGCAGGGTAGGGTGTTTATTTGAACAGTGCGAATGACATCAGCAAATATCCTTCTGGAGTCATCTGTTTATTTTCTGTTACCTTCTGTGTACTGTTGGCCTTCTTGTCTTATCGGCCTGTTGGTATTCTTGTTTTTCCATGAATAGAAAAACTGAAGTGTTTCAAAAGCAGCCAGCGCTATGTTACTTCCTCTTATGTAAATGCTGCTGGCATTTTAAGAAAGTCAGGCTCTGCTCTGTGTTGACCCATACGTATAAAGCTGACCAGATATGACCCGGCAGCAGATTTGACTGTGTTGTAAAAGTGACCAGTAAATCCGTGACGTTGAGTTTGATGTGACAGCAGACCTTGCAGCATGCTTTTATGATTACTTGCTGTAATGTTATGACATGCAACATTAGATTAAAACCAATATTGGTGTTTTGGGAGTCTCTATGTTGTATAAACATGAACAGTGTACAGTATTTTAAGGTAAGTTATATTTTTTCCCCTGAAACTTAATATAGAAAAGTTTGAAATAGTAGTAGTGGTAGTTGGTCAACATACTTTGTGGTTAAATATTTCTAATTTTATAATGCAAAAAACAAAAGCTGTTGCACTTGGTAAGAGGTCCATTCACACTGTACAGTGTATCAGTTTTAAAAATTGCAACTGGAATGCTTAACACTTTGTATTCACAGTTTTATCAATGAGGATGTTAAATAAAACTGCTTACTAACAATACTTTGACCAGGAAGACATAGAGTGTTTCCATGTCCAATTATGATTTTGTATGATTGAGCTTCTTCTTCTTGTGTAAGAAACACAGTGTAAGCCAAGTCGTCAGTGAGAGAAACACGATCCAGGATTGGTCAAGCAAGTCATACTTTTCTCACATACCTAATGTTATACGCCATAGATATATAACAGATAACACTAAGACCTCCTTTTAGGAACGAGGTGCAGTTTGTATTGTTTGTTGTGGTATGACACCAGAGCTGTATGAAGGGAAATAATACACCACCTTCATTTGCAACATAAACCTGCATGGGCTATTAACATGTGGACAAGTCACACTGTCTGACATTTAGGAGAGACTATTTTTCACAGTCTGGCTGAGTAAGATTCACATGGGCATTTTGATGCGTGGCCTACATCAGAAACATTTTAGAATTGCTTGATCTTGAGTGAATTTGCCACCATCTGTTGTGCAAAGATACATAATTTCTAAATACAAAATAATAAATGACAATTGTTTTTTTCCCTATATTTTACAAAACATGATGAGTTTCCAACATAAGTTTCCATCAAGGGAAGAAATGTTGAATGCAGACTTGTGAACAGCTGATGGAACTGTTATTATATCCGTGTGAGGACCTCTGTTTGCAAACTAGAAGAATCAGCATTATACAATGTACACTATACAGCACTACGGACCATGAGCCGGTCTTCCACACGCTGAGTCATGTTACAGTTTTTAAAATGGATGGGTCAATCTAAAGATATCTTTATTCTTCCTGAAACATGTTACTTTTTTGCTAATATGAGGTCTTTAAGGCACAGCAGTATTTTTGGAAATCAATGGTTTTTTATGTTTTTTTTATCACAACCCTAAGACAAAGCAGTGTTTGTTGGCATCCCATTGTAATAGGTTACACATATTTAGGTTGTGACAAAAAGAGAGACAAAACATTATTTGTTTGAGAGATTATGTTAGCATTTAAAGAAGCATTTGGTAAAATCTGAAAGAAAAGTGTGGCAGAACTTCTTTCTCAACTTTCCTTATTATTGTGCAACCCCAATTAGGGTCCCAAAATGCTAGTTTGGTTAATACTGCCTCAAATGTGGCATTGTGTTACACAGACATCAAATTTAATAATATGCATGGAAACCATGCAAATGTTGAGGATCAATTCATATGTTGCATTTTCATTTTTTAGGCCAAATTAATTGTCAAGGATTTACTGAATGCATATGAATTCCATGCAGCGGTACAAACTTCAACAGATGTAGTGTCTCTTTAGAAAAGCACATATTTGTGGTCTGTGACAAGTTGAGCTGATCTTTTGTTTGTCTGAAAAACAAAACCTCTGTGCTGAGCTGCAGTACGCTGACACAGTGCCTTGGTTTCTTTTGTCACGGCAGCATAACAAGCCAGAGGGCATTCGGAGCATTGATACATCAATATCACTGTGGTCAGATGAAAAATGTGCTACAACGCCTCTGGAAATCCATAAGTTAAGAAAACACTTATTCACTCTTACATTCATTTCAGAAACCTCCTTGTAAAAAAATAAAAATAAATAAATCTTGGGTTTCAGCCTCAGAGCAGTATGGGCTTTTGTTGAACCAACATGAATTAGTTGCTTGGATAGCTTGATCCTCCAGAGGATCTATCCAAGGAAGGTCAAATTACATTTGTTTGATAGTTGTTCAAGCAAGATCAGAGCACTTAGTTAAGCCACCCTGGTTCTGCTAGCCTGAAATAATTATACACAGTTCAAAGCTTCCCTCTGCTTTGAAGTAATCACATCTTGGAGCAGGACCACTGCAGAGAAGCGAGTGATTACCTTTTGATTTCTTTCGCTCACATGTCCCACACTAGCCATTATGCAAACACCATGCATAAATAAAATCCTCCTTCTGCTATTGGCGTGCTTTGAAAAACAACACACAAAAAGCAGGTAGATAATGTCACTTTTTATTCAGTAAAAGCTGAGGCAAGAATCCAATCTTGTTTAATATTGCTCAAACTTGCACAAATGTGAACTGCTGTTTGTTTAGTAGCGATTACACCACATGTGCACATCAGATGTGCAAATACTGTTTTTTCAGACTTCAGATAACTGAAAACATAGCATACCTCACAAGGCCTCTACTGACCCAGTGTCAACTTTATCCACCTAAAAAGGGTCTCTTGTTCTCCTGATTACTGCCGCTGACTGTACTGTGTTCATGTGACGACATTACGTCAAATCACAAGATGTCATGAGGAGATCAAACACATCATTTCTACATAGTCTTGCTCTGCGGATTTGAACACGTCTGTTTTTTTTTACCTTCATGAGAAATGAACTTCCTTCCAGAGAGCACTTTACAATTAAATGTCAAATACAGGGGTTTTAGGTGCCTGACAAAAAATATAGAACTATTGAAATACAAGAATTATAGAATTATTGTCAAGAACTCTATTGATTCCAGCTCTGAGAGAAACTTGTTCATCTCCACTAGCTGTGAAAAATCATTAGAGCTACTCTTACAAATCGTCTTTCATGATGTTGTGGTGTTTTCTCCAAACAGAGCAGTAGACACATCATTTTTGTCACCTAGCTAGTCTGTAGTCTATCATGCCGTTTGCACGTGAACACATCTTTGCATGTCCCAGACTAGACAGGGAGACATTGTTAGGAGCAAACTAAGTAGACATGGAAGTTAAGAGACATGTGAGCTGGTCGGATTCAGAGTAGCTTTCCGACTGAGTTCTCATCCACTGAAATTTCATAATTCAAAACCAGACTATGTTCAGAAATAAAAAGCCACAATCATTGGACCAATGTGGAAAAGAAATCCCCCACTTTTGATCTGTAACATGATTTGTTGTGCTGTTGTATTCCCTGGATGTCTTCGCGATTTTATTGCAGTTGTTGTAGTGAGCGTTTATTTCTGCGCTACTGAATGTTGCTAGGACCGTTTTTGATGGATCACTTGTTCCTTGGGTGTCATGCCAGCGCTTCAGGAGATGGACAACAACATACGCACACATCTGGAAATGTTTTCTGCAATTGGGTCAGTCCATTAAGGGGTTTTCACAACCCATAAGCATAAACAGACTCAAGTGCAAGACCATTGGAGAGATCTTGGCTACTAAAGATCCTCTATATTCTTATGCTCAATTTTCAGGATGTAACATTTACAGCACAGCTATGGTGCAATCTGTGAAAACCCCTTGGCTTAGTCAGCCTTAATTTGGCTGTTTGTGGTTCTTTAAATTTAAAAGATGTGTCACAGGAAGAAGGGCATAATGTGTTCTCTGTCTCACCGGACTAAAGCACAGGAGATCTGTAAGCTGCCATGACTGAAACCCAGCTCTATCTCTCCCCTTTCTCTTCTTGTCTCCTTCCCAGTCACCTCCTTGGCAGGTTACCAGACCCAGTGTAGCATAGTATTCTGCCAAACCTGCCAAAAAAAAGATCACAAGTGTGTGTGTATGTCTATGTATATCCAGACACTTTTAAGTAAATAAAGCAAGAATATTTTATACACAACATGTTGCTGTGCTGTAAAAGTGAGTCAGTAAATACTGCATGTGTTTGTGCTCCTTTGCTGGCACACTTAAGAATTGTTTTGGCCAATTTTAAGTTACACAGGACAAACAGCAGTCATTAAACAACAAGTGTGAGAGGAGTCAATTAATTACCAATGTGATTTATACAAAGTTATATACAATTTAGTTACATACATACACCAAGATCGGTCTCATCTGATAACCAAAACACTAAAGGCCTAAAGCCTTCACAAATGCCAGTTTAACAGGTTTAGCCTTGGAAATTGACACAACTCTACTGCACAATTGCTTAAACTGACTGTGTGGGTAAAAATTTCAGCCAAATGGAGAATTGGAGGAGGTAATTTCTGTTTGGCCGGTAGAAAACATTCAAAAACTCTAATGTGCAATCTTGAGGCTGATCATCATCTTAGGTCCACTGAAATACTACAGGAATGCCAAGATAAAGTTGAACATGACAGCACAGTGCATCACTGCATTGCCTAGTATATGAAAGTTGTCATGTTTCAGTGTCTTGTTTAACTGGAGTTTGATTTAACAGCGGGTCAAAATAAACCCCGGTCAACATGGTCACGGCTTGTTTACTTGTTCTGTTATCTCAAAAACTCATTGAGCACCATGTCAAAGGGTGAATTGACTTCATTTGCAAAGGTTGAACACCCAACTTGTGTCATTTTGAAGGTACATTGTCCAAACATAATGGACAAGATGTCAGATTTGGGCTGATGGTCATTATAAAAAATTCAAGTAATAGAATTGTCATTTTGTGGGTGTTACAAGAGATCTTTGTCCTCAACAGTTACACATGTTACCGGTTACTGTAAGTTTCCCACCCAGACCCTGCTGAATAAAAGATGTCTGGTTTTGGGAGACACATATAAAATATCTGTATGGTAAATCTACAGCCAGTAACTTAGTTTAACATTAAGACTGGAAACAGGGGGGACGCATAAAAACAACAGGTTGTTGTGTTAAATGGGCACAATGACAAGACTCCAGGAAGCTGTCTCCCATACAACCACAACCATTGTTTTTACACACATATTATAAATGCAGTTATTCTATTATTTATTACAAACCAGATACATGTTAATTCAAGGTTTGGACAAAGCCAAGCTAACTGTTTCCCTGTTTCCAGTCTTTGTGCTAAGCTAACCAGCTGTTGGCTGTAGCTTCACATTGAACAAACAAACATGAGAATCTTCTTATCTAACTCTCGGTTAGAAAACATAAGTGTAAATACATTACCCAAAATGTCTAACTATCCCTTTAATGGTTTCAATAAAGCATCACATTCAAAGTCAAATAAAACAGCTTAGTGGTCAACAGTTGTAAAATATTCTTCAGTGTGGATATTATGAGCAATGCACATAAGGTGTATAGTACTGGATGAAATTAAGGCCATGTTTCAAGTGCATTATATAAATTACAGCTATTTGCAACTGGAATAAGTGCAAATAGCTCTTACTATGGTCCCACTGTAAATGAAGTACATAACGTATGAATAATACTTTTTTATTTAGTAATGGTTCTCTACCAGTTGAGGCTTCATGTTAAGATGTAAAATAAATGTATATGTGCTATGTAGAATGCTGTACATTTTGTCATTGTTTTTCTAAAAGGTACAGCATGTATGATACTCCTATGCTCAGAGCTCATGAAGGATACTTTAAACCCATAAGACATATTCCAAAGGCTCACCTTGGAACAGAGGTAATAGGGTGAAAGGAACACAAACAAATAGTTTTGCTTAAGCAGATAAGGCACAGCTCTGGTATCAGGATTGTAAGGGCCAGGGTATGGTCTATCAGAACTTGGTTGTAGGAGGGTTATTTAGCCCAATCAAAAATCTCAATAGTTATATTCAACGTAGAAATGGTGTAGGGAGAGGGGGTTTTGGAAGCAATTCAACCATCCGACAAGCACTTCTGATGGAGTACACTGGCTCCTTAAGGAGTGGTCAATTTCTACAGTCACCGTTTCACAGCACGATGCCCTCCACATTACAGTTCAGCACGTCGTTGTGTTGGACCTGACCCAGCTGCCGGTGAAACTGACCCTGTTTCTGTGTCCTCCAACAGTGGATGTTTTGGCCCAGTGTAATACTCTTAATACTGGGCAGGTGGGTCAGCATGTTATTTGGCAAGGACACTACACCAGAGCCAGACAAATTCAGCTCTTGCAGGGAGTCTAGTCCGCTGAAAACCACAGGGCTCAGAGTCTTGAGCTTGGGGTTGTTTGAGAGATCCAGAACTTGCAGGTTCTGGAGGCCCTTAAAGCTGTACGGCTCGATCTCTTGAAGCTCATGGAGGCCACTGATGGATAAATAACCCAGATCTTTCAGCTGAGCAAAAGCTCCCTCCTTGATCTGTGTGATGGGGTTACCATCCAGATTGAGGTACCGCAGAGGAAGTCCTGCCAGCCTCGGTATGCTCAACATCCGGTTTGCTGACAAATTTAAGCTTTGAATGTGTAACACTTGCAAAGTTGTGGAGACTGAAACAAGCTTGTTATGAGACAGATCCACGCTGACAGGTTGACCATTAATTTTAGTGGCAAACACATCCATGTTGAACTCTTGGAAGCTGTTGTGGCTGAGGTCAACTTCAGCCAGAGGGAGGCTGGAGAAGCAGCTCGGGGAGAGGCTCTCCAGGTTGTTGTGGCTCAGATCCAGAGACTCCAGGTAACGCAGCTTGGACAAAGCATTGGGTGTTACCTGAAAATGGGAAGGCAAGAAAGAGAGGAACAGAGTGAAAAATAAGAATGTAATGTACTGTACATCTGTAAGATGCTAAAACATGATCATAAAAAATAGAGAAGACTCCTTCACCCGTAACACTGCTTTTTTACCACTTAGGGGCAGCTAAAACAACAAACTGTAACATTAAAACCAAGTATTACAACCTTATAAAGCTGATATGGCAAACCTATAACACATCTAGCACAACATTATTATTCATCTTGAGTAAACCAATGTAACAAACTCTGTTTTGGTCTCCACCAACTCCTGAGAAAAATGCCTGGTTTTAGGTACCAAGTCCTCCACTATGGAGTTGCTAGCTATGTCTGTTTGCCATTTGGTGCTGGGTAATTATATTCAGTTGGGTTTTACAGTTTCTTTTCCCTAAAAACAGCCAATGTTATACTTTTGATTGGCCAACATTAGCCACAAGTTGTGGCCAAATATGTAACATTGTAGCACCAAAACCCCATGCGAGTGTGTTGAATTATGGATGTTGTATTGTTTATACATTGAATGTGTAACTTGTTTTTCATTCAAAGGTTACATGACCTTATTATATATAAAAAGGTCTACAATTGACTCTAACTACTGACCTTTGTTATAAGGTTGCTGCTGAGGTCCAAGCTTATGAGGGTGGTGTAGCCTGGACCGGCTAACATAGTGTCACTGAGTGGGCCCATGGCGTTGGAGGACAGGTCTAGGTGGGCAGTGTCCAGTGGGATGGGGATGGGCATGGTGGTGGCGGGTCCCAAACCTCGGCAGTCCACCCTGGTCAGGCTGAAGCTGTCAAACAGGCCAAAGCTTTCCACCTCACAGCGACAACCATGGTGGCAGTTCTTGACAGCGTTGGACTGGACTGAGGTCAGCAGCGACAGGCCAAGCCACAGAAGGAGTGCCATTATGCTCTGGAGAGAGTACAAACTAATTATTTACATTGGACACATTTTTAACATGGAACTCCTATTGATGTCAGAAAAGTCTTCCATTCAAAGTTTTCTATTCAACAATGATCAAATCAGCCTTCAAGCGATCACTGCTGAGAAAAATGCACAAACCTTAATCACCAGATTAGATCAGTACACCTAGTCCAAATTCCTTCACAAAACACCTTTGTTTGTTTGTTCTTTTAGAATTAAGAGAAGCTGTTCCTGCTCAAATGTCATCTTCAAAATATTTGTTAAGCTTTGTGAAAAGACTTTAAGCTTTTATTTGGTGCAACTTGAGTAGCCCCAATTTCCCTCCCTCTTGGCTTTCCCAACGGGTGTGACCTAATTTCTTTGATCAAAGAGTTTATTTGCACTTTCTTAGTTTACTCACTAGAATGAGTATGCATGGTTGTAAAATGAATGACTGTAAATCAAGGCCCTTAAAATATCTCTGTCCTATCTTAAACTAAGGAAAAAATTAGCACTGAGGGCATCCTCTAAGCCTGAGAAGGCAAAAAAAACCTTCTCATTCTGATATAGTATACTGCCATGTAGTCTAATACTGCAATCGCACTGCATCTTAAACAATAACATACAGAAAAACAAATTTGAAGTATAAGATTGATTTAAAAAATCAGAAGTGACTGAAATGCATAATAAGTATAAGTGAATAAAAATGTCCGTAAAATCCACTGCAAAGATTTTATCTCAAACCAGAGAATAATATCATACCTTTTTTTCATGTGTTTCCGTAGCTGTTGCTGTTGTCCACCTATGTGTAAATGAGAGCTGAATAGAGCTCACCCAGTTCAACTTAAGCAACATGTACTGTACACATCCCTGAAATAAGTGCGAAAATTGGACAAAGATTAAGTGTTGTGTAACAGATAAAAATGAACAGTCATGCTCAAGTGGCCTGGGCATGACAGAGCAAAATGTGTGCTGAAGTTGCAATCCAGAGTTTTACCGCATATGTTTCTGAATGCAATAAACAGGACATTACTGAGCATTTTTGTTCAAAATTTACCAAAAATGCTCAAAAAGAAAAGGGAGGGTAACTATTTTTTTCATTAGCAAACCCAGCCTTTCTAAGAAATACATGTTGGTAAACTCTATTCCTTTAACATTTGTTTTAAATTCACTCTCTCTCTCTTTTTGGAGTATGCTGTGAAAACGTACTAAGGGACTAAGGTTACGGCTGTTATTGGGTATATCTAACGGGTTCCATTGAATTATCGTGGCTTATGTAAGAGGATGAGGTTATTGTACAGTCCTTAGCTGCATAGTACTTGTGGGTCAGCATATAGGCTGATTACCCTGGCTCAAAGTCTATTCAGACAGAGCCGATAACCTCTGTGCAGTTTCTTTTGTTTTGACCCCTGAACTGACTGACTACTACTGGCTGCTCGTAACGCTGAGAGTTGATAATGTTACTGAAATATTTTAATATTTATAATGATTCACATTCTCAGTGACCTGCATTTGTAATTTTATATGTGCAGAGGGTTCTCCGTTTACTGCCATGTATTTTTAATCGTTGATTATTTACTTCTAATGCATAAAGGGTGTAACTTTAATATTAAAATTGTGGATGCTTTTGTAAACTCATAATACAGTTCACCCTACGAATGCAACAAAAAAATAATAAGATAGTATGTTAAGGATAGTATCTCATGTTTTTGTGATTGTGTGTGTGTGTTCCGATTAAAGACCTGAGTCCCTCCAGCTGAAAGTTTTGACCACTCAGGAATCGGCGAGTTGTATGACTATTAAATTGAGCTGAGTACACAAATCTTTGGCTGAGTTCTTTACAAGGTAAATAATCCACTGAAAGAGCAACAACAAGCCACAAGTGAGACAAAGGTGAAAACGGCAATGCATGATGTGGCATTTTGTGGAAATGTACACTTACAGTTTCTGTAGCGACTGCTAAACTCTTAATTTGTGTGTATCACATCATTAGCGGTCATAAAAACAATTAGGTCCTTCTCCGCTCTCTCTGTAATTTTAAGTTTTTATCTCAAGCAAACTACAGGCCTCAAAGAGATCAGACACAAAGAAGCCATATGCCATATGCTAAATAAACATGGAGAAACTGCCAGTAAAACCAAGTGCTTATTCGTGTTTTCTACCACACCTATCTTCAGCAGCTTGTCACCTCTGTGTGGTTTTGTAGCCACATTCATTGGTCCCTCCTTCCTTTCCTAACTCTCACGTGTTGTCTTCAGAGTTTGAGCTATTGAACTCAGGAAAGAGGTGCAGGGATTCCCAGTGAAAATATAACAGGTATAAGCACTCATTGGTTCCTCTCACAGTCAAGCTCATTAATGAGCAGCAATGAACGTATGACTATGAATTCTTTAATGTATATCTGTGACTGAATGCATGTAGGGATATGAATGGAGGAATGAATGCACATTTTAACTGAATGTATGGACATATAGGAATGGATAAATGAATGTTTATGACAGAATGCATGGATACTTATGGAAGTAGGAATGAGTGTTTGTAAGTCATGTATGTGAAAACAGAAGAATGTAGGAAGGATGGCTTTTTTTAGTATAGAAAATGGTAATTTGCAATTTGCACAGCTCTTTGAGTAGCCCAGAGGTTTACTGTACATTTGTCTTTTAATTGTTTTAATCCTGTGCTTGTTGTGTGTCTCTGTTGTAACTCTTGCAGCAATTTTTCCCAGTGCCCAGAAGAGATTTCTCCTTAGGGAGACTAATAAAGATATTTTGACTTTGCATCCTTTGCTCCATCTGTTGCTTCATCACCAGATGTTCCCCTCCACCTCTCACCAGTAAATCTCAACTAACAGCAAACTGCTGCTGGCCCTGCCTTCAAATCAGACACATTCTAACTACTGCAATTACTCAAAGGCAACGGCAGTTAGAGCTGTGAATCCCCTGAGTGGACAATTGGCAAAGGTCTGTGAAATTACACCTCAACACTGTCTCACTTTCAGTCTTTTCACACGTTAGTAATTAAACCTAAACAGATAATGGAAGTCCAAACTGTCTGCGTGCTTCTCCTGAAAATACGGTGATTTGTCGACTATGCGACAGTAAGTTGTGTGGTTACGATGCAATTGTTAGCCTATTTTTACAAAAACGTTTGCTACGGAGCCATACCGTGAGGTACAAGGTAATGAAGCCTTTTATACATTGTCGTGTTTCTTTAGAAATAATCAACAAACAAATACAGGCTTGAAACGGTTCAGATATAAAATTATTCACTGTCAAAGTGGCGCCAAAATGAATGGCAGTCAATAGGATGCTAACTGCAGGTGATGGCTTCTTAGCATTAAAATGGCATCATGGGAGCTACGCTTAGAGAGAGGAGAGGCTTACCCCCTTGGTCGTTAGTCCCGCTCATCCCGTTTGTAATTTCCGGGTTAGCACTACACCAATCATGCTGGTTCAGTATGCCTTCAATTTGAAACCAAATCCCCAACAGTGTCACCAGCAATGCACCCCCACACCATCACACCTCCTCATCTATGCTTTACGGTGGGAACCAATCATGAAGAATCCATCCGTTTAGCTTTTCTCCGTCGCACAAAGACACGGCGGTTGGAACCAAATATCTCAAACTAGGATTTATCAGACCAAAGCCCAGATTTCCACTGGTCTAATGTCCATTCCTTGTGTTTCTTGGCCCAAACAAATCTCTTTTGCTTGTTACCTCTCCTTAGCAGTGGTTTCCTTGCTGCTATTTGACCATAAAGGCCTGATTCGCGCAGTCTCCTCTTAACAGTTGTTCTAGAGATGTGTCTGCTGCTACAACTCTGTGTGGTATTCATCTGGTCTCTAATCTGAGCTGCTGTTAACTTGTGATTGTTGAGGCTGGTGGATGAAGGTAAATATGGTGCAAATGTGAGAGCACGTAGATGCGATGTGAGCACTTGTAGAATAGGATTTGAGAGCTTGTAAAAAAATCTGTACTCGTATTTTATTTAATTTTTTTCACTTCAGTCATTTTTCCAGTACAACCACAACTCAGTGATTACAACCTCTCAAATCTGTCGTTGCAGTCTGCTCTCTCGCATCACATAGCGGCGAGTCTGCGCCCTCAACTTTTGCAACACTTCTTGCGATACATTTGGTGCAAAACTAATTTGTACCTGTGGACTTAGTCTGTGGAGCTCTGAGCCAACAGGACAGCCGGGAACAGCAGGTTTTTTTTTTTTGCCAGATGAGGGACAACTCTGTCCGGCTTACTTATGTAGCATGAAAACTAGCGTTAGCTAACTATCAGCCAGCCCACTTCTAAATACTGTACATACCTTTTAATTATCTCAACACTTTAAACAGTCCAACTGAAACATTGGCGGTGAGCCGCAGACGGACCGCTATCAGGTGGTATAACGCGTGCCTTTTAAATTAAAATGTGGCTGGTTGGTTAGTTTGATAACGCTAGCTTGCTATTCCACCAACACTGGCAGTGAGCTCCAGGTGGGTTGTGCTGCTGCTACCGGGTCTGGAGCTCTCCGTGTCCCGCTGGAGATCACATCTATGAGTACAGATTTTTTTACAAGCTCTCAAATCATATTCTACAAGTGCTCACATCGCATCTTCACGCTCTCACATTTGCACCATATTTACCTTCATACTGGTGACTCAGATGAACTTATCCTCAGCACCAGAGGTGACTCTTGGTCTTCCTTTCCTGGGGCGGTCCTCATGTGAGCCAGTTTCGTTGTAGCGCTTGATGGTTTTTGCAACTGCACTTGGGGACACATTCAAAGTTTTTGCAATTTTCCGGACCGACTGACCTTCATTTTTTAAAGTAATGATGGCCACTTGTTTCTCTTTACTTAGCTGATTGGTTCTTGCCATAATATGAATTCTAACAGTTGTCCAATAGGGCTGTTGGCTGTGTATCAACCTGACTTCTGCACAGCACAACTGATGGTCCCAACTCCATTAATAAGGCAAGAAATTCCACTAATTAACCCTGACAAGGCACACCTGTGAAGTGAAAACCATTTCATGTGACTACCTCATGAAGCTCATTGAGAGAACAACAAGGGTTTGCAGCGTTATCAAAAAAGCAAAGGGTGGCTACTTTGAAGAAACTAGAATATAAGACATGTTTTCAGTTATTTCACACTTTTTTGTTAAGTACACAATTCCACGTGTTCATTCATAGTTTTGATGCCTTCAGTGATAATATACAATGTAAATAGACATGAAAATAAAGGAAACACATTGAATAAGGTGTGTCCTGTACTGTACATTCTTAATGAAACAGCACTGAAATCCTGTCACCTACCTACATGTTGCTGTTCATATTAACTAATATTTTGATACATATTTCATTTATTTTACTTTTCCCATTGCAGTATTTATTTTAGTAAAATACTTATTCAACCAAAGTACAACCAGCACCTATCCTACCTATAGGCCTATGCCAGTTTTTCATTTTCATCACTGTATCCAGCAGCTTTTCCCATCATAAAAGTCGGACCAATTGTGACATACAGTATGTGTCACTGCCTTCTCTGCATTACCACAGTGAACCACGTCCATGCCCTGGGAAGTTAACACAGGAGGCGGGTATATACACTTACTGGATGGATGGGCACCTCCGCAGATCAAATTTCTTGCAGATCGTACGTGGCAAACAACGAAGAGAACTGAGGACTCAACTGCAGCTTTTTCGGATGAAATACCAAAATAAATATCACAGGTGTAGCGTTAACTCCAAATACTACCTCTAACTTCAACCCCGCCCCTTTTTCGCTGTCAATCAAAGTTTAACATATCACCTCTGCGGGCATTATTCACATGATTGCACACTCCCATAACGTTTTTTATCTCCGTCTTAATAAAATGCTGTAACGACACACGACAGTCTGGTCAGTTCAGACGTGATACCAGGGGCGGTTTCTTAAACACAGAGGAAAACGTGAAATCCGATCTGCCCACAGCGGTCTGCTGGTCTGCTGATTTTCTGTGTCGGAAACTATTTGCTGATAGCCGAAGGTTTAACAGACACTTTCTGACGAACAAAAACGGAGTAATTACAGAATAAGAAAAAACGGTCCTTCTTTCAGAACTTCTCGTCAGCCTATGTTCCGAGTAACTTACTTTGGTGCCTTTCATCCAGACTTTTCGCCGTCTTTTCACTTCACTGCTCCCATTTTCCAGACCCCCGCAGCGCTCCCGTGTCCCGGTGGTTAGTCTGCCTGCTGGTCTACATGAGCCCTGCGGATCCTTCTGCGTGTCTTCTGCGTCACAATAAACTGTCAGTAGCTGGAAACACTGATACACACTCGTCTGTTCTCATCCCATAAAGTCTTGCCTGCCTCTTCGGCTCGTTTTTACCAACGTAAAGCCCTCCAGCGTACAAAATAAGAGCGTTTCCTGTCCATGCTTTCCAAAACAAAATGTTTCAAATGCAACTTGGTTATGGTTTTACTCTTTGTTTTGGCGAATGTTTGCGATAAATAGTCTAGCTATATGCTATTGATAATAAATGTTGTGATTTAACGCTAGGCCAGTTAAGGTTTTCATTATTGGCAACTGTTGCTATGGTGATTTTAGCTGGTAATGTTAACGTTAACTAGCTAGCTTAGCTAAAATATCCTAGCTAGCGTTACAGCTTTACATCAAGTGTAGCGTTAAGTTAAATATTTTGTCTTTTTTACTTGTAGGTACTCACATATAACAGAAACTGTCACAACAAATATTGTCTCATATGAAGGCAATATTTCTTTGCGCTTTTATTTTCGAAGGCCAACACGTGTAGGCAACTTTCCTGTCTCGAACCACTGTGTTAAAGGTAGCTAGTGTTGACGACTTCGGTAAAGTTAGAAAGACATTCACAGATTCGAACTTCCGGGATCAATAATTCTGAAGCGAAATGTTTTTAAATCACAAACGACTTATCTTTCCTTTCGTATAACGTTAACAACGAGCTACAAACTCATTTTCATCCAAACGAACCGTCCTTCAATCTGGAGAAATAACATTGGTCTGTACGAGCAGCCGGTGGAGACACGGCAGTGAGACGAGGGCTAGGGACCGTCTACAAATTCAAACACCAACAAGAGATACCACAAAAATATTCATTAATTTACTTATTAAATAAGCTAGTGCCTCCATACTTACCTCGATTATTACTTGTCTAATGGTAGTTGTACTACAACAGTTATTTATAAAAAAAAACAACAACATAATTTTGGTAAATTTTATTTCCCAAAATCATTCAATAGTTATTATAGAAATGATGATTCAGGTCTCTAAAAGGGCTAGACACATAAAAGGCACCCTGCTGGTTATACTACAGCAGTTATTTATCAAAAATAACCAAAAACATAATTTTGGTAAATTTCTTTTGCCCAAATCATTCAATAGTTATTATAGAAATGATGATTCAGGTCTCTAAAAGGGCTAGATACATAGAAGGCCCCCTGCTGGTTGTACTTCAACAGTTTGTTTTTACAAATAGGCACGTGTCCATTAACTTCCTGCAGTGATCACACATTAGATCATGTCCTCGCTACATGTCCACTCCCTTTTAATCAATGAAATGAAGAGTGCAAGGGGTGACAATGTCACCAGCCAATCAAGAGCAACCTTTCAATTATGTGTTTTAGTGATTTTCTGCAGTAATCACATTATTTTAATCTTACTGCAAAACCTCTGATGGGATCATCAAGATTTTGTAATTTACTTGAAGATTTTCCACCTTTCCCGTTCCATGGATACATGTAACTAATCACTTAATTGTATCATCTTTTCATTCTCATTATTAACCCTAAGAACTTTGTGGGTTTTTTCTTCTAAAAATAGTATCTTTGAATTGTTTATATTGCCTTTGACTGACTAGTAGTGGGCAGTTCATAGAGCTGCTCACAACGAAAGTCTCGTAGTCACATTGTAACATTTGTTACCGTATACTCTCCTGCTGAATAGTGATTGATTGTGATTATGAGTTACGTACATTCTTTACCACGTAGTAGTAATATGTAATCTTACAACAGGACGTCCATTTAGCGGGACAGGAGCCTATTTCTGTTCAGTTTGTATGCTACGTCTAAAGTAGTATTACTTCTCTCGCCTGTCAGTACATCTGTTATCTTGTAACTACTATCATGCAGATTAGGTCATCTGACTATGAGATTATTACCTTCTTAACATTTACTACATGTTAAGAAGGTAATAATCTCATAGTCAGATGACCTAATCTGCATGTAGTAATGATAATAATAATGTAGTATCTTACCTTGGCAGGTGTACTTGTGGAAACTGTGCACACATGCCCCAGGAATGAGAAAATATATGTTGCCAATAAATACCTCAGGTAAATAAAACTAGAGATACATTAACTCAAGCTACTTTATGATTTCTGCTCATTCAACATTATGAAATAACAGCAGGCTCATTATGTTTGTTTTTACAGGTCATGAGAAGAATGACCCAGGTTCCTGAGGAGGTAACCTGTATGATTGACCATCCTGGCCTTCATCCGGTGTGCCTCAATATATATATTGCAAAATGCAATGAATATTTACAGAGTTGACCATGGCCAGTTGAGAATCAGAGGGATGGAAAGGTGAGGCCAATTTGATACCGCTGTTAGCAGTTCAAGTATATAAATAAAATGTTTATAACAATACCCATTGATTATTGGTTCAGCATTATTACAAAAACACAGTATTATCAAGACAACAAAATTAAAAACTTTATTTAGTTTCAAAACAATCATCATTACTCTGAAATCTAAAAGATAAAAAATGTGATTGTCCACTACACCCTGTTCTCTTTGCAGGCAATGCAGACACATGGCCTATAGGACTTTTGTGAGCTGGTGCTGGGGTTTTTCTTGGTAGAAGTGTCTGTGATCCCCTCTTGTGTCGTGCTGCGTATATGGAGGGAGTTTCTGGATGCTTCAGGGCAGTATGTCGGATGGGGTGCCTGTCGAGCTGAGCACACAGGTCCTGGGGCACAGGAATCTGCCGGACTGCTTCCAGATAAGGAAGGGGGTCATGGATGATCTCCTCAAACACCAGTCACATCAGGTCTAAGACATATCCTGTTGTGTATGAGAAGTCATTTTTAGCACCTATACCATTGCACATTTGGATTTGTTGTTTGTAGTGTGTAAAGTTATTTTTAGGGTAGGGTTAGGGTTAGGGTTAGGGTTAGACTTCTGTCTGTACTAATGTACAGACAGAAGTCTGTACATTAGTTTCCCCTTGGCTGTCTTCCATTGTGGGTGATCAGGATTCTCATTGAAGTGCGTGGCTGCAAGATACAACCTGAAACAAAAAACATACATTTTGTAACATAATTATATTACCTTTTACACACACCAAGCAAAATACTCCAGTTAACTCACAGCAAAAGCAGTTGCTAAACCTCTAAGCTGTGCCAAAACTGTACTCTAACCAGTGTTGTTACAAGTGACTTACAGTTAGAGCAGCTTAAAACTGAAATGATTTGCATTTAGACGGCCGGCAGTTAGGCCTGATGTCTCTACACCATTGCTTGTGTCTCACTCCTTCATTGAACAAAACCAGTTCTGCAGACAATTTGTCCCCCATTCACATTTGCCTTTTCTAAAGACTTGTTTTGTTGAATGACGAAGTTCATAGGGCGTGTACATACTTGCAAAAGGCCTCTTCAACACACAATCTAGCATTCAGTCATACCTTTTGTATACAAACACATTCCTACCTATTGTCCAAATTATTTTCACCAGCCTCCCCCACAAAAGGCAATTGATTGAGATCAGACCAATCAGTGATAATACAGATGAATAGTTCTATTCCTACTATAAATAGTTCACTAATGTGTTGTGAATGGCTCACATATTTGATAAAAGTCACTCACTCATCATGGTAACATTCTTAGATAACACTGCTCTGCTAATACCCACTGTAATGGGAAAATTACATTTAACCAATGATTTTCATATTAATTATGCAATACTAAACAAACACCATAAAACGTCTGGTTTTGTAAGAATAATTAGAAAGGTTACCGTAGCTTTGTATGTGAGGTCTTATTGTCATATGAGACAGTTGTGTCCCCCGAGATGCCACACTCGGAGCGTCTGTTTGGCAAGCTGCATCTTTCGTGTGTTGTCGTTCTATGTATGTCCTATTTACCCACTGAACTGTCGTTATTCACATATGACAAGGTAAATCGGTTTTGCATTCTATCACCCCTTTAATAATTGGGTAATTATGTTTTTCCAGTACTGAGGTCCTTAAACCGTCTTGTAATTGAATACATTTTATATGACTGGAATGCTAAGACAGATAAAGATGATTTTAGAAGCCAAATTGTAACCATTCCTTATAATCCTTGACCCAAAAGAAGCCATTTCATTGTAGTTAGTCAATTTGTAAAAACTTGGCCTTAGTGTATATATTGACCTATTGTAACTTTGAGGATAATCACGGCCTCATTAAACTTTAGAAGCACAAATTACAGACATATAGCATTCAGTGAGTGTATTGTTTTCCTTGAAGAATAAGAGCGTTCGGGGATGGTTCTGTCAAAAGTATTTGATATAGGGGTGTCTATGTTGCTCAACTGGTTGAGCGTGTGCCCCCATGTACAGAGGCTCAGTTCTTGTAGCAGCTGCGGGTTCAATTCCGACCTGCAGCGCTTTGCTGGATGTCATTCCCACTCTCTCTCTCTGCTTTCATTTATTCAGCTGTTAAATAAAAGGCGAAAATGCCCAAAATATAAGTAGTGAAAAACAAAAATTATTTCATACAAAATTACATAATGAACTTTTGACCTTTTAAGCAGTTCTGTAGTGGTAGATGTTTTTTATTTACAGTATAGTAAGGTATAGTATCAAACCAGAAATATCTCCAACAGAGAATTAATTTAACATTAGATATACCTATACACTGTGTGTGTGGCATTCACTGTTTACCTGTTATCCTTAGGGATCTTAAATTGTGTTAAATGTGATGTTAAAGTAATGTTTGGAGTGCAAATTGTATCTCTACATATTGGGCAGCCTTATTGTTCTTCCCAAACTACAGTTTACTACTAAAACTACTCACTTTATCCTGTCAAAAGTTTTAACTTTTCCTTTTCCCTAGGTTAGAGGAAATGTGAAGACAATGGGGAGAATTAAAAAAGGAAAGAAAGCTCAAAGGAAATGCTTATGGGCAATGGCTGGTGGAATTGAAGCTTTGGTAAAAAATATGAAAAGTGCTAAGATTACAACCCGAGAAACAGGGTATTCCTCGGAAATCTGGTCTGAACTCTCTATTAAAATATTTGGACAAGATGATACAAAAAAAAAACATCATTGGCTGTGGCTCATATGGACAAGAAATCGAAAGGGAGTGAGAGATTTGATCATTAAACAACTGGAAAACACAGAGAATAATAAAGATCTGGTAATAGAGGAAATCAAAACATATTGTGAAAGTAAGGAGCCAAAATTATGTTTTTGGTTATTTTTGATAAATAACTGTTAACTTTGATAAATATACTGTAGTATAACCATTAGGGGGCCTTCTATGTGTCTAGCCCTTTAAGAGACCTGAATCATCATTTCTATAATAACTATTGAATGATTTAGTCAAAAGAAATTCACTAAAATTACAAATATGGTTATTTTTGATAAATAACTGCTGTAGTATAACCAGCAGGGGGCCTTCTATGTGTCTAGACCTTTTAGAGACCTGAATCATCATTTCTAGAATAACTATTGAATGATTTTGGCAAAAGAAATTCATTAAAATTATGTTTTTGGTTATTTTTGATAAATAACTGCTGTAGTATAACCAGCAGGGTGCCTTCTATGTGTCTAGCCCTTTAAGAGACCTGAATCATCATTTCTATAATAACTATTGAATGATTTGGGCAAAAGAAATTCACTAAAATTACAAATATTGTTATTTTTGATAAATAACTGCTGTAGTATAACCAGCAGGGGGCCTTCTATGTGTCTAGACCTTTTAGAGACCTGAATCATCATTTCTATAATAACTATTGAATGATTTTGGCAAAAGAAATTCACTAAAATTATGTTTTTGGTTATTTTTGATAAATAACTGCTGTAGTATAACCAGCAGGGTGCCTTATATGTGTCTAGCCCTTTAAGAGACCTAAATCATCATTTCTATAATAACTATTGAATGATTTGGGCAAAAGAAATTCACTAAAATTACAAATATGGTTATTTTTGATAAATAACTGCTGTAGTATAACCAGCAGGGTGCCTTCTATGTGTCTAGCCCTTTTAGAGACCTGATTTATCATTTCTATAATAACTATTGAATTTTGAATTTGATTTTTGCAAAAGAAATTCACCAAAATTATGTTTTTGGGTTTTTTTTTATAAATAACTGTTGTAGTACAACTACCATTAGACAAGTAACAATTGAGGTAAGTATGGAGGCACTAGCTTATTTAATAAGTAAATTAATGAATATTTTTGTGGTATCTCTTGTTGGTGTTTGAATTTGTAGACGGTCCCTAGCCCTCGTCTCACTGCCGTCTCTCCACCGGCTGCTCGTACAGACCAATGTTATTTCTCCAGATTGAAGGACGGTTTGTTTGGATGAAAATGAGTTTGTAGCTCGTTGTTAACGTTACTACGAAAGGAAAGATAAGTCGTTTGTGATTTAAAAACATTTCGCTTCAGAGTTATTGATCCCGGAAGTTCGAATCTGTGAATGTCTTTTTTGTTGGTGCTCACTCTAGTGGAGACGTTATAAACAAACCAACATGAAAAGGAAAGCTTAAACAGCGTTGCGCAACAAGGTGGTGGTTTGTTTCATTTGGCCCAAAGTTCACATTTCGATAAAACTGATTAAAAAGATGTGAAAGGAAACACAGACTTTTCCTGTTATGTTGCAAATCAGATAGCCCTATGCAGCATAGCACAGCCTCTGTCTTGGTTCTCCAGCCTACGAAAATGAGCATAAGCTGTGTAGCTAGGAAACCTTTCAAAAAGAACAGGTTTATGTAAAGTAATTTTATAATATATCCACATAGTTTCATGAAGTAACCGGTCATTAAAATATAATGGGTAAAAATAGTTGTAAATTCAGAAAATCATTTCCACTTTTTTCCAACTAGACAGGACTATATGGAGAGTTAACCACAGCCTATACCAGGACAATATATGCATAATGCATTTATTGCCACAGGCCAGCAAATCTGGGGATACATTCGGCTACATCATGTTAGATGAGATATTGTAAGAAGTTCTAAAGACCGAGAAACACAGAGGTCAAGTGTGAGCAATTATGGTGAACATCTGTTGCTGCTCACGCAACACTGAGGGGCCTCTGCTTTTCATCTGCACCCTTAGCCATATCTTCCCTCATGAGAGCATGACAGCACACACCCAGTGCAGCTATTACATAGATAGGCCTACAAATTCACTCAAACTTGCACTCTCAAGCGTACATGCATAGTTTTGCCAAAATATGAAAGAAAGAAAGATGATTGTGTTCTTGCAAATAAAAATACATGTCATAAGCTGTGATGGAAAGGGGAACCCATTTTAACTATATAATTTGGTGTTACACATGTAGGTACTACACATAAACACACCTCTTGCATGTTGTAGTGTCTTGGATTCTTCAAGACTATAAAGATAAGACAGAGACACAGGCAGACAAAATGCAGGGCACAGTTTCAGTAATAGAAAAGAACAAAAAAAAACTCAGAACCTGTGAAAGAAAAACATAATAAATGAGGTTGAATATCTTAATATCCTAAATATCAATGACCAAATTAAACATGCATTTCTATATACATTAGTATACACACATTAGCCTATCATTTCGATTCAATTCTTCCAGAACTTTGTTTAATTTTTTTCCTTTTGTTGTTTTTATTGTTGCTTTAGTTACAGCACACTGATCCCATTATGTGTTGATTAAGCTAACGTGAAATGAGAGTGTTAACATTGAAGTACTGTTTTGCAGCAAGTTAATTTTTAAAATAATGAATGAATAGATGTTTTCTGCTTAAGAAGTTACAAAAATGCGACTATAGATCATCTCAGCTTTCGTTAACTGACTTGTACTCCTGTGTTAAGGGAGAGTGTTATGGACAATACCCATATTTAATCTAAATGAGGGGTTATTCTATTTTTTGGGCATACATAGAGGTCAATTTTAAGATAAGATATAAATAGAGAATAGACACTACTTTCATCCCACTGCAAAATAAGCTACAGTAAGACCTTTCCACTAGATGGCGCCAGAACTAAATACAACCTCAACTAGATCTCTGTAGTTACACAGTGAAAGCCTATAAAGCAATTGAGAGAAACTAACACATGAGAGCTTTTGATAAAAGTAGCAGAAGATAAAAAACTGTTGGCAGACACAAGAGGTTAGCGCAGATGTCATATTATCAGCATTAGCAATATGGCATTCATTATCATTTATGACTTGCACAGTAGTTGTGACCACCAAGTATTTTGGTAGCTCGTCACAAACCTTGATGTAAATTATAATCAAGATAGGCCTGAGATACCTACTGATTATCAAATCAGGATGTCTCAAGGACAGATCCCATACACCTCATATTACTGGTTAAACCTTATTTATTTTAGCATAAGGGAAATTTAAGATTGGACTATTATGGGGACTTCAATTTAATATGAATTATGCAAAGTGTGACTGACTTCAACATATTAATATAAAGCCCTTTTGTTCCCTGGTGTCTTCATTTACCTTTAACTTGAGTTTTTTTCCCTCATATTGTCATTTACACTATTTTATCAGTCCAAGGACATGGTAAATCATCTACAGTATCTCTTTTTTTACCCACACTGCATTTCCCATCATCCTTGTTCCACACATAAGCTGTTAATATATTTACAGTCTATGGATCCACACTGTATAGTGTAGAGAGTTGTGTCTTATGTTATTGGTTATAATTTACTCCCTATTTAACTTTTTGAATTATAAGATGAGATAACACTTCATTGTCAGTAGGCACAGAATTTGTTTTAATATCAATTAATATTTTATTTATTTATAATTTTCTTTGCTTGTGTAGACAAGTGTTTCCTTCCACGGTGTTTAATACAAAGCGCAGAGCTGGTCTCAGGAGCAGCATTAGATGTGTTGTGTTCACAGCTCACTGGGTGGACGGAGCGCTGAGTCGTCATTTCTGTCCCCTATTGCTGGATGCAGGATAGCGGTGTCAAGGTGTTACGTTTAAGAGGCTAATCAGCTTATGTAAGATATAGGTCAACAAAGGTGAAATCACTTTCCAGCTCAATGTGCACAATATCATGTACAGTAATGGTCCTGCAACATGTCTACATCTTTATTCACTGGCTTGTTGTCTTTAGTAGTCAGAATGCACTTATGTCATGTCCTCCAAACATACTGTGTACACACACACACACACACACACACACACACACACACACACACACACACACACACACACACACACACACACACACACACACTGTTAGAGAATGAGACAGGCAGAAGGAGAAAGAAGACAGAAGGGTAGGTTGAGTGTCTCTCGCTCTCTCTCTCTCTCTCTCTCTCTCTCTCTCTCTCTCTCTCTCTCTCTCTTTCTCTCACACGCACACACATTGATAAACTCAGTTTATCTTCAAGCATATTGTTAATGGGACACAGAATAATGATGCTAAGCTTCTGATGAATTACATTAAAGTAGCTTTCCCCTAAACAATTGCTTTTCTATAATAAACATCACTTACTCATTACCAGTGCATAGTATATGGTTCTGTTAATTCATCCATCCAGCCCATGTTTTGACTTTAACACTGCCAAACGGGGTTGATGTTGTGGCAACCAGCTTTGACTCATTTGCCAGGCAAGGCAAGACCTGGTGAAGTAAAAAAGACTGACGCAGGCAAAACAAGCCGCAGGACTCAGGGAACCCACAGGGAGAGCCCTTCGTTATCTTTAATTACCACCATTCCACCAGGGTTCAAATCCATTTACTGTAGAACCTGCTGTACTGCTGGCATATTAGGCCAATTAAAGCATGGTTGAGATGTCTTCATGCAATATAGCTGAGGTGTCTCCATGGCAAGACCCCACTCTGCACATCAGAAAATATTTGTGTACTAAAAAATGGTTTCATATGCATGTGGTCTAGGCAATGGGAGCAATTTAGTAATTTTATGATAATATATAATATCAACAAGGCCTCTCACAAATCAATCATATATATAAACTGTATATATATATATATATATATATATATATATATATATATATATATATATATATATATATATATACAGCATATAGTATATATGATTGATTTGTGACTTTCAGGGGAGAGGCCTTGTTGTCTCACCAGCCTGCATGATAACAAGGCTTTTAGAGTAGACTAAGGTCTGTTTTCAATCCTCTTATTTTGTGCCTCACTGAAAAAGGATTAGAGGGTAACACTTACGTTTTGGTCCTGGGTCACTTTGGAGGGATTTGATTGAATGTGCCTGTAGCGGACACTGTCATCCTATCTTAATACATCAAAACCGGCTTCCAATTTTAAATATCACATTTTTGGGGAAGGGTGCTCATTGTTGGAGCAGATTTTATTTTGCATTTTTAATATCTGGTATATTTTGTTTTTTGAAGATCTATAATGAAGAAAGGAAACCCGGGGCCAGAGGTGATTTTCTTTGTCCTTCTTCAGATATGCTTCCTGTGAACAGAAGTGTTTGTGAAAAACGCACAGGAACCTTAAGAGGCGCTCACTGCGGGACCTAAGTAGCTCTCCAGGGTGCTGAAGTTGTCTCCAAACGCGACAGGCACAGCGTTCATTCTCTGCCTGTCACTCTCAGCCCATAATCCGAACACAATGACTTGGCTGTGTCTTCAACGGAGTGACACCGTGGATCCTCGGGTGTCTAGGTAAGGTTTTGGGATGGTTAGGTGACAGTTTATGTGGATACAGAAAAGGAGATCTGAGAGGATACGTGTAAGATTGTCTCGTCGGACCCTGACGCTGTCCTAAGGGCTCTAAACAACTTACAATTTTAAAATGAGAAATTATCAATACTTTTATCTTTGCTTGTTTTACAGCTGTCACTGATCTTATTGATAATTTTTTAGTGAACACAAATATTCACTATCTTTGACACCCTGGAAAGACAATGCAACATATTCATCCAAATTTCAGAGGGGCACTTTGGGAGTCTAACCATCCATGTATGCCAATATTTAAAAGCAGACTAACTTTAACAACACTGCCCTTTTATAACTTTCTGTTATGGGTCCTCCTCGGAGTGTTGACGTTCCCTTGTTGTGTCCACTGTTTAATATTCAAAGTGGGGGTTCTGGGGCCTTGGAATTGCGACCCTGTAGCCTACAGGGCCCTGCCTGCTGCAGCCGCCAAGCTCGCTGTAAACAGGATAAATGGAGATCTAAATCTGAATCTGGGACTGAAAATGGACTTTATCATCCTCCAGGAGCCTTGCCAAACATCCAGAGCCCTCACTGCGTTTATTTACTATGAGCAGATAGCGGATGCATTTGTGGGCCCATCCAACCCGGGATACTGTACTGCAGCTTCTCTGCTGGCCAAGAACTGGGACAAAGCCATCTTCTCCTACAGCTGTGTTAACTATGAGCTGGACCAGCTCATGGGACACCCAACTTTTGCCAGGACGGTGCCAGGTCCCACAGAGGTGTTGTTCACCGTGTTTAAACACTTCAGGTGGGCCAGTGTTGTAGTGGTCTCATCCAATGAGGACATTTGGAGGGATACTGCTGTGAGGGTTGCTACTGCTCTCAGAGAGAAGGGGCTTCCTGTTGGCCTGGTTACATCTATTGGAATAAATGAGACGGAGGTGGAGAGCACCCTGAGGAAGATCCAGGCTGCAGGAAACATCAATGGTGAGTCTGGGCTGCTGACATACACAAGTTAGCTACATTACTATGGAATGCAATTTTATTCAATAATAAATAAATGAATAAATGCATAAATGCATGAATAAAGAAATGCATAAATGCATGAATAAAGAAATGCATAAATGCATGAATAAATACATGCATAAATATTCCATTGAAATACAGTACATCATGAAATAAATAAATGAGCCAATAAATACATAAATAATTAAATAAATGTAAATATTCATACAACAATGAATCATTTAGTTAAATAAATATATCAAAAGGTTTTACTTTTAATTATTTCTTGGTACTTTAATTTCTAAGTCCATGTTTATTTATTCCAAGAGACTTTTATTTCATAAATCCACATTTATTTATTTCCGTGGACCTTTATTTGCTAATCCCACATTTATTGATTTCCCTCTCTATATATTTCCAATTATTGTAATGCAAATCAGGAGGCGTGGCTATCTCCAACTCGGTCTCACGATTTATTGATTTGTGTTTACATGTCACGATTTTCTCGTTTATTTCGTGTACATATCACCATTTTTGAACGTGACCATTTCACAAACTGCCATGACACTGGGCTGCTCTGGGAGGCGTAATAACGGGAAAATGAAACGCAACACGCCAGAAAAAAAGAACAGGGAAAGGAACCGTCACACGCAGGACACGCCGACAACAACGGGACGGTTGTGATAAGACAGAGAATGACGCAGAAAGGAACTGTAACTCGCTTGGAAGGATCACCTGTCTCCGGTGTGAAAGTCCTGTGTTGCTTGACCCATTGACCATCCCGACCAACCTCCCTGCGCGGATTTTAGGCTTTTCAATACTAATCACAAAGTACATTAATATCATAATGAATCAACCATTACATTATTATAAGTAGTGGATTTGAAGATGATATAGCACCTGTAAATGAAAACATGGGGAGCAGACAGGGCTGTATATATCACAGGTGAACAACTTGCAGAACTGTAAAATATCAAACCATCAGGTGTCCTGATTTGCTCTACCAGGATTTTCTCCCATCCAAGCGGCACACATTTAGTAGGCTATAGGCTTATCACTGCACCATCTGACCAGGAAGCCATTTTGACACTGCATATTTCACCTTGTAGTTAAGGTGAACTAGGGCAGCAACGTAACGTGTTTGTTTTCAACATAATCAATTCTATTTTGTGTGACTGTACTAGAGCATAGAGGGGGACGGGAGAAAGATTAAATTACAGGGCACATTGATTTCTCATTTTTGACAAAGCTATAGGTGGCAAACTCTTGAACTGAATAAGATGATATGAAATGTGACCACATGATGGACGGAAATGCTTTGTCACTTCAGAAGCATCTGTCAATTTGGAGTAACTTTTTTTTAATACTTTATTGTAGTGTTGTCATGTTTTTTCTTGTTGCACTACAATTTCCTTTCTTTTTATTTTATATTGGTTAATAATACAAAAACAAAAAAAAAGAAAAGAAAGAAAAAAATATTTGGAGTAAAGTTAAAGCATTAGTATTCAAGTTTTAAAATTTGTTTTTTACATAATTTTTCATCATTGGTGTTTATTTTATTTTATTCTGTTGACTTTTATTTATCACATTTTATTGTTTTGCTGTTTGTAATTTTTAGTTTTGCAAACTTTTATTTATTGTTGTTTTTTGGTTTGTTTTTGTTGTCTGTGTTGTTTCAATTTTGCTATGTGAAGCACTGTGGGCTGTGTTTGTATGAAAGGTGCTCTATAAATAAAGCTGAGTTGAGTTGTCCAAGGATCAAAGTACTGCAACTAAGTACAATTACTCCTGTAACTCAATTAAGTAGGTATGTTGTTAACATTCAGAATAAATTACAGTCAATTCACTTAAAGAAGACATTACTGTACTCTTCCCAATGCTGCGTTTGTCTAATTGTCACCTACTGATACATTACATCATTATAACACCGAGTTCAATCATGTTATCACTCTAAAGAGTTGAGCAAAACCTCACTGTCATTTTTCTTGTCTGCATCAGTCATCATCATGTGCATGCATTCAATCCTGGTTGGAGGGGAGAAGCAGGCCACTTTTCTTCTCAAAGCACAGACAATGGGCCTGACTTCGGGGAAGTATGTGTTTGTGCCCTATGACACCCTCCACTACAGCGTGCCCTACACCAACGTCTCCTACTTCCCTCTGCAAAATAACAGCAGGCTGAGGGAGGCCTATGATGCTGTGCTCACCATCACTATGGCCTCTGAGCCTTTGTCCTTCAACGAGGCGTTTGCTGCCGCCCAGAGGAGTGAGGAAATTACGCCAGATGTGCAGCCAGAAAAGGTAGAAACCAAGTCTGTCTCAAAACTCAAATGTTCATATGTACATTGAAAAAAGTTATTGGCTGCTGTAACTGTCCATACTGACCGTGAAGTGATCAAACATCATGTCTTTTGTTGTGCCCCTTGTAGGTTAACCCACTATTTGGGACCATCTATGACAGCATCTACCTGCTGGCCAAGTCCATCCACAACGCCAGGAGAGGAGGCATGCCGCTGTCAGGCTCAAACCTAGCCTACTTCACAAAAAACATAACTTTCACTGGCTTCAACCAGAAGGTCAAGGTGGACACCAGTGGGAATGTTAAGACCAATTACATCATCCTGGACTCTGACAACAGGGGGAGCCAGCTGTACCAGACCCATTTAGTGGATCTAATGTCCGGAGTGCTTAGTTTTGCTGGGAGGTCCATTAATTTTCCAGGAGGATCTCCTCCACCGTCTGATTCCAGCTGCTGGTTTGACAAGAATGCCATCTGCACCGGAGGTAAGAGGCTTAGCTTTGGCTGTGGTGGATTGCCACTTAGTACACTTACTGAAGTACTTCACTTAAGTACAAATTTGAGGTACTTTCTTTTCATGCCACTTTCTATTTTTATGCCACTAAATTTTAGAGAGAAATATTCTACTTTTTACTCCACTACTTTAATCTGACAGCACACAAAACAATTTTACATTGTATTTTTATAAAATACAATGTTTTATTATAAATTAAACGGCCCACAAGTACAGCTGAAATGATTAGCCAATTAAACACTTTTGATCGTTTCTAATTTTTAATAATAATAATTTTTCTGCATTTTACTTTTAATACTTTAAGTACATTTCCCTGATGATACTTACATACATTTACTTAAGTAAGATTTTCAATGTAAGACTTTTAACTTGTAAGAGAGTATTTTTACAGTGTGGTATTAGTGCTTTTACTTAAGTAAATTCTTCTCCCTTCACTGTGTTTTGGCATGTGTGAATATTCATAGTCATGTATTGTGTGGGAATATATTGGTGCACATGGATATATATGGATGTGTTGTCTCAAGTTCTCACAGTTTTTTGGCATGTTCTCCACACATTTTCCCATTCCCATGACATCATCACCTGTTGTCATCCTCAGGTGTGGAGGTCACCTACATCATAGTGGTGTTTGCTGTCATCTTCTTTCTGGCTATGGGAGGGCTCATTATAAGTCTTTATATCAGGTACAGCCTGTAAATACAAACAGATCATATTCTCTATCAAACAAATTAACTCTTGTGTTTCTGTCCTGTACTTTCTCTCTCTCTGTCTTTCCCACCAATTTTAAGGAGAGGGATTTTTGTATCAGAGAAGGTGCATTCACACACTCTATGGTGTGATGTGCACAATAATGGGTGTTCCGTGTAAATGCTTGAGAATGAGAAAGGAAGATTGAAAAAGTCCCTGAAAACATGAGTCATCACCCTCTTTGGAGTAAAGAAAATCATATTTAAACAAAAGAAAGCAAGAGTCAAAGTAACCGTTACTTTAAATGCACTTTAAGCCAGTATGTCAAACAATACTATTGAAATCATATGAATGCATTTTCCAAAAGTAGATACTTGATCATTGAAATAAAAAATCCTGACCCTTATTTTAAATTTTCCATCTACATTACGTTAACAGGAGTCTAGAAGTATTTCTCATATAAGGACAAGCTTTTCTTGGTTATCATCTTACTTTGCTCCAAAGATGATCTTTGAGATAGTTTTAGGAAACCCACTGCCAGTGGTTGAACTGATTTTCTCATCTCTTTCTAAATCTCATTGACAGGAGGAGACTCCAACAAATCCAGCTGGTCAAAGGTCCCAATCGAATCCTCCTGACATTAGAGGATCTCACTTTTATCAATCCTCAGCTTAGCAAAAAGGTAAGCATGCAGCATTACTGTCTTTCAGTCATCAGCATGAAAAACACATTGCATTTTAGTTCAGAATATGAGAAATTGTGAAAATTGACTAATGAAATGTTTTCAAATGAAACTCATTTCAATCAAATTGATGTCCCACAGAAAATTACTTTAGACGATCTGAGTGAATCCAAGAGTGCTCTAGAGGAGAAATCTGCAAACTGCTCGCACTCTGTGAACAGCGTGCATACTGCGACTCATGAGACAACCAATGTAGCTGTGTACGAGGTAGGGAACACTGTAAGAGTCATTGCACCTGCTGCTTCAGCCTGTGTGTGTTTGCAGTATATCAAAAAGTGAAGTATATAAGTGAGGAAGAGTGGGACAAATGTCCTTGTCTAGGCCCTCAACTCTGATGGTACATATTCAACATAAACAACACATTTTCTTGTCATATCTTCCACAAAGTCAACCCATTTTTTTCAGAATATTGTTTAGAATGTGTAATTTTCATTGTATGTACTGTAAAAACATGGCTTTTCTTCCAGGGTGACTGGGTGTGGCTAAAGAAATTTGAGGAGGGACAGTTCAAAGAAGTGAAGCAGAGCACCACCAAGATTTTCACAAAGGTGAAAAGCCAAAAACTGTAGTTCCAGTAATAACAACTACTGTATATTAAAAGGGTATCCTTGTATGGTAACAATGTGGTATAATATGATATCAATGTATATCTGCTTTCTCAGATGAAAGACCTGAGAAACGAGAATGTGAACCCGTTTCTTGGTTTCTTTTTGGACTGTTCCATGTTTGCGGTGGTGATGGAGCACTGCTCACGGGGAAGTCTACAAGACCTACTGAGGAACGAGGACGTCAAATTAGACTGGATGTTCAAGTCGTCGCTTGTGCTCGACCTCATCAAGGTAAACGCTGTATGTATGTATGTATGTATGTATGTACTAAATATGCACAATATTACCGGAATTAACCAGTAGGTGTTACCAACATCCCTGCTGGCCTGTTGAAATTTCCTGTATGATTAACTACACTGTTGAACATATTGTGCCTCCAGGGTATGAAATATCTTCACCACAGAGAATTCCCCCACGGCAGACTTAAATCTTGTAACTGTGTGGTAGACGGGCGTTTTGTCCTCAAGATAACTGACTATGGCTTTAATGAACTGCTGGAGTCTCAGAAAGCTCCTACAGAAGAACCTCCACCTGAAGGTACCTTCTGATCTGGAAAAAAAAAAAAAAAAAACATTAGCTTTTTAGGTGTGATGTTAAGGTGAGGTTAAAGCAACACCAAATATTCTTTTGTATCTTAAAATAATGTTTCCAAAATTGTTTCAGTGGTTCATCAACTTGTAACAGAGTGAACGGCATTTCTGCATTCACTTTGCGGCTTTCTATTGGCTATAACCGCATTATGCAAGTTTGCCGGAATGGGTAGCGCATCTGTAGTTCCAATGAGACAGCAGTAATGGACAATTACGCTTCCAACCTGTAGGGTGACCGAAAAGGAAAAGTGCTGGTGTTGCTTTATAGGGTTTTAACTTGTGCACAGTATTGTGCGCGCACACACACACACACACACAACACAAACACACACAAAATCATAAATGTTGTTAACGAGTTGAATCATGTTGCTAACCAATCTTTTCTTTTTTCACTCAGATTTATTTTGGACAGCTCCAGAGTTCTTAAGGGACCCAGCAAATTCACGTAAAGGCACCTACAAGGGAGACGTTTACAGCTTTGCCATTATTCTTCAAGAGGTAGTGGTCAGAGGGCCACCATACTGCATGCTGGGTCTACCGCCCAAGGGTGCGTATGTATCCATCAGGGAAGAGGACTTGTAGATAAAGAGAAGCAGATACATTTCATAGAGATTTACTTTTAAAGTTTGAGGCAACTGAGATGTCGATTTCAGGAACCAATATTCACTACATTTTGATTTAAAAGTCCTCTGTCTCCTTACCAGAGATCATCCGTAAGGTCAAGAAGCCTCCTCCGATGTGTCGCCCCAATGTGGCCCCGGACCAGGCTCCTCTGGAGTGTATCCAGCTTATGAAGCAGTGCTGGTGCGAAATGCCTGAACGCAGACCAACATTTGAAGAAATCTTTGACAGGGTACATTTTTGGAGACACCAATGTGGCCTTATAGTTTCAAACCTCACAGTTGTTAACCCACTCAAATAAACCACTTTAATGAATATTCAACCTAAGCTTTTAATGTGCATCTGTGTTTTTTTTCATAAATAGTTTAAGATAATCAACAAGGGTAAGAAGACTAACATAATTGACTCCATGCTGAGGATGCTGGAGCAGTACAGCTCTAACCTGGAGGACCTCATCAGAGAGAGAACGGAGGAGCTGGAGTTGGAAAAACAAAGAACAGAAAAACTATTGTCAGAGATGCTACCACCGTGAGTTTGTACACACACACACACACACACAAACACAAAACATTTAGTTAAAACAGAATGCCTGACCATCTGGTTCTGTAACGTTTAAGTTCTGTAGCTGAGGCCCTGAAGACCGGTGCCACAGTGCAGCCAGAGCACTTTGACCACGTGACAATCTACTTCAGTGACATTGTAGGTTTCACTACCATCTCCTCGCTCAGTGATCCCATCGAGGTGGTCGACCTTCTCAATGATCTCTACTCTCTGTTTGACGCCGTGCTCAGTAACCACGATGTGTACAAGGTCAGTATATATACATATAACGTGTTATTTAACAGCATGTGTCTTACACACACAGTACACAGAGACACACACTGTTGTGCCAATATCCAAATAAATATGTTGACATTATTTAGGTGGAGACCATTGGTGATGCTTACATGGTGGCATCGGGTCTGCCAAAGAGAAACGGCAATAAGCACGCGGCTGAGATCGCCAATATGTCTCTGAACATTCTCAGCTCAGTAGGAACCTTTCATATGCGGCACATGCCAGACGTGCCCGTCAGGATACGCATAGGAATCCACTCAGGTGAGACGGTACAAAAGTCTCCTTTACACTGTTAACATTATTAACTTTATGCTCCAGTTGAGCAGGTGCACAGCTCTTTGCAGATTGAAATATACCTTCTGCCAAAGTGAAGATGAGGTTGACTGTGGAGCTTACCTTGTTTTGTCTGCATTATTTACATCTGTTATCTAATAATGGTGCAGCCCGGATGAGACATTCTCATATATCAGCTCTACTGACAACAATTTTTTTAGGCTGCACCAGCTGTCTTCAACAGGTATTTCCTGTATCAGTGATTTTCTTTTAACATTTGTATGAAAAGCGCTGATGCATGCTGGCAAAGATTGAGGCTACTAAGCTTCGTGACGGCGCTTAGTAAATTGTACAACAGGAATCAATATAAACATATGAACCCATGGGACAAAACAACACAGTTGTAGGCATAGCCTTGGTATTAAATTGAGCTTTAACATGTTCTTAGTCTCACTCAATGTTTTTGAATCCACCTATAAATGCACTGCAGACAACGGGTCAATTACTGTCTCTGATGCAGTCGTTCTTTTTGTTGTATTTTCAGGGCCCTGTGTTGCTGGGGTGGTAGGTCTGACTATGCCTCGGTACTGCCTTTTTGGAGACACAGTCAACACTGCCTCTCGTATGGAATCCACTGGGCTGCGTGAGTTTCGTGTACACATACCCACCATATTTTATTTTGATGTTTTGTTGGTCTAATGCATTCTTCTCTGTTCTTTGTCCCTCAGCTTATAGAATCCATGTAAATATGAGCACTGTGAAGATCCTCCATTCTCTTAATGAGGGTTATAAAATAGATGTCAGAGGCAAGACAGAGCTAAAGGTAACGGTCTACAATCATTTTACCTCATTACTTGGTAATGAGAGGAGATAGTCTCAGGTTCTAAAAATCCATGCCTTTGTTTTTTTTTGTTTTTTTTCAGGGTAAAGGTATTGAAGAGACATACTGGCTTGTAGGGAAAACCAACTTTACAAAACCTTTGCCAAAACCGCCAGAGATCAAACCAGGGTAAGAGCTTCAAACTGCTGTTGCTCCTTGTACCTTTTGTATGGCTGAATCCTTTATGTTATGAGGGTTGGACCAGAAATAATCACCTGTTCTCACATGTTTTAAGGAATGTTACATTTCATTAGTGATATCACAACCCATTCTGTAACTGTCTCCTGCTGTGATACACTTGCAACTTACTCGTGCAAATCTGTCTGAATGTTACTTTAGGGAAGGCAATCACGGTCTGGACCCTGAGGATATAGCTGCGTACATGAGAAAGAAAGCTGAAAAAAAGGCTTGACCTCCTTAGACCAAATACAGGAGGTAGAGACCTGCATGCCAGCTGGTGTTGTGTTGTGGATTTGTTACTGTGGCTGTTCAATGTCTATGGATGTGACCAAATGCAACCTCTGAGTCTGACCTCTCTCATTGATTCCTGAAATGTGATCTACTAGTCTCATTAATCTCTTGATCTTATCCCCTTCTTCATCTTAAGCAGATTGGGGAAAACCCTCTTTTATTGTGGCTGGCTGGGCACATTTTCATAATTAATTCCTTTATTTTATTATGTTTTAGGCAGCATTTGTTGTGATTTTTGTCTGCTTTAATGGTGTCTCCATGCCATTGAATCCCAGAGAGCTCTCCTTAAAAAAAATCAAATGTCTCTGTATAATATTCCACCCTTTTTTTTCAATAGGGACAACTGGCAGGAGATGGTGACAGAAGAGATCAAGACGCTTTTTCGCAAGGCCAACAGGCAGGTGGACAAGAAGATCTGAATGAGAGGAAGAGAAGGAAAGATGTGAAAGGAACAATACCAGAGGAGAAGAAAAGAGGAGGACACATCCAGAGGAAGACAGAGAGCACCACCCAGCTTCTCACTTTGGCTTAATGCAGACTTGTTTAAGAGGATTGCCCATTCGACTGGCTAATCTGCCTGCAGCCAGCGCAGCAGTACACCACGGTGCTAATGTAATGAGAGTTGTCGCATTACCTGCCTACATACCTGCTGCCAGCAGCGCAGGGAAGGTGAGCCGCGCCTCAATAAAGGAGGCACTCACCGGCCACTAAGTGGTCACCTATTTCAAGGCAATTAGAGGTTCACCCATCAGAAGATTCAATGCCCAAAATGCCTATTTCAAAATGAAATGTTATATTTTTTTTCTCTGGTGATGATGTCTGTTTTTAGTTTGCCATGAAAGCTCATGATAGAGTTGGGAGGCCGAGGATTTTACTTAGCTATGGTTGAATATTATATGTCATTAGCCCTTCGAAGTCAGAGGCAAAGGCTGCTATTGTGTATAATGATCAAAAGAGAGAAAGAGACATTCATTTCTACTCTAGAATGACTAGAAAGAGTCTGTCAGGTCCAACCATTTGCCACAAACTATTTGTTTGAGCTGTCACCTTTTTTTCTTACTAATGAAAGGGTGGCAGCACTTGGAAATTCAAGACAATGCAACAAAAAAATATTTTCCTTTTCTGTTATAGTCAATACAGTTTTAAGGTCCTTTAGTGAAACGTGTTCCTGTTTCCGAAGTGCTCAGTGATGCAGTAATTCCACTATTCATCATAAAAATGATTTGTGAGGCAATCATTTCTACATTTCAGCATTTTAAAATCTTGTTTCTTTTCCATCATCACAAGTTTACAAGCTGTCTTTAGCTTTGTCAGTATAAGAACATAATCTCTGTGTCGATGCTCACACGTAAATTGCATTTATTTCACAAACCAATTAACTTTGTGATGTCAAAGTACACAAATCCCTAAAAGTTTATTTCTGAGATCAGGAGAGAGCAAACTGTTTGTACAATGTTAAACTCATCTGGAAGTGGTGTCCCCTGGTTTCCCCAACAGCTGACGTTGCACTATACTAATCAACAAGTCCTCCATGCATGATGAATCTGAGAGCTGTGCAGCTGTTGAAGAACGCCATCCAGTGTTCAAATATATAATACATTAAATTTTCTGAAAAGCATTGAATTAATTTCATTTATCAACAGATGTGCTTTTGAGTAAAAAATAATAAGCAACATGTTCACTGCAGTTTATTTTTAAAAAAAGCATGTAGGCATTACTGAATACCTGAGAGCTGACACTAAATATAATATCAAAATAAATAGATAATAATATTGAAATATGTTATGTGATAGAAATGTATTTGTTAAAGTATTGTTTTGACCCAAATATGACATCTCAAATCCCCTGCATCTTATCATCTCAATGTTGACTATAGGAGCATCTTAATTCATGCTAGGTGTGCAAAACAACAGCAGAGTCAGTCAGAAACATGCATATTGGGCTATATATATATATATATATATATATATATATATATATATATATATATATATATATATACATTATCTGTGTTCTATTTAATTGCTGCAATGCGAAGTACGTGCATGTGTATGTAAATATGGCATAATTAAGTTATTAAATAATTCATTTGTAACACCTTCATTGTTTGCCATTTTTTACAGTGTGCAGTCCTTTTCCTCTTTGCAACCAGAAGGTGGCGCTACATCTCTTACAGAGAAATCCTTCAGACATTTATTTCTCACAAATGCAATTGCTTCATTTTGTAAAAGAGAAGTATTCAAGCTAAGCTTTATGAAGTTCACCTCTAAAACTACATATTTATATTGTTTTGTCAATATGTTGCATTGCAACTACACTTTTGTATTTACTGTGCTAGAATTGCAGAAGATTCCTAATCACCATGAGAACCATGCACTCCAGTTTGGGCACTGCAAGTCTGCTTTTCCTCTGTTTGGGCTGTCCCAACAAAGATCCCACTGACATTATTGTTTAAGCCAGTGGTGGTAAGGGAAATTAACCACAACATTCCCTGGATAGTTATCTATGGCAGATTATCAATAGCCCCTACATCCAAGACCTGTGATGATTGTTTGACCTCCAGCCAACTGGAAAGATTGTTTTCCTATACTTTCGAGATGACTCTAGCTCACATTCCTCTGTGCAATGCTCCAAAAGACTGTATGAACTGTGCTTGCATGGTATTCAGATATGATTTGCAAAAAATAAAACGCACACAAAGATCTTCTTTGTTATTTTTATTGAAAAATTAACACATTATTACATAATCACACAATTCCAACAGCTTCTTTGTGGAAACTACCTACAGCAACAAAATGGCACAGTATGGTTGGCAAATGAATTAAGCACCACGCTTCCTCCACCTTTCCTCTGCACATTCAGCTCGAGCAGGGGAACAATTCAGTGCAGACTGGAGGCAAAATTAAAAACCACAGAATGCATGGAGGAAAGAAGTGAGACAGAGCTGGAAAACAAACGTGCAACGATCTTTTTTTACTTTAAACATTAAAGATGATGCAAGAAAATGCACACGGATTTTCGAAAAACAAGGTGTAAAGAAAACTTACTTAATATAAGCATGTTGTCTACCGTTTGTTTATCTCAAAGAAGAAAGGGATTCAATGCAATGGGGCTAAAGGGTGAGAACTAAAACTTTTATAGAATGTTCCCTGGGAATGTTTGGTGTACCTATAAAGTAATAGTAAGCTTAGGTACTCAGTCCACAGTTTGCCTATTGGAATGTGCTCATGAGGTAACAGTCAGAGCCACCCACCACAATTCATAACACTAACATTATAGCTCATCACGCATCTTGTCTCCTTTAGGTCTAACTAGTCTGCCGATGTACAGGATGGAGTTGGTCTTGTTGTCCTTCACAAGGAAAATGAAGGGGTGATCTGCGTAGAAAAGTGTGGGGTTCCTCAGCTTGTCACTGCCGTAGATGCTGGTGTCGAACAGGTTTCCAGCCGTGTCCAGTTCCAAGGCTGACGCGTGGAAGACATTGGACAGGTAGAGGTCTTTCTTTCCAGAGATGTTGGACAAGTCAGCCTTGGCTTTGTCAACGGCCTCAGTCAGGCCGAGCTCAGCCAGATGTTTCTAGAAAAGACGGAGAATTGCTCAATTCAAAGAGTTGTTGATTGATTTTAAGAGGTCTATAAGTCAACTTTATTGTTATAATCGGCCCATCAATTTGCCACCATTTACCTGCAGGTTGTGGCTGGCTTCAACTGCGATTTTGGGGGAGGGCAATGGCCACGGCCTTTCTCTCCAGCTTGCTGATCCAAGTGTCCACCTGCTTCCTGGTCAAAAGTTTCTCCAGGCGCTCCAGGGGCTCCAGGTGGTAGGGCATGATAAGGATCATAGAGGCCTGCTTCTGGCCCAGAGGCATGTCCAGCACAAATAAACGGTTTTCTTTGTCCTCGTAGAAGTCATACAAACCTGCAAAGAGCAGACAAATTGGATATCTTGCTTGCAGCTTTGGAAACATAAGAAAAAGTCAGAAGTAGAGTTAATGGAGAAACTCACCTGTACGATGCATCATGGAAATTCCAATGGTCAATGAGCGGGTTACCAGGAAAGTACGTGTGTCCACCATTTCAGCACTGAATTTCTCATCCCAGTGAGCTGTGGGACAAAACACATTGGACTCAGTTACACAGGTGCCCAATCCTTTGACATCTCCATGTGTTATTAACAATGAGAAATTAAAAAAAAAAAAATAAAAAAATAAAATAATTTTATACTCACGCTTGAAAAACATAGCGTTGACAATCATGGCTCCATCTGGGTTCTGCACATCCTTGGTGACTTCAGGCAGCTTGCCATCTGTGGACTTGGCTGCCCACTCGTTGATGGAGTTGACTGCACTCCTCTTGTCTCTGAAGTTTATTTTTGAATGGTCGTAGTTGTAGTGCTTCTTGCTGTTTTTCACAAAATCATCAGCAAAGGAGACTGAGCTGGGGCCATAGAGGCGGTTGTTGATCTTCCAAGTAGTGTTGCGTGTCTTAGCATCACTCACCTGGGAAACAACAATGTATAAACGGTGACAAATGTGCAATGAGTACTGAGGGTCAAGTTTGACTTTAGATCCACTTCTTATTATAAGATATCATATACAGTATTTCATATGGTTGTACTTACCTCAGAGAGCAGCTCTGACAGGCCTGTATGTAGATGCTCATCCCTCAGTTTTTCAGCACTGAGGACGGTTTTGACCTGCGAGGCAGTGGATGCCTTGCCACCGAGGGCCACCATGCCCAGAGAAGAAGCCACCACCACAGGAGATATGAGGATGTTTTCAGTGTCTTTCTCTTTTGCCATGTTGTGGTAGAGGCTGAATCACAATCACAAGAAAAATTGTTTGCTTGTGTTTCGAGCAAGACAAATGTAACCAAAAGTGCATATGCAAAACCAAGTGCATCACTATACATTTCAATATGATTGCAGTAATATATAGATGTCAGACCTGAAGGCCAGATTTGCGCTGTTATCAGCCAGCGTGGTGGCATGGCTGCTCAGCTTTTTATCCTCTGCGGAGGCCACTAGGGCCAGCAGACAAAGAGCTACAATGTTAGTCATCCACATCCTGTCTGTCTCAAAAAGCAGCTGTCACAGCCTGTGCAAAAGAAACAAAAGACAAAGAGAGGGTTAACATCTCTTAATGTGGGTTGGTTTCCTTAAATATTATTAATGTGTATTGAGTTTGAAAAGGAAGACACATGTCTCCTCAGAGTGAGTTTGTGAGAAAATAATAAAGATTCACAAGTGTTTTGATTTGATACAGTTATACAGTATATCTCAGACACAAAATGCCAGGACACAGACTATATGATTCAGATGTGGAGGTTTTAGTGGCGTGGCAGGGCAGGGTTGTCTCAGCCCACACAGAAGCTTGGGAACACCTCCAGACTCTCGCCACGTCAGCAGCAACTGAGGCTTAGCTGTACAGCTAGAGCTGCAGTCCACCCAGAGTGAAGCTCTGTGCTGAATGGACACTGAAATGCTCTGTTCTCAACATTTATTGGGATCAATGCAAACTGTTGCACATCTGCACTTTGACGGCTTTAATGACTCCTTTTTAAGCCAGTAGAAGTCAGGATCAGAAATCAGTGCGTTTCACTGTATAGACCCGCAATGCAGTCTTACTTTTACATGCTTTTTGTTGCAGGGCTCTGAGCCATCTTTTGTCTCGGAGAAAGGGCGTGTGCCTGCAGGCTATGTCTAACTCATCCCATCACTTGTTCAAACAAAGATCCAAATGCAAACGGCTGTAACCCACTGCAGCAGCAACTTTCTAATCCACCTCCACAATTCTGCAGATATGTTGTCTACATCTCTGTTATTTGCATTTTTTTTGTGATACAGCAGAATTGACTTCACATCATGGTCGGATACCTTGAGATGTTTTCATGTCTGCCATTTTCATTCTGAAAGACAAGAGGTGTATGTAATAATCTATATAGAGCAGACAGTAAAACAGTATACAGGCTCTGGTGGAGACATTCTGTGTTGTCTAATTTCTTCTTTTTATATCCTAGTTTCCAACCTTTTAGACTAAAACATTTAGGTTAAAGTTATGTTATTAAACAAGTTAGTCATCACTTCCCTTCAATCAGACACATAAATGTTTTCCATTGTCTCTTTTTGACCCAGATAATAACTTTGATCCAGGCAGTTGTGCCACTAACAAGCAGCACCTATTTCTCGAGGACATATTTGAACTTCTCTTCATCAAATAGTGATGGATTTTAGTTAAAAAAGACAGATTGGTGCATATACAGTACTTCCCTTCATTTCATTGCACCTAATGCATTTAGATAGACTGCAAAAATGTGCATGCAAGACACAAATAGCTTTAGTAACAGCATGCTGGTTTACATTGTGAAAACTTTAAGCTATGCCAAAGATGAATTTCTTTTTTCAGAAAAGATAAACTATAATATTCTGTGTGCAATCAAACAGAGAGAGAGATGAGATTTAGAGAGTATGGGTTAAAATGAGGCACTGTATCTTTAAACCATAAATAACAAAGCACCATGTTTTCACAATGCATACCTTCCTGAAAGCAAAGATGGTTATCTTCTAATCCTTACCTTGCGCTGGATTTGCAGGGTTTCTCCTCTTGGTTGTGTCCTGTGAAAAGTGTAACTGTGACAAACTTTCCTGCTCTTTATATCGTTCTAGAGAGAACTTTCTAGAAGGGGGAATGGTATATTCAGATGAGGGTTTATATTGTTCTTCAGGAAACTGGGAGCTGGGACGTCCCCCTTGAGGCTGGAATGAAAGGGGATGGATAAAGTTACCTCCTCAACACTGGTCAGGGCTCAGCTTTCAAACTTTTTCTCGTGTGGCTGCAGACAGAAACCCAGAGAATATCTGATTCTGGGTCAGACCTGCTTGTGAAGAGAAATACTCCTCAGCCTCTAGGTTCTAACGCTGTTTGCTGACTCAATCTCTTACACTAGTTTCATCACATGTAAAATATTGTGTTTTAATGTGAATTAAATTATTCTTATGCCTTAAAATATGTGGCATGTAAACACTGTTTCTGCAGTTGTTGTAAATCTGAGTGTGTGAGCCTCTATGGGGCACCACTCTTCTGCAATCTCAGCAGGCAAGACAGAGAAAGGGCACATTCTTTGCAAATGTTCACAGAAGAAAAGTAGTCATTTAATGTATTTTAACTTTGTTACACAGAGGTCTGATTCCATATGGAAATTTCCAGAACTTTAAAAGCTTCACTCAGTAGTTCATTCTTAACAGAAGCTATCCAGCCCTTCCCCCACCATCACAGTGCCACGTCTGTCCACCACAGCTGCTGATTGCAGGATGCTGGGAGGATTGGGGTGTTGAGGAAGAGCACTCGTCATAAAAACTGCCATGCCCTGACAAGAACAAACAAAACAGAATTAGTTAAATTGTGGAAAGGGTCGAACATACTTTCCACATTCTGTGTAAAGCTTGTCTTTGCTAAATTTGCCTTCAGTCATATCCACTATAGAAGGACAGAGACATTTCATAGATAAACGATCACTCTGCATCACATACAGTAGCCTATAAGTATTGAACATGCTGTCTGTCACAAACTATTTTCCAACCAGAGGAATTCAATCCATCTTTATCTACCAATTCTCCCAAACCCCACTCTTTTGCAGCCCTCTGCAAATTGTCCTGACATTCCAACTGATGAGTGGCTTGTATTCTTTAGGTGACATGTTGGGACAGGCATCCAGAAAGTTCTATGAGGGTCGAAAAAAAAGTTCTTCTAAAATCCTTACTCCACCACCCTTTAGTCTGAGTTCAAATATTACATTACTCACATTTTGGAGACAGAGAACCCACCTAACAATTTCTATGTTTTTCTATTTCTACTTAAAAAATTGACACAAGAGTAGGATTGCAGCCCCTTTCCTCCCCTCAGGGGTTTTTGTCATTCAAAAGAAGACCTGGAGTTAACAGTTTACACTGAAATTCCTCAGCATGAGCAGAGTGAGGGTAATCTCTAGGACAAACAAGTCTGGTGTCTGTGTGAGCATAACGAAGCTTTCAGCACTTTGGCAAAAGCATCACCACATGAAACATATGGAAAGGCAAAGATTTAAAAGCTATAGGCACAACACTAGATTACACAATTTTTCACCACCACCTAAGATAGTCAGAAGGTTCCTTTGAATGACAATACGTAAAGTGCAGACACGTTTCAGATTTTTTTTTCGACAGACAGAATCTCAGAGGGTGGAGCGACTCACACATAACTGCAGCCCATTCAACATCTGGACTAGTATTGCTAAAAGAGCAATCAGTAAGGTTTTTGCTTGCTGGTTATCAGTTCATTTTCAGTTCATACATTTTGATTTCAATCATAAATCAGTTGACAGAATACCACCATTTTCACAAACAGGATCCTCACTATTTAAGAAGTATAATTGGGGAATGTTAAGTAATCATGTTAGTCTTCGCTTTTTATCAAGATATACAGTGCATACTGTAGCAATTGATGGCACAAAAATCTAATTTAAACAGTTGCTCATGCAGATGCATTGTAGTTAAAGTTGAGGATTGTGAACAAACAAAAGGAGTCACTCTTCTGTTTTACCAACTTTCTATACCTTAAGGAGAAAACAAGTTTTTGTTAATTATTTAAAAAAATTCAAAAGTTTCAAAAGTTTTATAGATGATATGCATCTATCAGCATTGGTTGTAATCAAGTCATTCTGGCACACTGAGGAAATGAACTACATTCTGACTAACACCAGACCAAGCTGGGTTCACCCAGTCTAGCAATGGCCCACTTCACTAAAGGAAGTGGAGCACAGCTGCCAAGAGGACCATGACGCAAGACCTGAGAAATGTTTCAGCTCTGCTGAATGATGTAACTTTCTGAGGTTTAGTGTGTATGAGTGCAGCAAACTGCTGGATCATATACAGTTTGTAGTGCACTGTCAGTCTAAACCAGACTCACATAAGATTGCAAAATTCAGACAATAAGATTGTAAAAACACTTATTGGAATGCAATGTTTGATATGTTGAGATATTCTTAATGTTTTTGGTTATGAACTGGAGAGTTAAGACCACTTGCTCTTTCAACAAAACAGACCAATGCCAGTAGTCAAAATGAAAGTAAAGGATTTGAAAACATGGAATTTGTAGTAACTGCCTAACAAACCTGTTGATAATTTTGTACACTCATATACATTTTTAGGAGATTTATTGCAAAACAGTATTGACATTGTACATCGTGTCACTAAACAGTTAAGTTCATTAATAATAGATTAAGTGACTCTAACATCAATATCCATCTGTCTGCTTTAAAATGTATTCAAAGTATAAAATTAATATTTTGGGCAAATTGTCATTCCATCAATATTACCAAGCTGGCCATGTAGACCAAGTTTAAAATCTTTATTGAATGAAAATACGAATAATATAATTAAGAAAAACATCAACAGAACTTTTTTTAGTCAGTTTTGCAGAGTAACCATCTATTTCCGTCTAAGTTCATGATGACGGGGCAGCTCCACTCAGGAGACTCTTTTTTTAAAGGATTAAATACTGACCGAACATGCCCCCTGCTGGGAAAAGTTTGAAAGCTTCCTCCAAAGCCATTAAAGTTTTCTTTAATTAAAGTCTTAATTGAGGTCATTCAAGTTTGTAGTCTTTCTTTTACCCTCGAGATGTTATTAATGTAACTTTTCTTGGTGGACTTTTATTTCATCTTCCATTATCTATGTAACTATGTGCTTGAGAAAAAAAAGCAATACGAAGAATTTTTGCACAGAAACTAAAGACACACAAATCTTATATAAACTCTGAATGTCAACAGAATTAAAAGAACCAGTGAAAACTATTTTCATGGTTCGCCAGACACTGTACTGTAGATATTTTTATTTGCTACTGCATTGTATTATGGACAAACAACCACTAGATGGGGTGCAATGAAACCAAAAAAACGTACACCCCCTTGGCCAGAGAAGGTATCTGTTGATAGTCAATAAGAGGAGTTCTAGTCACAGTAACTCCCACTTTCTGTTCAGGGCCCACTGACACATGTCTCTGTTTTCATATTTCCAGTGTGGCAAAATTAAACAAAATTGCACTCAAAATACACAAAAACAAGTTCAGTTGAACGTGGGACGGCTCTTGACATCATCATTTGTCTCTGGCTTCTACCTGCCATATATACTGAGTGGATATTTGAGTAGATGTCTTTAATTTGGAAGATATAGAGAATTATGTTAAGTCAATGCTGTTTCAGATCCCCCTCAGACATAACGTAGTCGTCCCCCCCCCCCCCCCCCCACATTCTAAGCCCTTTCAAACAGTAACTGTCACAAACTCTTCACTCTGCTGTAACACCACCTGCAGAGGAGACCCCTACCAGCCTGCCTGTGGATTCTGGTTGGCATTTTAAAATAGGTGAATATCATAACAAAGCGCAGCAGCTGGAGCTGCTGACTTAACGCCTGCCTGTGGAGAGAGAGGCAGGGAAGCCAAACTCTGCAACATCAAACAGGGATGTGCCACAGGAAATCATCTCTAAAGAGCATAATTTCCCTAGCTTTCCCACGTGTAGAGATAGATGCTCATGGGGAGACACTGTCAAGGTGTGTGTGTATGTATTTGTTTCTGTATAAGTGGCTGCATGGATGTGAAGGTGAAGATATAATCTCACCCTCTGATTATTTGGTTTGAGTAAAGTTAAATGGAACAAGTATTGAGTGGTAGTTGAAGTGCTGTTTGATCTGAATATAGTCTTATGCAACACGTCTTAAGACACACAAACATACATAAACTGTTGATTTTCATCAAAGTGATGCTAATTTATCTAGCAACAGCACTGCACTGACTGTTTCCTTGGAGATAGATCTGATCTGTTACTCCTTTTAGCCACTTATCCTACTCCACTTGACATAGAAATGTTAAGGCTAACCACTTAAATGCAGCCAATCTGAAAATGGTTGAACCCTTCAAACACTGTACCAAGTGATAAGTTATTTCACACAGCTGAGACCAGCTGACTACCTGCCATGTCTAGGACGATCAACTCAGTCTTAAAAGGGTTTCACGTCCAGTATTTATTCTCTCTCATACAGTAAATACTGGAACTTGTTGATGTAGCTTTGGTGCAGAGAAACACAACAGCAACTTACATAGTTATGTAAGTAACATGATACATAATAACCTGATGACACAACAATAACAAGAACATGAGAAATAAACAGTTAACTAAACATATCACTGCATAATAAATGCACTTTAATGTCTGAGGGAATGGGCTGTGGACCACTCTACTAGGTTTCTAGCTTTTGGATCATGATCTGTCATGGTCCCCAGGAAAATCTGTTCAAACTGTAATTTAACTGTCACTGTAATTAAACAATCTAATTTCATATTGCCAGCTGCCATATTTGGACAGCACAGCACTGCCTGGATTTTCAATTTAACAAGGGATTACATTAAATATATGCAGTATTTCTTGATGTTTTCGGCATGATAAATTGCGGTTAAAATATGGTTACATTTAGTTTTTATATCAGGTTTGATAACAAAACAAACATCTTTTGTGATGCAAACATTTTATTTCATAAATTAAATGAAAATCCTTCCCACAACTGACATCATCATGTGGAACAGTGGCACTATAAAATACAGCTAACAGGACAAAGTAGGATGAATATAGGCCATGTGTCACAGTGTGTCTCAATTGGTTGATTATGAGGTACTCCTGTCCTGACATTACATGTTGTCTTTGATGATGACTGTAGAAGGTGTTCTTGTGACAAAAATCAATAAATCAGTTTTGTTTAATCAGTCATCTGGTATGTGTCAACATGAGCAAAGGTGACAAAGTCTAAACCTGAAAAAAAAAAATCATTTGAGTGTGGAGGGGCTGTGACCTTTTGGTGGTTTGATCGTTCAAGTTCCTATTTGCCTAGAGAAGGAATTAGACTTATTTGAAAATTAGACCTCACCCATTGTTAAAGTGGACAATGATCAAAGAATTTAAGGATATTCATACATGCAATGCAAATGAGTAATCTGACTAAAAAGAAAAAAACTTAATTTTTTAGAGCAAATAAAAAGCTGATAAAAAGAACTGATAAAAATACTGGTTTGATAGAAGTAGAACTTCTCTGTTTGGTGTGTATATGAAATGACCAAAACTCCAACTCCAAGCAACTTTGTCATGTGTCAACAAGCAAAGCTGCATTTTTTTCATTGTCTCTCATTATCAGCTAAATCATGTATGCTGGTAAAATAAAAAGATTAATAAAATGCCTTTTTTGGCTTAAATTACATGTGCACGTTGTTGCGTTCAAGTCACGTCGGAGGTTTTGCTCACACAGGATCAGTCGACAAGAGAAACACAGTGGTAGTTGGCTTTAATTTCTCTAACTATATGGTGTTAACTGACAATAAATAATGACAATAACATTGGAAACCTAATAAGCATAATTGAATGTACCCTAAATGTTGGTAATTCCACTAAATTAAAACGGCGTCAACGGATTTAGGGTAGAGCAACGAGACAGTAAATCGAACAACGGTTACTTTCGCTGTGACCTGAACGCGCAATAAAGTCAGCTCGGTGACGCTCTCTCACTGTACATGGGGGCTGGAAATAAAAAAGACCGACATACACTCCTCCCACCATTCATTCAGTAAGCTACATTGAGTTACCCTGTCGGTTTATATATCACTGCCTACACGGAGACGAGGAGGCACGCTTTATCTACAGATGGGACGAAAAAACACAGAGGACGGAGCAACTGAAAATAGCTAGACCGAAGCCACTGACACCGTCCGTACTCACCCTGCTCCTTTCTCCTTTGTTTTCCATGTAAAACTTCGTCTCTGTCAGCATTTACGTTACCGACCACCCACCTCTCACACGTTAGCTACCTTTGACAAGGGTTGTTCCCGTTTGACTCTCGGGGGAGGCATTTTACTGGAGAGAAAGAAAAATAAAAGTCTCAACTTTACCGTGTGCCGCAAAGCTAACTCTGAAATCAAAGAGAAGTGGTAGCAGACCTCGGACAGGTGAGTGTGTGTGTGTGTGTGTAACGGTATTTAGTTTAAGGTGTTTGCTACCTGTGGGTTAGTTTTATAGCAACACATGTAACGTGTGACTGTTTTATTCCTTCAGATTTTTTTTTTTTTTTTTTGTAGTTACTAGCTATATATTAAAACATGTTAATGAGAGTTTTTTGGCTTTCTAACACTAGCTAACATTACTGTAACGCGTAACACGCCTCGTACAAACATTACAGTTTAAAGGTTGTTTTTTTTCTTCCTCTTTTGGCATTCTCACTTATGCCTTGTGTGTGTGTGTGTGTGTGTGTGTGTGTGTGTGTGTGTGATATTTACACCATAGACTGTATAGGGTTTTACTTTTTACCCATCACGGTATTTCTGCTTGCTGGTGGTCTCATATGCACCCAAAGACATGGGACACGCCTATTATGTTGTATCCTATGAAAACTAGGGTTTACCTTTTGGTGAAAGTATGGGTTGTGAGTTAGTTTATGTCTACTACAAAATAATGAAAGCATGTGTAGTGGCAAAATGCAAGTAAAGCTACATAGGCCTAATGTTGACTCTATAATGTGCACAGTAGGCTACATTTGTGTTTACTCATGCACACCACTATTCCCACTTACTTGCATAATTCATGACGCCATTCATTTTTCTTTAGTCATTTGGTTGTTAGCCTACTGGTATGTCGGTATTTCAAGAAATATTTCATAATGCCTTCTGCAAAGCATAGGCTTAAGCTACTTTATTATATGTTATGGAACACTTCATCAGATGTAGTTTAATCTAGCAAACATGTAGGACTTTCATCATTTTAAAACTGGCCATTGGGAAGGACCCATTTGGTATCTTACCGTCAGATCCTTTTTGATTGTTACCACTTCCCTATCAGTCAATTTGTAACTTCAGTAAAAAACACTTATTTGCTTTTGGTAAAGCTTTCAATTAACAACTGACTTGTATTTGAAGCCTCTAAGCATGCCGGTAATTACTTTTAAAGGGATAAGAACCTGTTTGGTTTCAATATACTGATGACTCAGGACGTGTCAAGTCCTAGTGATAGACCGATTATATGCCTATATTTGCGTTTTTACGTGTATCGGCATCGGCAGATATGCAGCTGCTGGCATTATTTCCAGACAGGCGTCCACAGGCATCTCTGTTTTGCTGGGAAAGCTGCAGTTCACGTGCAGACAATGCACTGCCCCTCCACCACTAGCACCACGGCAGTCTTAAATTACAAATCAAGCACTTTATTTCAATGACTACTTTTCATGTTTATTGTTTTCTTAAATTATGGAAATGTGTTGACAAATGGCATTTTGTGATGACCTGATTATATCTGTCTTATAATATGTCAGCAAGTAATGCATCATCATGGCTGTGTTGTAGATGTTGATGAAAGCCTTTTACCTTTGCACAGTTAACCATATATGCAGACCTATCCATATGATGCACATTGCACATATAATTTGGTTAATATGAATGTAAGATGATTGCAGAAGTGACGCTGAACTGTGTTTTTGTTTATTAGGGTTTACATTTTTATGATGTAAATTGAGGGAGGAAAAGCGGTAATAGCTCCAAATATCGGCTCAAGAAAATCGGCAGCCCGTATTGGATATCGGCTAAGGCTGATGGGGGAAAAAAAAATTGGCATCGGCACTAAAAAAAAATACATATCGGTCGATCCCTAGTGTCAAGACTTTAAACGTGTCTATGCAAGGCTGTTTCTCTTTTTATTGCTCTTTCACAACATCTATAAATGGATTGAAGGGCTTTGGAGTGGAGCGTGCTGAATGCTATGTTTTTGAATTTCCTTTTTGGCTCGTACAGTACTGTATGCTTCTCCACAGTAAGTAAGACATAAATAATTCTGGACTAGGGATCGGTATCGTTTGGATTTTTATGATTACAATGCTGAACTGGTACTTTTTAAAACGATTCTGATTACAAAACCAATTTTTGAAAAACTAAAAAAAAAAAGAAAGGCTTTTTTAAAATAGTTTTTATTCATTTAAAATGATTGAAATTTAACAATATATTGACATTGTAAAGTACTTGTAAAAAAAAAAATGTGTGTATATATATATATATATATATATATATATATATATATATATATATATATATATATATATATATATATATATATATATATATATATATTGTGTGTGTGTGTGTATTTATATTATTATATCTATCTATCGGAAAGTATGTCGCTGCAATTTGATGTGCTTCCCCCTTTGCATTTAATCGTTTTGAAACAGTTGTTGCATTTTGCGATGTCAGAATCCTTGGCTGTGAAATGCCAAACATACAAATACAGCCAATCTTTCGACTACTTTGCTTTAGGCATTTTAAATGTACTAAAGGCTAGCTAGCTAATGATAGACTAGCAGAGCAAGTGTAATATGTTTACTAGCAATCACATGCAATGAATGGTTAGCATGCTTTTACTGTATGACTGTTTTTGGTGAGCTCAGGGGGGAAATATGGCATTTTAAAATTAGCCTACATTTACGGTAGCTTCTTCAGAAGTGCTTAGATTTGATTGATATAGGGTTAGGTAAGGGTGTGGCAGCCATGCTGACAAGTGCTTTAAAGATCCCACTAGAAATGTTATTTTAGACGAATAAGTGGAAAATAGAGGGATAATAGATCAGAACAGGGAGGAATGTGGTGCTTTTGTTCACAGCAGTAATCCACTTACTGGTTTTGGACCCTTTTTTCACATTTTTGTACATGTATTGTAGAGCTTTTAGAACATTCATTTTTTTAATCTAGTTTAATGCATGTTGCTGCTAGTTACACAGTAGCCGACCCTATTTTCTGTTTGAGTTGAGTATTGATTGTCTCAGACATTCTGCTTCGCCCTGCTTATAATGTAACTGCCACTGTAATTATGTTTATGTACTGCATCCTTAAATAACTGCTTCCAAAACGAGAAACATACCCATCATACAATAGCAATATCCTGTAGGATATTTGCTGGCTGTACCGAAAGAAACACGGATCTAACATCCATCAGAGCTGTGCAGAATTATCCTGAGGGAGTGCAAGTGAGTCTCACGTGTTAAAAATCACCCCATGTTATAATTGAGTGCCCTGTAGCAGGGAGGTCTAGTCCTCTGTTTATCTCTTTCTCTCACTCACACACATGCACTCATCTTCTGTGCCTATCTGGTATGAATAATGAACCTTTACCAAGAGTGGGCACGCTCTGGAAGCGCTTGCTATTAATTCATAGCACCCACATCAAATAAAATCTGATTTCCACATGGTTCTACTCGTTGATCCACGTTTAATGCAAAAGTAATGGGTAACTAAATTGGATTTAAATATTGTTGAATATTTAACATTAAAAATCTACAGCCTTGACTTAGTCAAGGACTATAATTTCCACAGTACTGTACGTCACACTTATGTCATACTTTACTGCAACCTATTTTCTGAGGTGGTACTAAATTTCTGATTCAGAAAAAAGTACCTGTTAGCAGATACCAGGGACTTTTTTTTGTAATGAAAAACCAAAAAAAGTGAGTAGAGGTGAGTCGAGGCGGTACCATGTAGTGGAAAAAAAACGCCATTAGAGTCTTTCAGTCCACAGTTTTTAATCTCTGAAAGAACATGGTGAGCTGGGAGGTGGAGGGGGGGGGCTTGTATGTTTGACATGTAACTGATATGATATATATTAGCTTTCAGTGCAATGGTTCCAAATGGTCTTTTACACTGTACTACAGAATTGTGAGTTTAAACAAGGGTACATTTACACTACTGTACTGACACAGCTTGTTTGTGACACTTCCAGACAGCAAAAGTAGAATAGTTAGAACATTTGTAATATTTTTACATTTTGCAAAGCATTATTTCCACCCTGCTGTTTCCAAACAAGTGGACCTACCGCTCTGTGCCAAACATGTTTGATATTTGCAATGCGTAGCAGATCAGCAGTATGTGCAATACGTGTGAGGAGGACACTACGCAAAAATACTGTGGTTTCAAACAGGAGCCCAAAATAAACGTTAAAGAAAATTTAGAAAACTTGAGGTTCTCTGCCTCACCTTATTGGTGCAGTTAACCTTCCCAAGGCAAGTTGCTATTAATTTAAACCTCATAGGAACCTTTCTCTGATGGGAACAAAGGAGCCTTTGGTCCCCTGTCTTTGCTAGTATGCAACTTGAGCTCTCTTCAAAGTCCAAGGCTCAGACAAACTGGGAGATGCACAGTTATTTTGGCAAAGCTGACGCTCTGAAAAAAAGATAAATACTTACTTGACCAGATAATAAACCTGATTGTTTTTCTTTCATTCTTGGGAATATTCCCACCATTTGAGACCCATACTTTCACCTACATCACCCCTTTTGTGAGAAGTCTTTAAGGTGTATCTGATCCTCTTTACTGGAGAAGGAACGTTAATTTTCAAGTTATTAATGTTAGTTAATTATTTCAGACATACAGTATACTGTACTTGTATCTACTATTTACATAGTTGTGTTGCCTTTATGTAATCATCCCTGTAATAGAATTAAAGAAGCCAAACATTTAAATAAAGAGAAAGCTCAGTTTCCCTCTCAGAAAGCCAAGTTCACCATAGTGGCACCTGCTCGTCTGGCGCGGCCTCCCGTGCTCAGGCAGCAGTCACTGTACAGGACGGAACTCTGTGATGTCAACACACAGATGGTTGTGAAGAGCCCTCATGTAGACTTACAGATGGCACCTTGATAAAACATATTAGTCCACCCTCAACAGTCAGACTGAGGAGGCCGGAGTGAACTGGGCCAATGGAGTTGTCCATTTGCTGCAGTACAACAATGGTTCCCACCATGCATGCCACGGATGTCTTTGTCAGCTGTTTGCTTTCCAGGCCACAGTATCAGCACTACAGTATCACCTATGATGCGGAACCAACCCCAGAATGCATTCTCTCAAGCCAAACAGGCAGATAGGCTAGGAGGGGTCCAGGCATATACCTTTCTACCATTGCTTTTTGTTTATTCAAGCCTCACAGCAGAAAGCAAGGAACATTGAGTCACATCAAATTAATTTAGGAAGCATTGCTCCAGGTTGAAATGGCGACAGATAAAGTAGTTCCAAAATGTTCTGCCTGGCAGCACTATGATATAATGTGTGCAATAAAGTGGCATACACAGTTTTGGTCCTATCTGAAGAGTACAGTTACTGATTTCACTGATTACTATAACTTTGCAGCACAACAAACTGATTTAAATCACCTGGAAATCTGACCGCTCTCTGCCTCCACTGAAATGTACTCGTCTCTACTGTTGAAAGCAGTTCTCAGCGATTGATTGGTACAGTGATTTTTGGCTGGTCAGGGGCCCCACAGCCCCCCTCTCTGTTGACTGGCATTTTATGGCAAAAGCAGCTGTGAAAGCAGAAACATTTGTTGAATGACATAGTGTAGGTTCAACTCTATTGGGGGGACTGTTAAAAAGTAATTGGAGCCTTTTGTTGAAAAGCATTTTAAGTAAGCTGAAGAGCTATGCTAAGTGGTTGTTGTAGTTGAAATGGGTTGCTCTTACACACAATATGCATTTTGTAGATAAGGTAAAATGGACCATTAGCTTTATAGTATCAGTAAAAATATCTACCTATGTCATTCCCTAATTCATGGACATGTAAAATTTGAATTATATGCTTGCTTGGATAGCTGGAACAGGCTGAAGCCACTAATATGCCAGGTGAGCTAGGCATGGAAGCTCAAAGCTTTGTTCTCTTTCATAATCAAAGCTTTAATAATCAAACAGAAGGAACATCAAATCCAGATAAAACTGGGATCATAAGGCTGTATATAAAAAAGAAACCTCTTCATATAAGGCTTGAATATAGGATCCAGATGTTGTACACTTGCTGCTAGTTATAACACCAACACTCAAGTTGGTTTGACAAAAGAGAACACCCCACATCATCACATACCTTCACCATACCTAGAGATTGGCATGGTTTTATTTCAGTTAGCCTAATAGCTGGTTTGATTTGCATTGAGAGATTATTTTATGATAGAACCCCATGCCAATCTCTAGGTATGGTAAAGGTATGTAATGATTTGGGGCTATTTTAATTCCAAAGGCCAAGGGAACTTTATCAGGATTTATTTTATTTTTTTAATTAAGGCAATAAGATACATTTCCAAAAGAGTATTTTTTTTTTTTTTTAATTCCTCTTTTAAGTGAATTTTAGCATGGGTTCATAAACTTATGAGCACCACTGTATATTGATGAGGACTAGTGGGTTAAATTGTCCATCCTACACACAGCATGCCAGACAGACACAGTTGACAACCTTGCTGGTGGGTGGCTGCGGTGGCTCAGGCTCTGACATACGCTGCTGCTTCGCAGATAGCTGCAGACTTGTGTCGGACACACAAGCGGTTCCAGGAAAGTGGCTGCATATGTAGGTTAACGAGGGTCGGCTATTGGTCATGAAAAAAAAAATCTAATTTAGCATCCCTAATTAACATGATAACATTGCTGATAGTATCATTTAGCTTCAAGGACTTATGTTAAGTACTGGTTCAGTACAGCCGCAAAGAGATTGCTAGCAGCTAGCGTTGCTGTAGAACTAAAGTGAGTGAGTGCTTCCCTTCGCTTTTCCCCCAGACATTCAAAATCACAGGCTGTACTAAAGTTGATGAGGAAAGTGTGGTGCAAATATAAATTAAGCCGACAAGAGTCAGTGTTGTCCAGTTGTTACGGTGATAATTATTCAAACCCACACACCATCAGCTGCCTAAACAGTGGCATCGTGGATCAGAGGTTAGCACTGTCACCTCGCTGCAGGAAGCTGTGCCCTTGCTTTGCTAAACCCCCACAAAGTGGCATTTTTGTGTGAATTTGGGACATTTTTTCTTTCCACCTCTTCACCAAAACATGTTGGGGGTGGGGTTACTTTTACAGCATATTCCAAAACACAGGAATTCTCCCACCTTTGGCCTTGATACGTAGTATATGAAACCTAATAGATCTTGCTGACACTGTAAATTCCTATTTTAAAGATACATTGGGAGAGGCCAGAGAGACACAGCATATGCAATACCCAAAAGAACAAAAACAATAATGACCAACCTCTCCATCAACAAGGCTCTGCGAAGCTCCTAATATGACTTTATTCTTCACTGTATGAACATTGCTTTGTCACGCACTGTCCCTGCAGTATCAGGCCAGCTCAGTTCTCTATCAAATTACCTTTGATCACACACCAAACCTTTCTTTAGTTCATAAAGGAGGCTTTATAAGTTGAATCCCGCTCTTTAGAGATTACTTTTATGCTTCAGATGAAATATGAGAGCAATATCTCCACATATCACTTGTCCTACTTATACCTCCTGCGGTTTTGTCCACAGTGAAATGAGTGGGTGGATTTCTTTCTCTTCTCCCAATCATTTTTTTTATTTTGTTTTGCTCCAATAATGAAAATAAGTGACCGTAATGGCACTTTCTCTTCCAACTGTCAATTTTTTAATTTGAAGAGCCTGATGGAGTGCGATTAGATTAGATTAATTTTTCCTCAGATTATCTTTGACCCACATTTTTCAGATTGATGAGCCGTCACTTTGATGAGCAAAGTGACAGATTGTCTGGGATGTTCTTATACCATACACTACCAGCTTTACTATAGTATGTTTGCTGGTCGCTCCTTGTTGCAGTGAGCTATTGTTTGTGCTCTATCAAGCTGTCTCTTCTTTTATCTGTTTATTGGTTATATTACAGGTCCCATGGCATGAACATTACAGTTTATGAGATTTTTTCTACCAGCCTGCCTGTGGTCCAGTGGCTAGGTGTAAACCAAGTCCTGGGTATTCTGCTCTGCCTTTGAGAAAATGAAAGCTCAGATGGGCCGATCTGGAATCTGTCTCCTTATGAGATCATAAGGGGCAAGGTTACCGCCCCTTTCTCTGCTTTGCCCGCCCAGAGAATTTGGCTTACCCATGAGAGAGAGAGACATCATGGCTTTCAAATGGGCAAAGTGGCAGTTGGTCAAGGCCACACCCCCAGCCTCCACATTGCTCATTACTCATCTCTCCTCCTCAAAAGCTACAAACTCAGAAATGGCACATACTAAGGAAAACTCATTGTGGGACTGGCTTTAGTGGCTGTAATTCTGCACCAAGGCTGAATTTTGGGAAAGAGACTTGGTATTAGGAGACCACTAAGGTCTATATAAAAGCATCCAAAGAGTACCATATCATAGGACCTTTTAATATGTTGCATTTTCTAAAGCTTTCTTAATGACTCAGAGAAAACATTTGCTCAAGATTGTTGGTATAAATGTATCTGTCAGTTTCAGAGTCAATCATCATTAAATGCAAATCCTGACCTGTCCAGCATCATGAGCACAAAAAGGACTTTAACACCCAAGAGCCATTGTGTAAATGTTTTGCAATAACCCTCTATCGTCATTTGTCATGCCCGAAAGTTCTGGCACTAGCGCCTCTTAACAAGTATGTGTTGAGTACCTGATTCTTTTTTTGATATCTTGATGTCATAAGCTTGAGCAAGAGAAACAGTAGTAATGTTACTGAATATTCATCGTGCCTCAGGTCATTCATGCTTTGAAAGGCAACTGAATTGATTCTCATGAATATTCTTAAGGAACTGTCAATGAATATTCTCAAGGTTTACCAAGCTGACTTTAAAGACTTAGTGCTGGCAAGACCCACGGATATGTCTCCTCACATTGCCTCTTGTCATTTGTTATAAAAAAAAAAGTTCTTTACACCACAACCATAGCCACCTGCATGAAAGAAAGTAACAGTTTATCTGCAAATCACCTTTTTTGCCCCAGCTGGATCAGAGTATATTAATATTGATTATCTGCCAATACTGAGATATTTACATAGATTAATAAATACATTGTCACATGCGCCAGTTCATTCTAAATTTGTCAAATCCAGCTAACCATTTGTAGTTGAATCTGGAAAAGATTACTCAAACAGAAATTTCCCTTACATCCAGTTTAAAATGAGAACCTTGGGTATAACATTCAACTGACATCAACCTTTCCTAACATCAAAGCAACCTGCTTGTTTTGCAGATACGTTTAATTCTGCATTGTCAGTGCTTATTGACTTGTCTTTTGCTTACCTGCAGCTACCTAATCAGTATCCCCTGCCTTCATCTTCCAATATTGTGTGAATTAATCATAACCCCTTCCTGTGTATCTGCACCCTTGGTGGCGCTAACAAAGTGGAATCAGTGACGCTGATTGATTCTACCAGATCTAGGTTATTTGTGTCCCATAGCTATGAAGACATGCCAGATGCATAGTATAATAAACTTAGCTTAGATGGAGGCTGTGAGTATGCCTATTTTTTTCCTGCTCAATTTTAATCTTTCTCATTGGACCAATTAAAGATTATGTTTTCGTCACTATCACAAATTAGCTTCCCTCTTATGTGCAATAATTGTCACTAACTGGAACAGCTGACTGGACAGTTTGATTGTGGTTTGTGGTGGGACTTAATGTCAGACGCTGTGGGCTAGAGGCTGTGTCCATTAATTCTTGGCCTTCCAGCTTCCACCACACTAACTCATGGGAATGATTTTATATTAGGGTTTGGTTAGAATTATGTTAACTTGTGTTGAGCTGATACTATTTATGTTTGCACTCTGGATTCATTTAACCGAATGATTTAGTGACCATAGTTTCCCCTTACAGTTAAAGGACTTTTTGTTTTGTACAGTGTGCGCACTCGTACACACAATGTACGCCTGGCCAGTTAGAAATGTTTCCAGATTTTTGGTTTCCCAGGAAACTTACCTGGCTTTATCACATCATGTAAAGAGGAGTTAAAGAAAGCAGTAGGAAGCCTGTCCTATATCTATCGTATACAATACAATGAACAGTGTGCCCTTGTCACATGATTTATACTTTATTTTTCAATTTCTTTACATTGATATACAATTTTCTATACTGTTGCCAACAGATGCAATACAATAAACCAATGGCCAATTTATAAAAGCCTGTATGTTTACGGAAACATTGTGACTTTTTTTTTTTATAGCTTAAACTGAAGAAGAGGTGAGTACCATGAGCAAGCAGTACCGAGCATATTGTTTAGAAGGATTTTTCATCACTTACTAATAATTTCATTACCAGACCGCGCTGTGGAGTAAAGTCTGGCTACACCACAAGCTCATTCTTGCATTTCTTTAAACCAATCACAGTTATCTTGGGCAACGCTAACACAGGACACTGCTCTGGACGTAGCGGCATTGCTTCTGCAAAATAGTTTTAGGAAGGAAATTGTTTTCGTGGAAGATTTGCACCCTGCAAAAGAAAACCCCACATAACATTATGTGGGGTTTTTCAAAGTGTTCTCTACACACACACAATACAGTAACGTGAGCTGTTTGAAATGGATACATGGTTAAAAGTAATTTGATTTTACTAGTGTATCACTGTGTACACTTCGTCTAACGCAATCCCCACCAATCAGTCCCAAAACGTCCCAGTTTGATAGAAAATGCTGTATACATTCCTCGTAAATCTTTAAAACCGTTCACCTAAAAACCAAGCAGGCCTGCCTGTTTGCCCAATCCAAATTTTCTTCAAAACTTGCCATTTTAGCGTGTAGCTTGCTAACTCGAAGGTTGTTGTTATTTGGATTTGGAAATTGGCAACACAGTGAGCAGATACCTTGGAAAAGTACTTCCGTTGATCAAGACTACTTAATTTTTAATGTTGCCAAAAATCTGTATATTTTCTACAGAGAGAGCACTCGACTGTCAGTGCTGAGCCAGCTTTTAACAGCTCTGATGTAATGACTCTCTCATTGCTTGTTATAATGGGCTTTATCACCCATGTGTCACTAATCAACTCTCTCACAGGCATCTTCTGGTGCCCCAAGTCTCCATGGTGCTTTGTTGCTTAGTATCCACTGCACATCTCAATAAGCAATTCAGATCATACAAACATGACAGGAATCGGGAAAATAATAAGTGGAAGCCCATTTGCAGAAGAATTAATAGAATCCCTAATGTAGTCCTGCCTATATAATGATATTGGAGTTGTTTATGGGTTTTTATTTTATATAAAGATTTACTTTAGTGACTGTCAATGTCACCAGGGTGTCTAAGTTTGCCAGCAATATCCTAAAATGGAAAGTTTTTGGCCTTTGCGCCAAAATTATACAGATTCTAATTGTTACCTTTGTAGGGCTGCACGATTATGGCCAAAATGATAATCACGATTATTTTGATCAATATTGAACTCACGATTAATTATCACGATTATTTGTTTTTTTAACCAAAACAAATTTTATAGTCACATAGGCTATTTATAACTGCTTTCACATCCATATTATGCTACATTCTTCTGTCTTAAGTTGTATGTTGTAAATGCATACAGCTGCAACACAGGTAAATGAAAATTAGCTATCTGAAATAAATAGACTACGATGTAGTTTTAAAAGCTCCTTCACTTGTTTTCAACAATAACTGATTAAAAGAGCTAGGGAGAGAGCGGGAGAGTGCGATGGACGTACTCAGAGTGACGGCTGACTCATTAAGGGGTCCAGCACGGGTCGAATGGCGGGTCAGCAGAGTTACACACATCGTGTGTATGAAATGTCTGTATCGTCACTGCGCTGCATTTTTATGAACTATGATATTCTGGCCATGGGTCACATCTCTCACCCAGGTCCTGCAGCCTCCGTCTCACATGCTATTACTCTACAAACTGAAGTTAGTTGCATTCAATAACTTCTGTGTTTTTCGCCGTGGCGGCCGCAATAGCAGAGTTACCAGCGGAAACACTGGTACAAATACAGGTTTGCCTCTCCTGCTTAACAATATACAGCTGTGTTAATAACAATTAAAACTGTAGACAAATGTCAGACGTCTGGACCGGCGGCCGCTGTGTCTCTCCATGTTTCCGGGGAGTCTTCTGTGAGTGAATGAGGGCGGGGCTACGCGGAGAGTAAGAGGAGAGATACAAACACAAGCACGGATTTACAGAAGAAATGGGTCATGTAACGCAAAATGAAACCATATCGATATAAACAACATTGCTTCGTTTGTGGAGAGGCAGAGGATGCGAGGACATTAGCACCGGTGCGACATAGAGGAAAAATGTTAGTTGCACAATAAAGCCCTGTGAGTTATCAGATACTAACTAGCACCGACTAGCACTGGTCACTGCTGTTGTCTGAAAAACAACACAGACGGGACAAAATGTTAAACCTTGAGACTGACGTATGACCAACTGCTATCTGTTGAATTTTCCACACGTTACTCTGTCCTCTGTGACTGTCTACATCTAGAAACTAAGCTGCGCGGTGCAGGGAACAACTGACTGGCACATGATCAGACAGTGGTTTACGGAGCTTTAGATTGGCTTTGCAAAAAACCCGGAGCGTTCTATGAAATGACACATTTAAAATATTGCACGATCACGCAAATTTGATCGTGGGAAGCCGTGATCGGGATTAAAATTATTTCATGAAATGAAACTGCACCTTCTTACTAGATATTGTTCCATTCACCTACAGAGCTCAATAAAATAATAAGAACTACCTAAAATTAGTAAAGTAGTACCTGAACAAGAACACCTTACACTATAATGCAACCCAATACAAGAACACAATACACTCTCGGACCCCTGGTGTTAAAAGAAACTGACCAGTTGGGGAAGTAAAGTATTCCTCTCTGAGAATGTCATTAATTGAACATTACAAGCTCCGCTTGTGTCCGCTCTCTGTACATAAGTGGTGTTTTGAGTGATGTTGCCCTGGTTATAAAAGGTTAATTTGCCTCTTTTGGTGAACTACTTTTTATGGAGCTTTTCTTTTGTCATAAGTGGGTTGGCCTTCGATCCCATAGTTCTGGGCTGCTTGGCCTCTTAGTTCCCTGGTCAGGAGAAAACTAAGTTTTCTGTTGGGAAACTGCTGAAGCATTTCCTCCCCTGCAGGCCGTTTTCTGTGCCTTTTTAATTGGAGGAAATGAGGCAGCAGAAAATGGGATGACAACAGCCGTTTAAGAGTTTTCATACAAGCCTTATATCTTCCTGTTCTGACAACTTGTGACAGACACAAAAAGTTCTTCTCCTTTGGGAAAAATCTTTGATCATTTGTTGATTTCAGTCACGATGTGGCAATGCTGCTGACAGGATCTAAAAAGGTGTTTTTAAAGGGTTAGCAAAGCAGATGTATTTAATAGACATTTTGATGTGAAACTAAGAACAAGGAAGGCGGTCTTTTCTTATTTTTTGCTCAATTGTCTCAGCTTGTATGTCTCTGTGGTGGTCTGTTACGCAGTCAGTCAAGTTTGACAGTGCTGCCTGCATTGTGGTCACACTTCTGCACCTATGGTCTGATGTTTCACATTTATGTTGACAAAACATCACCGTGCAAGTGCAGAGTCTTGGATGCATCATCATCAGAAGTGCAGAGTATTACTGCTCGTGCTGTATTTAACTTAGCTTTGGCAATTTATTGCAGCTTATTTAAGATTTAAACATCTCTACTTTGTCATATTTAGCTAATGAGTTTCTGGTAAGACTTATTGATAAAGGGATTTATTGGAGTGATTTTACGTCCGTCTTTATACAGCTCAGATGAGTGTTGGGGCATATTAACTATGAAGTAAAAAAAATGGATGAGCCTACTATCTCAAATCTGTGCCCCCAGTGCTGCTCTGCCATAATTATGATAATATTCCACATCAAATAGATGTGTGTGTGTGTGTGTGTGTGTGTGTGTGTGTGTGTTAACCCTTAACCGCATGAGCCACTTCACAGTAACAGCATGGAGGCATTGCGGTGGACAGAGGTTTGAACATTATTATTTTTGTCAACAAGTGACAACATGATGCGCAGAAAGTGGTTGTTACTTTGCCTTGATGAACACACCAATGGAGCTTTACAATGTCAGCAGTCTTTCAGTCTTGGTTGGCTTGCCCAGACACATCCATATTTGCATGTTGTTTATTATTTTAGCAGCTGTTGATTGTACACAACCATCACTGAAGTTCAGGCCTGCCAATATTTGATCAATTCCATTGTTCTCTGAAGTATGTTTACTAATGCCTATATACTGAATGAATGAATAATGGATTTTCTTTTTGAGATCCTAACTACTAATTGGGCAAAAAAATGTAAAGTTTGACCTGGAAGTAGGTGGAAAGTAGTTCTATAGTAGTCAGATGCCACATCATTAGCTAAATTACATGGGTTTGTCCTCTGGTTAGCTGATTTAGTTTTTTAAAGGTAGTGCATTGCAAGACAAAGTGGTATCACTAAGTCTGTATCAGGTGAAGGAAAACATTTAGGTGAGAATTAAATGGGTCCTATACTGTATATACAGTACATTTTCAGTCAATTTGAATTGAAATTAATATGTGACAAAGTACTAGAATCTTAGCCTTTCAAAAACACAAGTAAAACAAATTAGAGGCCGACTGATAAAGGATTTTTTAAGGCCGATACAAATACTTGGTTATTTCAAAATCCGATATGCCGACAATGCGGAAACGTGTTACAACATGTGTTAAAACATAAACAGATTTCTCTAATATTAGTTATTTATGAGTTCTCACTAAAATAATATGATACGTTGTTTTATTGTCACAACAGAACAAAGGAACATCAACATATATTAAAGTTCTTATAAATAAAATGTATAAAAATACAAACTTAAAGTCCTTTTAACAAAAACACAAAAACCAACAAGGACGTTGTAGAGTGCCCTCTGGTGGACAAACTATACAATGCCAACGCTCATAACATGGTTGACCGACCGTTTTTATTTTTTATATTTATTTATTAGAATCATTTATTTGTTATTATAAATAATTGTGATGAATGAATATTAAAAATATATTATAAATGCAGATTCCAATAGATCAGGAAATTCCTAATATTGACTGATGACATCGGCCCGCCCATAAATATAAAAAAGCTTGTCCAAGTAAAATATCTTTAGTGAACAAAGGCTACAACTTTCCCGCATGTTAAATCAAAACAGTGAATGACCAAAATTATTCTCTTGATGATGTATTCTCTGTAATGATCATTTACAGTGCCTTGCAAAAGTATTCGGCCCCTTGAAGTTTGCAACCTTTTGACACATTTCAGGCTTCAGACATAAAGATATAAAATTTTTATTTTTTGTGAACAATCACCAACACAACAATTGTGAAGTGGAACAAAATCTATTGGATATTTTAAACTTTTTTAGCAAATAAAAAACTGAAAAGTGGTGTGTGCAAAATTATTCGGCCCCTTTACTTTCAGTGCAGCAAACTTACTCCAGAAGTTCAGCGAGGATCTCTGAATGATCCAATGTTGTCCTAATTGACTGATGGTGATAAATAGAATCCACCTGTGTGTAATCAAGTCTCGGTATAAATGCACCTGCTCTGTGATAGTCTCAGGGTTCTGTTGAAAGCGCAGAGAGCATCATGAAGACCAAGGAACACACCAGGCAGGTCCGTAATACTGTTGTGGAGAAGTTTTAAAGCCGGATTTGGATACAAAAAGATTTCCCAAGCTTTAAACATCCCAAGGAGCACTGTTCAAGCGATCATTTTGAAATGGAAGGAGCATCAGACCACTGCAAATCTACCAAGACCTGGCCGTCCCTCTAAACTTTCAGCTCAGACAAGGAGAAGACTGATCAGAGATGCAGCCAAGAGGCCCATGATCACTCTGGATGAACTGCAGAGAACTACAGCTGAGGTGGGAGAGTCTGTCCATAGGACAACAATCAGTCGTACACTGCACAAATCTGGCCTTTATGGAGGAGTGGCAAGAAGAAAGCCATTTCTCAAAGATATCCATAAAAGGTCTCGTCTAAAGTTTGCCACAAGCCACCTGGGAGACACACCAAACATGTGGAAGAAGGTGCTCTGGTCAGATGAAACCAAAATCGAACTTTTTGGCCACAATGCAAACGATATGTTTGGTGTAAAAGCAACACAGCTCATCACCCTCAACACACCACCCCCACTGTCAAACATGGTGGTGGCAGCATCATGGTTTGGGCCTGCTTTTCTTCAGCAGGGACAGGGAAGATGGTTAAAATTGAGGGGAAGATGGATGCAGCCAAATACAGGACCATTCTGGATGAAAACCTGTTGGAGTCTGCAAAAGACCTAAAACTGGGACGGAGATTTATCTTCCAACAAGACAATGATCCCAAACATACAGCAAAATCTACAAAGGAATGGTTCACAAATAAACGTATCCAGGTGTTAGAATGGCCAAGTCAAAGTCCAGACCTGAATCCCAATCGAGAATCTGTGGAAAGAGCTGAAAACTGCTGTTCACAAACGCTTTCCATCCAACCTCACTGAGCTCGAGCTGTTTTGCAAGGAAGAATGGGCAAGAATGTCAGTCTCTCGATGTGCAAAACTGATAGAGACATACCCCAAGCGACTTGCAGCTGTAATCGCAGCAAAAGGTGGCTCTACAAAGTACTAACGCAAGGGGGCCGAATAATTTTGCACGCACCACTTTTCAGTTTTTTATTTGCTAAAAAAGTTTAAAATATCAAATAGATTTCGTTCCACTTCACAATTGTGTCCCACTTGTTGGTGATTCTTCACAAAAAATAAAAATGTTATATCTTTATGTTTGAAGCCTGAAATGTGTCAAAAGGTTGAAAAGTTCAAGGAGGCCGAATACTCATTTCTTGTCATGAACAAACTTGATCAGACTGGAAATGTTTACCTGTTGTTTTTTTAACTGCTTGACTCTCAGACAGAGCAACTGCTGACACCAATCCTGCTGCTAGTAGGATTCGAGACTCAAAATGTTGGGCTTTCAAAGCTGTGATCTCCATCTATCTGACGGGCATGATTTATTCAGAAGAAGCATCAGAAAAGCATAAATGCTATGCTAGTAGTCTAGCAGTCCGCGATCGGATCAAGGTCTAAATCCCTGGAGAATACGGTATTGCAGACTCCAAGCAAGATAAGGTTATTATTGATAAGACTTTGGCTCATGTTGATTAAAGTCTAACACGTAAGGCACAGAGAGCATTGCCTGTCAAGACCCTTGTGTTCCTGCTGGGGTGGGCCAGGTTCATTATACCCTCGGGTCAGACATGCCCTCCTCAACAGTTTTACTAATAACAGGAAACCGGGCCACTGCAGCAGATGCTAATGATCAGCTGCCCAGAGCCTTAGACAGCCTGATTAAAGCAGGAAGAGTGTAGTTAACATGCAGAAATGCACTAAAACATCAGATGTGACTTAGACGTATGCTAGCTGTGCTTCACAAACTGCAAGGAAATATGAATATTCCCTGTTAAAATACTCAGGAAAACGATTGTATGCCATTTTATCTTGTTTTTTGACTCTTATCAGCCGAGATATTTCATTAATTATGCATGGTTTAATTATGCTTTTGATATCAGGCAGCACAACAGGCTCCATCATGCACCTGGAGAGTGAGGTAAACTTGTGATAACAGCCATGACTGCTGTAATACCATTATTGTTATTAGAGATGAGTCTCTGTGCTGAATCAGCAGCAGCATAATGGGAGGATTGAGTTGTAACTCTGATTATTCACAGCCTTGTACTTCTGCCGGCATGAAACTGGTACTGGGTCTTTTCTAAATTATAATGGTGCTCTGCTGCACCTCCACATCGAGAGGGGGTAATGGAGCTGTTTGGGTTCACTATGTTTATTTGCCATGCTGACCATTTAAGTTGTACAAATCAGCATTTATTTATTTATTTATTTATATACTGTAAGTTGAAGGGTTTTGCTAAATTGTCACTGTTAGATTACATTATTGTAACACATGTTTGTCTTTTCTTTGCCTTGCCTTTTTCTAGGCCTGACATTAAAAGGGAGAGATGGGGCCTGCATGCTGTCTTTTGACCCAGATATGTAGTGACTCTATGATATACTCATGGACACTGTAATTTAATGTGATGTTCAGTAGATGGTGGGCTCACCAAGGCCTTTTCAATTTAATTTATTTTCTTGATAATATTGATGAAAGCACCTTGTAGTCTCAGTTGTCATTAGAAATGGGGGCTTGGAAAAAATGTCTTAATTTAATGAAAGGCTTAATATCAAAGTGTTCTGCTCTTCAGGCCAGCATGTGTTTTCTATCAAAGCGCCAGACGTGCTGCTACAGTTTGTTCCATGGACTGTGTCAATTTTGTTTATTTATTTTTTTGGTCTCAGCATTTTGCAATTTTATGTTGTTTTCATCAACATTAATGCTAACATTTCATATGTTTTTTTTTTTTTTTTTTTTTTCCAGGACACTTTGTAGTCAGTGGGATGTTAGAGCTCTGGAAGCAGGACTGACTGAAGGAGCATGGTAAAACACCAACCCCTCCAGGTCTATGAGCGCGCCAGCTGTGTTTGTCATGTATCACTGGGATCTACGGTTGCCGCTGGAAACGCTATCAGCGTTCCCATGATGACACCACCAAGGTGAGAGGGGGAAGGAAACCCCTTTTTTTGGTGAACTACCACCATTCAGAATTGACGTACATCTGGCTGTCATTTTTTTTAAATACAGAACATACACACATTGCTTACAGTGCAAGATACAGTACTGAATGTGTATGGTGTTCACTACCATAAACACGTCACACATGTGTACCAGTCTGTTAATGCATTAGAATGACATCCGATTGACATTGAGGTGTTTTTACCTTTTCCCTTTTTTTTCCTTTCTTTTTTGTTAAATAAAAACAAGAAAAAAAATATTTCATGGTTTGATTTGGCACTCGGGCACATGGAACTGTAAAACAACACTGGTTAGCAAAGTGGTAGAAAATAGATTTGAGGCTGCCCTTGCTGTCATTGATTATCTCACAATATAATTATAAGCTGTATACACACTTACATGTGCACATGGTCTCACATTTGTTGGCAGTGAATAAGACATGATGTCGTTCTCCTTGAGATTTATCATTTCAATCAAAACCGTTGTGTCCTGGAAGACTTTTAAGCATTTAAATCGCATTCCATTCTACAAATGTGGATTTCCATAAATTTGAATAAGAGGTTAGTTTTTCTTTTTGAAATATGTTAGGTCCTAGGAGAACTGGCACAAATCGAGCTGAGTCTTCCTGCAGCTTTCTATACCACGCTAGAATGGCTTTAACAAAGTAGCCAAGGCATTTTTTCCACAAAAAATGTTAGAGTCCATGGTAGAACTTCAGATATTACCACAAAGTAATGAAATACGATTGGCATAGCACCTTTTAAAAGGCATTGTTGCTGTTACAATAATGTGAGTCTTCACAGATCTGAATAACAAGATGGCTGTGTAGGAGGTTGAAAATGATCACTATTAAAATATTCCTCACTGAATACTACTGAGGAAAACTCATGTAACCGTCTGTGTTTAGCATCTATAGCTGTTTATAGCTGCTATAGCTAGCTCATAGTCTCCAGATACCTTTTGTCTCTCAACATTGATTTACAGCAAACCATTATCTTTCACCAAATACTGTATGTCCTTGCTGGCTTATCCCCCACTCAATAACCTTGAGCTTTCCACATAGGTTCATTTGACATTACAATACTCCACTGTTTCTGAATCATGGTCTGTCATCTCCTACATTCTGCACATTTTAATTAGTTTAATCAGATTTTGTTATAAATATTTTCCATCAAATGTTTTTTGTTTTGTTCATGCTGTATGTGTTATTCATGTAGAGCCACATGCCTGGCAGTTAAGTTTAGTGCATCTGTATAGCAGTCAATCATAGTCTGGAAAGACTATGGCAGACAATGAAAGGTTGTTATTAGAGTTGTATATTTGACATATACATTATTTTTAGGTATTAAAATGTAAGCTTAAGGCAAAGTGTGCACCCAGATCAGTCACATGTAACTCTCAACCAAAAGATACAGCATTGCTTTTTATAGTATTAGGCACGTCAGGATAAGTATTACAGCCTACACATGATGAGCATTGCACTGACCTTTCCCTTTTTTATCTGTATTCCATATTTAGAAAGGACACACAGGCTGTGTTGCTGCAACAAACCCAAACACACACCGCACATAGCCATGTGTACACTCGCATGCACTCACACACTAGGTTAAACCTAGGACACAGACAATAGACTGCTGTCACTCAGCACACAGATGCCGAAGAAAATATGTGGTGTGCGTTGTTTAAACAAACAAACCCAAAAAACACAGGCAGAGATGGGTGGTTATGTTTTGATATCCTAGATTAAATAAAAAGCATTCCAGAACTAAATAAAGCGATATATACATTGTTATTTTTGCCTCCTGTTTGCAGGAAACTGGACACCATGTAGCTCTGTATCCTGTTGCAAGCAGTTGTCATTCAGTCCAACTAATAGAATAGAATAGTATAGTGCAGCGTCAGCGTTGTTTGTTCATGGTGCTCATCCTTTAATTTGACCGTGTGGTGGTGGATAGCACTTATCTTGACCCCAGTGTAGGAAGCACACAGTCAGGCACATGCACTCTGCAGGCTGAACTCCATTTCTGTTCAGTTGACTCAAGAAGTGGATATTTTCCCATAAATATTCTTTTAATTTGTTTAAATAATGAGTGATTGAGCCAAAATGATGTGTTCTAGAATAACTGTAAATATAGACTACTAAGAATGCAGCTTTGTTTTGGTGCTGTCAATAAACTATGAAGAATAGGGGAATAGCTGTGTAATCTGCCATTTGTTTGTCCATACTTATTTGAGTGTCTACTAGAAACCGAGAGCTGCCCTTTCCATTGTGGATGCTTTCTTGCATAGGTCAGCGTGATGTCATATATGACTGCATCTTTAACAATCCCAGTAAACAAACGGTGACCAGTCAAGGGCAGGTATCAGCTACATGGAACTGTGAATCACAGAAGCCTGAGAACTAAAAATCCTTTGATGAAACAACGGTAGACTCATTCATAATCTACAAGTGGATTTTGCTATTTATCCCCTTTTTCATCTTTGTACTGTAATGAGCCATTCAGGTTTACTGGCAGTCCTTGTGTAGTTGCCTCTGTCTGTGTTCAAGGTGCTTTGTAGGAAGACAGCCCACGTCATGTGTGCAAGCCGATCTGGGCTCTCAGTAATAATTGAAAGTATTTCCATTTAGCCAGTCTTTACCATTCAGTCAAACAAAGGCTTTAAAAATAGAGGCAAAGCTGCTCTGCTTTCATTTGTCTGTGATCTTGTGGTCTTTATTATCCCTGGCCTGGAAAATATTGGACAAATAAGACAAGTGAGTTACCTAGAACAAGCAGTTACACTGATGGAGACTCCACAATGTGGCATATTGTTTAATTTGCTTTGGATAGCAACAGTTAAAATAGAATATCACATGAGCAGAATGCAAATGCAAACTGCCGTAGTGATGTTGATCATAACAGTGTTCCCTCTTTCTCGCATCTCTGTCTATTTTTCAGTGATTTCAGTTTTTAGACTGGTGACTTGCATTCATTTGAAATGTAACATTTCAGCTGGTTTTCATGTATGCTTGCATGATCACATACTTGTCCTTGTGTCCCTCTTGCTTTCAGACTGAAAGGTTATAGATTCCAATAAATCTGATGTGAGGTGACTCAATGATTAGGCTGAGGGTTAGTTAGAGATGTGTTTCATGTAGGAAATGGTAATAGTTGATCGGGATTTTGGCTTGTCAAGTGGTTACTATGTGTATTATATGCGTTTTACTTAAGTAGTAGTGCTTTTGCTAAGTGGGTGGGACATCCATCGGCTGTATCTGATACTTTTATCAACCCATTTTTCTTGGGTCATATTCTTCCACTAGACCTACTTTCTTCATAACTCCCATCTTCTCCAGGGCATCTGTCATCTTTATTCCTCTGTAATATTTGAAATCACATTTGGTGCGAAATATGATAGTCTTGCAGGGCAAAATTTTCATTGAGATTTGTTGTGCTTCGTAACATTTAAATTAATACTGTTAATAGGAACCATTTGTCTTTTCACTGATGACCAATCCAAATAGCCAGGGATGTATAGGATGATAAAGCCACTGTATTATTTGGTTATTTAATGGTTTCTCCACTGTATTTGACAACAGTAATTTGTAGGATGTGACTTAAATTCAAAGATGCTTCATAACAAACAAATAAACAAGTTAAACAAATTCGTCCATAACACCTTTTTATTAACACATTCCTATGTGTTGCGTACCTCACTTGAGCTAGAACAATTGGTTGACTAATTGTCAGTGATGGTGAATAACGGCGTTCTAAATAACGACTGCAATAAATATCAAAAGTTCCAAAACGTCTGTTATTTGTATCGATCCACTAGACATAATATCTACATACATGGCATTTGATTGGAGGCTAGTCTCACTTGGTCCCACTGCAACATTAAAAGAGTTTAGATTTGTGTACAGTTTCTGTTAATAATGTATTTTATTAAGTGTCAATTTCATTATAATATTCAGATTTATCATAAATAATTGAACATGCACATGTATTTTATGTTCCGTTAAAGAGAGGTGGAGGTGGGGTCACATTTAACAAGTTACTTTTATCATTTGTAACTAATTTAATTTAGTTACTTTTTGGAAGAAGTAACTATAACTAATTACTTTTTAAAAGTAACTTGCCCAACACTGCTAATCGTTAAGTCAATTGATGGAAAACTATCAACTATTACTCAATTACGTATTGAGTCCTCTTCTAGGCATATTATTACCTTTTTTATAGCTTCTCTGTTGAGATCATTTGCATTTGGTCTTTGTCTTATGTGATCGTAAATAAGACGTTAATTTGGGTTTTAGGAAATTGCAGATTAATCAATAATGTACTGTAATTCAAAATAATGAATTAGTCATTTGAAGTCTTTTTAGTAATAGATTATTTGGCAGTATTAATTATAATGAATATGCAGTGATGTGTCAGGTGATCTGCTGTTTTCCCCATCTTACCTGAAAAGATGCAGCTAATCACTGAAGCAGTATACACTCACATATTCCAGAGGTGAAACCAAGGGCTTAAAAGGATAAGGGGTTCATATGTAGCTTGTTAGAACACTGGTACATGCCAAGGAAGGATTGCAATTTCATTCTTAGGAATAGGAGTCATTTATTTGATATTTTACACTAAGAGCCTCTAGTTTTAGGACAGTCACTTGTGTAACACACACTGAATCTACGCAGCATGTTGCTAAGGGACTGAAAGAAACTACGTTGAATCTAAAATATCCAGGTGTTAACACCTTAGTGCTCTGATGCTGAACAACACATTAACCTTATCTGCCGTAATTAGAAAATCCCCAAGCTACGTCGTGGTGTCTGGCTATTTAACCCTGTGATGAATACAATAAGTGACGTGCCAATTTGTCTGGTTTGTGGTCTACCTTTTTTAAAAAAGAAATCCCAAGCATCCATTAAATGCAAAACATATCTGGAATGTGTTGACTGATATTTCAATGACTGGAAGTTTGTGGACCCTCTGACTGGCTGGTACTGCCAGACCTCATGAGTTCAGTTTAGAGCCAGAGTGTTGATCTCACACAATCTCAAGTTTTAAAAGGGGGAAAAGAGCAATGCAGGGTCAGCCAGCCTTAGTATTAGAAGTTTAGAAAGGAATTTATAATATATATTTTTTGCAGTTATCAGTACCACATTCATATGTCTGCATGCTCTGGTGTGCATTGCTCTGGTGGTGCTACATTATAAAGCAGTGTGAAATGCCAGGGACTTATCTGGATATGCTCAGGAATGTGACAACGGACTGAGGGGTTAAATCCGGTGAGGATAGAAGCATGTGAGGCTGTGCCTGTGCCTCACAGGGAAGAATCAATGTTGGCGAAAGAATAACAGCTATGCTTTTTTTCTGCTTTATTTGAGCTTAAAATATCTCTCTTACATTTACGTGAGTTTTTAAGTTTATTCATGCACACCAACATGTTTGTTTATTTGTATACATCTGTATGTTTTGATGGCAAATTTATTCTGGACCATCTCATGGCATATTTTCTCTCCAAAGTGTTGGCATGTCAGATGGAGGCACACAGAGTCAAGCCATCAAACAATCCTACAAATCATTATGTTGGCCATCAGTATATACTTTATTCACAATGTAGCTTATATGAGATATGACAAGCATATCACATTGAGTAAATAGCTGAACAATTGAAATGGATAATAATCTAGTAAATAATAATAAATTCATGTGATTTACGTCTTCTCTAAGCTTAGATATTATACTTCTGCAGATAGTTTCAACATCTCTCTGTAGTTTGCCAATACATTAGCTGCTATTTATCCTACTTCTAATTTTGTTGTGTAGTCAATATGTACTGTAACCCACGAGTTTACAGTTCCCAGTTATATCGCAGCCAGAAGCACATAATCAGCAGAGCCCAAAAAGTGTTCAGAAAGTTGTTTGTTATATTGGTGTTGGGAACATTCAGTGTGTCACTGTAAATGGGGACGAGGTGTATAGAAAGTTGTCCTTTGATAACGGTGTAACATTCAGTGCGTCACTGTAAATAGTGAAGTTTTATACATGATTCATATAGTCCTTGTGCATGAATTAACCAGCACAGACCCAAACATGCTTAATTATTTTCCCCTGGCAGCTCAAGCTGTAGCTTCACAAAAGCATGCTCTGGTAAAAATGTGTGCAGTTATGTTTATACTAGTAATCCACTTGCTTGCCTGTTTATAGGCTGCCGGGCTGTGACTTTCTCTGTGTAGCCTATGTCCTGTTAGGGGTCAGAGTTGAGCACAGAAAGTAGCTGTAGCTTGCATTTGTAACTTTAATTTACACACATACATGGCAATACACAACTTGCCTTGTGTACCGGTATCTGTAGAATGATTAGTTTTTGTGTGTGTGACTTAGGGCTGCACAATTAATCAAATTTAAATCACAATTTTGACTTCCATAATGTGGACCACACAGCGGCCGCCGGTCCACACTTCTGACATTTGTCTACAGTTTTAATTGTTATTAACACAGTTGTATATTGTTAAGTATGAGGGGCAAACCTGTATTTGTTCCAGTGTTTCCGCTGGTAACTCTGCTATCGCTGCAGCCACGGCGAAGAACACAGAAGAAGTTATTGAATGCAACTAACTTCAGTTGGTAGAGGAATAGCGTGTGAGACGGAGCTGTTGGAGATGGGTGAGAGATGTGGCCCATTGCCAGAATATCATAGTTCATAAAAATGCAGCGCAGTGACGATACAAACATTTCATACACACGACGTGTGTATCCACCGTTCGACCCGTGCTGGACCCGTTCATAATGAGACAATAAAATTTGTTTTGGTTAAAATGAAAAATAATCGTGAGAATAATCACAATATTGATCAAACTAATCGTGATTATCATTTTGGCCATAATCGTGCAACCCTAGTGTGACTGTGTTTATTTTCTATCACTTCTACAGAACATCACATCTTGGCTCCATAGTTGGTCCTATAGGTGGATTTGCAAATCAGATATCAATAAAAGTATTTAGTATTGCCATCATTTACTTAGTTAAAATATTCACACAGCATGTGTATGCGTTTTCTTACGTGTATCTGAGTAAACAAGTATGCACATGTTGTCGTGCATGTATAACCTGTGCTGTACAGCAGCTGCTGAGCATGAATAATAACCATCCTTTGGATATGACATTATGTTGTAGCCTAGATCCTGTTTGACATATTGAAGCATGTTTAAACGGATAATGGAAGGCACACAGATTGTTCAGTCATGTTTTGTCTTATTAGTGAGTGCCCTTAGGGCAAATAAATACAGTGCTGCTCATTGAGAATAAGAACCCCTGCTTAAGTTGACTAAAAAAGGAATAAAAAAAAAATCACCTCGAAATTGAAAATTTATCATAATACCTTAATTAATGAGGAAAAATTCAACCTTTTAAGGACACTAATTTCCTTTGTGAATGAATAATGTATTGCAAATAAATAAGGGCTTCTATGGGAATTTAACATAGGGGTGTCTATAGTCATGCCTCCTGTATTTTAAGGAAGACAATTGATTTATTCACGATAAATTATTCATTCACAAAGAAAATTGGTGTCATTAAAAGTTGGCTTTTTCCTCATTTTCTTTTATTAAGGCATTAAGATCAATTTCCAAAAGATGATTTATTTTATTTTTTTTACATTCCTCTTCTTAGTCAACTTAAGCAAGTGTTCCTATACTCATGAGGAGCACTGTATCAGAAATCACTGCTACCATTATATAAATTACTTAATACTATATGTATCATTTGCCTGTTTTCAATCTGATTTGAGATTGTTACTAAGGACCACATTAAAAGTGCCTTTATTCAATATATTTAATTCTAATAAACCGGATGATGGGCAGTTTTAGACTCTTTATCCTCATGTGGAAAGCAAAGGAGCGTAAAACACTATTTTGGAACTGTGATCTCACAATGTGAGAAAATATTAGTTAAATTGTTTGATGGTGATAGCTCAACAAGAAAAGTTGTAATATATCCTAGTTAAGAAGGCCTCCCACAGTTATGTGAGACATGTTAAACTTCACAAGATTACTGCTGTAAACAGATTTTAAAAATCCAATACACCTATAATATTATACTTTTAGCCTATTTAATAAATACAGTATTGGCTTTGATCGTAATCCACTGTACTGGACTTGCTGTGAGCCATTAAAGGCAAGATAAATACAAATTAGAGGCAGAAAGCCACTGAGGGAGGCGGAAAGGTACAATTGTGTTGGCTGTTATTGCAATGCTGCTCTCTTGTCCTGCACTGCGGTGGTTCTGAACAGAAGGCGCTTGTAAAAGGACTTTAAACACACTGCTTTCTAAACATAGGCCAAAGTTGTCGACTTTCTCTCCCTCTCTTCACACCTGCTTTTCCCAGATGTTAAATTGCTGATGCAATTTCCTCTGACGCTGTGATGAGTCAGAAATGATACATCAGTGTCACTCTATTTTTAGAGTTTTTTGCAGACCCTCAACATAATTTTGCACGAGCAAAACGATCAATCCCATAATTAAAAAGGTGACCTACTATCTGACTCGCAAGTGCGTAAAAAGGGCTGTATGTCTTAGCTACAGAGTCCTTGATGGTTTTGAAATGTTTTTTAATCATTTTTATATCAGTAGTTTAGTTATTTTGGAAAAACTTTTTTTTAATTACAGCTTTTGATTTATTTTTTACAGTTGATTTAAAAGTAATTCAATATATCTGAATCTTCAGAGAATAACTTGTCTTTTATTTCTTCAAGGAAGCGACTGGCAACACTTAGAATAATCAGAATAATTATTAGAAGAAAGCACACATGACTATGGCAATCACTGCTCTTCAAACACTTCCAGGGATTGTGGTGTTCATTGCGGTGTCAGTTTGTCCATGGGGTGCTGTGCCTGGATAAAATGCCAGCCATGCAGAATGGTAATGTGATGTCAACAAGGCAGGCCAAGTCATGTCAGGCTAGACAAGCTCTGCTGCTGAGTTAGCTGGCAAACAGGAAGAGAACATCTTCAGTAAATGAGACTGTTTTTCTTCAATACACATTTGTCTTAGTTTTAAAACACTGTCTCAGCTAATATTTTTTTGTGCATAACATAAATGGTTGAATGTAACAAAATCAATAGAATTTTAGATAGAAATTGGTAGAAAATGTCCACTTAAGAACTAAAAGCTAATGAGGTGTATTGTATGCTGGTTGCATTGGATGCAGGTTTTAACATGTGCATGAAAGTAATTATAAGAAATGGTGATGGAGCAGAAAAGATAAGACGCTTGCATTCATTAATTCGGCCGCAAGAGATATATAATTGACACATTCACGACCATATAGCAGTGTGAGTTACAGTACAATAGATAACAAAATCCCATCTTTAGCATCAGATCTCAGAAATATGCATATGATGAATTCAATTTATGAGATGATCGAATAATTTAAAAAAGACCTTAGTGTATGTAACCTGACTAAACCATAACAGCTCTTTGAGAGTCGTCTCAGGTCACTTCCATCAGAATCCTGGGAGGAGGGGGAGGGAAATGAAAGGTTGGGAGGTGAACAAGGTGAGGTCTCCCAGGTGTTTTCAGGTAGTCATTAAGGACCATGGGGCCCAGAGGTGCTGCTATCTCATCAATCAGCAGAGTTGTCTGACAGGCATATAGATCCGCGTCTCACAGAGACCATGGTAACCTTTTTGAAACTGGAAGAGATTTATTGGGTTCTTTGTTATAAGATATATCCGGATATGTGTGGGGTTAAACATTTTGTATTTTTAATAATCAGATAGGTAAAAACATTTTTTTTTTTTTAAACCCTGAAGAGTCCAACTGTATTTGTTTTTTTGGGTTTTTTATTATTTTATTTTTTTTAGAAGGACTGATTTTTACTTTTTAAGGTCATTTCTCTGCAGTGCAGCCAAACAAATCTGGTGTCCATATTATCTGATTAAGAAAATCTTCTTGCTTAATAAAGTTTGAAATTTCCTTCAGATGCCATGTCCAAATATGAGAGGGGATTGAATCAGCATTCCTTTGGGCTTGTTTCCCTTTTTTGTACTACTGATGTTATGCCACAAATCCATGCCCAGAAATTAAATAATACATCTTTATACTATCATGGTTTCCACTTAAGTCTTACCACAGGTCTGAATGTTGAAATGTGGGAAAGCTCTTTAAACAAGCTTGAGGTCTAAACATGACCTTCAAATGCTGCACTGAAATAATTTCAGGCGGTGGATTGTGATTATATCATGATTTAAAATGTTTTTAGTAAAGCTTTTAGATTAGTCCATAAAGCAAACCTACTGAGAATGAGACCAGATATAAACAGGTCAGGCAGACTGTCTTACCTGTGTGTCGCATCAGCTGGCTGAGGCGATAATAATCTGATCCTCGGCGCACACAAACTATGGTATTTAAGCTGATGTGCCAAGGTTGCTGAACTCTGTGTGTGTGTGTGTATCTTGACACTACAGTACACACAATGTCCCACATACATAGGGGTTTGTAACTTTCTGTCTCTATCTAAAGATGTTGTCAATTTAAGATTTGCCATAGTTCCACAGTGCATAGCAGATGAGGACAGTAATAAATCAGCTTGATTCCTTTTTGATTCCTTGATGATGAGCAAAGTGTATATGGTAATACACTCTCTGAAGGTCAGCAGCCAGGATGACACCATGCGCTCCGTTGTAGTTAAGTGTGTGGAGAGTTTACTGCTATTGAGCTCTGCTGCTCTCTGTGGATCTTATGGAGAAGTTGAAGTTGTGCTTGTCAAGCGAAATTATACAAATTAATTCTATAAATAACCTTTTTACCTTGGTTTTGGCACCATTTTAGTTGTTTTGCATTAATTGGTGCTTCCTTTGTCAATTCTAATTAGTCATAGGGGATTCACAAAAAAATGAATTGATAATTTATGTGTCTGCAGTGGGAGCTGCTGTGGTCCCTCATCCTCCTCTTTACTTTTTGTCTGCTGCTGGTCTGGTTCTACTTCTGGTGGGAGGCACATAACGACTACAATGAGTTCAACTGGTGAGTACACAGCCAAGCGGAGTGCTCCTGTGTGTTTTCAGGTCAAACTGGAGCCAGACGCCTGTCACCATATTGTTTTGGCTGTAAAAAAAAAAATTCTATCCATGTGGCTTGTTGATTTCCTAAATTGTCAGTTTAATCCATCCTCCTTTAATCTGAGCAGAGACCACCCGGCCCTCCACAGATTACACCATTACATAACAGAGATGGCTTGCCCAACATTATCTAAACTGTAAATGGCTTTTTATATATGATGGACAAATGGCTATATGATGGACTTATATTCTAGTTTCTTCAAAGTAGCCACCCTTTGCTCTGATTACTGCTTTGCACACTCTTGGCATTCTCTTGATGAGCTTCAAGACGTAGTCACCTGAAATGGTTTCCCAACAGTCTTGAAGGAGTTCCCAGAGATGCTTAGCACTTGTTAGCCCTTTTGCCTTCACTCTGCGGCCCAGCTAACCCCAAACCATCTCAATTGGGTTGAGGATGACTTGGGGTGACTGGATGTGCAGCACTCCATCACTCTCTTTCTTGATCAAATAGCCCTTACACAGCCTGGAGGTGTGTTTGGGGTCATTGTCCTGTTCAATTTTCAATTCAATTTTATTTATAGTATCAATTCATAACAAGTTATCTCAAGACACTTTACAAGGACCCAACAGTTCTAGTAGTTTCCTCCAGAGCAAGCAACAGTGCGACAGTGGCAAGGAAAAACTCCCTTGTTGAAAAATAAATGATGGTCCAACAAATGCAAACCGGATGGGATGTCGCATGTCACTGCAAGATCCTGTGGTAGCCATGCTGGTTCAGTATGCCTTCAATTTTGAATAAATCCCAAACAGTGTCACCAGCAAAGCACCCCCACACCATCACACCTCCTCCTCCATGCTTCACGGTGGAAACCAGGCATGTAGAATCCATCCGGTCACCTTTTCTCCGTTGCACAAAGACACGGTGGTTGAAACCAAAGATCTCAAATTTGGACTCATCAGACCAAAGCACTGATTTCCACTGGTCTAATGTCCATTCCTTGTGTTTCTTGGCCCAAACAAATCTCTTCTGCTTGTTACCTCTCCTTAGCAGTGGTTTCCTTGCTGCTATTTGACCATGAAGGCCTGATTCATGCAGTCTCCTCTTAACAGATGTTCTAGAGATGTGTCTGATGCTACAACTCTGTGTGGTATTCATCTGGCCATCCAACTGACCTTCATTTTTTAAAGTAATGATGGCCACTTGTTTCTCTTTACCTAGCTGATTGGTTCTTGCCATAATATGAATTCTAACAGTTGTCCAATAGGGCCGTCGGCTTTGTATCAACTGCACTTCACATTCAAAGTTTTCGCAACTTTTCTGTCAACTGACCTTCATTTTTAAAGCAATGAAATTCCACTAATTAACCCTGACAAGGCACACCTATGAAGTGAAAACCATTTCAGGTGACTACCTCATGAATCTCATTGAGAGAACAACAAGGGTTTGCAGCACTATCAAAAAAGCAAAGGGTGGCTACTTTGAAGAAACTAGAATAGAATAAGACATAATATAATGTTTTCAGTTATTTCACACTTTTTTGTTAAGTACATAATTCCACATGTGTTAATTCATAGTTTTGATGACTTCAGTGATAATGTACAATGTAAATAGTCATGAAAATAAAGGAAACACGTTGAATGAGAAGGTGTGTGTGTGTGTGTGTGTGTGTGTGAATGTAAGACATGTGTGTGTTTTGTGTGTGTGTGTGTGTGTGTTTGTGTGTGTGTGTGTTCCACATGTGTGTGTTCATAGTTTGTGTGTGTTCAGTGTGTAATGTGTGTGTGTGTGTCATGAAAATGTGTGTGTGTGTGTGTGTGAATGAGTGTGTGTGTGTTCAAACCTTTGGTGTGTGTGTGTGTGTGTGTGTGTGTGTGTGTGTGTGTGTGTGTGTGTGTGTGTGTGTGTGTGTGTGTGTGTGTGTGTGTGTGTGTCAATGTGTTTGTGTGTTAAGTGTGTTTTTGTGTGTGTGTGTGGTCTAGTTTTAGAGTGACTTAGAGGGCTTTTATTTTGTTGTGTTCTTGTTTTTGTTTTTAACTCTCCTTCTCTTAAGAAAACCTGCAAATCACATTTTCAGGCTGTTATTGATTATTATCATGTCATTCTTTGATTATTGTCAACTTAAAAGGCATGTTTTTGTTTGAATAAACTAAAAGAAATTTTAGATTTTAGACTCGCTTCTCCCAGGTCTTCATTCCTGTTAGTAATGATGAAATGCGGGTGAGCTGTCCTCAGTATGATAAGTGTTATTCACTCTGGTTCCTGTAGGTTCCTCTACAACCGCTCTGGGGAGTGGAGTGATGGCACTGTTCCCATCCTGGCCACCACCGCTGCTGGCTTCACCTACATTGCATTTTTAATGGTCAGTCCTACTTCAAGTATTCACTGTAGTGTGTTAAACATGTGGTGTTCATCGTGATGCCTCTGTAGTAATTTTGCAGCTGTTCTTGTTGTTTGCATGTGTTTCCAGACATAGTAACCAGACCATGGTGATGTTAAGTAAGTTGAGGTCTGTGACGCAGCAGACTTGTTTCAGAAAGTTGTACCCTTATGTGTGTGTTTCTCTTTTCAGGTTTTAGCACTTTGCCACGTTGCACTTGGGCAACAATTGAATTTACACTGGCTCCATAAGGTAATGAGACTGTGTTAGTGTGGGTGGTCAAAATTGGGAGGTGGAAGGGGGTGGGTGAGTTTTACATTTGTATCTGTTTGCGTGTGTGTGGTGGGATGTGTTTGTACACTAATCTGTTGGCCTGGTGCATGCGTGTGTGCTCATTCATTGCTGATAAGCTGAACTTTAATGAACAGTTTGAATCATGTTGTCCCAGTAGGGTTGTGAAAACACAGTAAATGCCCTGGTCTAAAATGCTATCAGCAAACCAAATACATGGGCCAAACATTGTTTTGGGTGTGAAAGAGCTAGGAAGCCATTGGGGTTATTCTGTGGTGTGGGTGTATGCATGCATGTATCCAAAGTGACAGCCTCTCTGAATGTTCTGTATCTCTGTGTCTACACAGATAGGAGTGGCTGCTGCTCTGTTCACCACCATTGTTGGGGTGATATCTGTCAATCAAACATGGGGGCAAGAGTGGGACGTCATCCCCATCTCGCTGCAGGTCAGCAGACTGAAACACAGTAAAACCCCAAAGTCACTTTTGACAACTTGACATCACTGCTGATTCTAAGTTTTAGCAATAAACTGAGTAGGGCTGGGATAATATATTCGGATACTCGTTGGTTGGGTAGATATTCGATTTTCAATTTTGGGATTTGAATATTCTGGTTTTGTTTAGTTTTTCCTTCATTACTGTAATAAAGTTGAGACAGATTCAACATTTGGAATGGCCAGTCATGTAATCAGACGTGCCAGTCCGTTTGGAGGCGGTGTGAGATTATCATGCAGTAAACGGGGAAACACCACTGCCAGTTTTTTTAAACACCATGAGGGTAAAAAACAAATCACAAGCTACTGAACTGCGTAGGAGTTTGTGTAACAGCTAACTGTTTCCTGCAGTAAAAAAAGCACAGTTTCTCCGTCTCTTTTCTTTCTCTGTGAAATTAAGTTGCTTTCAAGTGCAGTCGGATATGTCGAGCTTTATAAATGATCTGACGGAAAACAATATTGGGGAAATATAAATCGCTACTTTATTGGGGGGCACATCACAAATGAGCCATTCAAGTGACACTCTGGATCGCTTTTGTTGGTTCCTACAAACAATTATAGGCTAAATGATAACCATGGAGTTGTGAGAAGCGTATAATTAGTGAGTCCCTGTGAGGTTATTGCACCACCATGCATGTGTGGTTGGACATGCCTCTACAAATTATAGCTATTATCACTGAGTAGTGTTACCATTGTCTTCTTTACCCCAGATAATGTCTGTTATTCAATGCCTCTTGGTCTTTATTTTTGTTTCTCTTCTCTTCTGCTCACTGTCATCTCTCTTAAACCCTGATTCTCTTTCCCTTACCTTTTTGTTCCCCCTCCCTCTTGACTCTATATACACTTTTTTTATTTGTGTCCTGCCTTCATCCTCTCGTATCTGCCTCACATCTCTGTCCAGGCCACAGGTCCGTTCCTGCACATAGGGGCTCTCGCCGCGGTCACAGCGTTGTCTTGGATTGTGGCTGGACAGGTTGCCCGCACAGAAAAAATAAGTACGCTCCCTTTGCAACACAGAATACAGGTTACTCTTACCTGCTGTACCCGTCTGCCACACACATACAGGCACAGGAAGAGTGGTGAATGATTAACACTATGTAGACATAGGCCAGGACCTCCACCCAGGGTGTCAGAGATAACGAACATTCCTACAGGCTCATGTGATGTTTTCCAGCCAGGACACCTTGGATTGTTTTCTCCTCAAGTACAGGAGCTCTTAGTGTGTATTCTACTCTCTGCCATTGGCGTCTGTACAATGAAATTGAAAGTATGTGTCAATTATGTACCAGTTGTATTGTCTTCTGAAGACATAGCCAAGTAGCAATATTGATTATATAAATGCAGTCAGTAATGTAAATCAGGACGTTTATTCAGAAGTAACACTCTAAATCAACCTGAAGATACATTTAGCTAAGAGGATTTTACTTCCAGAGAGTTACATAACTGTATTGTTTATGACCGCCCTTATATTAGTCAAGGCAGTTTGTACTACGTACTAGAGATGTTCCGATACCAGTATCGATATTGCCTCCGATACGGCCTAAAACGCTCGTATCAGTTTCGGGAAGTATTGGAGTTTATATACCAATCCGATACCACGTAATAAAACACTACAAAAAATCTACGTTAAAGTAGTTTATTATAATGTTCTTTTTCTGTTATAACTGACTGTCAAACTGGATTGTTTGTGTTTGTTCATGTTTCACAAAGTTTAACCTGAGCCAACCCAACAACAAATATAGAAATTATATCACATCCATACAGGGATAATAGTATACAGTTGTTAAAAAAACCTAAAACAAATAAAATGTATGACACACTGGTATTGGATTAGTACTTGTATTGGCCGATACACAAGTTCGGGTATCAGAATTTGGCATTGGGAAGCAAAGAATGATATCGGACCATCTCTACTTTGTACTGTGGAAGACATTTAAACCTAATAAGTCATAAGCTACATTTTAGGTTCTGCTGTTGAAGAGACTTGATGAGTGGGAAAGAGCTGGGCCATACTTCTCCCACTTAAGCATCTCTGCTGTAATGCAGAGTGGAATGAATACCAAAGAGGATGTGAGGGTGTATGTGTGTGGATGAAGGCTGCGAGTCTCCTGTGTGTAACAAGAGTTGTCTTCTCAACCCCACCCCAGAGCTGACCTTGAAACAAATACTTTCCGTGTGTGTGCATGCGTGCGTGTGTGTCCGTCCACACTCGCAACCTTCATTGCTCAATTACACCATGTTGGATACAGGGGAATGTGTATCTCCTTGGCCCCTGATGTCAGTGTTATGTTGCCACTGTGTGTAGCTATAAACCATATTGAATATTTACATTCTTTGAAAACTAAGACTCCTGGATTGGCCAACTATTTTCTTTTTGGTTCAAATGAAAATATAACATATTTAAAAACATTTTCTCTTTGTTTTTACAAGTCAATTTCTGTCCATGCTTAGGATGATTAGTAAAACAGACAAACTAGCTTGGCATATGAACTGCATTAGTCACTGGTCACCCAAGTGAAGCTGATGATGTTATTGTATGTGATTTCACCATGGAAATTATTTGCCAAAAATAAGTCCCGTTTTAATATGTATGTAAATTAAATAGAGATATTGAAATCAATCATTTGTTTGCATATTTTTAATTGTCATTTTTACAAGTCTTTTGTACAGATAAACCTCATATAAAGGTTAATTAGTGAGCTTTAGAGGAGCTGGTCAGCTGATTCTGGACAGCTAGGCTAACTGTTACCTTTGCTTCCAGTTATTATGTTAAGCTAAGCTAACCAGCTGCTGGCTGTTTCATTTGACCATACAGACATAAGTGTTGTGCCAATCTTCTCATCTTAGTCTCACCAAGAAACTTAATTAGCGTATTTCCCAAACTTTCAAACCGTTTCTTTTTATCTGTATTTACAACAGCTGTGACTATCTTATTGTCTGTCTGCTCCCAGTGTTTCAGGTAGTGGTCGTGCTGCTTTATCTCAGTGCGTTACTGGGACTGTACGTGGTGCCCCTGTACATCACCTCCCCCTGCATCATGGACCCCACCACCCTCAAACAACGTCCTGATGTCATTGGCCACCAGGGAGCCCCCATGGTGAGTCAGTTGATCTCTACCATCCAATCAGAATGTGGTATAATGAAACAGGCCACTTTATAAAAATTGTATTATGTAAGCTTTCACACTGTCCCACACTTTAAGCTACATTAAATTGGCTTCACAGAGGGCAAAACCCAGAAGCTCAATATGAGGATACAGACACTAAGCCACTCACAATATGAAGCCTTAAATCCAGAGTGTCAATGACTATTTTATTGTCTGAAGGCAGAGGAAAAACTGTGCTTCCCTTATAGATATTTGGTCCCCATGTTTTTTATTAATTTTGTTCTCCTGCACTTCCCAGGGCTATTCTAGTATATTAATGACCTTGTGGTCGTGCAACTGAAAATAGTCAGTCCACAAACATAACCCAGTGGGAGCCTGGAGATCTCACTGCCGGCTGTATGGCGGCAATGTATTTTCTGTGATATTTTTAATAGTTCTGCCTGGCAAAGAAAAAGCCCTGGCAGCGTGTTGTGAAAAAAAATCGACTATAGATTGCTTATGATCAAATTCAATACTGTCTCCTTAGCAGTTTTCTGTTTCTCTTACTCACAGATCCAATTTACTACAGTGTTAAAAAGCCTGTTGGAGCCTGTTAAGTATGCACCAGAAGGTCACATTACAATTTGATTTTTGTGTAAAGCGATTGATCATTACAGTGGAATCTAAAACTGGGCGTGGCTCTGCCAGGCTGTGAGAAACTTGGTCACATGACTGGACTCTGTTTCCCAGAAGGACTCGTATGGATTATAGCATCATTCCTATCCTGTGTGTTTCCCTGTCATTAGCTTGACTAACAGGGTATTATAGGAAGATGCTCATCTAGTAAGTGATGATTAACCTATTGATGTGCTCTTGGTGATAACCTTGACTTGAAGAGCAGCCCACAGCACTGCTCTATTACATCTCACAACAATCCTTTGTGTTCAGAGGAAAGAGTCTTTTTTCACATACATCTGCGATAAACCTTGTGTGTGTGTGTCTTTCTGTGTCTGTCTGTATGTGTCTCTCTCCAGCTTGCTCCAGAGAACACACTGTGGTCCTTCCAGCGAGCTCTGCAGATGAATGTCACTGGGTTTGAGGCTGACGTGGCTATCAGGTACACACACGATAAATACAGCAAATGACATGTCAAAGAAAGGGGTATTTTCTGCCTCACTGTTTGGTTTCCTTTCACAGATTATGAAAACATTGGTTTACCAAGAACATCTTAATACCCTTATTAAAAACAAGCTCACAGTGGACTACATATTGCCTTACCAATCAAAACATGATGTGTTGCTTTGGTTAACTCTCTACTCTAAATATCAGACATTGTATATAACATTGTAACATTTGTGTAGTTTAAACAAATTATTGTCATCAATGAGTTAACAGCAAAGCAATAATATTCCTTCAACTGATCTGCTGTGATGCAACAGCAGATCAGTCTTTCAGCAGGCATTATATAGAAGCATGACATCACAAACATAATTGGAGGTGACAGGCTGCATTCAGAGAGACACACTTGGAGGAAGAAGAGATGATGTGGGGGGTGGGTACTGTATGCCCATGGTATATTAGGTGTACATGTCTACTCATGCATGTGCAGTGATGGAGGATGAGTGATGTTGTAGAGGTGGGGGATTGTGGCTTTGCTGGTGCAGGGTGTGTGTTGGTAGTTCGGGTCTGTGTTTTGTAGTGTGTTTACGGTCATTGTCAATTACTCTAGCATCTTAATAGCCTCAGACTCTTCCTGCACAAGCAACTATGTGTGTATATAACCCTACACGTTCATTCACTATGTGGGCTAAAACAACCCTGAAATATTTGGTCCAGACTTACAGTGTATGCAGTATGTGCAGATTCTTACTAGAGGAGCTCTGGCCTCTGTGTGTGTGTGTGTGTGTGTGTGTGTGTGTGTGTGTGTGTGTGTGTGTGTGTGTGTGTGTGTGTGTGTGTGTGTGTGTGTGTGTGTGTGTGTGTGTGTGTGTGTGTGTGTGTGTGTGTGTGTGTGTGTGTGTGTGTGTGTGTGTGTGTGTGTGTGTGTGTGTGTGTGTGTGTGTGTGTGTGTGTGTGTGTGTGTGTGTGTGTGTGTGTGTGTGTGTGTGTGTGTGTGTGTGTGTGTGTGTGTGTGTGTGTGTGTGTGTGTGTGTGTGTGTGTGTGTGTGTGTGTGTGTGTGTGTGTGTGTGTGTGTGTGTGTGTGTGTGTGTGTGTGTGTGTGTGTGTGTGTGTGTGTGTGTGTGTGTGTGTGTGTGTGTGTGTGTGTGTGTGTGTGTGTGTGTGTGTGTGTTGCAGGCCGCTGACAGGTGAGCTCCTGGCTGTGCTGAGTAATTAGACTTGATGACAGCCAGAGCTACAGTGACTCCAGTCCTGCTGCAGATCACACATACAATATACCAACATGGTTTTATGTATGCACTACTTATTTCAGTTCATCATTTCAAGATTTATACTGATGGACTTTGTATAAATAGTACTTTTATGCCAGATAAATGTACTTTTGGAATTATCAGTTTACACACTTGCATACAAACACTCATATCCACACAGGAAAATATTTTTTTATTTCAGCAACGAATTTGAATAAGCAAATATTTAGTGAGGATTTTCTGTTTGTCTTGTTGGCTTATTTCTACTGCATAACAAAAAGAGTTATTTGGTATTCAAATATTTAGCAGCAGCATTTTCTTTTCTTTTTTTCTTTTACTAAGAATTGCATAGTATCAGCAGATTTCACTAAGAAACAGCATTTAAGAAAATACAAACTCAATTACCCTTTTCTTGTCTTTCTCTAACCAACTCACATAGTCACAGAGTTTTAATTATTATAAAAAAGGGAGCGACAGTAGCTGGGCGATCAGATGTTTTTGATGTCAGTGGAGTTATAGAAAATGATACAGATGGACTCTGCTACCCAACCATGAACACACATATTAGCACTCGGTTCCACCACCCTCTGGCCCATCAGCATTAGGTTTTCTCTGTTACCACTGTATAATGCTGAATAATAAACTACCTGACTTGCATCTTATAACCCTGCTCCCCTTTCTGATCATTAGTGTGGATGGAGTTCCTTTTCTGATGCACGACCGCACCCTGCGGAGGACCACTGATGTGGAGAAGGTCTTCCCAGACAGACAAATGGAAGACGCCTCATTCTTCAACTGGACAGATCTGCAACAACTCAACGCCGGACAGTGGTTCCTCAAGGTAGCTGTTGTTTGCTGATGAAGCCATTTCAGCTTTGTTTGACAGTGTGACGTGGTGCGGTGATGTGTGATAAAGGCCGTTAGCCCATTGAGTCTTGAGTACTCTGGTCCATTTTGGGTTCATCTAAATGCTGAGATCCATTTAGAGATGCTCTCCTGTTTGCAAAGGGAGTCAGGGTCAGCTAGTGCTCTGAAATAATTGTTTGTTTCAACCTGCTTGAATTCCAAAAAAACCTTACTACTTGCATAATTATGACAATTCACTGTCATAGTCTGATTTCTATATGCCCTAATCTGTCATGATTTTTGTAATAAAATTTCTATTAAAATGACAAAGCTGTCTTTTAGTCAGGAAAGAGAAGCGTATCACAATGATGATCTCCTTCTCCTGTGGGCTTTGACGAGGCGCAAAGGAGCAGTGAAACGAGAAAGGATATGAAGGAAATAAGGGGGAAATCCTATTTTTATTTCCAGTAGGCATGGTCCAACCACTCTACAATGCATAAAATGGATGGATGTTTAACTACGGTATTAGGATTATGAATGCATATCTAGTGTCATCATTGTATTTTAAACTGAAATAGCAGTGACATTACTCCCTGTCAAACACATCTGTGATCTTCATCCTCATGTTCTGTCTGTGTTTTAGGATGACCCTTTCTGGACGGTGCACAACCTGTCCCCACGTGAGAAGGATCTAATTGCCAACCAGACTGTGTGCAGCCTGGAGCAGCTTCTAAAGATGGCTTTCTATCATAACAGCACAATGGTTTTCCGGCTGAGGAGGCCTCCTCCAGAGCACCCCCGCTACCACAGCTGGGTCAATGATACACTGCAGGCTGTGCAGCAATCTGGGGTTCCTCAGAGTCTGGTAAGTATATAGGAACCTAATGCTTAGATATGCACAGTCCACATTGTGTCTTGTATTCTCCACAGCATGATGCCTGTTTCTCTTTTTGAACATACACTATATCATGCAAATATTGATTGGTTCAATTGTGAATTCATCTAATAATATTACAAATGCACTCGATATGCAGTGTTCCCTAGTTCTATTATAGTTCCAAGTTTCACTGGGACAAGTGTAACTGTAATCCTATGCTGTGTGTAGGTGATGTGGACTCCAGATGAACACAGAGCTCAGGTAAGACAGCTGGCACCCGGTCTGATCCAGACCTCAGTGGAGAAACGGAGTCCTCAATTTCTCCATCAGTACGGCATCAGCAGGCTGCTGCTCAGATACAACCAGGCCAGCCCTCAAGAAATCAGGTAGACACAAACACATATGCAAACCGGATACCGTTGTCAGGTTGGCACCTTAACCCATATATTTATGGACGTGCCTGAATGTGTCCTCTTTCAGAAACTTCTCCCAGAGCAACATCAACCTCACCCTTTACACCATCAATGAGCCCTGGCTGTACTCAGTGCTCTGGTGCAGTGGGGTGTCTTCAGTCTCCTCAGAGGCCTCGCATATCCTGAAAAAGGTGCCTTATCCCATCTGGCTCATGGTAAGGCCCCCCACGGCATACTGTTAGCTTTTCCTTCTTCTTTGCATGGAACTTCTGAGGTATCACTTTGCAATCAAGCATTGTTGTTTGCAAAATATCTTTTTATTTTGTTCTTGCTCTCTGTTTGTGGATAAAGTTTGAGTTTCTGTGTGGCTTTCTTTGTTCCCTTTTCTGTTCAGCCATAGTCTCTCTATGTGCCCATTCTACCACCCAGCCTGGAAAAGATCTGCTTGGTAACAGGTTCTTAAAAACAAATGTAATAACTTTCATAAACCCACCTAAAGGTGGAATCAGTGTAGATGGTATTAGATGACAACCTGCCTCCTTCAGCTGCATAGCCTCTGCATGACTAAAATATATTTAACAGTTGATTAGACAAGAAAGCCTAGCTTTAAACTGAACTCATCACATTTATTTCCTGCACTGAGCATACTATCTTCTTTATTTAAATCAGCACTCATCCTAGGTCCCAGCGCATTAGAAAGACGAGCATCATCACTGTAGTGTGTTCTGTAGTGCATGACTCATGGTTTTCTAGTTCATCGTCTCCTGAAACCTCTCAACATGGGTTGCTCCCACACTGTGCCTCTGTGGATTCATTTTACCCACCTTGCCTGGGCAGCGTGCCTGCCTGGTGTCCCCGTCTGGAGCACCATACGGGGACTCTGCATGACAACACGCCACCCTGCTGTGGTTCAGGGAGAGTTTAAGCTGCCGTGGCATTTGCAGTGCTGTCTGTTAGTGTCAACTATGAATCTAAGGCCCTGTTCTTACCAGGTATTAACATCGTCATGAGTGATCCAATTACAGGTGGACAGCTCTAAATAGGGCTGGGCGATAGGGAGAAAATCAGATGTCACAATATTCTTGACCAAAAACCTCTATTGATACTGCAGTGATATTCTAGGGTTGACAATTGGTGCTTTAACCAAAATATATTCATACTTAGATCTTAAATAAATAATCATCTATAATGTGGATATATTATGTCTAAGTGTGGAAAAGTCAAATAATAGAAAAGCTGGAACAGTCTGGTAAGTTCAGAATGTACATCACTTTACTGTAATGCAGCCTTTAAAACCAGGAAAACACAACACTTATGTCATATTACAATATTACGATATCCAAAATCTGAGACGATATCTAGTCTCGGATCATGACATCGATATATAATATTGATATATTGCTCAGCCCTAGCTCTAAAAACAGGTGTGAATGCACCTAGGATGCATTGAGGACACGTTGAGATGCAGTCAATCAGACCACATACAGTATGTCCACATTCTGTTAGCAGTGTGTACGGTAATGTGTCCTAGGCCACATTTAGGACCGCCTACTCAACTGTAAGCAGAACTACGTACTCATTCTAAGTATTTCTCATTTCACGGAAACCACAGAGAGTGAATCGTGTGTTTGTCATACTGTCGGTGATGTGTCTTTGTTTTTGTTCTGGTGCTGCCTGCACAATCCCTCGAACTTGCTTAAATTCACGAGTATGTAGGATATCACTACAGACATTCCCGTTCTTACGTCTGCTGTTGCTATTTAGAAGCAGACGAGCCTTAGTGGTCAACGGAGCAGCTGTAAAACAGTTACATTTCCTATAAATTCTTCACAATAAACCTATTTTTATTATGAAGGAGCCAAATCAGAAAAATGTTCGGTCTTCTTCGGCAGTAACGTAACACGACTCCTATAAGCGAATATAAAACGGTAAAGCAGATATGGAAACTAAACTTTAAACCACAGAGTTTCAGTTAGAAGCTGGCACGCAAGAGCCTGTATTTTTTCTTTTTAAATTTGTATTATTGTTGAAAACACATGACAAAAAAAAATAGTGTGACTTGTATAGAAGATAAAAAGATTGTATTGTTGACATGTATCGCCACCCAGTGGCGGATTCTGCCATGAACTTTGTGCATGTGTGTTTTCAGAGACCAGATGAATACTGCCTGATGTGGGTGTCTGTGGACCTCATCTCCTTTGCGGTAGTCATAGGAATATTCATCTTCCAGAAGTAAGTACAGCCACTGGATGATAATAGAACGGTACCAAAGTCATTATAGTGAGTTCTTACGCAAGGCTTAATGTTTCTCAATCTTGTCTGCTGGTGTATAAACACTGATCTTCTGTTTTTTGTGTGTGTCTCTTTCACACATGTGGCGTACATACCACCAATTATTGCTGATTTAACAAGCACCCTTCACTTAGATCTCCAAATCAATGTGACAGGGGTTGGGGAAGGGGTAAGAGAAATGGGATTCAGCCTTTAACTCAGTAGACATCTCTCTGTCTGGAATGATCATTAAAAGCTAATGGCTCATACATTTTTTAGATCGTCCCTTGTGTTTTGATCACTGTTTTAAAATGATTTTGACAATAATAACCTTCAAAGAAAAGGGTAGAAAGGACACAAAATGATATACCGTATGTGCTATATAATTTTGACAAGCAGTTATGATGTATTGTTTGCTCTCCCCTTGCACCTCTGTGTTGTTAAGGAGAAGACGTACTTTGTATGAGCATGTCTTCTATTAGCAGAGATGTGTAAAGCATTTTCACTCCTCCAGTGTTTCTCTTTTCTGTTGGAGTGGTTGTTTGTTTCTGTGACAACTCCAGAGACAGATGGCCTGTCCTCCTGTCATCTCTGGGATGGAGGGCAGTTATCTTTTCTTTCTTTTTTTACGGTCCGGTGCAGGTTTGCTCTGCTTAGCCGAGCTCTTCAGTAGCTTCTGCTGGCTTCTAAACTGACCTTTCTTGTCTCCCGCCTTCTTTTGTCCTTTTTTTGTCCTTCTGCTTCTTCCTCGTCCTCTCTTCTCTGCCCGATGTGCATGCTCTTCTCCTCCTCTGCTGCATTCTGGCATCTTGCCTCAGCTATCACATGATCAGGTAACTGGGGCACCTCATCTGACCCAAAGTTTTCTCTCCTTTCACCGTCTTTCACTATCTTTATCCATCGTTCTTTATTGATGCAGTCTTCTGCCTTCTCTCTATCTTTTTCCATTCTTTCTCTTTTTTTGTCGCTCTTTATTTTGACATCAAATTTCATCCAATGTTTCACTCCACCTTACTATTGTCTTTCTATATTATTTTTCTCTCTCACTTCTCTCTGTCTCACCTGAATCGTTGTACTGCACTGCTGCCACTTTCCCATAGAGAGAGGAGCTCACGTCTTTGTCCCTGTGGGCTAAATAAAATGAATGCTTTCTGCCCACACAGCACAAAATACCCCCAACATTAAGTTGCCCATGAGATTTTAATGAATTATTCATCTTATTAAGCCAAAAGACTAAATGTCCAAAATGAAGCATGGATATGCATTCATCAAGGGAAGTGCCTCCGGATTGGCGTTTATTGATGATGATGAACTAAGAGCTTGCTTGTTTGCATTTCTGTTTCTAAATGCCTCTGTGCATTAGTCCCACTTCATTGGGATTAATGCTCTTCAGTTAAGTTAATTGACATTTTCATTAAAGCAAAGACACAGTTTTCCCAAAGAGGAAATTAATTCCTCTGCCTTGACACACAAAGCTAGGTCTGGGGAGTAAGCGGATGTGGAATTAACCAATGTTGATTAAATGAACTCAGAATAAAACAAAATGATCTGTATTTAATTATATTTAACTCATTTTAAATTCAAACACATTTTCAATAGATATACAATGATTGCAGGCCAGGGTAAAAGTATAAACCACCATTCTAATAGTTCTATCAAAAAAAAAAATGTATTTAGCATTTCAGTTCACTAATAGTTTTGTGAATGGGTGATGTGTCATTCAGTGATGCCTAAAACAGATTAGGCCATTAATAAAAAACAATTTTAAGGTTGCCAGGTCTTTACAAATCCCTTTTGATTGATTGGACCATTTGACCACTTACCTTATGATTTAGCATGTATTAATGGATTAGATTGCACTGCATTTATAACTACATTCAAACAAACCAAAGCTGCAATTCAGGAATGGGATTGCTCAAAGAAGAATTAATTCAACAGGTTTGTTTCCCGTGAAACAGTTAGACATGCAGACAAACTCCATAGCTCCGTCTAAACATGTAGATGATATCCCTCTATGGACAAAAACTTGACCCTAAACTGCATATTGCGAGCAGAGGCAGCAGTATTCAGTGATATCATTATTTTCTTAAGAAGATCTCTGACCTTAACCTGTGACTCCTCAGGTATCGGATGAGTGGTATGCGCAGCTACAACCCTGAACAGATCATGCTGAGTGCTGCAGTCGGGAGGTCGAGCCGAGACCTCAACGTCATGAAGGAGAAACTTATCTTCTCTGGTAAGACCATCACACTGAGACGAGAGTGTACATGTTTGTGTGTTGTTGTCTGTTGGTTGGGCTGGGCTCCAGAAATGGATTCCTCTCTTTGTGCTTCACGTTTAATTTACAAAACTTCTGTTAACTCAAAGATGAAGAGTGAGCCATTTCGAGATTCAGGTGTCCGGCTAGCATGTCTCTGCATCCCAGCATGCATCTGTCTTGAGTGTCTGTGAATGTCTCGCTCCTCCTCTTCCTCTTCCTACTCTTCCTCTCCTCCCTGTTGAAGGTCCTCCCCAGTAGTGGCCTGTGTGATGTGCACCACCTCCTGTCCATGCTACCACCTCCTCCACCAGCAGTGACTTCTTCCTTTTATTCCATGCATCCATTGCATCCTTCGTTACCTGCCACTTCTCTGCCTACTATGCCCTTCTCCCCTTCATCCATCCATCCATCCATTCCTTCATGCGCCAAGCCTCCCCTACCACCCTCCACTGGAGACACCTTCCTGTATAGGGGGGCTTATAGACGCCCCAGTGTGTCTAGACAGCCTCTAGTGCTGGGGGTCAAAGGTAAGCCATCATCAGTGCCAGCTGTTTGAGGCTCTCTATTGTTTTCCCATTCCTTTTTCTTTTACTTTTTCACTCAATATCTTTGATTTTGTAATCTCTTGGACCAAAGCTGAGTGTTTTCTTGCAAATTGATGTGTGAAAGTAATCATCCTACAGTTCACTGACTTTTTCCTTTGGCGCCCTCCAGAGGTGGGGAATGGAGTCGGCAGTGCTGAAGAGCTGTACACGGACAATGGCTACGACTACTACACCAATCAGGGCATTAGCCAATGATTGGGACTGAGCCAGAGTGAATCTGCTGGAGCGAGATGGAGACGACATGCTCTGTGTTCACATTATTCCTGTTCTAGTCTGTGTAATGCCTGATCTCCTCCTCTGTCCTAGTGAATAACCGACAGACTGCTAAATCGGATGGAGAAAAATGACCACCCAGTTGCTTTGTGTACATTCTGTAAATAGTTTTGTTTGCTATTTAGACATACTGTTTATCACCCAGGACTGCACGCACTTTTTATTAATGGATTTTGCCAAATCTGTGGACTCCTCTCACATCTGAATACCCGAGACGCCCCTCTGAGTTACAAAGGCCTGCTTTTTTTAAATGTTTCCAGATTCTTTATTATTTTAAGCTCATTTTCCAAAGCAGTTCCTTGTTTTTAAACACTGTACATGATATTCTTCTCTTCTCGTAGATGAATTTTCTTTTATGAAGAGGCTTTTTACACTACTTTATTGCAGTATGAGACTAAATGCTAACGGCTCATTATGCTCTTGCCTCCCGTCAGTACTCCATTGTGCTGTTCTTAATAGTACTAACATTAATATTTATATTTAAAGAGAAAAAAAAAAAAAAACACGAACACGCCGTTTACACTATCCTGCCTTTTCCTCCAAGTGAAATATTCACAAGGTATGTAAGAATTATTTCAATAAATGCTGAATGCCCCCAACCCCCTCTGCCCTACTTGTGACCAGTGTACATAATGATCATGTTGACTGATATATGTGAGCTGTGCTCCCAGAGCACCAGAAGAACACATGAAAACAGTTTGGGGATGAAGAGTTGTGCTGTCTGTTTATGGTTCATGTGAATGTGTTTGGATCTTTAATTTTTTTAAAAGATGTGAACGATGTATTGTGTTTATTCTGGCTGGGTATATTTTTTTACCCCGTGTGCAGTGCTATGTTGAGTGTGTTATTGTACATAAAAGGTGAACCAGTGTGAGATGCTCCAGCCAACTTAGCATTACATTTGAACAACGTAACAATGATGAATAATAATTACAATAGCCTGGTTAAGATGGAAGTCATATCACTTCCTACAGTTTCCTCTGTGGTATTTTAGTGTTGACAGACGTGTAAAACTGACTGCTGTAAGGTAAATGAAGTGGGTGCTAAATGTGAAAATAAAACTCTAAGCTAATTGAAGGGACGCTACAGGTAACACAGGGTCAATACACAGATTGCCTTTTGTGTTTTCTCTTTGTATTACTGTGCCTCATAAATAAACATTTAAAAAAAATAGTTCATTTGTTTTTCTTTTGCTTAAGGTTTATATGGATTCCCTCTTCTTGTCTCTGGTGTGACTTACGTATGGCGTATTAGGACCATATATTCAGCATTGATCAACACCAAAAGATCTTAACATGATGAGCTTAGTGTATGTTGCCCAGAAATACAGTATGAGACTTAATAAACAAGACTGAAGACGTTGAGAAATAGAATTTTAATTGGCTAAATGCAGGTTGTAAACATTTAACTTCTTTGTCAACTTTTAGGTGGCTGGACTGACAAAGTACAACATGTTATATAAAAATAGATCATAGTCATCATTTTTTTTTTTTCTCCTGGTAAATAATTTGACCAGTATCAAAGGCAAACATAGCCTCATTAGCTTCATCTTTAGTTTAGGCTCTCATATCAATCTCAGTTCCAACATGAGAATATTTAAAAACAAATTAGATAAAATAAATACACCTGCTCATGAATGACTTGAAAAAATAAGTGGCAATTAAAAAAAAAAAAGAATGTATAGGTAACTGGCTATATTGGACCATCTGAACAGAAATGGAAATCATCTCATCCTAAATGTAACATTTTCTATTCAATACAAAAGGCACAGTTTTAGTCCTTCTGCGGGACTACCAATGTTGACCTTCCTTCCTACAGTAGCAAAAGCAGGCTGTTGCTCTTACTTCTGATATGTAGCACAACTATTACATAAGTGTATAAGTCACTGCCACTTAAACAAAGCAAGCAATATTGCACAAAAAAAGTTGGTCAACAAGTGGGCATCCTCAAAGTGCAGCAATGAGCATGACTGCTCTTAACTCTTAAATAATGCAGTCTGTATTTCATTACAAAGGGAGGGTGGTGCTAATGATGTAACATTTAGCAGTACTGTGTGAATGTTAAGGCTTTCTCCAACATGCACTTCATCTATTAGCTGTGGACCCCGCAGCTCACCAGAGCACCTTATTTATGAGATGAGTGGTTAATATTGCAGTAAATTTGTTTCAAATGAATTGTTTATAAATACATGTTTATACAAAGGTATCCCTCTGTCCCTGTCTAAACTATAATTCAAACAATATAGCAGCTTTCTACACAGGCTTAAGCCCACTGTGTGTCATCCTTTGATGGGCAGATGTTAAAAAACACATACAACAAAAAATACGTCAATAGTGCAAATAATGCACTATTTTTTGTGGACTTGCCCTGCAAAACACACACGCACGCATACGCAAGCACACAGGCTAGTCTGTAAGTCCTTGAATGTTCCCTGAATTGAACACCATTAAGATTACCTACCATTAATAAGCATCATCAATGAAGCATCAGAAGATACACATTTCCTCAGTATTTGTTATTATTGCTGACGCTTTGTGTGCAACAAAAGCAGCTGTCACTTTAAAAATGGAAACAGGACTGTCCACTGCTCCAGCTGTTATCAGTCACTATCTGTCAAAGAGGAATGTTTTCAAAACAAATTACAATTACGCCTTTCACAGACAAGAGATCACTTGAAAAACCTGAGCATCTTGTATTTCTTCAATCAGGTGTCTTTTTTTTTTAACTTCAGCAGATTGTAAATGTTGCACATTAGAGAAGCATGAAACGGTAAGAGTCCATGAGGCATCACTTTTTATCTTAATAAATAACCTTGATAAAGATTAGCTGAAGTTCGTCTTTCGCAAGTGTCTGTTAGGGATTTCTATAGCGCTCACTTGTAAAGGCCATGAGCCGCCCATGATGCCAGCCTGAATGGCCACACCTGTGACCACAGCCAGGTCAGGGTCTACTGATGTGTTGGGCTCCTTCCCAAAGTACTCCCTGACCAGCCTCCTGATCCTCGGGATCCTGGTGGACCCTCCAACCAGAACAATCTCATCCACGTCCTCTTTCTCTAGGTGGCCCTCAGCTAACACCGTCTCAATGGGAGCAAGGATCTTCTGGAAAAGGTCCTTGTTGATCTCTTCAAACAGCTCGCGAGTGATCACAGCCTGGAAGAGAACCGGAGCCGGTGCCGAGCCTTCGGGTGACGCGGAGCTGCCATGGGTGTGAAGGTGCAATGGCACCCTGATGGTGACGCTGGGTTGAAGGGTGAGGTTGAGCTTGGCGGCTTCCACAGCCTGTCGGAGATGGTGGATGTCCTCTTTATGAGTGGGTGGGACGCCAAACTCCTGTTGCGCTCGCTCTATGGAGTACTGGAGCAACCTCTGGCTAAAGTCTTGACCTCCCAGCTTGTTGTTCCCTGCCGAAAAACACAGTCCGCTTGAGATTAGGCTACAGTTCCCTCCAACCCTAACGGCTCTTATTTGGGCAGATGTTGCTTTGCAAAGTTTCAGATTAAAGATGCTAAAATGGAAGCCGATTATTGTCTGAATAGATATTGGAAACACAGACACATAGATTTACTAACGGAATCCAGGTGAAAGTTTCCATATTTTGTTCAACTGTTGAGAGCACAGAATAAATTGATATTTTAAGTCTTTAAAAAATGTGCAATATGTAATATATTTACTGTATTTAATCCAAAAATTTTAAAATTGGAGATGTATTTGAAAGATGGAGGCAGCTTAGAACCCAAAAAGGACGCAGAGTTTGGCTGATTTCCTCCTGAACAGGTAGATAAGCATTAGCTTCAGGCTAATTTATCACGGCTACACGGGACGGGACATGTTATGTCATTTCAACATTTGTGTACTCACATTATATAGCCAGAGTACCCGAGTTGGTTACTTGCAAAAACAATTGAGACACAGCCAGTTAAGTGATCCCAACTGGTTCTGGCTAATGCTGCCATGCTAACCATACTAACCCTGCTAACTGCTAACGTTACCGGAGGATCAGGCAAGCAGGCCAAGGCTGTTTACAACGTGTAGCCTGTTCAGCAGCCGTAGCCAACAACAGTGAGTTATTTTAAGGCAAAAAAGGCTGGCTGTAAATGGGGTAGAGATGATTGTGAGTTTGCGCTGTTTTTAGCGGTTGTTGGCCGTACTTTTCAGCTGAGAAAGTGTGTCTGTCAGTCGGGTAGAGAGGACAACAAAGTCATGATGTTTTAGAGGTTATTGTCGTATTTCAAGTGGAGATAGGGTGTATGTCAGTAGGTTACAGAGCTCTGCATGAGCACAAGCCTTTATGACTGTCAATATATATAACGTTAGCTACTCTGTGGGTTAATATATGGCTATGTGAGACAAGCGTCTAGCAACATTGTTGTGGATGCTGTGGTCTCAGCCTGGTAACCTCCGTGAACTTTGAGTCTGGGGAGGAGGGGTCGGGGAGACGACTCTCTACGGTATTTGAAATTTGGACTGCAGTAACTATTTTAAACACTAGCTGTCAGTATTACTGTACATATTGCATCTGTAACTGGGACATAAACTGTGCAACAAAAGGTGAAGCTCCTTTTTCAGACAACAGTGGGCTCATCTCACCTCCTAGTACAGAAGTGGGTAAACACATTACCTGCCATGGCTCTGGTGAGGAACATGCCTCCCTGTTTGTTGAGCAGAGAAACATCCAGGGTCCCCCCCCCAAGGTCCACCACCAGCACATTAAACACATCCGCCTTGTGCAGGCCGTAGGCCATGGCTGCTGCTGTGGGCTCATTAATCACACGCAGGATCTCCAGGCCTGCAAGACAAAGGAAATATTGTACACTATATGCCAGTGATGTTACTAATGTAGTATGTGTGATTGTATATTTAATGCTTTTTGGGGGAAGGAAGAAAGAATGAAAGAAACTTGGGTGCCTGATTTGCAGCTTTGTCAAATGACCTACTGGGACATCCAACATCAGATTAAAATACTTTAGAGAACTGACCAGCGAGGTTGGCGGCCCTGATCGTGTAGTTCCTCTGTCTCTCGTCAAACTCTGCAGGCACCGAGATGACAGCTTTCTGGATGGGCATGTCAAGGTGTCGCTCGGCCATCTTCTTCATCTTCAGCAGCAGCCTGGAGCCGATGAACTCGGGGCTTACAACGAAGGTGTGGTTGGTGGAGATCAGAAACTCTGCACTTCCGTTGTTATTTATCACCTGGAAGAGGTGCAAAGAAACAATGTAAGTAAGGTAGGAGAGATTACAAAAACGGAGAGCAGGCCACATGCGATGAACATGGGGTTAAACGATATGGTCGGGATTTGGTTGAAATGTTCAATTCAAGTAGAGCTAAATTGAGTTAACCAATGAGTTGATTTTGATAATCAATCATTTTTCCACATTCTGTGGTTGCAACTGGGATGTTTAACTTCATTTTTATCTAGAAAAAATCAATTTGGGCTCTAGGAAACTGTGGCAAACATCTTTCACTGTTTTCGGAATTTTACAGACTAAATGACTAAGACATTGATTGAGAAAGACAAACTACAGATTACTGTAGCTCAAGCCTGTAGTTTCATATAGTTTCTACCCTAACTACAAGAATAAAAGCTGATGAGTAAATGACGTAGCACATGAAGAAAAACACCACTGCTGATCAGGACACCTGTCTGCTGAAGTGACTCCAGGAAAAGATAAATAATGCACCACAGAAATCACTCAATCTGCAATAACATGCAAAGACGTTCCCAGTCAGGTAACGTCAGACCAATCCCATCATGACCCACCTTAAATGGGTACCGAGCACTCTCCTGCTCCAGGACCTCCGGCTCAAATATCTTCCCGATGAACCTCTTGGCATCATAGACGGTGTTTTGAGGGTTGCTGTCGGCCAGGTCCACGGCTTCGTGTCCAGCCAGCACCACAGTGGTGGTGAATGAGACGGCGCTGGGGATGCTCTTCCTGCCCTCTTCATCTGCGATCACTTCCACCTGCCCGCTGCCCGGATGGAAGACGCCGACCGAGCAAAAGGTGGTGCCCAGATCCAGGCCGATCACTTTCGGTTTCGGGGGCGGCAAGTACTGCTGGCCCAGATAGCCCGCTAGGAACAGGGCCAGGATCACCGAACCTGTGGCAAGGGGACAACATGCGTATTACAGATGGACCAAACCAGTTAGCTCATGTGTTAGCATCCAGTCCAGTCACCGATAATTACCATTACCAATAAATATAAACTGTCATTCTACTTACCAATCATAGACATTTCTCCGGACATTGTCGCACAATTGCGAAGTCACCCACAGGTTAAAATTCACAAAACCCGGCTTTGACAACGTCCTAGCTAGTACCATATGGACTCAGTATGGACTAGTACCAACAAAATACACGTCAACATTGCGTGTCTCTTTGTAGATGCTGGGTAATGTAGTTAACGGCATACACAATCTACGCCACGGATACCGCACATCCAGAGTTAAACTACACTTCCCATCAACGCTAGCGATATGCAACGTTACCTTACACGAAAGTTTCGTGACCGTGTTTGTAGCCGACCAGGCAGAGCCAGGGCAGTTGACGTTAATAAAAAAAAAAATGTTTAAAGAAAACAATACAAAACATTGTATACATTAAATTAGAATTAAAGTAGAAAACTTTCAATTATAAAAAATAATAATTCATGGCTGTTTAGGCATACTAAAGCACTTATATATAAGTAATATTTATATAAGTTATATAAATATTATTTATATAAGTTTTATATATATATATATATATATATATATATATATATATATATATATCAGGCACAGTAGGCTATACTGGTGATGAAATAAATAATTCCGAATTGCAAAAAACAACACAAGATTACATTTGATTGTATTTCTTTGAGTTTATTTCCAAAAAAGTGTGAAAACAGTTGAATGCTGACTTTCACATCAGTTCATACCTAATTTGTACAATCTATGGTTCATACACACAGGCTCTCTCTCTCTCTCTCTCTCTCTCTCTCTCTCTCTCTCTCTCTCTCTCTCTCACACACGTTCAGAAAATACTACATTTTATTCTGAACAGTATACATTACAGGCAATATTTTAAATTGCATTGTTTAAACTCAGACACTACATTTCAAAAACATCTCTTCACCAACATTCCTTCATTCATAGAAAGAAAAAAAAAGATTACACTGGATGTTGAATTGAGATTTGATGAGAAAGATCAAAATGATGCAGATGTGATAAATAAAGGCTTTATATGCAGAGAAAAAACACTGAATAAATACAAGTGACATTTAATCAATAAAACATCACTTTTTCAACAACATAGAATAAAGAAAGCTCGAAATCAACATTTACAACTTGAATATTATCTTGATAAAGTGACACATGGATAAGATAGAATATTGGTTGTTTGTTCTTCCTATCACACTTTGAAAAAATGTTTACATTAGTCTAGCTTTTGTAATGTTGTAATAAAATATATTAATGTGACATTTTGAGAAATTGGGTAATAATTGTTGAAACCATGATAATACCGAATTATATTCAATATAACACTGAAAGTATCTATCTAAAAGTAATGACACTAAGAGTGCACAGTGTCTGTCAGTTGCTCTGCGTCCTCCTTGCTGTCTGAACATTCAGATGGGATGAAGCAACCTGAGTCTCTGGGACAGTCGCTGTCTTCTTCCTTTAGACTGTGGGAAGATGTGTGCTCCTCCGCATCCCTGACGTCATCACCTGTAACCACAAACCAAATGGAATTAGAAAAGTAGAAAAATAGAAAAATCTGTGCAAAGTGCTTTAGTCAGTGGAAAGTAACATACTTAGATGTGTAAGGCTCTTTGACATCAAATTATTTCTATATAGCACTGTACATTCGTTTCAAGATTAAAGGTTATTATTGCTAAAGTTACTAAACCAGGCTGTTGGTGGCATACTGTGAGTGGCCAAATAACCCAAATATTGAAATAACTTATGCAGTGTGACTCAGCAAGCGGAAGCAGAAAACATGTCTTCCTCTTTTACATATACCTCAAATGTCGTCCTTGACTTTTAGTTTCCGCTCTCTCAGTTTTTTTTTAAATATTTCTACTTAATTAATGGAAGCTAATAATCATCCTGTCCATGTTGCCAAACTACTAACCTAATGGAGGTCAGCTTGATTTAATTACTGGCATGTGAGTCACCAACTTGGCACTGCACACTGCCGATGCCATCTGTTTAGTCACACTGTCATCCAAACAGAAAAAATTACAATGACCTTTAATTTGCCTTGTCTGCAACTGCAAACTGCAAAAACACGAGCAGACTGAACATAACTAGCAAGTAGTTGTTGTCCCTTTTTCATACTGGAAAGTAGTTTTGTTTTCATTCACACAGCGCTGAGCAGCCTTCTGCTTCAAGACATCAGATTACAGGAACACCTTCTGCCCCATTAGACGCTTTCAATCTGAGTAACAGGAAATCACTGATAAGCTTCTTTGTATTTCTCTTCTGTGTGGTAAAAAAGTCTCCACTTTCACAGACAAATCTTCTCATTCAGCAGTACAAATTAAATAGCAAATAATAATATAATAAACCAAGTTGATGAACCACTTACATTGTTGTATATTTATGTTAAACTTAAAGTTATGTATCTTTACTTTGGCATCTCTTGCTGTTTATGTGTCACAAAAGTTACTAAAGCTTTTGGATAAATTACTCTTGCTTGGTCAAGCAGCTATGGTAGTAAGTGCATGCTTTGTTTTGTTTTGTTTGTGTGAGCTTTGTTGATGTAGTTAGGTTACCTCATTGTATGTGCGTCTTGCTATGATTTGATTGGCTAATGGGCCTTAGGTTTAAAGGAACCTGGATAAGCTACTTTGACTGGCACGTATTTGATCATTACAGCTCTGTCTATTTATTAGTTGGGAGTTTGTGACGACAGACCATTGGGAGTTTACTTTGTGACGCTGCAGGCCGTGTGTTCACCTTCAACACCTCCACAGCACACAACACACACGCATGCACTTCTTTCATCGCTGACATTGTTGATCTACCCACTACATTTGTTTTGTGTTAACTTTAGTTTATAAATTAAGTTTTAAGTAACCCCACCATAACATTCATTGAGCCAGTCTGTGACACAACTTCTAAAATGTCTGCTATGTAAAAAAAGCAGCAATACGTACAATGAGCCAATCATAACTGCAACAATAAGACATCTAAGAATAATAGAGAGCCTTCACTTTCAGATCTCAGTTTATTGTCTTAGAGTGATCATCTTACTGAAAATCAACTACACTTTTATCAGTTTTTTTTAGTTGACCATGTTGCTGTTTAATTAAGCAGTTGATTTTCAAAATGAATTGTGGGTAATTGCTAATACAAGTGATTGAAGTCATTGCTTGGTTTGTTGCTCACCTGTGTAGCGGTAGTCAGCAGCAGCAAGCAGCTTGCGTCTGTGCTCGGGGTCTTTGACGTTCAGCTCTACCAGGTGTTTCTCCTGCAGGTGTAACAGGTCCTCCACTGTCTGGTAGCCATTTAGCAGCAAGGCAGAGGCATACTCCTGCAACAACAGAGGTGTCTTCATTACACAGTGTATTTGAGTAAAATAAAAAATAAACACTGATGTACACATTCACCTTTCATCTCTTAAGTGTCTTTCTATGCATCAAGTTTCAGATCGTGTGTGGTAAATTAGAACTTTAACAGGATTAATTCGTGTTAAATTAGGTTTACAGCATTAGAGGCGTTTCAAGGCATATCTCTAACAAATGAGGTAACTCTTGTAACTACTTCCTTGTTGGTTGTAACTTTCTGATGACCTTCTCATTTGTGACCAGACTAAAACAAGTGGGGGATGCTGTCCTCACCTCGAGATTCAGTCGCTCCAGTAACTCCAGCAACGTTTTAGGCCGAGGTCTTTTGCACAGCTTCTGTTGTCTGATCTTGGGAGCTTCCTCTTGTTCTTCTTTCTCCACCAAAACGTCTACATATATGAACTTAAAGTTGCCCACTTTGTTGTTAAGCATGCCTGTCCAGATTCCCATTGGAGGCTTACTGATGACGTTGATGATGTCACCGACCTTGGAAAAAATGATAGTGAATGTATAGAATCATGACAATCTTTATCTGTTAAGATAATAACTGTCATCAGGGGATTGTCACTGCACAAACAGTGTTGTGTCTCACCTTGAGTTTGAGGGAGTCTGTGTCATACGGGCTGGGAACGAAGTCTGTGTGGACGCGAGCTCTGCCACAGAACTGTCCCTGATAAGAGCCGTCCTCCTCCAGCCTCAGACTGTCTCTCTGACTAGAACCGTTGGACTCACTGGTCACACCACCTGAACCCACAAACACAACACAACACAATGTGATATGATTACGCAGTAGGGGTTGTCTGACTTTTAAAGTCTTTTGATTGTGGAATCATTTAACCACACTTGTGCATTCACTCTGTGGACCATAACAACCATAACTATTTGGTCCAGTATGTGCAGATTCTTACTAGAGGAGCTCTGGCCGCTGTAAAGACTCTCTAAGGAGTTGCTTGTCTTTGCAGAGTTTTTCTCAGCTGGTGGGCCACTCTCTGTCTCTGCCTCTGGGTCTTTGTCTGTGTCATCACCCTGCAAAGGGAAAATAAAGATACAACATTTTTTTAAATTGCAAGACATGTCAAGGAATACAGTCATTCAAATGATTCTTAATTGATTATAGAGGAAATGAACAAAAGTGTGCAAACTCCAGTTAACTGATCATGTAGATCTACAAGAAAGTGAAAGATAACAAGGAAACTAAAACCGACATTGTGAAAGTTATAGAGAAACTCGTCTTATCTCTCAACGGTGTAACAGTCAAACACAAAACTGCAAGACAACACTTTCAGATCAAAGTTTGTCATTTAATTATTGGCAACAACAGCGTCATGTTTGAGGATGTGGGTTTGTAAGTGATGAAAGCAATAAGATGTTTGAGAAAAACAGCACAGGCTTGCTGTAACTGAGGCCAATTACCGGCGAGTTTGGACTTTTACTGGATGTGACAGCTGTCAAGGTTGTTTTGTGTGTGTGTGTGTGTGTGTGTGTGTGTGTGTGTGTGTGTGTGTGTGTGTGTGTGTGTTTGCTTGTGTTTGGTACAGATTCTTAGACATAGTCATTTGCGCAACAAATCCCCAATGTACAGCATCACAACATGTATAGCTATTGCTAAGTAATTTACACACTAGATGGGCTTTATGTGTTTGTGTTTGTGTTTGTGTTTGTGTGTGTGTGTGTGTGTGTTGTGTGTGTATGTGTTTGTGTTTGTGTTTGTGTTTGTGTTTGTATTTGTGTTTGTGTGTGTGTGTGTGTGTGTGTGTGTGTGTGTGTGTGTGTGTGTGTGTGTGTGTGTGTGTATGTGTGTGTGAGTGTGTGTGTGTGTATTTGTGTGTGTGTATGTGTATGTGTTTGTGTTTGTGTTTATGTGTGTGTGTGTGAATATATTTCATTGACTTACTGCCTCCTCAGAAAAAGATTTGGCATGTTTTTTGCCCATTTTTCTGCGCATGGTCAGAGAAATTGCCTTCATCTTCTTCCCAATTCCAGCTGATTTGTTTGGGTCCAAAATATCACATTCTTCTGGAAGCTGTGTAAAGAGAGTTGGTTTACTAAATATAGTAGTACTGTGATATTAAAGAACTTGGCTTTTCATATTTTTACTACTTTTTTGTCCAAACAATTTGTATCTCTTTTTTATTTTATTTTCAATTTTTATTTTTTTTATTGATACAATTTGTATCTCTGCTCCATCAACGTAGAGTAAAATTCATCACTTCCTGTGCAGTAAAGGGTGTTTCCCAGTTTTGTTTTATACAAAACACCTTAGAGCACTATGGCTACACATATTTGTGCAAAAGGGGAAAATCCGTAATGCAAAAGTCTCTATTCAATGAATTTACATGACCACTTATTGGTATGTTACCAACAATTAACTACTATAATTGTTGCTATTATATGACATGGTTTGCCATTACGCACATGCAAATGAAATAAAAAACAAATCTACAAACCTCAGTTGTTCCGTTTTCCTCTGGTTTGACTTGTGAAGAGTGATGTCTGAGACCCTCAAACCTGCCAAAGCTGGTGGACCGCTGTAGGGAGCATTAAAAGCAAAGGGTGTCAAAAAGACAACTGGCATGTTTGTGTAGCAAGGTTTAACAGCATTACATAACATCATGTCACTGCTCTTTTGAGTCCTTATTAAAGCTGTCCCAAGGCTCAGAAGTCCTTACAGTAAATACCTGCTGCATTCACTCTGTGACCCGGGTGGATTTTACTGACCAAACATGACTTTCCAGTGGATTCAGCTGTCTGTTTTTACTGTACTGTCTATTTAGGAAAGCTAAAATGGGTGGCTATGGTTCAGTGATAGAGCGGTTGCGTGCTAATTGGAATGTTGGTGGTTCAATCCTTGGCCCTGCAGTCCCATGTTGAAGTGCCCTTGGGCAAGACACTGAACCCTTAGTTGCCCCCGTTGCTACGCCATCGGAGTGTTAATATGTCTGAGTGTTTATCTGATGAGCAGGTGGCACCTTGTACGGCAGCCTCAGCCACAGTGTGTGAAGGGTGAACGGTTCCTATGTGAAAGTGCTTTGAGTAGTTGTTAAGACTAGAAAATCGCTATATAAATACAGTCCAATTACATAAAGTGTTCAAATGGTTTTGCTTAAACACTGTAAACCCAGATTCTGTTGTAATTAAATATTTAGTGGTCACTACTTATTCTTTCATGTTTTGCAAGAACCATATTCATTACTACATCACCTTCGTTGTTTCTAATAATCAGCTTTAGTTTGCAGTGCACAGATCATAGGCAAACATAACTAAAGATGTTAAGTTTCCGTGTATGTTCTGCGCTGAAGTGATGCAAAGGCTCATGGGAGAAAAAAAAGATATGTTCTAAACAGTTTCTGTCCTAGTTAAAGTGTGTTTTTATAATGTTCTGTTAATGTTTGGGGTATGTATTTATGTTATCTGGGTTTTAGTTTTGTATGGTTGATTTAGGGTTCATATCTAGCTACATTTGTTGTTGCACCATTATCGAAACCTTATATAAAAATAAATTAAAAATCATTGCTATATCTGGAGTTAATCTACCCATGTAACACAGTCCATTGAAAATGTTTCTGTTTTTCTGATTATTGTCTTTCTTTCTTTCTGTATGTCTGTAGTATAAATGTGTGAATGTGTTATTCTAAACCTAATGCTGACACCAAGGAAAAAACAATATTTATAAATGATTTCCCTAGAATTGATAAGTAACCCAATATTTGTAATGCTTCTTTTGATGCTTATTTTATTACTTTGTTCTCACTATTATTATTACTTCAACAACACAAATCCAGAAAAAAATAATTTATGTTTACTAATGATTTTTAGTAATGATTGCTAATGTTAACTTTTTGTCTACCACTTCAACTTCCTGCTTTGTGTTAATACAATTGAACCTGTTCAGCTGCACCCTTGTGTACAAACTTTGAGGGTTTAAGGCAACAGGTTTCCACCAAATTTCTAGTAAAGTCAACTAATTCAAGATAACAGTGTAAAAGCAAATGGAAGGCACATCCAGTGTATGTACTGCATATGCAGGTAGCCAATATTCAGTCTGTTCTAAGATTGTTTTGAAATGAGAGCTTGTAAAATATACATGATTTGTGGTCATGTTGGCCTATTAAATCATGTCGCAGGTCATGTGGCAGCAGAGACAATATTTTCTCAGTGCTGCTGCACTGGCAAACATGTCAGTATTTAAAATGAGTAGTAAAATACATACATAAATCGGTTACATTTACAACACTGGAAACAAGACTCAGTTGCTTTACTCAGCTCAGTTTGAATTCTTTCCTTCTTTTTTCAATTTTTCATCAAACTAAAAGTCATTGTAATCTCTCCTGACTCCCCATTATCTCCAAAATAATTATATAAATGAGTAATCCCTGGAAATCCTGGTTAAATATGAGCTCCATACTGCTAGACAGCCCTCGTCTGATGTGTATTTATAGAATCTACAAATACAGCAGCAGAATTGAAGGGTTGTTTTTAAAGATTTTCTTTCCAAATTTTAGTTTTTGTGTTATAGTATTGTTTGTATTTTATTGCCATTTTTGTGTCTGTTTTCATTGAGAATTTATGTGAAAAGCACACTTTACTATGTAGACAAAACATCACGTTATGCATCGTTTTTTAGTGTTCAATCAGTATTTTTAGTTACATTCAGCTACAAAGTTTGTAGCTGTCTTTTTTTTGAAAACATTGCTCATTTTTAAATTGACCATGTCAAAAGTGACTCTTTGATATCTTTGCTTGCCAATAAATGTAATATCTTACCTCCTATTATACTCATAATTTGTTACAATTTTCACCTACCTTCGGCTTGGTGCTCTTTGCTTTGTCTGACACATTGGAGGCGGTCCTCTGTAACATTTTCTCCTGTTTTAAGGTTATTTTCAGATCTTGGTCCTTGCTTTTCTCTTGTCTTTAACCCACTCTCCTGACAGTGAAGTGTTAACTAACACTGAGGCTGCCTGCCTGATGGGCTGGCTGGCCCACTTCCTTACAACACACAGGATGTGAGGCAATTGACACTGTGTCTCTTCTAGCGGAATCGCTTTGAAAGGGAAAAATACAAGTGCTTGAGTTTGCATTTTGTGGCCCGCTCGACAAAAACATTAAAAACCACTTCCAGGAACATTTAGGTTTTATAATTGTAGTAGTTGTGTGTCATATCTGCTACTGTGCTGCATTACCAAGGTTGATCTGCTCAGAGTTGGGCTGTAGTGTCACCAAGCATAGATCAATCAAAAAAACGCTGGTGTGAATGATAATATATTAGGTGGCATGGACATGAACAAACTAGCAATAGTTATTCTACTACATTTTCCAGGGAAAAAACTGCTTTTATTTCATAGATAAAATGGAGAGACGGAACATAAAAATGTCAAAAGAAAAAGTTGGATATTCCTCAAAGTGTCCTTTTAATAGCAATAGGGAACTTGGTTATGGTAAATGAGTCTGGAGTAATTATTCCATTCAGTCATTTCCTAACGTGCGGTAAATACTTTTGAGGAAGTGCTGATGTATGACAGAGGAACAGCTGAAACTGGTAAAACTGTGTCGAAACACTTTCCGGTTGATCTCTGTTCTCAATATAAAATTGAATATATTTCATGGTATGTCTTAGAAAAACCAAGACATTAAAATGAGATGTGTCTACAGTAGATTTTAGTTTTTAGAAAAGGGTTGAACATCATTAAATAACCACCTGTAACCCCATTACAAAACATGGCCTCCAGTCCCCACAGAGTGTGAGACAGTTGGTTACTCCACAGGATCCTACATTACTGTCAGTCATTCCTCTGGTGTTGCTGTGTGGGGATTTGCCACTGTGTTTACATTGTTGGGGGATTTCAATCTGTCAGTTGAAGAAAACTGAAATGGATTGACAAAACCATTGCCTAATCCAACAGTTTGCAATCAACCATAAACTCCTGTCGTTCCAGATTAACCCTTCTAATATATTACCTCTGAGGCTCTGGACTCCCTGGAGTGGGAGTTGTTCATCTGAATAGTTCAAAATGAGATATCTACCATTTAAAAAAGTCACCTGATCTTTGTTGTAATATTTTAAAACACTGCCTGGGAGGATCCCTAGTTAGATTTGAACCAGAACTGGAGAACTGGATTGAATTTGGATTTTCTAAAATGCAGAATAATATATTTATTGTAGTATAAGTTGTAAAAGTATAGCAAAGTATGTTTAGAATCTCATAGTATTGAAACATGTCATAGGACATTTGATTGACCATATGAAACTGGCCAAAAGGTACATGTGTGAGCAGAGAAAATGAATTTGTAGAGAGCATTAAGGTCAGTAAAGAGGGAGTACAAGAGAGTCTTAATCTCTACACCATCTCTTCTTCTCATAAGAGGCTTCATGGCAAATTAAATTACATTTTACCTTGAAAAACCAATGAAACTATAGATCCATAGGGATTTTGTAATCTCTACACCAGATCATCCTTTTCATCTTAGACTATTTTCTCCACAACTCATGTTAAGCTTTAACTGCTTTGTGTCACACAGGGTGGACACTGCACGTGCTCACTGAGAATCAGCAGAGGTCTTATGCTTTGAGAGATCTCAAGTGCACGCAAAGGCATTTATCTTTAATGTCAATCTGCACTATTGTGTGGGATTTATACTGTGTGGCTATTAATCCTGCTGTATTAAACAATAACTGACTGAAAGAATCCCAATGGGAGTCTAAGATTAATTTAGAAATGTATTACCAACTGAATCCCACATTTGTCCTTCACATGCCCTTACAGCAAGGACCTGCCACTGGGTCTGTGGGGTTTAAAGGTCCCATATCATGATCACGTTCAGGTTCATACTTGTATTTGGGTGTTTTACTAGAACATGTTTACATGCTTTGTTGTTCAAAAAATACATTATTTCCCGATACTATCCATCTGAATATACATGTATTTACCGTCGGTCTGAAACACTCCATTTTATAGTCTTTCTTTATGCTGTCTCCCAAAAAAACCCAGTATGCTGATTGGACAACTGTCCCGGTTCTTTCGCATCTGCCCTCTTGGAGTCGCTGCACCGTCATTGCAGTCAGGGAATGATTGTAACGGCACTGTAGTTGCATTTCCTACCTATATATAATATAGTGTGTGTGACATCCCAACCGTACAGAAGTCCTGACGGCTTGTTTAAAGGCATTCCTGAATATGGGCTGTGCCCATTTCTCTGTGGGTTTTGACACTTTTTACAGTATTTATATAGCATCTAGACCTGCTGTTTAATCAAAAAGCCATAAGAAATCTCTGTTTAATATTCTGGTGCCTATCAGCATCCTTAAGAGACCCATTCAAGCACATTGTATCAACATGTGGGGAAACAGTGCAGCATAAGCAGTTCTGAAGTGTGTGCATAATAAAAAAGTTAAGCATCAGACTCAGAGCATGTTTAGATATCTTACAAGGACTAAGTAATGTTTTTTTTTAAAACAGATAACGACCAGCAGAAACTTACATTTGGTTCTGATAGATCCACATCTGTAAGGGATCTCGGCACCTTTGGGGGAATCTGGGGTTTACAGTCCCGTTTCACGCTGTCATCCTTGGCCGTTTCCTGCTGTTGACGTCCTTCCCACTCCTTTGCAGGAGACATGGTGAAGTCATGGGAGTACACCCGATACTCTGTGAGTGGCCTGCGGCAGGTGTGCTGGATGGTCCCCCAGGCAAGACTGCTGTCACCTGGGTTGCTCCAGCGCTGTTGGTGGGTGTGGGTTGGCGTCGCTCCGCCAGGGAGGGTGACCATGTCTATGCAGCGTCCCGGGGTTGCGTTCTCCTGAGCAGGTAGAGTGGAGGACTTGCCTAGATAGGGCCTCCTGTCCAACATGTATGGCATGTCAAGATAGTGGGGTCCCAAGGGTGGGCTCATAGTGCATGGTGGGGAGTGCACTGAGAGAGGTGACAGAAGAAAACATGCATTTAATATACAGTAATATATTAAAAACTGACATTTGACAACATTCTGAGACTGGCGTAATGTCAGTGATGTTGATATTTAAACTGGAGTAAGATGTCTGCGTCATGTTGTTCATTACAGCAATTTATAGTTCTGCATTTGTGCACGCCACTGAGTGTCTTAACACCACCTTAAAACTACTTGGCAGACATACACAATTCCGCAAAGAAATACTGCTTAGTCTCTCTTCAAACATTTATATTCACAAGCAACTAATAATAAAGACAATGGAGACAGTAAAGACACTTTTGACTGTCTCCAAACCTAATCAGGTGGAGACAGAGCAGTCTTTTGTGTACCTATACAGAAGGGACACTACAGACACATACACTGAAGAGGTTGCAACACTTAAAAGCAGAAGTATTATTCATAAATCTTCAGAGCACACAAGATGTGATTTAGAGTTGCTACAGTTTTACAAATGCTGCACGGGCCTAATCCAATACTGTAAGCACGAGTATAGTTTAGTCACAGTTTGGGCATTGAGTCATACAGACGCTAGAGAGGTCAGAAAGGACAGTTTATAGAGTAGGGAAACAGTGTCCTTATCTCACTGTTGTTGTAGAAAGTTGTCTCACCTGTGGTGTTGTGACTCTTCTTTGACCCATCTTTCCCGCTCTTTCCACCTGGTTTCTTTCCAGTCTTTTGGTTTCTTTTGACAGCAGGTTTAAACTCTGTCACCACGCCATTGACATGGACACTCTGGAAAGATGCAACATACAACACATATAAATATTTAAATTTCTAAATCTGGAAAATATGACACCTCTTCTAAATGCTAAATAGAACATAAATGACCCTTTATGGCAATAGAAAAAGCTCAGTTGTTAGCCATGCTAGTGGCATGGCTCGCAAGATGTGCCTTCATTATATTATATCTATATTGTTTATATCTTAACAACTATTGGCTGGAGTGCCATTAAATTTGGTACAGCCATTCACATTCCCCACAGAATTGTTTAAACAACTTTGGTGAGTCCTTCACTTTCATCTAGCGTCATCATCAGATCCAAACCTTTATTTTCCAGTAGCCTACTTTGGTTCATGACCAAATTCCTGCTAAACAATTAAAACAATCTCATCAGCATGAGCTGTTGTGACAATTAGTAAATGTTAGCATGCTAACATGTTAAATTAAAATGGTGAACTTGGTAAACACTATACCGGCTTACATCAGCATGTTAGCATTATGATTTGAGGATGTTAGCATGCTGACATACACATTTTTGGTGGTTATTTATAAAAAGGGTAAACGCAAATTACACTACCAAATCCTATTTGGGTCATTTGTCCCTTCAGCAGCAAACATTGTAAGGCTCTAAGAGCTGCTCGGTTTTGTTTGCTTCTCACTATGATTGACTTTAGTCAAGCATGTGGCCTCTAAACCCTTCCCACCCAAAACATACTCAGACACACACACACACACACACACACACACACAAGCACACGCACAAGCACACACACACACACACACACACACACACACAAAGTCCTCCTGTTGTTGTTTTAACATCTCTCTCTGCCATGTGGACCAGCATTTACACAGAGGGTAGAACCCTCTGACCATCTGCACTGTATTAAAACCTCTTTGAATAAAACCCAATCAGCATTCAATTATTGTGCCATTTAGGCCACCAGAGTCTGGATGTCACAAGCAGGGGGCAGCTTGAAACTCCTAAGTTGACACAAAATGACATGGTGTGCCATGTGTGACCATAAGACTGCACTTGCAAACATGTTTGCTGCTGCAGTAATAGGTTTGTTTTACTGCTGCTAAAACTTCAGTATGACACAAATGCATCAAGCTGTGATAAACAATGGTTTAATTTAGTGCTGTATTAATAATTGTATAAGTTATGTTTAAATATAACATAACAGTGTTATCATCAATAATAAATCATCAATAAATGAAGTTGGCTGACAAGACTGCAGTGATGTTTTTTATTTTTACCTGGCTTGAAGGCAGTTTCTCTTTTTTCTTTGTGCCAGAATGATGGACTCCTTTCCCTTCTTTGGTTTCTGTTCTGTGTTTAGTCTTCCTCATCTCTAGGGTGACACAAATTATTACGCTATATACATATTACAGGTTAGTGAAACAATGGAAAACCACAAGAAAAGCCATATCTCCCAACAAGAGGTTACACAGGAAGCTGATGTATCAATGTATTTCAGCTACTCCTCAGGATTAGAGGACATTTTTAAATGTCTTTAAGTCTGTACTAAAACAATAGTCAGTTGACCTTATGGACACTGAAACACGTTCTGCTTGCTGTAATCATTCTTTCTTTCATACTGTACATTAAAAGATCCCTTACTAATGGAGTGATGGTGAACACAATCCACAATCCTTGTTGTGTACAAATGTATTCCAAAGTTTATCTGAAGTAAGTATAACACTTTAGCATTTTGAGTTAATAAAATTAACTGGACATCTTCATACAATTGTCTCTGTGTGATCCTCAGACAGTGTTTAAACCTATTATTTAAAACTCCACTGTTAATTATCAGTGTGATTTGTTGTACCATGTCTGTACCTTGAGAATTTCTCCTACACATACCCAGAAGCTATAGAAAAGGCCTACCACTGCTTTGGGTTATGCATCATGTATGGTCATTGCAGGCATGTGTAACATTATTAAATACTTAAATTAAATATAGTTTGGGGTACACATTTGGTATCTGATTGTTTGGTAAACCTAAATTCAAATGAACATTGGCAAATAGATTATGCAAACCTATTTATATTTTTATTTACCTTCATTGTGATTGTTGGTGATGTGGACTAAATCTTCTTGGCTTTTGGCGGGCTGCCAGATTGCAGTACTACAGCCGGGGTTATCTGTTGTGTAGGGAGACAAATCACAAAAAAAATTTAAGTGAAAGATAGGGGGAGGGGTTAGGCCACAGAGACTCTGAATGAAATTGTTTTCGGACAGGCAGCCTTGTAGATTAGACAACAGTATTGTTTCAGCAGTTTAAAAAAATTAAAAAAGTTAATTATTTTATTGTAGTCTTCCTTTAAGTTCATGATACAGGTGAATATATTGTTTGGCCATTATGTTTATTTCCCCTAAACACTAATGAACACGATGCAAGTCTTACAATCCATCCAGCAATAACAAAACACAAAGGAAATGGTTTGTACTCACCCAATTTTTCGTTATCTGGTACAGATTTGGATAATTGTGTCCTGAAAGTAAAATTAACAAAGACGTATAATATTACACAGTTGCCTTCTAGTTAGTATTTAAAGATTTATTCTAGCTCTTTAGTTTGACAACAACCCCAGTGATATTGTTTTTTTTTAATAATGTACAGTTATTTAATGCAACAACAAAATATAGAAACTCTGTAAAGAAGATGACCATAGAGCACATAAATCACACAACAAGTAGAATATGTGCAGAGGTTTCTTTCAAAGTAAAGCCGGGTCAGTGAAGGTGTTAAGGGGACTGGGGGACTAGGTGGGCCTCGAATCCGCTTAGTCCAATGAACCCAAAGCTATAATCTGCCTTCTGCTTTCTGTTGCCACAGGGCAGTTCTTCTGAAAAACATTAACCAGCAATCAAACTAAACAATATGTTAAGCTTTTTTTGTTGGTGTTTGAGCTGCCAATCCCTCTTCTTAAGACACAGCAATGTATTGACCGGACCAAATGAACTAAATATAAGGATAAGGAGAAGAGCACTGCTGAAGAGCCTGTCTGCTCCGCTGCAGGAAGGATTACAGTATTAACCCTCAGTGAAAATAAACAGGGAGCCTTTTCTTTCAAGCTATATAAGTACTCTATGGTAAAGCCATTTCCTCTGCATGGCCGATTTTCTTTGCAGTTTACACGAACATCCATCAAAAAGACACCTGAATTCCTGGCAAGACTACAATGTTTTTATAGAATTTCATTGTCTATTTACAGCAGAATGACATGTATGGTGAAGGAGCAAGGAACACAATAGACAATAGATTTACCTGTGAGCTTTGCGCCACAAGTGCCATGTAAGCATGTTAGTGTCTAACTCTCTGGTGAGCTCACCTTCTTTTCTTTTTATTAGAGTTGGTCCTCTGCTGCATAGGCAGCTCCTAAAAGAAAACAAAGCATTTTCAGTCAGATGTTAGTGTTTAATAATCTGTGCAAAATATGCAATTTCCCTTCATGCTGAAATGGATTTGACAAATTAATTATTGTTCAGTGAAATTTAATTTACATGACAAGCTTGACTCAAACAAGCTGAACCATCTGGCTTTGGCAGCAGCAGCAGCAGCAACAGCAGCTATCAAATGGCTCAGTTCATCATTTTATAATCAGCTTTATTTTGTAGGTACAATCTGGTGGGTGAAAGCCCAAAAGTCCCAATTCATCAAAAAAAAAAATTACCCCATATAATTTTGTTCTCATGGCTCCACTGTTCACAATCTGTAAGACATGTATGTGGGTTGACACATAGTATGCTTCTGTCTCACCATAGAAATAGATCTCCCAGAACCTCCCCATTTTGTGTTGTCATCCAGCAAAACCGCTGGACTGCAGGAGCGGCTGCAGGAACGGCTGCATGTGCGGCTGGAGGAGCGGCTTGGGATGGGCGGTGTTGGGCGGTCATCATTGGAGTTTTGCACTGCCTCATAAAGGCTGTTCATAGACCCCTCCTGATGTCATGTGGACAGACAGACAGACACACAGTTGTTAGACGGTTGAATGTTGGTAGCAGGCTCGATTTATGAATGAATTTCAGGTTGATTAAATTTATGGATTATGTCTGATTAGTATCTGGTTTGATGAAGCACATATTGGGTATCTATCAAGAAGGATTTATACATTTGGTTACACACTTTATGTCAGTAATTCTGTAATACCATGCAACTGTAAAGCACACACATCAGTTTAATGTTTGAATAAGGGTTGTTCCCAGAGCATAAACCTGAGAAAACCTAAAGAAGTGTATGAAATAGCCCACATAAATATTAGTTGTGTTGTTGACAGACACAACACGTCACAATTACAGTTATGAGGATTTGATATGAATGTAGGGACATGCTGCTAATGCCGCTCCAAAGCTCTTTTAAATTTGCTATGGATGAACTGGAGGATTGAAATTTCTCAGCACAGATTTTCATTTGGATTATAATGTGTTTGGCTTGTTTGGATTCCTTCTAGGAACTTGTCCTGTCCGTGCAATGACATCTTATCTCTAGGCCTCTTTTTTGACCGAATGTTTAATATGTGTACCTTTCTACACTTCAATACCCCTTCCCTTAATTCCGTTACTGTAATATGTTGAATTTTGGGGGTGTAAACTTGAATATAATCATATAATTTCATTATAATATATAATTTGCATCTAGATAGAGTTTTCATAAAGCTTTTCTTTATATGTGTATGTTTATTTCACCCAATTATGTTTTACAGTATAATTTACTCCTTATTGTGTCTTTAACATTTTGCCAAATTATGACATAAACCAAACTACATGCATTTGTGTGTGCGTGTGTGTGTGTGTGTGTGTGTGTGTGTGTGTGCTGCCACCACACACTTGTGTTTACCCTGGTCACTTCACTTATCAATTCTTCTTCCTGCTTTCTTTCTAGTACTACCACATCACACTCTTCTCATTTAGTACATGGATGGTAAATCTGAGAGAAACCTAATGAAGCAGACAAGTTTTTGGATGTATTTTTGTATTGTATGTATTTTGAGACATAGTGTCAGAAGGATGTTCTAATGGTTAAACAGTCAGTTGGCGATTTGACTACAAACCTTCTAACGGTAGGAGTCTCACTAGAATTACAGTCGCCTGTCTTTAGGATTGTGCGTGGTTATCTAGAAGCTGAAACACTGTTATAACAACCTTGTTAATTTGCTCTCACACTTAATGGCTTACGCAGCATGCCACGATTTACAGATAATTAATGTATTGCTTGTGGCCAAGCCCACATTTGTACTACAATGCTAAAGTTATCTTTCCGCTCAGCTACTCACACACAGCTTGTTCGATAAATGCAGACATTAAAAGTGTCTCTTACCAGCGAGAAGCAGAAAAGGTTCATGTTGGCTGATAAGTCCGCTGTTTGTGTTGTCTGATGGAGGTGAAACAGCAACTGAGTGACAGCCAGAGACTAAGAGACAAAACAGCTCAGCGGGAGCCCAGCCTGGGTCGCCTGCTGTCTTCTCAGATTAATACCACAGTAAAATCCCTCCACTAATCCAATAGATGGACCACCATACTTTACCAGCCAAAGCAGAACTCATTCTTGACAACAGGCCGACCATTGGTGGAGAAACAGAGTGAGTCTTTGTTTTGAATCTTGTTGCTTTTGTTTGTCCAGCAGCCATACTCTTTTTTAACCTAAACTCAGTGTTGAAAGAAGTATTATATCCTTAACTTATTATATCCTTTAAATAACCAGAACAATCATGGAAGAAATACTCCATCAAAGGTACAAGTCCTTAATTCAAAATCTTACTTAAGTAACATTTTACTATTATCAGCAGAATGCATAAAAACAAAAATCCTGAAATGTCCCCTGTGACTGATATATGTAACATTAGATTGTTGATTGCTGTGTTTTTAATACTTTACATACTGGTAGTTTAATCCAGTGGGTCCCCTCCAAAGGTTCACTAGATAGATCTCCTGGGGTCTTGAGTTAATTAATGGGTTAAGAAAGATAAAAAACAGTGTTCAGATTTTAATTTTTATTTTTTAACTGAGAGGCCCAAACTAAGCACAACCCAAAGGTTGTGAACAACTGGTTATTATGTGTTTTTATGTAAATCTTAAACTGAAAAGTAATCACTGACTATGTTTATTAAACAAATGTAGTAGAGTATGTATGTAGAGTAATTCCCTCTGATATGTAGTAGAGTAGGAGTAGGAAGTGGCATAAAATGGAAATACTCAAGTACTTTTTTTAAAACTCCTGAAACACCACTTGTTCACACAATCTACAACCTCCCTTAGTATAGCAACTGTTAAGTGTCCTTGGGTTATGGACGGTGCTATATAAATACTAGTTATTATTATTATTATTATAAAATAAAAGTACCTCTCAGGTTTAGTATGGAGTAAATGTTCTTTCCACCACTGCCTACACAATGCTTTGCATGCCCCATTGGTGTTGCACACCAAACAGACACCTTCATCTTCACCATCTATAGGGAAATATACTAACTGTGAGATGCTGAAAAACTTTGACCTTTGATTGTAATCATGTCTTGATCTTTTTAATGTCTATTTTATTAGACGCATCTTGCACGGTTATATTCTACTATTGATTAAAAAATTTGATCAGAAATACACCACTACCTGGGTTATTTTATAAAGGAGTTCCATGAAGGCAATATCTATGGTATCCACAGTATTACCGGGACTAAGCAAGGGATGTAGAAACTAAAAGGAAAAAGAGAAGATCTCAGCTCCAGGCAGTCCTGCTAGGAGGAGTGCAAGAATGACAGCAAGAGGTTTGATAATATGTGTAAAAAAAATTATAATGACAATAATAAATGAATTTCCAACAACCATGCCCCCATGCAGTCCTCATTTACACATTAAAACAAACAAACACACCGAGCATGGGGCATGCTTATTCTCACATTCTCAGCAGCATAGTTCTTTCCTGTGTGGGCAGCAGATGAGTGTAGTATTTCCCTCATGTTCTAAATGTGGTTTTGTGCAACATACAGACTCCTTCATAAATCACAATAATTCCTTCACATGAGGGAAAGTTGTTACATTTTTGGTTTGGGGTGAATCCCCCAAAAGTTATGCAAAAAATAAAAATGTTTTGCGTGCAGTAATTCTAATTTTTTATCTAAAGACATTATTCTGTAGTACTGTGTCAATCTATATGTCTTTTGGATAAAGTCCATCCGGTATGGTATCACATTAAGTGTAAAGGTCGTGATCTACTAATCCACCAATCATCCACCTGATATCTGGGCTGCTCTGACGGAAAGAAGGAAGAGCCAGAGAGATTAACACTGATGACCTGTATTTTAATGACAGTATTCTGAATCCATGCAATTCATTCGTGTTAGTGAGTTTATTGTTGTGTTATAATTGTGTTTGGGATCTGGTGTGAATGCTTCTGTGTTATTTGAGCTACAGGAAACACAATGAAATGAAACATGGGTCCTATGTGAAGAAGCTTTAATGATCTTAGAAATATCATAGGCTTATACATAAATTATCCATTCTCTGACTAAAGCCAGCTCCACAGGGTTTGAGTTTGGGCATGGTTCCAGACTTCCAGATAGACTGCATTCCTGACAGTGACAGGTTGTGAGGGTTGTTCTCGGAAAACAGAGCAGAGCGAGTGAATGTGGTCAGGCCACAGGTGTACACACCTTTGTATATTACTCATCAAAATCGATTAGTGTTTTATATTGTCTATATGACAGAGAAACAATTTGCCTGGCTATTTGGTAATAAGGGGATGATAAACAAAACATCCCTTCACCACCAAGTCCAGTGGAGCCTTTATGGAACCAAGTAGGGTATTAGTTTCCCTATGGGTTAAACATGCATTTTCCCATTTTTCCCATTAGCTAATAAAAACACACACAAAACTATAAAGTGGGGCTTTCAAGATTATTGATCACATGGTCCTGTATGGGCTGTATGTTTCTATGCACACTACCGCCAACAACTACTACCGTAATCAGTGGAATAGCATGATAACCCAAAGGAAACCCATGAGGAAGTCAGAACATGTGAGCAACACTGTTTTTAAACCCATGTGGGACTCACTGTAAATCTTCCCACAGACACTGTTTTCTGTATCATCTGTAACAAAAGACATCTGAAACAAATCGATGAGATCAATTAAAAGATTTATTCATAGATTATAGATTTTTCCATTTAATGATTTTGAAACAGATGACTCCTGAGAGTCCAACTTTACTTCTCAGCAGAAACAGACAGCGACCCACATAGCAGTATGCTGTTGGCAGTGACCCACTAAGTGACATCAGAAAGGGCTTAAGTGTGTGTGTGTGTGTGTGTGTGTATGCCTGTGTGCGTGCGTGCATGCATGTGTGCGTGCTTTCCTTGCCACCAACACTATTTCAAAACATAGCTGTTACTACCAGTGTGTTGCACAGTTTCAGAAGCCTTTGAGATGAGACTAAATAATTCAACATTTGTAGATTTCATTGAAAATAAAAGCAAGATAAATCAACGACAGGAAAATCACATGAAAGTATTATCATCTAACAAATCATCTTCCACTTCCAGATTTAGATTTTAGTACTTTCTCATTTACTATTTTCATTAATCAGAAAGTGAAAGTAAACACCGAAGGATGATTCAGGCTCAGCAAAGGTCACTTTCGCAACATTTTGTGAAATAGTCTTCAGCACAGAATTCCTCACAAGTTCGAGACATTGCGTCACCTGTTAACAAAAATCAAAACAATATGCAATTAATGAACTATCTGTCACTGTAGTAAATAATATGGTTTGTCTATTAAGTGGACATGAGAAAAAATGAAGTAAATGCAGCAGAATGAGTCCTGCGTACCGTTAATCTTGGTCTGGCAGTACTGAGCTGATGGTGGGCAATCTGTCTCCGTCTTACAGCGATCACCACCTTCACAGGTGTAGCATCTCAGCGTGAGCACTGATGAGAAGGCAAAATCCATTAGCGTTTTCACTTGCTACAATATAATGAAGTTCCTTGTCGAGTTAACAATGTCCGTTGGATCGGTCTAATGATTCAGTGATCAAATCAAATGGTTCCATAACATTGCAAAAAAATTTCACTCACCTTGAGTGCTACACAGCAGGAGCAGCAAAGTAAGAAGCAAGACCTTCATGTTGTCAGATGGTATGTGGACAAACCACCTGCACTGTCACTTTTATACTGGCACACACCACATACATCACATACAAGCGTCTTTGTTTACAACTATTGTTCCAAAGAAAAGACGAAGCCTTAGCGAACAAAGCTTTAATCTGCTTCCTACTTTGGCTGAAGAGCAAGGTGTTGTGTTTCAGGAGACTCATAAGGTTACTTTTAACCCTCTCTGGCTGCGGCTTATTAATTTAATTCAATTCAATTTTAATTATGGTGTCAAGTCCACGTACACTAGGGCTATAATTTACAAAGACCCAACAATTTCCCACGAGCAAGCATTAATGATGCTGTTTGAAAGCTACATTCCTTAGATTGGCTTTATGTCTGACCTCTTAACAGGACTCAAGACATCAGATTGTAACAAATTATATCAGATCATGTCATGATTTCAAAAGCTCAATCTGTATGTCTGGACCTTGTTCACTGTACTAGTTCCAGCCTGTTCAATGTAGACAGCCTGAAAAGTAACTGGAAACATTGCCCTTTGGATACAGTATGTTGGTCACTAAAATAACTTACCAAAAGTTACTTTACAAGTTATGTAAGCATTATCCTTGCATTATTTAACAAACAAGGCTACAGTACAGTAAGGCTACGTATTTACAGCTATGCTTGTCAAAGCATAGCTGTAAATAACATGCCAATGTCAATAACTGACAACATGCTAACATGCTCACAATTAAAATGGAAATATGCGGATGTTTAGCAGGCATGATGTTTACCATTTTAAATGTGTTGCTGATGCTGCTACACTAAACACAAAGTAGTATATCTGTGAGGTACAAACATCTAGTCATCACTTTCAAGTCCAAGCCCAATAAATATACACATTTTTTAATTTATTAAAAACAGATAAAGGATAATGAGACAGAAATCACATCTATAATGCAAGTTAGAAGGTTTTATCAGATCCACCATTCTATATATCATAAGCTTATACATAAATGAATGAATGAACTAAATGATCACTTTTTCACTGACTTCAGCCCACTTTGCATATAGTTAAACTAATCAGCATAGTATTCTGTGATGCTTTCTCAGTAATCTTTATTTATTTGTACAATATTTTTAGCTCCATGCAGATCCACCAGTCTCTGACTAAAGCCAACTCCACAGGGTTTGAGTTTGGGCATGGTTCCAGACTGTCAGATAGACTGCATTCCTGACAGTAACAGGTTGTGTGGGTTGTTCTCGGAAAACAGAGCAGAGCGAGTGAACGTGGTCAGGCCACAGGTGTGTGGAACCAAGTACGGTATTTGTTTACTTATGGGTTAAACATGCATTTTCTCGTTTTTCTCATTAGCTAATAAAAACACACAAAACTATAAAGTGAAGTGGGGCCTTCAAGATTATTGATCACCACTTACAATCCATCTGGGCCCTTTGGACCCACTTGGGTTGACACACCTGGGCCTTCAAGGAGCTAATATACAAAGCCTATAGCCTAACTGGTCCAAATGCCAGTCTACCCCAAAAAATGAATGGCCTGTGGGCGTTGAGTTGGCTAGGATATTTGGCTTACTGTAAATTATTAACCAGTTTAATTCACCTCTTGATTAATACAATTTGTAATATGCAACTGACTGTTGGTTACAGGTACCACGTGGACCTTCTTGTAAACAGACAATTATGTTTACATTTAGCATTGCTCACTAAAATGTGATATGTATAGCAATAAGACTTTAAAACATGATGATTACATTTTCCTCTTCATTAAACCTTTGCAGAGCAGTTTTTTTTTACATTTTAAAAACCTGCATTCTGCATTGCGCTACCAGTCTTCTTCTTCACTTACTGTATGTTTCTATGCACACATCAGTGGAATAGCATGATAATCCAAAAGAAACCCATGAGGAAGTCAGAACATGTGAACGACTCCCTAACATTCCCTAACAATGCAAAGCGTGTCACTTAATCATATTTCATATTATATTATATTATGAAATTAAGTCAAATTTCATACTCACTCAAATGGGTTTAATAACTCCATGCATGTTATACATTAAAAACTGTAACCATCAAACCTTGATGTAACTCACTGAAATAAGATTTGGGCTATGTACTGTGTATTTCCTTTAACTCTGTGTTCTACTGCAGGTGTTTCATTGAATGTGAGGTGTTTAGGTGTTATGCTGTAAAGCATTGAAAACATATTTAAAATGTTAACTTATAATAAAAGCTGACAAATAAGCTATTATATTATATAAATTTGTTTAGCTGTTAGCTAAACAAACGTTAGCTTCCTTCATTCAGTGATGTGTGTTGGTTTATGGAATGAATAGTTCCTTCGCTTGATAATGAAAATATGTACACAGTCTTGTACCTTTGACTCTATTTGGATTTTTGTTAGTTTTTTCACTCAAAATGATATGTTGTATGCGTATGAGTCATGTCGTAGCTGGTTAGCCTAAGGCATGGTCTAACTCTTTATATACTGATTTTTCCAGACGGCAATGGGAGAAATTAATGGGAAATTTATTTCCGGAACCCAAGGTCTCTCAGAGAATGCAGGACTTTTGAGCTCTATGTATCCTGCTTAAAGCTCTTATGCTGTAGCCTGGCTCCGACCTACTACGTACTTTTGCTCAATTTTTATTTTCCTTCAGTAAACCATCTGGGTTTGCGGTATATTCTTGGATTTTCTCTGGCCAAATCTTTGGCGGTCCAATCAGCAAACAGAAGGAGTGGCTGAGAACGATGACGTTGAGGTTGTGCGCTAGTTGGAGTTGTAGTTCCATAATGGCGGCGGAGAAAGATGCAAGCAAAGCCATTCGTTCCATTGTGGCAACACTGCCGAATATCCAGAAATTAAAGCCTGAGCAAGAACAATCTTTGCTGAGTTTTGTTGGTGGAGAGTACCCACCTTCAAGGAAGTTAACACTTGACAATGGAGAGTGGACTCTCTGTACAAATGAAATGTAGGCCTACAAGAGTCTAGTAGGACCAGGCTACTGATGCTGTAGATTTAAGGACAAATGAAAATCAATAGGTGATTCGTTTCATCAGTGTATCATCTCCAAAAATATATTTAATATTTTGTGCATTTATTCAGGATGCAATACGTCATTTAAAAGTTAAGCTTAATTGAAGCATTTAACATTCAGATATGCCGTTAAACAACCTGTGTAGCCTCTCCTACATGTAGCTGTGACATGATGGGTGACTACAACTTGAAGTTTCCCTTTAGTGACATCTGTAGGCAACAATGTGGGAGTGCGAGAGAGAGTGTGCATAAGGATTTCTTTTTTTCTCAACTCAACCTATTTTCATTTATGCAACTGGTAATGGAAACACTACCACTACCACAAGATATGGTATGCTTTTATTTAATCAAAGAAGTCAAATATCTCGTCAGAAAAAGTGACAAAAACTTTGGCAAAAGTGACAACTTTGGAAAAAGTTACAAATTGTCAAAAAATATGACATTAGAAAAAGTATCAAAAACTAGGTGCACCAAAATGTATTGTGAACCTAAACGGATATGCAAGGGGCCGGATTTGGCCCGCAGGCCTTGAGTTTGACACATGTGCTGTAGAGAGTTGTCTCCGACCCCTCCTCCCCAGATACCTCCACACATACTGTATGTTGGAGGAAAACTGGCAGTTAATGCTTGGTTCACTTCTGAGGTATATTTCATTCATAAGAATCATTGCAAATCAAACAGCAAACGATGTAATTAATAAAAAAGGAAAGTGATTTAAGTCCTGTCAAAATATAAAATGCTGACTTTTCTGAGTGAAGTTTGCATGTTCTTCTATTGTGGGAGTGCACCACATTCTCACTCCCAGCTCGTAAAATACTTATTTTCTGCGTGTTCATGCTTTGCTGTGTATTGTAGTAGGATAAGTGGATTTAAAATAATATTGCAGTCCCCAGAGTCAATCTGATGGCTAAAAAACACCTAAATGTTATGCTGTGGCCTAATCTACCATAATAATCTAATGAGAATTTCTACAAGCATAAATGACTCTTCCTTTCAGAAGAAGGTGAAGAACCATGTCAGTTATATGTGGCATTAACACTGAGCCACTGTGTGAGCCCTCTGTGGAGACATTTGGTCTAAACAATGATGTTTAAGTGACATTTATACAGCATACAGTATATAAACCTTGTAAAAGTTAGTGTGTTAGAGTCACCATACCTGTTTCATTTTTATGGTGAGGCCCCACATGTGACCTAAAGAAATCTCCTTTTATCCAATCAGAAATCAGAATTACGACCCTTGCACAGTATGGCATAATGACTATTACAAAAGTCTGTATTTCCTTATATGCTAATTTAGTGTAACTATTTATTTTAAAGAGGAGATTTGAATGTATGTCTCAAATATCTTTAAAACGGTATTTATCCACATACAATATCTTAAATATAACACATTTATTAAACTTCCATAAAGTAATAGTTGTGGGGTTAAACAATAAAAACAACTTTACAAATTATAAATCTTAAGCTTCAGTAAAAGTGGCCTGGATGCAAGAACATCACTTTCAGGCAATGTTGCTAAAATCACTCTCATTTCATGGCTAAACCATATATGTACTGTATTAGAAATTGTGTCAATGATTGTTTTTAATTGGCTTTTTAAAGTTCTAAAAGTTGAGTTGTTACAAAGGCAAAATACTGTAAGTTGCATCCTCAAAATGACAAATTTAACCAATGCATCGTCTTACAAGAGCTTCACATCAACGTCACATTGTCCTGCTCCGTGTCACCCTTTCTGTCTTCCACACTGTTGTCCTCAGATGTTGATTTATTACTTCTGTGAAATACACACAGATAATTATTCATTTTTGCAAATACGCCATGTGTCATACCAGCATTACATTAGCCACAAACAGCTTAAGTTCTGTTGACATTTTTAAATATGTTAAACTACATACTATCCAGTTTATTACACCATAAATTAAATTAGATACTGTATATAACTACAGCTGAATGGACCTACATAATGTTTCACTTTCTTTGCTACAATGTACACTTTTTCTCTGGTAACAATACTGTATAGAAAGTACTGTGAGGCTTAACTGCATAGACAAACAATACTCTATACATCTCTACCTGTGTGTTGCTTTTCAAATTTTCTCTCTCGATAGGAGTTGCCCTTCTTCATTAGGTAGAGAAGGATCAAGTCACAGATGAAAGCTCCCTGTTAAATAAACTTTCTGTCACAACTGGCAAAATGCAACAAAAACAATCCTGTGCAGTTCTTTAAAACTGTTGAATGTTGTTTAACACATTATGATTAATGATACTTACAGCACCCATCAAAGCCAGCCCTGAGCCAACATTGATGGCTGTTGGGATGATGCTGAACTTCCCAGCCTATGAATAACAGAAAAATAAGAAATGTGGTTTATCGCAAAAATCATCTTAAAAACTTACTACTAAAAAATACTACTAAGTATACTGTCTTTTATTAAAAATGTCTTTGAATGTGATTTCATTTTGATATATTAATGTAACCTGCAGTTCACTGAGATGCAAAAGAAATTGTAAGATCACAATGCATCTTAATCCTTTTTAATCCTTAGAGCTTTTGGCAGTTTGTTATGTGCTAATGTGCTGTGTATTGCATTTATGACACATCATAAAGCTTTGACAGCATTCAATAACCCTTCAAAACGCATTCACCTTTCCGTGCACCATGACGTTAAATTGGATACCATAGACTTTCAATAGAGATCTATAGGTCTCACCAGCAGCATTTTTGAAATACCGAGTGTGTCTGTTGGGAGAAAAAAAAAGAAAAATATGGAGCCATGAGAATACAAATATTTTTTTTCTAATAAAGAAGTATGGATAATTTTTTCCTTTCAAATCATGTTTTCATTTGTAAATATATAATTACATTGTTCAAGTAAAGTGAGTCTGACCTGAAGTTAAATCCGGTTGCGATGGTCTTGTTGGAGACGCTGACATCCAGACGAGTAAAGTGGTACTGTGGATGGCAGTTAGAGGAGCCTTTGTCAAGATCACAGTCCCACTCTATGATAATGCCAATGGAGCCACCCTGGAAAACACAATACAAATGGGATCACATGTGGCTATTAAATCATGTTAACTAACCATGGTAAATAGGGTGGGCGCATGTCTACAAACTACAGTCCAACAGGGCCAAAGGCCCCCAAAGCATGTCTCCTTCAACACAATGATGCTCACTTCAGAATGAGATGCACATATAGAAATTATGAATAAATATTAATATTAAAATTCCTATAAATAATGTTCCTTTTTTAGTGGTGCCTCCTTTGCATTTCCAAATATACTCTGTGTTTGTGTTCTGCCCAAATCATTGAAATGATTGTGGTGGAAATGTGCCTAAATAATGACAAATAAGTCAACTGACTACTGTGTAACTACCATGTAACTTATTGATTCACCTTTCCAACTTCTCCGTTTTGGTACAAGTGCTTTCTTTTCCCCACATTTAAAATGTGTATTGTGCATCCCCTGTAATCAAGCAAGATCTCTGTATATTATTAGGAAACAATGTGTTTCTTTCATAGGCTACTTAATTCTCTTTTTAGTGTTATTTTTCTAAGAAATAAAACCATGAAATTAATTTGTTTTATCACTAAATAAAAATGACAGCTGTCCAACTGTTTTCAACTGTGATGGAGATTTGATGACACCTGGACTGTTTTTTCTTTTGTTGTTCTGACAAACAAAATAATAACATTAAATACAATCTAAGTTGAAAAGTGTATTACTGACCAATGTGGCCATGTCTTGGAAGTTGTATCCAGCTCTTCTGGTGATGTCACCCAGGCGAAAAATGGGGCAGTAGGGGTGAAGCACCTGGTCAAATCGGCATTTCTTCAAAAATGAGTCATCAGTCGTTTCCAGAATGTTGGACCTCAGAGTTAAGAAGTGCACAGTATAACAAAATATATGATAACTGATTCCAGTTACCGAGTGGTACACTAAGGTTGTTGAGTGTTGAACACAAAAGAAGAGGATTTACTTTGAAAATGTGAATTTTGGAAATTGGATGAAATTCTTTATGTAGATGGTGAAGTTTTCAGCATTTGTCAGCAGAGGCCCTCTGTCAAAAGAAAAAAGAAAAAAAGGATTGTAATTAAGTGCAAAACATTCAGAGTCTTAATAAAAAAAGAACAATTTAGAGTTATTTCAAGACACATCAAGTTAATTTGTTAACTTAGGTTCGGGAGCAGGGCCACGCCTAAACCACTCCTCTAATCACCAGACAAACCTACATGCAGTAAGCCAGGCTCATGTCTCTGATTGCTTGACCCAAGAGGGTCAGCATCATGGGGATTTCTGCTGCTTTGTAGTGTCATTGCTGGGTTCCATGAGTTATTCAATATATACAGTATATACAAAAATGCACAAGATTTATGTAACTGCATTGCTCATTACTGTGGTTTGAATATTCTTTCAATGGGACACCAGCCGTAGATTTCACAGGTCCCAGTGGAGTTTTCATCTTTTTTTAAGCATTGGCCACTCATAATTCCTGAAGAAAAACAGCACAATAAGACAGCTTATTATATGTGAAAAGACACTATATTTGAATTTCTGTTGCAAAGATATGGATTATAAATAATCAGTTCAAATGAGAGTTGTGCTATTATTTCAGATTCCATGTCAGTGGCAAAATAATTACCACCCAGAACATTCCTCATCCTTATCTTAAACACTTGTGTTTTATATCATGCATGTTGCACTCATTTCCTTTATTTGGAAAACAAGAGAGAATGTAACCTTGATATTAAGATCAGAATGGCACTAAGCCAATGAATGGTATTTCTATCTTACCGTTACCAGCCATTATCATCTTCCCCTCTTCACAGTCCTTGTCATCTCGACAGTGACCATTCAGCACTTTGGGGTTCTGAGAACAACGTCACAGAAAAAAAACAGATGTTCATGAAATATTTAACCACAACAGACCAGTTTTTTACAAGTCACAAATGAGGCTTGTAAAATAAAAAATAATATAAAAAAATACATGAGTGCTGTCAAAAGATTAAAATATTTAATTGCGATAATCACATTTATGTCATAACTCGCAATTAATTGCACATCTATTCTAAATGTCCCTTGATTTCTTTTTGTCCCATTATTTTTTTCTCATTTTAATTTTCTTATGAATATGAAAAAGATGATCGGCTTGCTTTGTGCCAATGTTTTTTTTTTTATTGAAAACAACATTGGCATATAGCCTGCTATAGTGTTAAATTTTACAACATTCTCACTTGGAGCAGTCATTCACACTTAACAAATAATCTGAAACTAATACATTGATGAAGGGGCAGAGAATTGGCATCAGCTGTGTGCTTGGCCATCAAGTATTTCAGACTGGACTTGCTGTGATGATAGCTAACAACGACAAAACACACAGATCACTTTGTCAATAGAACCATTTAGCAACTTTTAAAAAGTAAACTTTCCATTCAGAATCTTATTGGCATCCACTCAAAACATAACGTACGCACACTTCCGGCGTCCCTCCAGGAGAAGAGAACGGTTTCTATTTCTGTTACTTCTCACACCAGGGAAGACGGGCGGAATGAGACCCTTCTCGACCTGTCTCAATTCAACCGGTGTATGATGAAGCGCCCATTCCACATTTCTAAGAGATGCATACTTCCACATCTCCATTGTCCCCAAAACACGGGAAATTACTGTGTGATATACAGTAACTATGGACGTAATAGAGGTCCATGTAGGGCACAAAGAAGCTAAAGAAATCTTCACAACTGTGTATGCGCGGAGTGGTTACCCAACAGAGACAGGTCTTAGAGCACTAGGCCTATACTCATAGAATCTGGAGTTACAATATGCAACTATCGTTAAAGGTTGTTTATGGACACATGTCTGTGCCTTTTCTTCTCAAAAATTCTTGTTTTAGTGAAACTTGACTGTGCCTTGCTGGAACATGATGAATGACAGTTCCCACTCAAGTGTGGCAGCTTTTCAGACCCAGGGGCCATTGGTGAGAGTCTAAAATGTATACAAGAGGGGTGTTTATGGCTGTGTAGTCAGTGCTTGTGCAGACCTGCTATTCTCCTTGGCAGATACAGTAAATGCAAGAGAACAGGAGAGGCTGAGTTTACATACCAGAAACCCTCTGGAAATTTGTAGCTACATATACTGTATAGCTAAGAGAATGAACAGTATTGAACAGTATAAGTGTGACACTTATACAAGAGTGACTTTAGGGGATTTCTGCAATGTGTAACTGTTTTCTTCATCCTGGCATTTTGGCTGATTGGCTCAAGTAGCCATTTATCATGAGAGATAACATGTTTGTCTCTATAGTTCATTGAAATTAAAATATAAGGGGATCTAAGTGTAAATAAGTTTGCATTTTTCATTTTCATCTCTTCTCTAACCTCAGCAACACATTGCCCATTGTATATTTAAAACATGGTCGGCTGGAATAGTTTCCAGATGATCAGATGTCAAACAGTGGAGAGTAACTTAAGTAACCTTAAGATAAACACTAGTCACAGAAACTGCACACATCTAAACAGCACATTGTGCCCTCCCAACACATCTTCACCAACATTATAGGTTGATTTCTACTAAACCATACCCAAAACGACACATACGACCATTCTATTTACTTCCGCTCAGTGGCAATTACATCCTGTGACTGTTTTTAACGGGCACAGGATGTCATGCAGGTCATCATGAGCTGCTTGCATAGTTGTGCAATACATTTTGTGGGTGAGGACGGGATGGCCCTCCAGCTAGCTGATACTCACAGCAGTTAGTATCCTTGCGTTAAACACATACATGTTTGTACTTTGAAGCACTGTAGGAAAGTTCAGCTCTCTATCACATAAAATAAGAGAATACTGTGTACTGGAACATGCAGTTCAGAGAATGCATAAAGTGTGATGAATAAAGTTGTTGGTTATGTTGTTAAAAAGGTCACAGGAGCAAGACAGCGAAAGTATCTGATTAGATTCCTTTTTCTCTAACATCTCAAACATTGTTTGACCTTTCAATACCAGAAGCTGGGCCCATGTTCAACAGGAAACTGTGGTCAAGGTAAGGCAGTGGCAAGTAACAGACTTTATCAACACACTGATAGTCTTTAAACCTCACGCATACATACAGTACATATCCATATCCATGTTAAGATACTGACCATCTTCAATGCACAGCGATTACAACGTAGGGCAAAGGCAGTGTCCAACCTTGGTAAAGGTAAAAAGACGGAGAAGCTCACAATCTTCCTGTGTATAGAAACTTTACTCACCCTTTTATAGCTTCAAAATATGTTGTATAAGATGTCAAATTCCTCATTGTTTTTACGGTCCAACGTTAAAATTAACTTAGGTTTAAACACTTGTAATGTCTGATATTTGTCTTCCATTTATCTGTAATGTATTTAAACAGATTGTTGAGAAAGATTTTTTTTTTAAATAAATGAAGAAGATAATGTACACCTGACAAACAACTTTGACTTGGTGAGGCAAGGATAACACGACTACTGCACTGTTGGCAAAATGTGTTTATTCTGTACCACATTGTATGATAAATTGATCATTACTGGCATTATAATTAGCAAATTAGATTTATTTTGACCACTGCTATTACAGTCACTGAAAGGATCTGTTCTGTATTCTTACCTCAGCACAGTTTCCCAGCTTCTGGTTTGGCGTCTCTAAGAAATTAGTTACGACAAACAGAACAGCTTCACCCTAGATGTAGAGAAAACAATGTGCATTGGTCTTTACGTTGACATGATAACATGATGACCCCTGTGGTGCCTTTCTTTCTCCTTCACAGCATTGGACTCTCTATCTTAAGGGGTGTTTTGATGTTCCCATGACATACTAAGGACCTCTTAAGAATGGAAAAAAAAGATGAAAAGCTTTTTTTTTTACAATTAACACTAGTTTGGTGTTCCATTTTTACCTCTGTTCTTAAAATGTCATTACACCTATTTTTTTGTTTTTACAAAATGAACAAAAAACAGTGAAACAAAGACGATCTTGAGAAGATAATAATTAAAATATAGATGAAACAAAATTTAAATAATCTAACCTAAAAACGAATCAGATTTAGGTTTCAGTTGAAACACAATCAAAGACTTTAACAAAACTTGTTTACAACATATTTAGACAAAGCTGATCTTTAGAGCAAAACATCAAGTTTTCTTTGTATTGTAATTTTAAACTCTGGGCAATTTATGACAACTATGGTTAACTGCTCCTCAGATCTCTGCAAGATAAATCCCGACAGCTAGCTAGACTATCTGGCCAATCAGAATTTTCTCTCGCACGACTAAAACAACCTTTGAACTTACACATGTTCCACCAAGACAAGGTCCTTCCCGAGGCTTTTTTAGCAGTAGCACCGTGGCTCTGCCCAAGGCTTAGCACCGCCCAAGACAATTGTTATTGGTTTAAATAAATGTTAATAAACCAGAGCACGATGTTTCTCCCATCACAGAAGGCTGGGTGGAATAGCCAGACCCTCCTCTGGAGTGTTGTGGAGAAAGGTCTGTGACTGTGAGACTACCTAAACAGTCCCACATCACGCAATTCACATTTTGTTGCTTTGTCAGCTGGCGCTGATGCATGTTACTACTGGTGCAGTTCAGTTAAATCCTGCTTTATCCATGAATTTAAGCAGGCATAGGGAAGAAACGCTTAGAAAGAATGTTTTGTTAACTTAGTCTAGCCTGTAGTAAGTGTGTGTCTTTTAGACATTTATAAAGTGTGTACTACATACTTGTACTGTTGTGTAAATGTTTTCACCTGTGGTGGGATGACGTAGTCTTCCGGTCCCCACACCAGCAGACCAGACTCAGTGGTGTTAGTCACTGAGACTCCTTTCAGTTTAGTTATGATAGAGCTCTGGATGGCCTCATCGGTCTCCTGGTAGCCCTTCTTGCTTACAAAAACCCACCTGTGGGTGAGAGAAAGAATGTAACAGCAGAAAGGTGTGTTTAAAGTATCCTATTTAGTATGTTGTTGTTTGTGTTAAACAAAAAAGAACATACAGAGTGAATTGTTGGTGGTATCACCATCATAATAAGATATTCTTAGGTGCCTGTTGTTTTTTTAATTAAGCACTTGGTGACTACATAAGTCAAATGTGTTTTCTAGATCAGGCTTATAGGGTGAGTACTGTTAAATTGACACACTTTTTGAAAATTTTAATTCTGAAACAATTTACAGATGTTCCATATGTTTAAGCTCAAAACATGGTACATTTCTATAAACATCAATCCTCTCACTACAAAATGCAAAAGAAAAAATTAAGAATAATTTTTACAGGCGCTACTGGCAAAACTGGACACCTTATATTGAGATACAAAAAATAATACAAAATACACTGTCATTGTTAAAATACACTGTCGTTGTTAAAATAGGATACCTGGCGTTATCGTAAAAAAGACATTAAAGAAGAAGAGCACTTTCAACATGTAATGTCTTCAAATAAAACTATAGCCTAATAAAATACAACAGCAAAAGTATAGCATCTCTAAAACATCTTTTTCCATACTTTTCTTTGCTCTTCCTTCTCTTCTCCTGCCTTTCCATGTTCCCTTACCTTGGATTAAGAGGGTTTTAAACTATTCATATACCTATTTATTTAAAATGATGATATATTTATTATTTGTTTACAATATTATACATCTCAGTTTTCTACTCTGGGAATAACTGCCTTTCCCTTTTATGGGGTATAGCTAGAGCTTTTTTGTATTGAAATTCTTCTTTGCATAGTTCCAGCAAGCTATCTGACATATTAAGAGAAATTATATTTGATATAGTTTAGAAAATGATTTATCTGAAGACAAAAGGTAAAAGGCTTTTGGAATTACATTAGAAACCATAGTATAAACTTATTGTTACATTCCAGTGACAGAAAGTATTGGGTTTTACATTTTACGCTATGTCATGTCCCTTACCATTGTGATTCTTGGATTAAATGTAACTGAGGAGAACTGTCTCTGGTGTCACTGCACATGACCCACACCTACTCATATGACGTCAAATCCATGTGACCTTTTTTTCCTTACATACCTTTTAAGCAATACATAGGCTGGTATTGGGTTCATTTCTGTATTCCTTGAAAATAGAATTCATGGCAAAACGTAACTGTGCCATTTTGACAGTGTGACAGTTTTGCTACAGGGTACTGAACAAGCCACAAGAGTCCAGTGCACTGGACATTAGAAAAACTTTGTGTGAAAGCTGTTCTCCTTATAGACATGAATTGATTAAAATGTATACCAATTTATCACATGTGAAATGAGGTGAGAAAACTACATAGCCACGACATAATTCACTGACTTACCCTATAATGTAACCAATGAAAAATAACTGAATAAGTCTGTACAGAACTCCAACTTTCTTATTTTTGGCGACAATGTATTTCTCCGTTTTATAGTCGAACAAGGAGAGGAAGCATCCTTTGAAGAAACTCCCGGCCATCTTGCAGCTGTCCATGGACAGTTGTGTGTCAGTGTTCCACACCAGAATTTTAGTGCAGCAGCACAGTTGGGGGGGGGGGGGATGCTCACTACCATCAGCCTCAAATCAGAATCAACTAGCACAATACAACATCCAGGTGGGATTTTCAAAATAAGACTGGGCATGGTCGTAATGAGGACAATGGGTATTCTCTTTTATTTTTATTTTATTTTTTATTTTTATTTAAAGAGCATAGGTACATCGCCAGTATGTATATACAAAAAGGTCAATACCAGAGGTGCATATACAGATAAAATGTAAGATGTATATAAAGGAAGGTAATAGAAAATGTAATCCACGTAAAATCAAATGTCTTATTCTCAATGTCTCTTAGAGTGTTGCCTTATTGGTGCAGTTCTTGAAAAAAGGGTTCAAAGTTTGGTTTGGAGTCCGCCCATTTTGTTTTGTGAATGTGGATAAGAGTAACTGTACAAAATTGACAATATCTTTGTCCATCTCATTGCCTTCAAAATGAATAATAGTATATTTATCCTCAAATTTAATTGAGTTTAATTGATTGAGTTTTCTTCCTTAAGATGTTGAACATTAAATCCAAAATAATTTATTATACATACAAACAACAGATTGTTTCTTCTTCATCCACTCTTCTCTTGGATAAGCATACATCATAATAATACTTTTCCAGGACATCCAGTCATTCATTTTTTCAATGCACAGTTTTTGTATTGGACTGTAGTCACCTGGAGGTTATGTAAATTTGTGTGTTGTCCGCATAACTATGGTAACTTATTTGTTGTTTTCCATAATCTGAGCCGGTGGAAACATGTAAATAGTAAACAGAAGAGGCCCCAGAACGGAGCCTTGGGGAACTCCGCATGTCATATTTGCTTGCTCAGATGCATAATTACCTATAGCCACAAAGTAGTCCCTATTCTTTAAGTAAGATTTAAATCAGTTTAGTACTGAGCCAGAAATGCCAAACCAGTTTTCCCAAGTAATATGTCATGATCAACCGAATCAAATGCAATACTAAGCTCAAGTAATATCAAGACTGAAATCTTGCCACTATCTGTGTTTAGGTGGATGTCATTAAAGACGTTGACGAGAGCCGTCTCAGTGCTGTCGTGTGGTCGAAAACCAGACCTGAAGGCTGGAATGATTTTACTTATAAAACGGAAGGTTTGATATTGGCCTATAGGTGCTCATTAGTGACGTGTCTAGATTGTTCTTTTTTAAGAGTGGCTCAATTACTGCAGTTTTCAGGGCCTGTGGGAAGATTCCTGAAAGAAGAGACGTGTTCACAATCTGTAGAAGATCAGAAGCCAAACAATTTAAAACATTTTTGAAAACACTTGTTGGTAGAATATCAAGACAACAGGAGGAGGTTTTCAGATGTTGTATAATGTCCTCCAGGTTTTTATGTTTGATCGTATGAAATGGCATCGAATTGGAATTAGTTTTGCCTGAACACTGTGACAACACATATCCTGTACTTGATCACAAGGCCCCTTTCTCCGGAAGCATCAACAGGACGTGGTCTGGAGGAGGCGTCATTTCAGGCCTGCATGTTCATCTGCATGTTCATTGTGTTAAAAATAAATATTTAATGATTTAAATTTAAATAGTTGACATGATCACCTTACAAGTTAATCAAGAAAAAATGTTATGTCAAACATTTTGGCTGCCGTTCATGTGAAACTAAAAGACAGCAAAGCACTTTCAAAAATAACTAAATGACCTGTGATGGTCTTGTGGTTTTATGCCGTGGTGCTTAGAGCTTAGTGTGCAGCTTTACCACAGTGCTGTTCACACTGTACGAGTTTCTTACAATGACTGCTGACAGGTGGATCTTCCTTTTAGCCCTCTGCTTTATTTGTGTGTCTTCAAATGGTAAGTCCTTTTGTGAATAAAATTAGAGAATGAAAGTAAAATGTATGTAAAATGTTCCATTCATAAAACTCTACCTCTTTTTCTACATTATAATTGTTAGATCTCTTTGTACATCATTCAGTCAATTTAAGTTCCTCAATCTTTGAAGTCTTGTGCTTAAATATTTAAGTTGCCATTCTTAGAGCCTGGCAAATCTGTTGACAACAAGACAAGATATGATTACTAGACTATGATATTAGTTGTAAATTATACGTCATATTCTTTATTCCCCTGCCCCCCTTCAAAACACAGTTTAATAATTCATCTAGTTATATTGGTCTGACTTAAAAATCTGTTTCAATGTTATATACGATTTTAATCAGTGTCTTTAAAAAAGTTGAATTAAAAAAAATAATTCTCCTCAATTGTCTGCTTAAGTGTTACCCGTATTACCCGTCACATTCAATAAATGTATTCTGAGCCCTGACAATTCATTTAAAGATCTCCAGACAAATGTTTTAAATTTCTACAGTAATAAGGAGGAAGAGTTTTTACTGTTGGTACTCTTGGTTATTTTAATATGACATAAAGTTTAAATTTGTATTTCTCTTTCTTGTTAAGAAGAGCCTCACTTTGACAACTCTTGTGAGCAGAATTCCGATGATTGTAAGACGCACACACTCAGTGCTGCGCTTGGTTCCTCTGTGCTCCTGCCATGCAACTTTACAACAATTCAACTCGACTGGGTGTCCTGGGCCCACACTCTTAAGGGGGATTTGGTCCATATCAAATCTGAAGGTCGTATTAGGTTCCTGGACCACAGGAATGGTCGGGTGAAAGTCTTTCCTAACCAGGGCTCAAAGGGGAACTACTCCATCTTCATCGATAAACTTAACAACTCTGACATGGGGTGTTATCACTGTAAGCAGGGACATGACTGTCTTCAAGTGGAGTTGGTTGCTGAAAGAGGTAGGAGATTTCTGTTTGAAGGTTTTAATATAATGCTTTCTCAATACTGAGCAGCAGGCTGTGCAGAAACATTCCTTTCCATGGTCACAAACCTCCCCCATGAGAGAGGACAAGTGAATGAGTTAGAGTTTCCTGTGAAATACATATTTGTTAAACCACAACTTATAATGCAGAGGCTCTGAGTGAAAAGATGAGGCTACTGATTTTCATCTGTGCTGGTGTGGCTGCTTTGATCCTGCTGAGCGTCAGTGGCTACTTCTGCAAATGTAAGTATTTGCTCAGTCTGATCAGATGATAGGACAAAAGTTTATGTTTTGTTAGTTTATTTGATGGATGGATGGATTGAGTGGTTATTTAAAAAAATATATTATTAAACTTTTTATTTCAGTGTGTTGCAATAACAGAAAGCAGTACAATACGAACAATCCTGAAGGTGCAGGTACTGAGGGTAAGCAATGATTTCACAATTTACCTTTTAAAGTCAAGGCAACTTTATTGTCCTTGAGGGGAAATTGTTTTTACAGCCAGCAGACAGACATAAGGACAAGACACAACAATACAGCAAAACACGAAATCCAACAGTATCTAAAACATTAGATTAATCTTCTGTAGGATCTTTCTTGGTACACAGATACTTTTACATTAGAGCACAGGAATATACTGTGCAGTAGGCTTACAGTACTGTACAGTATAATTAAGGCATCTTAAATCCAAATTAAATTATAAGTATCTGTTAAAAGGATTTAAGTAGATATTAATATCACTGAAAATGTCTGCTACACAACAGAGCACATGGGCAATGTCAGTGATGAATAGCATAGCAAATACACAACAATTAACATTCTTTTTTCAAATGAATAGTTATTTTTGGTTGCACAGTGACGCCATGTTGTTTAAATTGTAAGCAACCTATAGTTGGGAAAACCATTCACGTTAGCTTTGGAGATGTAATTGGAAGATAATCTAAATTTCTAACAGCGATGATATTTCCCACAAATGTCAACAAACGTTTAGCAAAATCATTAGTTTAATTTTGTAAGCCTTTGAACAGAGCCAGGTTAGTTATTTCCCCCTGTCTCGGATCTGTAAAGGACTTGTTTCTGACTTTGTGCAAAGCTGAGCTAACCTGCTGCTAGCTGTAGCCTTGTCTTTACAAGATTAATATGAGACAAAACTTCCAACTATTCCTTTAAGTTGCTTCATGTATTGACCCACTGCAGGTGTCAGTGCTACACCTGTGGAAACAGGCAGAGTGCCTGTAGAGCTGCAGCAGACAGGTAATCTCAATAACAACACAAAAACACACACATGTCATGTAACTGGTAATATAAACAGTATGTATATGTGATGCAGTAAGAAAGTTGATGAGGACAAGTAATATGTCTGTTGTGTTTTCTTGACAAGAAGTAGTGTTCATAGTGTTTCCTTTTCCTACAGGAGCAGGCAATGATCATCTTGTTTATGGTGCGTTCACACAGCTCTTCTTCTTTATTTGATTTTTTCTTAACATGTCATCTATTGATTCACCTTAGATGACAGTGAAAAAGCTAATGTCTTTGTTTTCCCACCTAAAACATCACGATTGTCTGAGTCCATATTTAAGTGTATCTTTTCTAAATATCAGAAAATGATGACCAAGGCCCATCCAAACAGCAGGGTGACCCCACCAGAAATTATTGCAGTCCAACATCAGAAGTTCTGCCTGATCCACAAGGGACTCAACCCATTCAAAGTGCCAGTGGGATTTATCCAAACTTGAACCAGTTTGAGAGGATGGATCCTCTCAAACTATCAGGTGTTCTGCCTGATCCACAAGGGACTCAACCCATTCAAAGTTCCAGTGGGATTTATCCAAACTTGAACCAGTTTGAGAGGATGGAAAGTCAGAGAAAAAAACAGAGATTTCATCAAGGTGCTTAATATTCAGCAGAATTACTGCTCTTTATATTACTGGTTACACTCATTATCTTGAAAAACTGGAGTAACTGAGTCTTATCTCTCACCTCTTCAGAGCTCTTCAGCAGATTACGGCAAGCAAGTCTCACTCGGCATTATTACGGTAATATATTAATCTTTTCATTTTCATCATTTCAATGCTGTCAGGAATTTCACTTAATAATTTCCTTATACAGTTAACCAAAGTGAAATCAACCAGCAACAAGCCATGCCAACTAAGGTGAAGAATCATCGCAAAGGTATTTTGATTTAATTTATCAAAATTATTTAGCCTATCTGTGTGTAAGAATAAATAGCCCGATGCAAAAACATCTCTTACATTAATCACTTATTAATCATGTATTTTATTTTGTTTTTTGCATCAGGTCTGGGGAAGAAGAAAGCCAAAGAAAGTGAGTGCTGAAATCACCTGTGGAGAGCTTTCCTGAAGAAATAATACTGTGCGCTCAACCGCTCTCCCATTTCTCTGTTGTTTCATTGTCAGAAGCTGAATGCAAAAACCCAATTTACAACAGGAGTACAGACCAGCTCAACCATCTATAGAGAGAGTAAAGGAGAGTTTCAACAGCTGTTGAGATATTTTCGTAATCAACATCCTTTCCAATGACAGTTTGGAAATTTTTTAAATTTACATATTATACCTGATAGATAGCTTATTATATTTGTTTGATGTATCATTGCACTGCATTTCCTGTACATGTAATAAACAATGAGTGATTGCTGTTTGGTTATTACTATCAAATAAAGATCTTCACAGACAAATCGAGACATAGTCTATATATGTGTTAAATGAGACAAACCTGTGCATGCAAGATGTATTGAATGCATGTGAGAAGCAAAACAAAAAAAGTTTTTTTGGCCATATAAATTGCCGTTAATAATCGTTGTTCTCAAACATGTGAACAACGATTTAATGCTGCTGCTGGAAGACTGCTGGGCAACACCGACTTAAAAACCCACATGACTCACAAAGATGGAACCTACTTGTTAAAGGGTGGATTCACAAGAAATTACCAGAAAATTTTCCTTTTTTTATTATCCAAAAGGTAATTTACATGTAAACATCTTGGTCTATACTTTGATCAACCAAAACTCCTCTTTGTATCAAATCCAGATGTCCTTTCAGTGGTGATAGGCACAGAAGCAGAGCAGAAATACCCTACTCTTCATAAATGGTTTGTGGTAAAGCTGTTCTCATTTGTGGAGCCCCCGACATCTGAAAACCTGGTATGCAAGACAAAGTAAAAACGAAACGAAAAAAGAAAATAGATGTTTTATGAATCTTTCTAGTATATTTTGGCCTTGGTGATTTGTTTTACAATTGGATGTTCTCCTACAGGTATATTTCCACTGTAATATAGAGATTTGTAAAGGACCAGATTGCTTACAGTCCTGCAGCAATAGTAAGTTAAGCTGCTGATCCGTTAAGTCTAATGAATCTTGGGTTATTGATTTATTCACTTGCTAATATGTAACTGTGAACGATTGTCTCTGTTTTTCCGTGTATTACAGGACGGAGTAAATTAAGACGAAGAAGTATTCATTACAGTGTAATCTCTGGTGGACCTTTTCTTTACCTGTAAACAACCAACTTCTATTTGGAAGCACAACTGAGAGGTTCAGTCAATAACTGTCTATGATTTGTAATGAAAATAACTCTAGCCCTTTTCAGATGTTAGCAGGTGTCTTTTGGTAGTGGGACTAGGACGTTTTCTTGCACTTGTTTATTTTGGGTGGTTGTGGAAAAAATGTATAATGGTTGGTGGGCTCAAAGTGAAGACCTCAGAAGACAATTAATTTGAGTAACTTTTTTTTTCTTTTTACATCACCAATGATAAGTTCATTAGAATAGACTTGTTTATGTGTTACGAGAGAGCATAGACTGTATATTATTGACGGTCTACGCGAGAGAGAGAGAAATATAAATAAAGCTTGTTTTAAAAAAAATATATATATATATATATCTATATCCAGCCAGACTTTTATTGTGGTGGAAGATCTACGGTCATGTGCCCGCTGCTCGACCAATACAAACGCTGAATGGGTTAGTTTGCGGAAGTTATTGAGCAAGCGTGTTGCTCGTTCCCATTTCTTCTTTTCTTTAGCAAACGCTCTGTGATTCTTTTAAGACATCAATGTCGTGTTTGGTTTGAAACGACAGAGAAACATGAAAGGAGTCACTAATTGTAAAGTTTAATCCCGTCTGTGGGCAAAAAACACCGACTTCAACGTGTTCCGCATGATGCACATCGGTATTTGTTTCGTCCTTTAAGCTCCTCACACTGTTATCTGCTGGTAAAGCTAACGTTACTCATGTCCAAATCAACGAGATTGCACTCAAAAGAAAATGAGTCCGAACACCTGCCGATTTATCGTCACAAAGCCAAACTGATCCAGGCTGTCAAAGACAGCACTTTCCTGGTGGTAACCGGCGAGACTGGCAGCGGGAAAACCACACAACTTCCAAAGTACCTGCATCAAGCAGGTAAGCTGTAATTTTGATGTCCTGTCCCTTTACATGTGAAGTTAATGCTAAACTAGGTGAATTAGGAAAAACTAGTGAATTAGGATAGTTATGATAAATGAGACCACTGGATTCTAATATACTACTTCTCATTTTTGTGTAGGTCTTTGTAAAGCTGGCAAAATTGGCATCACCCAGCCCCGCCGGGTGGCTGCCATCACAGTGGCCCAGAGGGTAGCCCAAGAGATGGAGTGCAATCTGGGTAGAGAGGTTGGCTACCAAGTACGCTTTGATGACTGCACATCACAGGTGAGAGGCAAAGAGGATTCATCCCCTGTACAAAATACAACATTCATTGTAAATATTAAACATTAAGATTTGACTGTGTTTGAGCCAGAGCACCGTGGTGAAGTACATGACAGACGGATGTTTGCTCAGAGAAATCCTGGCAGATCCTGTACTTTCTCAGTACAGTGTTGTAGTCTTGGATGAAGTCCACGAACGCAGCCTTAACACAGTGAGTCAATATAACATTATCCCAATATCATTAACATTTGTAATTTCTGCACTATAGTAGTAAGATGTACACAGATTGTCAGCATACAAAATTGACTTCTTTCTGTCAGTCTGTCAATGCACACGTTGAGTAAATGTTTATTTGTTGCAGGATATTCTCCTGGGTTTACTGAAGAAAATGTTCTCCAACCCTGCTAAGGCCCCCAGGGGCCGATCCTTCCCATTGAAGGTGGTGGTGATGTCCGCCACCTTGGAAACTGACAAACTTTCAGCTTTTCTCGGTGGCTGTCCCATCTTTGCTATTCCAGGGAGGGCTTTCCCTGTCAGCTGCACATTTGGTTTTGCTGTAGGACCTAAAGACATAGAGAGCACTGGTTATGCAAAAGAGGTACTGAGTTTTAGCTTTGAGTCAGGTGTTTTGTTTTTTTTTTCTTTATTCTTAGGATGTTACAGGAATAAAAACAGTTACTTGAACTTGGTTTCAAAACTTAACAATAATTACTTGTTGATCAAGTTTGTGTTTATAGCTTGATGTGTATTGTTGCCCTTCATCCTTTGCTCCTTAGGTTGTCAAAGTGGCCCTTGATGTGCATACCAGTGAAATGGCTGGGGATATACTTGTGTTTTTGACAGGTAAGTCATAATTAAGTAGTCTATAGCCACGATGTTTCACTTCCGGGATTTCTCCGGTACTGCAGGAAATCCTGCGGGATGCATGTCTTTTTGGTGATGTCCGTTTCCTTCCGCTTTCTTTGTGTTGGAATTTTAAACTCAGATTTATGACGACTATGGTTAACTGTTCCTCAGATCTCTGCAGGGTGAATCCAGACAGCTAGCTAGACTATCTGTCCAATCTGAGTTTTCTTTCGCACAACTAAAACAACTTTTGAACGTTACACGTTCCACCAAAACAAGTTACTTCCCGTCGCCCATGACGATTGTGATTGGTTTAAAGAAATGCCAATAAACCAGAGCTTATTTTTCTCTGATCCTGGAATGCTGTGTTGACTAGCCAGACCTTGAGGAAGATCTGGAAATGCGAGACTATAATTACGAAGGTTATAGTATATCTTAACCCTGACAAAATCAGTCACATTTATTCTCCATATTTGACAGGTCAGTCAGAGATTGAGCGAGCCTGTGACTTGTTATATGAAAGAGCGGAGTCTATTGATTACCGCTACGATGTGCAGGACCAAACAGTGGAGGGCCTTCTTATTTTGCCTCTTTATGGATCCATGCCCACTGGTAAATGCATAAAACAGCAGTTACATCTTAATTATTAAGAAGATTCCAATTGTTTTTCCAGATGAAGTTAATCTTTTTCTTTGTGATGATACTGCAAAAGTTAAACATTTATTATTTATGGTCTCATCATAGATCAACAGAGGCAGATCTTTCAGCCTCCACCTTCAGGAATAAGAAAGTGTGTAGTGGCCACAAACATTGCAGCAACATCTCTCACCATCAATGGAATAAAGTGAGTGAGCCCTGTGGTTATTGGCTGCCCGCTAGGCTGCATTTATCCAATATACAACAGTGACTTGTGGGTTGACATCATTTAAATATTTCACGCAAAACATTCTTCTCCCATAAAGGTACATCATAGACAGCGGGTTTGTGAAGCAACTCAACCACAACTCAAGGGTGGGCATGGATATCTTGGAGGTGGTGCCTATTTCCAAGTAAGTTCTTGAAGAAATAAATAACATGTCATTTGAACCTGCAATTTTTTGTTAGTGATATTCCTGCTAACACCCATGCCATGTAAAAATCATGCCACCATTTTTCTGTGTGATTAGGAGCGAGGCTCAGCAGAGAGCCGGCCGAGCTGGAAGAACTTCAGCCGGTAAGTGCTTTCGAATCTACACCAAGGAATTCTGGGAGAAGAGCATGCCTGAATATACAGTTCCGGAAATCCAGAGGACAAGTCTGACTGCGGTGATACTCACACTCAAGTGCCTGGGCGTTCATGATGTCATTAGGTACACTGATGCCCATTCTCAATTTGTTTGCTTTCTTATACTTACTAAAATATTGTATGTTGTCTTTACCTTCTGAGTTGTTTTTTTAGGTTCCCTTATCTAGACTCTCCAGAGGAACGGTTTATTCTTGAGGCATTAAAACAGCTCTACCAATTTGATGCCATTGATAGGTAAGTGGTTATACCTGTTGACCTGTGGACTTGAAGCACGAGCAGTAGTGGCTTTATGTAATTATTTGTGAAACTTCATGAGCTCCTATCTGTCTGGTGTGTTGCTGTAGGAGAGGTAGAGTGACCCCGCTGGGGGAGCTGATGGTGGAGTTCCCCTTGCACCCAGGCCTTACCAGGGCCGTGCTCAAAGCCGCGTCGCTCGGCTGTCAGGACCTGCTGCTCCCTGTGGCCGCCATGCTGTCTGTAGAGAACATTTTCATCAGGCCAGGTCAGCAATGTAGCTTTAAAGGAGAACAAAAAGCATCTGTGCAATCAAAAACTATGAAGGACAAAAACAGAGCTTACAAAAAATGCAAAAAATAAACTTTTTTTTTTAATCCATAATATTTGATTTATATTAAAGGAATTGTTTAGTAGCATGTCACTTAAATATAGAGTCAAGGAAGTTTTGTATTATTTACTGACATGTTGGTTTAGTAAATGTGTCAGGAAATGACACATGCCGAGAAGTGAAGACCTCTCTTCCTGCCTGCAGGCCACCCTGAGAAGCAGAAAGAGGCAGATAAAAAGCACAGAGCGCTCGCTGCCAAGAGCGGCAGTATGAATGACTTTGCTACTCTCCTCAGTGTGTTTCAGTCATGTAAATCCAGGTAAAGAACTGTACTGATTAATGCTACAAAATACATTAACATTTTATGTGTGTGTGTGTGTGTGTGCAAAGAAATGTCAGTGTTATTCTATCACGTGCCATGTATTCAGGATTTTATACTGCATGATGAAATAAGTCTTAAGCCTTTGTCCTGCACCCTGCAGTGACAGACCCTCAGCTTGGTGTAAGGATAATTGGATCCACTGGAGGGCGCTGAAGTCAGCCTTTAGTGTGGAGACTCAGTTGAGAGAGATCCTCCTCCGCCTCCAACAGGTACAGCAGTTTAAATCACCAAGTCAAGCATGTTGCGTATCCATGCTTCATATTGCTGTAAATATTACAACCAACTGTAATGCACCATGCTGCCTATTTAGTATTAGCTGTTACAGACCATGCTTGCTCCTTACACAAATGTTGTACTTGAATAATTGTAATGGACCTCTTGCAGATCACTGGGCTCAGATGTTCAACTCTGTCATTTATTGATTTATTGTTTTGTTTGCCAACACACTGCTATTGTCGTTCATTTTAGTGTGAACCTCTTTCCTTTCAGAAGAAAGATTTCCCTGTGGAGACATTTGATGGCAATAAGAGTGAACTCTTCAGACGATGTCTGTGTACAGGATACTTTACCAACGTTGCCAGAAGGTATCCCCAAGGTTAATTTAAAATGGTCCATATTCAGCTCTTGTTTGGGATTACTTTTTTATTTCATAGTAATGCCAGTTATTGCTGGTTGTGAATAATTAAGTCCATTTTTTTTTTCCACCCCACATAGGTCCGTTGGAAAAGTGTTTTGCACTATGGATGGCCATGGATCCATGGTTCACGTTCATCCATCATCATCGGTAAATGCATTAAAAAAATGGAAGACACAATTTTGTTTGGAACCAAAGCTTTCATACTTACAACCATACTGATTTATCCTTTGATCATAATCCATTGTTGCTCTAAGCTGTTTGACCAGGAGGATGAACTGAACTGGGTCATTTTCCACGATGTGCTGGTGACCTCACGGGTGTATATCAGGACTGTGTGTCCTATTCGATACGAGTGGGTGAAGGACTTATTACCTAAACTCCATGAGGTGGATATCTATGAGTTGAGTGGTGTGGCGAGAGAAGAAGTGACTGATGAGGAGATGATAAAATGGGAGACCAGGGAAGCTGCCAAAAGACAACCAGGTTTGCAAAATTAATTAAAATATATAAATTGTGATGTTGTACAGATCAATGGTCCCTGCTATGATAATAAATAAAATGATTGAAACTAAGCGACACACGGTGCATTTAAAGGCACTTGAGCATGACTATGGTAATTGTTTTACAGAGTGAATGAAGTATACAAATGAAAAACTAAATGATAACCTTGTTCTTTTTCAGAGGTTTCTGCTGAGGATGTCATGAAAAAGCTGGAGAAGCGAAACAACGAAACCACTGTCAGTGATGCTCGTGCCCGCTACCTGCAAAGAAAGCAACAAAGACAACAAAATAAAACTCTTTGACAAAAAGCAAATGTTTTTGATAATATGGTTTATATAATATCACAAAGGACCATTTTTGGAAATATCTGAATAATACACATTTGTTACATTTATAACATTGCCTCTTCTTTAATGCCTCCACTTTACATACAATGTAGTGGTTGGTTTTAACGGTCTTTTGGAAATGTTTACATAAAAAGAAAATGTGTTTTACTTAAACTATGAGTAGATTAAAAGAAATGGTTTAATGGAGTTGGGAACACTGGGTAAAAAATACATCCCTGGACATTTTGCATTACTTTTAAAGTATTACACTGCCTATCTTTCACACAATCTGTACACCAGTTCTGTGCAATTGGAGTGAGGTTATGGTTTAAGTTTTGTGGAAATATTTTAATCTGTAGCCTGCTTAAATAGTTATGGTCACAGTATAGTACTTGATGTACTTTGTGTTCTGGTGCTGTGGACCCTCTCTGGCCTCGTACGTCACTTCCTTTTGTGTGCGTCTGCTGGGCTGCTGTAGCTAACTAACTTACTGTCTGGCTGGGACGGACGGCTTCCACGCTAGCAGGGCGACTAACCACATTTAACCCATAAGGAAGCGATTGTATCTGTCCTGGACTTGGAAATTATTAGTACTCGTATTCGACATAACTATTCATCAAGTTAGAGCTCAGTGGACTTTATAATCTCCCTGACTCTGATTCTGTGAACCACTGCAGCAGCAACAGACCAAGCACGCCGCCGCCGTTGTTGTTGTGAGAGAAGAAAACAAGCTCGGCAAGCTCTCAGTAAGCTGTGTGATCATTGACAGAGTTCAATACACACACGCTTCAATTGATAACTGGTGGGATCTTTGTGCAGCGTACCAACGAGCCTCTTCCAGAACCGACCAGCTGGGAATATTTTGTCGCTGAAGTCGAGGTAAGGAAAGCCGGGGTTGTGAGAAGTAGCGCAAGTGGCTAACTGACATGCTAACTAGCTGTTAGCTTTTGGCTAGCTAACTCTGGTTTGGTCGTCATGGTCAGTGTCCTAACTGCTGTCTGTTGCGCGAGTTGGCCAAACTGCCAATTAGCTATAGCTAGTTGAAGTGTTGTAGCAACATGTTTACTGTTACGATAGATAGCTAAGCCAACGATGTGTCTGTCTTTGGAAGGTAACACTAACGTTTGTTGACTTTGCCTCAGTTTGCTAACGTTACGCTGAAAGGATGAGGATGTGTTAACGTTACGTTAATGTTTACGCTAGGAAATGTTTTTCAGACATTGATTAGCTAGCTAACTGAAATAATCTAACTGGGTTGCTCTTTATTATATCCCCAACTGGTGCTAGCTACATGTAAACCAAGTACCTTAACGCTTGACTAACGTTAAATATTATTGTAGCGTTAGATGCCAAGACCATTGGACATTTAAGTGGTGCAAGTAGGTTGTAACAATAATGCGTGTATTAAATATAGCACATTACAGAACTAACGCCAAGTCACAATGCTTTACAGGAGTAAAAATCTTAACACAAAACAATAAAGAACAATCGATAAAAATAATAAAAACAGGACGTACAGTGAGAAGTTGTGCTTCATATTTGTTATCTCAAAGAGCAGCCAGTATTACTCTACCATTCAAATTAGGTGTAAAGTTATGTATAAAGCCGTGGCGGCATGGCCATATAGTCTAACGTTGTGGGCAACCTTATCTGTAATGTATTTTTTTTGTCTTTTGTAAACAAAGCAGTTCATACAGTCTTTGTGTTCTGGTGACTGTATGCACTGTTATTTAACCCCATCACTTTCACTGAAATACTGTGAAATTCTGGTAAACCTATTATCTGACATAAGCTGTTGATTCAGGGTTGACCCTGGTTTACCAAGGCCTCTCCACAAACATTCAGCATGAGCTGTGGGAAGCTATTGCATTTGACAATACAGAGCTTTGCAGCCGTTTTGCTAATTATTAAATCACTGGAATGTTCTATACATTATTTCTACTTGGAAACAGTCAAGTAACTGTCTACCATTGTTAAATCTATTTTGAAACAAACACTAATGTGTGTCAGGGAGAGTTGCATAAGATTATAGAGGTGCCTGGAGTTTTAATAATCTAGCTTGTGGTCATAATAGTCATTATGCTAGTTCCATTTTAGATGTCAGATAATCAGATATAGAGGTGGTGAGCAGATGTGCAGATTTCAGCAGTTTTTGTTTGGAGTTGTGTTTCAAGGCAACAGAATGCCTGAGAAAGGTGAGGAATTTATTCAAGCGCAGAGCTATGGTGACAACACTCAGATAGGCATCAATAGCAATACCCAGAATTTTTTTTTTGGAGAAATCTATGCGTACTTCCTTCAGGCTCTATTTCAAATTTATTTGTATGTGATAAAAATATTACCCAAGGCTGTTTTTATTCAAAGTGCGGGCAAGAATTGTAAATAGCAAATTTTACAACAGTGCACTCGTAAGTATCCACTTGACATGCTGTTTTTGTGTGATGTTTTATTTTTTCTGATACAGGTGATTTATAGTCCTTCTCATGAATGGATGTTGTGAATTGTAATTATATGTTAAAGAAACACCAGGCTACAATTAGCATTGTTTTGGTTTGTAACTCATTGTTCATTCTGCATTAATGCATTTCTTTCTGTTCTTTTCCTCCAGGTGTTACATGATACAGTTGTTTTTGATCTGAGCCACTGTCAGACACTTCACCAATAGGAACAATTTGCACAATTTCCACCTGCTTGTCTGCAGCCCCCTCCCAACCCAGACAGTCCTCTTTCCCAGCATGAATGAAGTCAGTGTTGTGAGAGAAGGATGGCTCCATAAGAGAGGTAAGGGGGCCCCTTTTGTTCACTGGCCATCATCTGAGTCTGCCTAAAAGTGATAGTTTGTCTAGGTTTTAAGTATTAAATACCCCACTCCTCATAGGTAAAGTATCTGTCAAGTTTATGGTTTCCTCATTTATGGAGAATAGATGCTTAGTTCAGTCACTGACAAGGGATGCCCATTGTAATGACATTATGACACGGAGGCGGCGTGTTAAAGTTGAGTACACATGAGCATAGTAAAACATTAAAAGTCAGTTAGATCAAAAATCTTCACGTATCTGTTTTTTAGGTGAATACATTAAAACATGGAGGCCTCGTTACTTCATTTTAAAGAGCGACGGCTCCTTCATTGGCTACAAAGAGAAGCCTGAGGTGTCCAGTGACCACACCCTTCCACCACTCAACAACTTTTCTGTCGCAGGTCAGTTTTCCCTACTGGCTGGCAATTTTCCAAGAGTCAGAATAACATCCGAGAAGTGTTTTTATGTTGGCTGATGACGTGTCTCTGCCTTATAGAATGCCAGCTGATGAAAACAGAGCGCCCAAAGCCCAATACGTTTGTCATCCGTTGCCTGCAATGGACCACCGTTATTGAACGCACCTTCCATGTAGACAGCAATGAGGAGAGGTAAGACACATTAATTCCAAGGGTTTTATTTTTAGTTGTGTTTACTGTCGTTCTGATAGAAAAAACAAGTATGTCTACACTTAAATACCAGAACAATATGAAAATGGCTAAATCTCTTCAACAATAACACCTCAACAAGTGTTGAATTCAGATGTGTCAAATTTGGAAAGGATTTTGTGGCCATGTAAAACACTCTTAGTACAAATAGAAAGCCCACATAATTGAAAGGGGGGAAAATGTAGTCAGCTTAGTGTGGACGTGGCCTCAGAGAATGGAAATAACAAAAGTATTGACAGTGTCTTGAAGGAAAATGTGTTTGGAAATTTGTTATAAACTCATATAGTAAGGACAGAACAAAGGGAACACAAGTTCACTACAGGCAATGGAATTAATTTTTGTTTAGTATAGTACGAAAGACCCTCAAGCTTGAAATAGAATTCAGTGCCAGATTAGACCTGATTATGCACTCCTAACCTAAGCAATCGTCATGATTTTTGTTTACATGGGCTCTGCCAAGTACCAAATCCCAGCAGCCCCCAGATTATCCTCTACCTTCTAAATTGAATTTGCTAGACTACTGTATTTCCTTAAAGATATATTTTTGGCACAACATCCAAACCATCTGTCTGAATAGTAAGGGTTTACAAATAACATGTCGCTGTTAACTACAATTTGTGCCTTAAGGCAAAACTTCTGCAATTTTGAATATTTATAGAATAGATTCAGAGTAATGTAGACATGGCTTTGGCTCAATTTAATAAAGGCAATGTTTGTTTTCTCCTGGGTCAGGGAGGAATGGATGCGATCGATCCAGGCAGTGGCAAATAGCCTGAAGAGTCAGCAGCAAGATGAGGAGCCCATGGAGATTAAATTTGGCTCACCAAGTGACAGCAGTGGCACAGAGGAGATGGAGATTGCTATGTCCAAATCCCGCACAAAAGTGGTCAGTATTTGCACAAGCAGTGCCTGGCAGCTGAGTGTTTGCTGTGTTTGTTCAGCTAAGCTCATCTTTATTGAGCAAGTTGTTTAAACTTTAAGCCTCTTTCTCAAAGCGTTTTTGGTGAAGCAACCTTTAAGTGAGTGGAGGGCAACATTTGTGTGTATATTTTGTCTAGTGCTGTTTCAGTTCAAGTAATTTCTTCTTCTTCTTTTTTTTAATGGCTCTTGTTTTACAGGCGTAGTTTGTCCATTTACTGCTGACTTCATCATGCAGTTTAAAAATGTAAAGATGCGATATGTACAAAGCTTAATTTATGGTTCAACATGCAATTGTACGTAGGTACGCACAGATTTGGACCCTTTGCCATGTCCTGACATGCACCTCCCCAGAAATGTAACTACACGTCTCAGCAACGCAGACTGCAACAACTGTGATTGGTCTGATTGGCTGAGCTTGGTATTGTCGCATTTTCCCCTACTCATTTCCGGGTTCTCCTTCTTTGTAAAGAACAGGAGATCAAGGAGCGTGTTAACTTTTCCTATCACAGCTTTCCCACTGTGGTCAGAAAACACAGGGGAGACACCTTTTTCTTCTTCTCCATCATCACCACAGGAGTTCGTACTCTCTCCGAAGCTAATCCTGCAACTGTCTCACTGTTTCTAACACACACTCCCCACACATAACACACATTGACTATTGACCAGTATGAGTCCTCACAACGGTGTGGCTACTTACCTAGGCAATGGTGTAAGCTCTGCGTAGAGGCTACGTACACCCATAAATCCACCGTAACAGCTATATATACTGCATTTCTTCATATGTTTTACATTTACTGATCAAGTAGTAGTTTGTTTCTTCATAGTAGTTTGATTTATTTGGGTACATTTTTCTTGTACTTGTGTTATTTGTATAATTTCCCTGCTTTACATTGTATGTGATATTATTCAAATAGTGATCAGCGTCTACCTTTTATACATACATATAAATGTCATTTTTTTTTTGTCCAGTGTAGAACATGTTCGACTTCCTCGCTGATGTTTCATAAGTGTTAATTTAAAGGCTTAGTTTGGTAATTTGAGGATAAATAATTATAACTATTGCAGCATGTCATGTCTCACAAACACGAGAGACTTGTGTGACATTTTCATATCCCATCAAAAACTCACAGATGCACCTTTGTCATGGCATGATGATTTTTCCTACAGACCATGAGTGACTTTGACTATCTGAAGCTGCTGGGAAAGGGGACATTTGGTAAAGTGATCCTGGTGAAGGAGAAGGCCACAGGGATGTACTACGCCATGAAAATCCTCCGCAAGGAAGTCATCATTGCTAAAGTTAGTGCTAATTACATCATAGTAAAAACTTGACTATAAAGTATGTATATATTAGTATGTGGTCTTGCTTTCATTGCATTTACCGAATGTGTGTATGCGTGTATTCTTCTAGGATGAAGTGGCACACACAGTTACAGAAAGCAGAGTTCTACAAAATACGCGGCATCCCTTTCTAACGGTGAGTTACTCGTGCCCATATAGTTTCCTCAGTTTGTGGCTTCCAAAATTAAGGGACCATTTAAAAAGTAAATTACAGACAATAATATTTGTTTTCCTTCTCTACAGACACTAAAATATGCATTTCAAACGCATGACCGGCTATGCTTTGTGATGGAGTATGCAAATGGAGGAGAAGTAAGTTTTTCTTACTCATGTTGTGTCTGATGGTCTACAGTTGTGTCTGATGTGTTAATATATGTGTGACCTTTTTAAAGTATTGTTGTCGGAGTGTAACTAAGATACCCAGCACCCAGTGATGCATCAGTTTAAGGGTGCTCTCACTCCTAACCTATTTGGTTCTTATAAAAAATGGATCCTGATGCATTTGCCCAGTTAGCGTGGTTAATTTGGGCAGGTGTGAAAGATGTCAACCAGACCAAAACCGCAGACTCATGATTTCAAAAGCTAAATTACAATTAAATCTATCTGCAGATTGTGATATGATCCATGAGTAATCTGAATTGAACTGCGTATGTGTATCTTTGTGTAAATCCTTTGGTAGCTAAGGGTGGAAATCACCAGACACAACATGATACGATACTTATGTTACAATTCGATATTATTGCGATTTTAAACATACTGCAATACTCTGCAATTTATTAACTTTAATTCCAACTTCAAATTTTTCCCAATTTCAAATGATGTCCCCAAAAGAAAACTTTGTGAACACATACAGTATATGATAAAAGATACTTGGCGCCTGTGTATCTATACAATATTGCTACGGAAAATATCGCAATACTATGCTGTATCAATTTTTTTTTAACCCCTATTGGTAGCCATGGTAACGTAAGTGACAGAGCAATGCAGATTCATGCAGATTGGACAATATAAAGTGAAGTTACAACATCTTACTGTGTTATGAGGGAATGCACAAAATGGCTGCCACGGCAATGCCATTCTACAAAAAAACAAACGCTTTGCAATTTGGCATAGTGAACGTTTCGAGGTGCTGCTGACTCAATTTGAGAAGGATCTGTTAAATCCTCTAGGAAGAGTTTTAAATAAAGTTGTGGTCGATATACAAAATGGCTGACTTCCTGTCAGGTGAGAAAAAAAATAAGTTTGTAAATATAAACATTAGAAGCATGCAAGCTGCATAAACTCACGTAAGCGATTTCCACGTGGGTCAGTCTGTATAACTTGTAAAAATTGTGAACCTGTACTGGACCAGAGCTTAAAAAAATGCAACAATGTATTATTTTTCTCTCCTTTTTCTTTCTTTGGTCTGTGTGAAAGCACCCTAAGGTTTTAAATCCGACTGTTAAACTGGACTGGAACTTTGGAAGCATCCAAATAAGATCAAACTGTAGGCTCAATGTGGGATTTGATAATGCATCAAACTGTTGCTGAAAGAACAGAATTCAAATCAATCTTGGACTTACTTGTTAAGTCAAAATAAATTGATGCACTGGGCTGGTTGTTCATCTAAAAAGCTATTTTCTACATGACTGTAGACGGGCAGACACACAATATTTAAAGACCCACATTAAAAAAATTACCACAAAGAATAACTAAAAATCATTAAGATTTCTATGAAATCAAATATCTTAAAGTGGCTATATGTAACTTTCAGTTTGTGTTGATACTAGCGGCCGCTTTGGACAAAAGCACTAGGGTTTTTACCACACTGCTGTCGTGAAGATTTTTTTGGGGTATTTTATTGCCCACTGTAGATTCCTGAATTAGCGTTACCGGGAGGTCACATAGTTACGATACATTTTTTGCTCAGACAAAAAATCATTCTTTTACAATAAGAGAAGACCTCACTGATGTATCGTTGCATTTCAAGTGTTATATACGGTAACTTAGCCTACTTCGGATGTATCGTGCACTAAACCGGGTAACATTATCACTGTCACTTTGTCACAACCCAAAGCATTAAGATATTGTTGTAGCAATCAACGGAATAATAATATATATAGCACATTTCATGAAACTCAAGGGCGCTCTACACAGGTACAAGGGAACAAGATTACATATTAGGTCAACACAGACACGGACTAAAAGGAATGAAACATCCGCACTAAATGGAAGGGGGGCGTAATTTAGTCTAGGCTACTGGCATACAACCACATCACACATTATAAAGTTATTTTATGAATGAAATAGACATATTACATACCTGAGGGCCAATTCTGGGATGTTTTTCAATCATTTAAAATCTGGTAATTGTCTCCATCTGTTGAAAGCCTGTCCGAGATCGACTCATGTTTCGCCCCCTTTGCCCTTCCCCTTTTTGCTTTTAGTTGTTCTTTCTTTTATTTCCTAATTTTCTGTGATGGTCCTGCCCCAGGATCAGCCATAACTACAGCAGATAATTTCTATAATAACATTAAAATACAATTAGGCCTATATAAAGATATCTCCTGCTACCTTTTACTTAGCTGGATACAATAACACAGGCTTTTCCCGTGGTACATCAAAATGTGTGACCTTTCAGAATATGGGCTCTGTAGCGCCATCTACCTGCTGTAAATCATATTTGTGACTTTGTGTGAAAAGGCACTATTAAAAACTATATAAAAATAGCATTCTTATCACTGTTAGTCTTGTTTGCTGTTACAGGTCATTTATGATAATCAGATGGAAAATTACACAGTTTCAGAAACATTTAAAAGTTACATATAGTAACTTTAAGGAGTTTGAGGAATTGTTCTGTCTCTTATTCCTGTGTAAACGTTTTTTTTTTACTCCTTTTCAGCTCTTCTTTCACTTATCGCGGGACAGAGTGTTCACAGAAGACAGAGCTAGATTCTATGGTGCAGAAATAGTGTCAGCACTGGAGTACCTACACTCACGCAATGTAGTTTACAGAGATTTAAAGGTAAGGCGTCTGCTTGCTCTGACAGTATTGTATTCATGTATTGTAAACAAGATGGAGGGGTGTCCTTAAGTATGCTATAACCTTAGATTGTCATACATTCTAGATCTAAAATAGCTGTGAACTAGTTTGAATCTTTCCCTGCACAGCTGGAGAACCTCATGTTAGACAAGGACGGCCACATAAAGATAACAGACTTTGGGCTGTGTAAAGAGGGGATCACAGACGGTGCCACTATGAAAACCTTCTGTGGAACCCCGGAGTACCTGGCACCAGAGGTAACACAATGGTTTAAGACTCAGACATTGATATGTTTTGTGACATAGATTATGTAAGTAAGTGCTAATGCCACCCGGCGGGATAAGCACATGATGGAAACTAGTTTTGATAACTTAGATTAAACTCTAAACATTTTGGAGTTGTTGCTTTGGCTACCATTCCTATAACTATAGATAACAGACAATCAACAGGTTCTTGGCTCTCTAAAGTTTCTTTAAAAATGCAATGTCCCATAGCAGAAATGTATCTAACATTGGGAAAACAAGGGCAACATTCCCTCCTCTTCTGATATTCCTGTCGCTTTCCTTTCTCTCTGAACTCTTTTCATCACTACCCTGTCAGGTGCTAGAAGACAATGACTATGGACGGGCGGTGGACTGGTGGGGCCTGGGCGTTGTCATGTATGAGATGATGTGTGGTCGGTTGCCCTTCTACAACCAGGACCATGAGCGTCTCTTTGAGCTTATCCTCATGGAGGAGATCCGCTTCCCCAAGAACCTGGCTCCGGAAGCCAAGGCCCTGCTGGCCGGTCTGCTCAAAAAGGATCCCAAACAAAGGTTTGTGATCTGCAGCTGATGTATGGTTTTCCACCCTACACCTTGATAATCAAGCACTAATTTATTTACATACAATATGTGAAGAATAATTTGTAGTAATTTGTGCTGATAAATGGTTTAGAAATATGAAGGCGATAATGTAACAGTGGTGTCTCTTGTTTATGGCAAGTATCACTAATTCTATCAGTAGTTAAAAGTTGGCTAAAGAATTTGAGACGTGTTTGATAAAAGCTTGAAATTCAACATATTTCATCGTTTCATAGTTCATCAGTTTTTTGTAAACATTTAGTACACATCGTTTGCCGCAGCCACATAAAATACACGAAAAAGCATTTCCCCGTATCAAGCAGCGTTTCAAAGTCTATTGATATTTGAAAGTAAAAAAAAAAATAAAATAAATCTTGACACTTTGGCATTTCTGTACTGCAAATGCTGATATATCTGTAATAAATAATAATGTCAGTCAGGTTGCATTGCATATTAAATAATCTACTGATTTTGTTACCCCAACCCAGGAGTATTTGTTTTCGGTGTGGTTTAACTGTTTGGTTTCTTAGTTGGTGTGTTTGTCTGTCAGCAGGATTACGGAAAAACTACTGGCCTGAATTTTAATGAAACTTGGTGTTAGGGTGTATCTCAGGCCAAGGAATAACCCATTACATTTTGGAGCGGATTCCAATAATGGGGCAGATACACAATTTTTTTATATACTTTTGTTAACATTGCGAGATAGGGCGCTTGTGCCAAAATTCATGTGGTTTCACACCACATTAACATAGTCAGATAGGGCATGCTGTGGTGGAGTTTTTTATTTATAAGCTTACTTTCAAATGTTCTCTGAAATATTTCTTTATTGCCTGCACAGCAACATCCAAAAACTCTAAAATTGTGAGTGGTACAATGTTTTCAATATTACACGACACTATTTAAGATGGAAAAACGCTTACTTTATGTACAGTTTCACTGTGAAAACATAACTGTTGAGCTGAATAACTGACTCCTGAAGATGCAGAAGTACAACTCTAGAAAAACATTTTCTTCCTGTGTTTTGCACCATGTCTGTAGCGCTTGATTAATTTTCTGAATCTCCCACTGTGCTCGAGGGCACCACATATTCAGCTATAAAATAAGTAACCACGTTATTAAGCCCTTGTTGATTAGTTTTGTCACAGGTTAATGGCCATAAACAAGGACATAATTGATTGTTGTTTTGGTCAAGCCCCAGTGTTTCTGGGAACAGTCGAACTGCTAATATTAGCCCATGGAGCACTGCCTGTCTTACTAACACATGCACCTGTAAGAAGTCAGGAAATGAGGACTACATTTGTCTCTTTTTGGTAATTGGTAAATACAAGTCAAAAGGGAACAACACAACATAAGTGTTTGTTGTACTTTTGTAATGACAGTGTTTGCACAATTATCTGTACAAAGAAAAGGTAGCTGGTGAGTGGGTGGTGATCGCGTTTCTGTTTTGTTTACAGGCTTGGTGGAGGTCCAGACGATGCCAAAGAAGTGATGAGCCACAAGTTCTTCACATCCATCAATTGGCAGGATGTTCTTGAAAAAAAAGTGAGGTTCTGGGGGACTACAAAACAAATGACATGACATTGAAAATAAGATGTTTAGAATGTAAAATGACTGATATATTTTGTCTCCTCAGCTTGTTCCACCCTTCAAGCCCCAAGTAACATCCGAGACAGACACGCGTTACTTTGACGATGAGTTCACAGCCCAAACCATAACAATAACTCCCCCTGACAAGTGTAAGTATATCGACATCTGCCATTTGTGCTTTGAGTTTGGATTTATACATGTTTTTGTACGCATTTGTGTACTTGTTTTAAACTGGTGGATGTATTTTTTCTCTCCCTTTTATGTATACTCTAGATGACAGTTTAGATGTCGAGGATTCAGATCAGCGCAGGCACTTCCCTCAGTTCTCCTACTCTGCCAGCATACGGGAATGATCACTCAGACTCTTGATCAAGCAGGCAGGCTAACACACGATCACAATCCCACATACACACTTGCACTGCTGGGGGATGACACAAACAGGCACAAGACACATTTTCATTTGGTCTTTAAACGCACGTGTACACACGCACGTACTCACACACACACACACACACAGACACACAAACACACACACACCCTGGCTATTCAGACAAGACAGGGATCATCGAGTATGAAAACACACAGGCCGTGGTTGACTGACCTCAGCAGGTTTATGTGGATAGACTGGCAGCTTTGTCTCTGTGCGTCCTCTCAGGGTTGGCTTTAGGCTTCCCTGCAGGACCTCTGCTGCACTACACTGGGGTACCACATCAAAGCCTTGACACTTTGAAAACCAGGTTATGCCAGCAAGTACCACCTCTTTACCAGCTGTACCCATTCTACACACACATACCAACCCATGCATAGACTGCATATATGTAAAAATATAAAAAAAAAAAAAACAATCAAAATTTGGAAAATGGAAAAGATTTGGGAAAAAGACAATTTTTTTCATCTATTGTTACGGTTTTAAATGTAAAGCCATATTTCTGCATTTTTTTGTGATTTCTTTTTCTTTTTTAACAAGTGCTCTTTCTGGAACTTGCTGTTACAAATCAAGTGTGGGAATGTTCCTACAGTAGGGGGAATAGGGAAGAGGGGGAGAGGAGGAGGGTTGCCATTTCTGTGTTTGCACTGCATGTGTGTGTATAAGCGAATGGACGAGTGGATGTGTGAATGTGTGTGTGTGCATATGAGTGCAGGAGGTTGGATGGACAACCATTTTAATTCTCAGCCATCCATTTGTGTCTTTTTTCATGCATGTTTTGAAACTCTGAACAATTGCTAGAATATCAACAAGAGGACACTACACAACGCACTCAATGGGCTTTTTTTTTTTTTTAAAAGGAACGAGCATGTAATTTATGATTGATGTGAACGGCTTGGCGCTAAATTGACTCAGTCAGGAATAGAAACTGGGATCTCTTGCATGGCTAACCTTTTGCTTTAAAAGCTGCATTAATTTAAGTAAAAGTGATGCAGCAGTCAGGCTCTCAGAGTCCATGCCGCTGTGTCCAAACTGACTTACCAAATGGCTGCTGGTTGAAGGTGTAACAGTGAGTTTTAATTAAGGCCAGTTGCCATGTGTTTAAGAGAGTAAGAATAGAAGGAAATAGGAGAATAGAGACTAGATGCTTCAGCACAGTTGTTCCCCAACCTGTCTAGAGAGACCAATGTAGACGCACACAGCACACAGCTGTCCTCAATCCAGTAATTCTCTCTCCCTCGCTGGAGAGTTAGGCACAAATCTTTTGTTTATTTTCTATTTGTAATAACTGTGTAAGTTTTAAAGGTATTTTTTTAATGTTCCCCTATTTAAAAAAAAAAAAAAAATAGTTCAATCGTTGTTATGTCTTCATGAAAAGGCCAAATATTGACTGACTTGGTGGATGTTCAACACTTCAAATGATTCCACATTGATGTTTAGAACCGTTTTTTTTTCTTAAATGATGTATTGCAGCACTTAAATCTGCGTAGTTGTATTACTGCAGGTTTACAATCCAAATAAATGCCTCATGAGCTGGTCAACCAACCTTCAGCCTGCAGACAGGGCGAATTAATCAACACATCAAGCTGTATTGTTAGAAAATTAGTTGAAAATCTGCATACAATGAGTCATGATGGCACACGAGAACACACGCAAGTGCTAATATTGACGCAAGCATTTTATATTCCATATTGCTGGAAGAGATGCTGGTTGCTCTTTGAGCTTCACTAATGAAGCATCAAGAACTTTTTATTTGTCATTGTTTTGTTTTTTATCCTTTTTTTGTCCATCTATTTCTCAAATTCTGGAAGACATTGTCTTTAATTATACATTATATAAAAATTATATATTAAAAGTTTCTAAACAGCTTTCATTTTTATTACGTTCTTCATTTCACGGGTTTCCATGGGAGGAATGCTTATTTAGCTAAGGTGGTAACTATTAGTTATTTGATTTTAAATGGGCAGTTCATTTTTGGTTTGCATTATCACATCCCTTAGGCTGAACTGGTCTATAGATTGCATAATTGAGCATATAAAAGGAAAGCAATATTAAGGGAAATTCACATCAGTTTGATTTATTTTTAAACTAGAAAGAAAACAATCCCAATGCACAACACATTTTAAAGCTTTATTAAAACTTATTCTACAGCAATGTTTAAAAGTTTAGCAAACAAACTAGACGCATTCTCTGGGATAACCCTCATGTCACATATTGTTTTTTATTAAGTTTGTGTGAGTGACAGAGTGAAAGTGGTGATGAGGACACAGAAAAGCAGCAGGTTTTTGACTAATCTTTGGGCACCAGGGCCCCAGTTCCTGCAGTTGATAATGTGATCAAATGGCTTTGATTTACAGTTCACAACTCCAGCACGTCTCACTGGCTCAGGCACAGCCATCATACTCTAGCCTAGTGTCCTGCTTTGGAAACAGCAGGATTGGATATCACAACCACTGCACTGATGGACTCTACTGTGGACTTTCCTTCATTGCTATCATGGCCATATGGGGGTGCTGCTGAACTTTTTTAATATTGGTTGTGAAGCCATACTCTGAACCTCGCTGCTGGCCACGCTTTAAGCAATGCTTCACAGCTGAACATGCAAGTTAATACCCCTGACCTCTCCTGTAGGCATACACAGGCACAATAAGTGCCTCTTCACTATTGTGTAAATACCAAAAAATAAAAATAAAAGCTTGATGGTGAATGCAGCATTCGTAGAGGGGGAGGCCTGCAGCTTTGTAGTATTTGATTTGCAGCTTTACTATGGTTACCTTGCTCTGTATATTTGAATGTGATTAACAGTCAAGAATGTTACCTATGCTGGTGTAACAAGATTTTGTCTGCTTTTTGCTGTTAGTTGAGGCTCAGAGGGCAATGAAAGAAAAAAAAAAGCAATCTTTAAGGGGAGGACATTGTCCTGGTAGACAGTTTCAGCCCCCCTTTGCAAGACTTTACAATGTAACGGGTGATACCTGCTACAATGTGGTAGCTTATAACATTTGCAACTATAATGTGCCAGTAAACATTTTTACTGAATAATGCTGTGTCTTTTTTTGTGCTATGTTTACAGTGTACACTGTACACCCCCAGTCTTATCCAACCCACTAGTGATGGCCAAATGACGCTTCTTGAACCAGTGTCTTTATTTTCCGAGACCACTAGATGGTGCTCTCTGTTCAACAAAGTGTTGAGAATACACTGAATTGCAATGCCATAGGCCTTTCTCTTAAAACCAAGATCTAGTAGGCTCAGAAAATAAAGACACTGGTTCACGAAGCTTCATTTGGCCATCACTACAACCCACTACAATAGCACTGCCATTTTTTTGTATATCAGTGTTCAATGTATGAGGGATTTAGCTACCATCAAGGACACAGAGGCCATGGTGTGTCAGGAAATTAGAGGGTTTTAAAATTTTACATGATGGTGGCACCATATACTTCAAATAAGGGTTGCACTTGGGGTTATATGCACTCTTTATCTCAGTGGGATGTTTCTAAAAACCTGTGTAGGCTACAGCCCCATGCAAGTAGCGTTTAATTGGATTGCATAAAATAGATAAAATATTTACATAATTTTGTCTCCTTCAAATATGTAAATAAAGGTGGACAAAACAACCCAGCACACCGAAAAAAAAATCTGAATGTTGATTTACTATATTGCGATCATGGATTGCATTAGACTGTAGGCCTAGGCTACTGATAACTTGCATGAATTTACAAGAGCAAATTAATGTCATATGCTACCGGCTGCCACAGCAATGTGACTTTTTTTGTTTGAAATGCGCAAAATGTTTTCTGTACAAGTCTTAAATGTCAAGTAGCCTAAACAAATAAATAAGGCTACATTATAATTTATGGCAGGCGATTTCACACTAATAGGCTACAACATAAAGTCTGAACCGGAAGTCCTTATCCTAACCGGTCTACCTTGACACCGGTGTCCCCACCCCAATCAGTGTGCGCCGTGTGTGGCCCACCTGTCTTTATTAGGGGTTGTCCGGGCGGCAGCATGGCTGCTCGCTGCTCCAGACATCCGCCGACACCCGTGGATAAGTAGCTGCAGCGGCCCGCCACAGGAACTCTGTCTCCGGCTGTGACCATGGCCAAGACTGGTTTCTGCGACTCCAAGGCCCTGCTGGACTTACACAAGAAGGTGAGCATCTGCGTAACAGACCCAGTCTTAATCATATTCCCTGGGGAAAAGTAAAAAAACAAAAGTTTAGACTTGAATTGCTTAACCTGAGATGTGCAACAAGTTATTCATATTCAACTTTTATTTGTATATCTTTGATGGTACACATTTATTGAGCAAAGAGTTGGGAGAAGTTAATAGAGGAATGCATTAATTAAACCTTGATGTCATTTCTCACTCAGAAATTTCCCAAGGTAACTCGTGCCTTCTCAGTTCAAGTTATGTAAACGACCATGCTTTTTTTTTTTTTTTAACCCTTGTGTTGTCCTCCCTGGTCAAAAACTGACAAAGATTTGACATTTTCGTCCCTTTTTCAGACGTGTTTCAGTTTTCACTAAAACCACCTTATCACTACTTTTTGAAATTCATGGTCAATAACCCTCATTTATATAGAATTATACCTAATATTTGAGTTAAAAAAAGCAAAGATTTTGACTAAGTTAAGATCAGAGGAATGTACAGATGAGTTTAGTCAATAATGAAAGTGATCAATTATATTTGCAAAGAGCATTGTATGGAATCCAATTTCTTTATTTTTTGGTTAAAAACAAACCCATTTTTCAGATGTAGACATTTTTTAAAGGGGTCACATTTGGCCTGAGGACAACAGGAGGGTTAAGTGCTTTATTGCCTACTGTTTACCTACATACAGGCGGTGTATGTCTGTGTTGTCATGAGAGTAATTGCATTCACCTGTCATGATCCCAGGTGTCAAGCCGTCGCTGATTTAAATTGGTGGAGTTGGGCCTTGGGAATGTTGACCTGAAGTGAACCACTATTTTGGCATTCATTTTGTGGCATTACTGTCCACTAATATCTGATGTTCTTACAGAGAATGAACTGCAACCGCCTACAAACCCTATCAAAGGGAGTAGACTTGTTTTTCCTCAGTTGTGGTAATAAAAATGGGTAGGCCATGCTTGCATCAGTACCCGTAAGACTTTCTGTTGTCCCTGCAGGCGGATGAGAGGCGAGCCCCGTTAAGAACTTGGTCTAATGCCTGTGGGCCTATAGATCGCTGGCAGCCTGTAGAGGAGTCCAGGATGGCCCCTATCAAAATGGAGCCAGAACACAGATGGGTACGCCTTCTTTCCTGCTTGTCATCTTTATCACTCGTACTACAGTGTCTCTTTCATCTTAGCTCTAGTTTTTATTTTTATTTATTTTATTTTTCACTATATTAGTCTTAAATGATCACTAAGTGGTAAGATCAGGATGGGATGGACCTTCCCTTTGTTTTAATAGAAGCTACAATTTGCAATCTTGTTTATCTCTAAATATGACATGTTGCATTCACTGTAAACATATTTGGTTCATAGTATCAGTATTAAGCAGCTTTTTCTGTCATGATTATTACAATCCTACTTCCACGTGCATATGTGTAAAACATTGTCTGTCTGCAGGAAAGACGGTTATCGGCGCAAACAAGTGAAGGCATCATCATGGGATTTCATGAAGACAGTCAAACGCGCTCAGTTGGTAGTGTAATCAATACCAACTGTATTTTCCCTCCAGACTTTCAAATGATGGAGTAGGATTCAGGGGAAAATATGAAGCATGATATTTTTTTTTTTATTTTTTTTTAATATCAAAGCTTAGAATTGATATCATGATTTTTTTTTTTTTATTTTATTTTTTTTATATGAAGTGTAATGTTTATTGCACACATGATCCATGACGAAACAAATTGGCTGTACCAGACAGATTTTATTTTGAACCTATAGCACATTGCGCATCACCACAAGCCTGTAAACACAGAGGCTTCAACGAAGAGAAGGTAGAGCATACCAGCGCTTGGGAGCAGCAGTAGTGATTCCATTTAAATAAAAACATATACTTTTTTTTTTGTGGACGGGTTGAATTGAGATTGCTATTTTATAACGATTAATCGTGCAGGCTTAATATGGAGAACTGCATTTTCTACACTTGATATAAAACTATCCGGGTGACAATAGCCGTTAAATTATGTATTGTTTGATTGGGTAAGATTGTTATGAAATGCAGTCAGTTTGGGATTTAGTGCTCAGATGGTGGCAGATTATAATCCTGTTGTAAAAGGATTTGCTTGCTTGTGTTGTTCATCCATTGTCCTCCTTTCCATCCTGTGCAGCAGATGGGTGTGTGGAGGAGCCTTTGCTTTTTTACCCTCATGGACTGCAGGGTCTTCAAAGCCTACAGGCACTGGTGCCAAGCTTGCTACGCAATGAAGTAGAGACAGCACTGGAGAGACTGGACCTCATATGGGACCGGACGTACGCCTGGGACATGTTCTTGGATATGATGGTGAGACAACATCCGTAGATGGTGTTTATGTAAATTTCTAAGTAAGAAACATTATCCTTCCAATGTGCTGCATGCAGACCTCACCACTAACTGTTTACTTTATAATTGAAAGGCAACCTACAAGATTGGCACATACACTTATTGAACTGTATCCCTTTAAATATTTAGAGTGTGCCTCCTGTTTTCTGTTTTTACCCTGCAGATAAGTCAAACACGACACTCTTTTTCCAACGCCGACCTGCCCCGACATTTCACTGATGGCACTCGTTCTGTCCTGGTAGACTGGCTCATTCAAGTACATGTAAGTCCCAGTGATGGGACAGTTAATTTAAGGTTATATGCCTGATAAGAACCTGTTAAATGTTAAGTTTGATGGCCTGTCAGGAAACACAAATCAATGTTTACTTGAGAATGGCTGATATTAAAAGTAGAAGATTGATACCACTCATATCTGTACAGTGAATATTAAGCTACAGCTGCTTAGCATAAAGACTGGAAAAGGCTAGCCTAGCTCTGTCCAAAAGTAACAAACCAGTACCTCCTAAAGCTCAAATAACATATCAATTCTTTAATCTGTAAAAAAAAATTTGGTTTTCAATCTTGATTGCCTAGTTTATTTCCTACCAGGAGATGATGCATTTTCAGGAAGAGACCCTCTATCTGGCCATACACCTCCTCAACCGCTCTGTGCGTCAGATCAAGGTGACCACAGTCAACCTGCAGCTCCTCGGCATGGTTTGCCTCTTCCTTGCTGCAAAAAAGGAAGAATGTCTCCTCCCTGAGGTAAATTGGTTCAGCACTCAACTATAAAGCTACAGTACTGTCTGTTAAGCCCACCGGCAGTGCTGAAAAATAAAGCCCATACGGAACTGCCAAAACTGCGGTTCCTCGAATGCCCACTTGATGCTGATCCTAAAAGGCAGTCAATTCCCATAGATCCCTATGTTAAAATGCACAACTTTACAGCAGAAATGCACATTTACAGCCTGATACCAAAACAGCAGAGTTCACCATTAATGACAACTGTACAGGGGTGAATTTTTTTTATTTTTAAATATAACCCACCCGTTTGAAATTATATCAAGGCTTAGAGTTGGCCATAATTAAGGGCGTGCCACTTTGACTGGCAGGTGGCTGCCGTCCCAGGAGGTGAGCATAGACTGTAAGGTTAATTTGGCTGCCTCAGCACCATCCATGCTAGTTATAGACTTAACCACCAAAACTAGTTTAGCCACCAAAACTTTTAGCCACCAAAACTAGTTTAGCCACCAAAACTAGTTTGTAACTTTAATGCCCAGAGAAAATCAATTGATAAATGAGTGTTTAAAAGTGTAATGTGTAACAACCAAACTTTTCTAAGAAAAGACAAAATATTCCTTTTCTTTTTTTCTTCCTCTGGTGCTTCTTCATCCAGGTGTCTGGACTCTGCTACTTGATGGACCACACCTACACTAAACATCAGCTGCTGAGAATGGAGCGGAAAGTCCTTTTAGGGCTTAAGTTTGATTTGTCCTACTGTCCCCCTCTGCATTTCCTCCTCCTACTTTCCTCCATTGCTCGCTGCAGTGCTAAGGTACAGCTGAATTGTGTGTTTTTTGTCCAGTTTCTAATTGGGTCAGATTGTCCAGTATGTAAAGATCTGAAGTGTCCTCTGTACCACCAGGTGATCTGGATGGCTCGGTATCTGCTGGAGCTGTCTCTCCTGGAGGGCCAGTGTGTGCTGGTTCTGCCCGTGCAGCTGGCAGGAGCGGCCCTCTGCTTGTCCCGTCAAGTTCTGCAGGAGCCCCTAACACCAGAAGGGGAGGCTGCATGGTGTCTGGCCTCCAGTGTCCATGTCGGCAGGTGTGTTTCTTGACTGACTTATAAGGTGCACTCCCCTCATCCACAGTGCCCTTTTGAGAGCCTTTAGCCCTGGCTTCATCAGCACTGTAGTTACTGAGCTCTGGCTTCTCCGTACTAACTTCACAGATGCAAAACTTCACTTTTCAGGTGTTTTTGTATTAGTCGGCATCCTTCCTACCTTTGCATTTTGAATCTATATGTTTTTGTTTTTCAGTGAGAATGCCCTGCTGAGGGTCATGCACATTCTGGCCAGTGCCGCAGCCAAGGCCCACACCCGAGAGACCCGTGCTACTTTTAATAAATTCTCCTCCCCAGAGACCATGCATGTCAGCAGGCACCCAGGTCTAAAGAACGCTGTTGGTCTGATAGGGGTATGCATTTGACATTCCTCACTCCCAAAGACTTGATTAAATGCCGACGCTTCAAGGTAGAGAAGCCTGATTACTTGAAGACTTGACTCCTGTGTTGTCCAAGGCTGTTTATTCTTTACTGTAGATCCTGAGGAGTTGCCATGGAAATGGGGTAAGGAAGAAATGTGATATTTGATGCTAAACATTGTTTGACGAAGGATTGCATTAACTTTGCGTGTATGTGATTTAGCCAACCCAATGGCATGTACATGTTTTATGATCTTATCTTGCAGCTAATTTAGAAAATATTTGAATTGTATTGATGTCTTGTCATTTGGGAAAAGGATGTGGGCTGTCTAAGTTTTAAATGTACAAAATAAAGTGTCTGCTGCAGTGGTGTGAGTTTTAGTTATTTATAGTCCACAAACTTATGCAATTTATACAGCTCTACATGACAACAGAGCCCCCTTCTGACTGCATGGCTGCATTGTTGGCTTCCTGCTCACATGTGCAATCATGCTGATACAGCTGACTGGCTCAAAGAAGTAGCAGTGGAGATTGTTGGACAGCTGGCACAGCATAAACAAAGAGTAGGCCTATTTCTATTTACTAAGTGTCAAGAAACAAATGCACATTTTGCACAACCTGCAAATCAGTTTAAATTAGACCTTTTTACCAAATGTGAAACCTTGTAGTGTGCCTCTTTTTGTTTTCTTCTACTACTCTGTCTCGCTGACACCAGAGCCTTTCTGCACTGCATTAATTGCTGATTGGCTGTCGTAGTTGTCTCATGGACCAATGGGTAGTTTGTTCGCAGAGAGATCATTTATTGTGTCTGGTAGGAGGTCCGACAAGAGCCTGTGGTTTCAATTGATGCGAATAAATAAACTTTTAATTGTTATTGATGGGCCACTTTTCTATCGGTCTTGTATGGATTGTGATTATGGATTTTTTTAAACATTTCGTTGTAACGTCAATCGGCGGCTCAAGCTAGAGTTAACCACCACGATTTCAAAACACGTGGGGAGGTTTCCACTATCGGAGACACGTTCAAGTAAGTAGGATTCTGATGGTATTGGTATAATTTACAATCTTCCTTTCGTCTGTAGGCCTACGTTAATTTTGAAACCAAATATGACGTTCCTCATTCTAACTATTGACAGACCTTGCAAAATCACAACTCGCTGTTCAAAGTTATTTCAGGGCAAATTTGACAAAGACAAGCTTTACTGTAGCTGACTAATGCATTTAAACATGATACGGCAGGTTCGCGTCGCTCGTTGACTTAAACGTGCGGGAAACAACCATTAGAAATAATTGGCTGTTTAACATTAGGTAAGTTTTGCGGATAGCGAGTAACGTGAATGGCTTTTGCATGAGACGTTATATTGCCAAATCGTTCTGACGTAACTATTCAAGCTCTCGCTCTTTTGTAATCTTTTCGCCTTACACATAACTGTCGACCTGTAAAATACTCATGTCGTTTACATTTTGACCAACCACTGTGTGTGTGTGTGTGTGTGTGTGTGTGTGTGTGTGTGGGGAGAGAGAGACCAGCGTGAGAGGAAGTGTTTGGTTCGATGTTACATAATAGGTGGGGGGGAGGTTCTGCTGTGAGTGAGATGTGCTGCCTTCATGGTACCGCTGCCTCACAAAATATCCTAAGCACGGGTTGAGCGTACACAACTGGACGAAACAAAATTAATGACCTTTCCATTAAATTTTCTTTGAAAATGCAGACGTGATCAAAGTTGGACAGCATTGAAGTTGCACAGCTGGCAATAACAAACAAGTAGGCCTAACTCATAATCGAGACTATAAGAGGTGGTCTAGCTAGTTGAACATGTCCCAGGTTGATTTAGCCACCCATGGAATAACTACCTAGCTGTTCTTTTATATTTGGATTTGCATTTTGACCACCAGATACAGTAGATATAGTCCTTGTGGATGACACAGGAGCCCATTTTGGCTGCTACGCCTTTAAGATTATGGGAATAAAATAATGTTTAATCCTAGCCTAAAGGAGCTGCAGCAGTCTCGTAAAAACACGACTTTTCTACGTGCTCCATGTCTCTGCCTGTTGTAATGACAGCATTTTATATGTGTAACCGGTGTAACAGGCTCTTTATCTCTGTGGACTCAAAACAACACATGACCTTTGCATTCCATTGGCTCCATGTCATTACACGTGCACGCAGATATACACACGGGGAAAGTTGTATATAATTGGGCTTATTTGGGATGTTTTTCTTTAGATTTCTTATGATCTTAAAATTATGAGTTTTGCTCCGTGTCCGGTTACCTGTCTCTTTCAAATGCAGTAGATATTCAAGTCCTTGTGGATGACACAGGAGCACATACAATTGGAATTTGAGAAGGACCATTGTAACGTTACCTGATTGCATTGTAGGGTAACTGCATGTGGTGTCTTTATTTACATCGCCTCCTAAGACACAAGATTAAGAGTGCAATTCAATATCTGACAGATTGAACCATACAAGGACAGGATACAGTCTGTTCCTGAACATATAAAGCTATTCCTCTTGAATATGATACAGAGTACATGTAGTACTCTGTATAATATTGTATTCCTTTAACTGCAGGAGCATCAAGGATAGGCTGAAGCTGTTTACCCTACCAGTATATGCTAATATTAGGACTTTTGTAGTAAATGTGAAACTGAATATTTTTGTGCATATTCTCTGTAAGGTATTATTAGTGGGTACGCACATGATGTCACCGTGCGCCATTCCTCAGTTATAACCCCCAAAGGCAAATACACAGCTATTGTGGATTCCCGTGGGGAAATCGTTGGAGACACAATTAAAATGGTACAAAACTGTTTACTGACTACCCAAACAGGCTAAGAAGAAACTCAGGGAAATGTTTTTTTACACGCTGCCCAATATGAAAGAGAAGAGGAGCAACACGATACGTTTGAAAAATTGTGTAGCATTATCAGCATAGTGTTTTTATTGAAACTGTGTGGTTCTGAAAAAGTGATACCATCTAGTCAACTCTGTGGTTAGTGTTGTCATTTAAAGCATTTCAATGATGGTTTTATGCAGAGAAAATCTATCTACTCTCATATATTCTCTTATTAGGGTCAAATATGCAGAAGGAACAACCTTGCTTGCGCGAGAGCAGTCCTTGTGCTACATCCAGCAAGAATGCTAAAAATAAGACCAACAATATGATTCTGCTGGCAATACGTGGTACTAAAGACACAGATGACTCCAGTGGTACGGGCTCCCGCTGCAGTTCAGAAAAAGACTCTGGTTACTCTGGTGAGTAAATGTGGCAAAAATGTTACCAGACAATTTGCCAACTTTTATTCTTTTTGGCTATTTCCCATACACTCCTATATAACTTTATAAGTCAGCAGGTACCATGCAATGGAAAAACGCAATAACATTACCAAGCTACGTGACAAAAGTTCTATCTCTTTGAGCATGGCTTCAGCTGTATTAGTCAGCATGTATTTCTTTTTACAACTTTTCTGTAGATGGCTCAGACTGGCACCAGACAGATGCGGAGGACCAGCAGAGTTCCAAAAGCCAGACCAGAGGCAGCGGGCATGTGGAAACTTCACAGCCAGGTCAAAACAAAGACATTGGGCAAGGGAATCCTGGGAATCCTACCCTGATGCCAGCACGCCGCAAGCTTGCACCCATCTACATCACCAACAGTATGGTGCTTAAGCAGGTAAGACAGATGTAGGTACAGACAGTGAGGTTAGAGATACACACTATTCTTTTGCTGAAAATGGTTATCTTAAACTGTAAGTATAAAGGTAAGAAATTAGATAGTGTACAACAGAGCCCGTGCACAACGTAGCAGGGATGAGAGACTGAGGCAAGTAGAGAGCTGAAATTAAGTTAAGGTAATACTCTCACTTATTTTAGTTGGAGTGTAGACATTTGTTTGCGTGCATATGTAGCAGAGTGATTATTTACTTAAAAAAGGACTTTTACTTGCTTCCTTCTTCCTCCCTCTCCCACTAGCCGAATATAATCCAGAAAAGAAGTCAGCTGCTCTGGAGAAATGAAAACAGGGAAACCAGCAGTTCTGGTGCTGCCCATATGATTTTTTTCCAGCAGCCTAGTTTGTTGCCGGCCACCCTCCAGCACCAAAAGCCCTTGTCCCAGATGTCCAATGTCACAGGGAAGAAAATAAATGGCACATACTTGCCCAATCTCAACTCCTACCCACGTATTGCACCACACCCCAGCAAGAAGCCACTTGATACATTTTCATGGAATGATAAATCCCAGAACTTGAGCAAAAGGGTGTGCACAGAACACAAGAGTGATGACACACCTGTGACCAGGAGTCTACCCGAGCAACACCTTTATAAGCAACCCAAATTAACAGTCTTAACGTCTGAGCTGCCATGTTCCTCTTCAACCAGAGATAGTCAATTGTCCACCTGTCCTAATACTGTCCCCTCGAGCCATAGCTCCCCATCTGGGTCTGGTCTGTACACTACATCCTCCATCCTCACAACCAGGGATCTTCCAAGAAACAGCACCACCAGTACTCGCCATCGCCGTTTCTTCAACACAGTAGAAATCCTCAGACAATCAGGCCTGCTGGACGTTACACTGCGCACACAGGAACTACTGTGCCAGAGTAACATCATGGAGCGGAACATTGCCCAGCTCCGACAGCACACAGAGCTACTGTACCAGGCTGCCAGCAACCCCATCGGCAGCCTGAGTGGTATCACAGCCTGGCAACATCTGCACCAAGCCATGGCCGAGTCTGGCAGCTACCCCAGCCTTAAAATCATGCAAAATGTACAACTCCTGTGCCATCCAGATTCTGCCAGTCAACCAGTGCCGCTGTCTCGCCTTCTCACTACTCTACCTGACCCAAACGCAGAACAAGGCAGGGAACTCAAGGGCGGATATAAATCTTCAGAGAACATCACCTTTATGCCTCCTGACAGTTCTACCGGTTAGCTCAATCTGCACTGCCTTTACAGGGAGAGCAAGTACTCAGGGATAATTTTTGGATTTTGTGTGGCTTTAATATTTTATCCCTGGTTATTTAAACCTAGTTTTATAGGAATTTTGCTAAATATCTCTGCCGGCCAATGGGAATCATACAATGACTCAAGGTTAATACTTGCAGTATAGTTGCAGTACAAGTTTTTTTTCCAGTTGCCTAACAAGCTTCACCAGAATTAAGTGTTCTGAAAGCTGATCCAATAGTTCACTCAAGTCCTATTCAATCCTGAGGTACCATCTGATATTACCACTGCAGACTTTCTAGAACCACACAGATGAGCAGAGGGTCACTGCTTGTGAGTCACATAAAGGATTATGTCAAAATAAAATGTGTTTACCTGGGAGGCAAAGGAAATTGGCGTACACACAGGTGACCATACAGTATACAGTATGTACTTCAGTGATGGTTGTCTGCTGTCTCGCCAGACCAACTTCATTCAGGAAAAAGATGAATAAATCAATTTCCTGGTAGATAAATGTTGTGAAAATGGTTTCTTATAACATGCTGTACTATAGAGTGAGAGAGAGAGAGAGAGAGAGAGACCTAGAAGTCCCCAAACAAGGTCATAAACAAGATTGGTGCCTTGGTGCAAACTCATAGCATTTGAGGCACAATCTCTCTGTAACATCACAAACTGCACTAAACTGGACTGCTGCAAGGACTTTCAAATGCTCTTCAACAAAGCCTAAAAAACTCTTTTTCACTTGTTACTTTTTGCATTACCAGGGCACACCGTTGTCACAGGTTATCATATATTAATTTAACAAATACAGCACACATAATAATGGAGGAATCAATCAACACAGCATCTCCAAGATAATCATTTAAACAGTTTCCTCTCATGCAGCAGCTTTGTTGTCCGTTTTTTACTTTGATGATATTCTGTTTTTTTTTGCATCAAGCATCTAATTCTTGGTGTTTATGTGGTCATATGTTTTAGTCAGAGATGGAGAAAAGTTTAATTTTGAGTTTAAGAGAGTTGAAGTATAAATGTATGATGCCTAAGTGGTCATAAACATGTAGTATGTGTATGATTTGTCATATATTTCATTGTGCTTGTGCATATGACAGACATCACTGCCAGCAATTTGCAGATTTCTTTTTTTTTTTTTACAGTGTATGTTATATAATTTTAAGGTATTTAAATAAAGCAATATATGAATATGATATTTTCTCTGTGTGTCTTATGAATCTTCAAATTTAGCCTCATATTATCATATGTTTCTACAATGAGTTCACATAGCCTTTAATTACTCCAGCTGCTACTATGGAAACTAAAAAGACTTAAAGTTGTGATGCACACGCGAGAACTGCTTCCTACACCTGAAAGCCATGAAAATAGTTTCTGTAGTTTTTTTTTCCATTGAGCTCCATGGTGACAGAGAAAACTCATATCTCGGGTCTCCCTGGACAAATCTTTTTAAATTTGGCATAAACGTTTACATGGGCTCAAAGATGTAGTGATTAGATTTGTGCGGTCAAAGGTCACCTCACAAAATGGAATTTTGGCCATAAACTCAAGAATTCCTATGCTAATTGTGAGAACATTTTACACAAATGTCTAATAGGATAAAATGATGAAGTGATGATATTTTATATCCCAAAGGTCAACTTCACTGTGACATCATAAAACACTTTTCTGGCTGTAATTCAACACCATAACTCAGAAACAGAAGGGGAGAGTGTGACCATATTTCACATTTGGTAGGATTCTGATATGGTGACACTAATCTTGGGTGTCACCTTGAAACTGTGGTGACTGTATAAATCTGTGCTGCTGGGTTGAAGATGTGAAGAAATACACTAAACACCTTTTAAATTGCCTTTAGGTCTTCATTACGTATATAAGTCTGAACACAGATGGATGTAAACTGCACCATGACTGGTTGGCGATAGTGTACAACCACAAGGTGGCAATTCTACTTTTGAAATAAAGGCTTGATTTTGTTAGGACAAGGAATTATAATAAGATTAAAATAAGTAGGTTGCTGTCACTGAGACTGTTGAAGAAGTAAGAAGTGGTTCCTCTGATGTCTTTTCAATTTATTTTTTAGTCATTTATTTTAGAATATTCATGTTTTTATTGTACATTTGAACTCAGCATGAAAACTCTAAAGTCAGTAAGACAAGTTTTGCATGTCTTTGATTCTTGAACCTTTGGATTCTAAATTAAGAAAAGCAAAGGAAGTAATATCACAATCAGTAACCAACCCGCTGTAGTTGTAAAAAATAATGCAAGAACAAAGAGTTTAGCATTATGTAATGTTTCATATCAACAGGTGTTGCAGATTTCCGCCTTCAATGTGCTGCAGCTCAGTTTCTCTCTTTTGGGTCAGTGAGCAGTCAGGGTCAGGTCGACACAGATGATGGAAACGCTAAGAAATTTAAAGAAATATTCATCAATAATTTGTAGTAAGTATGTAAAACAAGAGCTCTATCACATTGTTTTGAGGTGGTTGCATATGTGTTGCTTGCATCGTCTAATCGCTAATACTGCATGTTGGCAGTTAGATTCTTTATTTTGGCACAAACTAAGGAGAATGTTGTTTGTACTCTGGAAATCAACATTATTCTTTGATTATTAAACCGAAACAGTTCACACTTTTATAGGCCCTTACTCCAACATCATAATAAAAATAATAATTGTAATAATATAACTAAAAACTACAACTCATCTTGTAGATGAAATATGAAACGTGACTTCTCTGTAGAATCTTTTTGGCATTTCATAGGAAGCTTGAGTCATTTTGCCGGGCTTCTTGAAGGGTATGAGTATATGGAAAAATCTGTGTGACTTTTTTAAAGATTATCATTGGGGCCTTTACTTTATTAGGACAGATGAAGACATGAAAGGGAAGAGAGAGGAGGAATGACATGCAGCAAAGGTCCGCAGGTTGAACCACTTTTTACATGTGCGTACTCTACCAGGTGAGCTACTTAGGCGCCTGCTGTTTTGCTTTTTGTTGGCATATAATCAATGCACTCATTATATAACATATACACCATGCCATTTGTTTAATTAATTATCACAATCAATTATACAGTTTAGCCACCTGAGTGAGGTTCCCAGTCCCAGTTCCCAGTTTATACAGCGCCCATCCCGGTACTAGCAGAATAGAGGAGAGGGCCAGGAGCCAGCCCAACACGTATGCCCAGGCTGGGTACACATACCAGCGGTTAAAGGTCAGAGGCTGGTACTCAACTAAAGAACATATAAAAGAGCCCTGAGAAAACATTAAAAGAGAGATTCAGTATTTGTCTGGACATTTCGGTATAGAAATGTTATCAAAAATTCAAAGGATAGGCTACAGTAAAGTGCAAAGAAATTCAGATGGTCATAAGGACCAAAGCTGTGGGATTATTCATTATGAAACATGGAAAGCAAACTCACCAGTGAGACCAATGGGGTAAGGTAAAGCCAGCAGATTTTAAAGAAAGGGTTTGGCTGCACACCTGTCATGTCCTTGATGATGCCAAACAACCTATCTGCCCCTTTATAGGAGAAGAGGTTGTGTGATCATTAGGTCTATATTATGACCAGATCAGACTAGATGTATGTAAATGAAGACACAATTTAAAGGGAAACTTCACTCATTTGTATACATCAAAAGTCAGTTTACTAGTAGTTAGGGACACTACTCAGCCCATGAAAACAGTTATAGTATCTCCTGTGGTTCTGGATAAGCTTTGTCAAGTCTGACAAAATAACCTAAATTATGCCATCAGGTTTTTGAAGTAATATGGGGAAATGTACAAACCAGCACATTATGAACACAAGGTACTAAAGTCAACATATCTCAGTATCTGCTGCACTGATTCTGATTTTTTTCTTTTTCTTTTTTATCATGTCCTTTGTGAGTTCCCGAATATTTTTAGGTCCAATATTAAATTGCTGGAGTGCCTATTTAAAAATGGTATACCTACCAAATACCCATCCAACCGCCAGAGTTTCAAACACAGCGAGAAAGAGGATGCAGGCTCCGTTACAGGCGTAGTAGTCAAACATCTGGAACACATACATTCCTCCCTGGAAACAACAGCAAAGACGTTTTTAGACATGGGTTTATTTATTTTACTTTATATGTCAACCTAAGATGCATGGAAGCCTATTCCTGCCACTTTTTATCACATTATTAACCTATATCAACTTATACTGTATGTTGTAATAATTTAAATCTCTTAAGATGAAAGCATCTTGTTTTGATAAAACAAAGTCATGGCATAATGATTGAGCATGACGGTCCTTTGCTGGCATCTGCTGACAGAATGCTATACAGCAAGCACTAAAATGCAAGTCACAGACACAGAACAACCACAGGGGTGCTTTGCGGGCCAAGGGATGGTGGGTGAGCCCTTGGGCTCAGTTGTGTGTTTGAATGTGGATTTAGAACCCCCCCCCCCCTTGAAGGCAGGTTTCGCCATCGCACAGGCCAGTTTATATGCAGGTATATATTGATTTTGTTATAGCCTATATACACTGCCAATATACACAACCGGTCAAAAGTTTGGGGTCACACAGAAATTCCCATTGCACTCCATTGTAGACAGAATGCCAGCTGAGATCAGTTGCATTGTTTTTTTAACCAGGGTAGCCGTTTTCAGATTACATTATGTGCTTACATAATAGTAAAATGGTTCTCCAATGTTTTTCTAGTTTTTATTTTTAAATGATAGATTAGTACACAGAATGTGCCTTTGGAACATTGGATGAATGGTTGCTGATAATGGGCAATGTAGATATTGCATTAAAGATCAGCCCCCCCACCCAAATTAGCAGGTATTCTGTCTATAATGGAGGGGTATGGAAATTTATAAGTGACCCCAAACTTTTGACCGGTAGTGTAGATTAGTAAAAAAGAAATGTAACAATGTAACTGACCCCAAAATACTGACCTCAGTGATCATGACCAGCTGAGAGAAAAAGCATATGAAGCAGAAGAGAAGGAGCAGGCCTTCCCGCCGGCCTGCCCTGCGCAAAACTGTGGGAAACAAATCTATGATGGATGTCATCACCACCTCCATGGCAACAAACTGTACAGAGAAAAGACGAGACAGAATAAGTACATTTCCGTATGTGAAATTGTTCTTTCACAAAGAGTTCATCTTACTTGTGTGTCCAGACCCAAGAGAAGGAGCATTACAAAGAAACAGATGGACCACAGTTGGGGAAGAGGCATCATGGCTACAGCCTGAGGGTATGCAATGAACGCCAAGCCTGGACCTGGAAAACACCAATGCTAGACTTGTCACCATTTATAGCTTGGTAAATAGTAAATAATTGGGTAGAGAAGAGAAGAGACAAGAACATGAGAATGAGCACGAGAATGAGCAACATGAGCACAATTAAGGCCTGACTATGAGGACATGGTTGAAAATGAATGTGTGTGCGCTGAAGGTTTTTGTACAGTATGAGTAAGCAGACACTAGCTTGGGGCTGAGTAGACCCTCCTCCTTTGGCACACTTTGGAAGGGGGTCTGGCAAAGCAAGACTAGTTATGTACAGTAAATGTGCTTGTCGTGTCTATAGTTGTCCTCAAGATCGCAGCAAAAGTTTTACCCATTGTGAACTAGTGGTGGAAGAAGTACTTGGCAGTCTGAAGAAGCATAAAGTAACATCAAATGGATATACTGAAGTAAAGTACAACAAGTAGCATACCTAAGTTTTAAGTATATATGTTACTTTCCACCATGGTTGTGGACTAGCCTTGGGTGTAGGAGGTGTGCATCTCATACTACTGTTTAATAATAAAATGTGTTACAAAATGTCAAATATTATTATTTGAGGCTAAGGGTTTATATCGGTGTTTAAAAAAAAAAAAACATCTGAGGCTGTAAAAAGGTGCCATAATGGTGTAAAACTCTTAAAAATGGGCACAGGAAGACAAGGTTACACAGTTCTGAACATCTGTGGTGGCTTGCATTACCTGACTCTGCCACTTCTGCAATGGGGACACCTTGCTCATGAGCCATGAATCCCAGTACAGAGAAGACTGCAAACCCAGCCACCACACTGGTACAACTGTTCAGCAAACACAGCCACAGACTGTCTCTGCAAAACACAAAAAACATTTGCATACTCTTTAAATTCGTAGCAACATTGAATATTTTTTGATATGTTATGTAGCTCTTGTCCACTGGCGCATCTGTTAGAAAAGTTGAGCATCAAGCTCAGTCACACATTGACAAATACATACTTATAGCAGTTGTTGTTGTAGGTGTTATAGCTGCCTAACACAGTCAAGGAGCCCACACCCACACTGTATGAGAAGAAGATCTGAGCCCCAGCCTCCATCCAAACCTGTTCCATAAAAGCAACAGTTAGAAAATCTGTCCATCAACTCTCCACTGTTACAGTGTATCATGAAGCTCTTACCTGTGGGTCTGTGAGTCGTGAAAGTTCAGGCAGAAGATAATACAGTACTCCTTGTAGAGCCCCAGGGAGAGAGAGTCCACGGATCAAAAGAATTACCAACATCACATAGGGGAAGGTAGCAGTAAAATACACCACCTTGGAAAAAAGTTGTTAAAAGTATATAGAAATATACTGTATACATACTGTATACACTTTACCATAGTATTAGGGCTTATATAAATACCTTTCCTGTAGACCTGACCCCTTTCCAGATACAAAAGTAGCAGATGATCCACATTGCAATGAGGCACAACAGCACCTCCCACCTGATGCTGCCTATTTCCTCAATCCCCCCTGAGATACCCAGCACTCGTCGTCTAGAAGGGAAAAAGATGAACACAAATGTTTTATTGTGACTCATTAGGACTCCTATTGGCATATTTAAAAGAACCTTTGTTAGTTCATCCACATCGACATACTCCCAGAACTCTGTGGCAGCAGAGGTTGAGTTTGTCTGGTTTGTCCATTCAAAAGTTTTGTTTTGTGTTGAAAAGTCTATGCAGTCATCTGAAAGGATAGTGAGAAAAAATATACTTATAATCACAAAACAGAAGTAGGTCTTCTGTGGCTCTATAGGGGCCACAGGACTGTGGAGACACATCTGGCAATGCGAGACTAGGGGGTGGTTTCCAAAGTGAAAGAGAAAATGATTCTTGCTTTGGACTTGAGACTTCAAATGTTTCACAAAAAGCTATTGGTGTGGAGTTTAAAATTATGTGGGGATTTACCAGGCAGGGAGGGTCTAATGAAAGACAATATGTAGTGACATTATGGGAAATGTAGGATCCAGTGTGCCTCAAACTTGACCCATATTAGGAGGTAAAGGACACCTCAGCCTATATGGCTTTCATTTTGACCATTATTTTTTAAATCTGTCTCTCACAAGTCCCCAGAATTTATGGAATAGAAAACTAACATTTAATTGGCATACAGTCACTGACGTGTTGTTACTTGACATTATAACATCACATGTATGCAGATGTATGTTATTTTGTTAGTCCACCTCATGACATGTGACAGTTTCCATTTTACCTGTGTTCCAGTAATTGTTGCAGCTGGCCCAGGGAAGCAGGGAGCTGAAGGAGAACACCAGATAGAGCAATGCCCAGGCCAGAATAATGATGTAGGTCATACAGCTGTAGAGCAGGATCAGCTGCCCACCATAGCCAATACCTGCGGGGCCACATTTGTGTTATAGACAAACATTACAAAAACCATCCATTTATCCATTACCAAGGGTCAGGCTGACCAGTTGAATGAATAAAACTGCTTACTCACTCTGAAAGACTCCCTCAACATAAATATAGGCCTACGTAAAAAAAGTTAAGAAATATAATTAAAAAGCAAAGAAAAAAATAAACACTTCATATTCATTCATTTTTAGTCAAACTACTATGGAAATGCCAAAAAAAAACAGGAGACAGTGTGACTTCTCTAGTATGAAATGCCATTTGAGTTAACATTTTACCTGCAGGTTTGTAGCTAATATTTTCATAAACATCAACAATCCTTCGTAAATCATTTATTTGCTTTTTTCAAATATCCATCCATCCATCTTCATCGGCTTATCCAGTATCGGGTCGCGGGGGCAGCAGCTCCAGTAGGGGACCCCAAACTTCCCTTTCCCGAGCCACATCAACCAGCTCCGACTGGGGGATCCCGCGGCGTTCCCAGGCCAGGTTGGAGATATAATCTCTCCACCTAGTCCTGGGTCTTCCCCGAGGCCTCCTCCCAGCTGGACGTGCCTGGAACACCTCCCTAGGGAGGCGCCCAGGAGGCATCCTTACCAGATGCCCGAACCACCTCAACTGGCTCCTTTCGAACGCGAAGGAGCAGCGGCTCTACTCCGAGCTCCTCTCGGATGACTGAGCTTCTCACCCTATATCTAAGGGAGACGCCAGCCACCCTCCTGAGGAAACCCATTTCGTCCGCTTGTACCCTGGATCTCGTTCTTTCGGTCATGACCCAGCCTTCATGACCATAGGTGAGGGTAGGAACGAAAATTGCCCGGTAGATCGAGAGCTTTGCCTTCTGGCTCAGCTCCCTTTTCGTCACAACGGTGCGATAAACAAAAGTAATACCGCACCGGCTGCTCCGATTCTCCGACCAATCTCACCAAATATGTAGTCCTATAAACAGACTTTTAGTTTCACTTTAAAATAAACATTCTGCAACATAAATGAAACATTTCAAGGGCATTGTGTATGTTTTTAATATAATACATTACATTTGTATTATTTTTTTCCCCTTGGAATAAGGGTCACAGAGACCATGCATTTTTTAGCTTGTCAATAGTCTGTCCGTGACAGAGCTCGGATATGGAGGCATTTGCTCATTTGCTCCATTCAGTTATAGAGTGGGTAATGTGTTACTGCCTCAATGAAACATTGAACTACCTTAACTGTAAAAAGAAACTTTCCCACAATGGTAAAGGAGCCAGTATTGAAGCTAACTGCTACACATCAGTCATTAAATGTACAATAAAGTTCTAAACCGCGTACCTTCTGCCAGTGGACATAGCTTCCTCCAGCAGGTGATGCCCCCTGCCTGGGTGTACTGGCCTATAGTCGTCTCCAGCAGGAACAGGGGTAACCCACATGTCACCACAAATATCAGATAGGGCACCAGGAATGCACCTGCATTTGGAAAGTATACAACAATAAATACATGTACTACAGAGTTTAGATAACAAGTAAGGGACTTTGTATTTGCTTACCCCCCTCCATTTTTGTAGCAGAGGTAGGGAAACCTCCACACGTTGCCCAGGCCAACAACATTTCCTGCCACAGCCAAGAGAAACTCCACCTTACTGCCCCAGTGTCCTCTCTCCTCCACCTTTGAAGCATCTTGTTTTGTAACACCTTTTTTATTCAACATTCCCAAAATCTTAGTCTCAGCCAAATTGTCTTCTTAACCTAGTATATGTCTAGGTCTTCTCTGCCTTTATATCCACTAGTCTACTGATTCTGTCTCATGTAATGAACAACTGCCTGACCAGTTAATTAGTCCTCAATGGAAATGTTTTAACACCTTTGTAAACATTTAAACACCTTTGTAGAATGTTGTAAGGTCACATTAAAGTGACTTGTAGTTTTTAGCTTTGAATTGGCAAAGATTGGGGGTGACTAATATTTTATCTGGCTTCAAATATGACCATCAGGAGTAACAAGTCTGTGGGCTCGGATGAGTTTTTCTTCTCACTGTGATGTTAAACTGCTTTTCAGATTTTCATGTCTTCATCATTCATATTTATTGTGCTGTATCCGTTCATACCTACTGCTGTATTTTATCTCACATCCAGTCTGATAAATTGACTGCAAGGGTGATAATATCCGCTGTATGATAAAGAAAAAAATAATCTTCTTTTTATTAAAGTTTCTATTTTAACTTTTTCTTGGTGACTAAAATATGCTGTTGATTATGGGGTGCCGTTTGTAAAGTGGCTCATGCTGAAAATAACAGCAACATTTTGTCACATTTAGCTTTAAATAATGTTTAAAAAACTGGTATGAAATTATGAGGGTCACTTTCTTGCACACTTACAACAATATTTGTCAACTTGGAGATATTTTAAATAGTTAAATCCAAATATTAAATGTTACACCTAAATGTTAAATGTTACACCTAAATGTTAAATGTTAAATCTAAATGCTAAATCTAAATCTTAAATCTAAATGTTAAATCTAAATATTAAATCTAAATGTTAAATCTAAATCTAAATCTAAATGTTAAATCTAAATGTTAAATCTAAATATTAAATCTAAATTTTAAATCTAAATCTAAATCTAAATTTTAAATCTAAATCTAAATGTTAAATCTAAATCTAAATGTTAAATCTAAATGTTTCGGGTGAAACTAAATATTTAACTAATATGCAAATTAAAATGCCGGTAACCGGAAGTACCAAAATAAAAGCTCGAGGAGGTCAGTGTATGTTTATAGTGTCAAATAACGAATAAAAATCATCTCATCCAGGGAAATGGACTCTTGAACTTGCATAAACGTGATAACAACTACCTAAAATAATAAACACAGTTGGAGAAACTACAGAGTAGCCTACTTTGAGTTTTTAGTGTCACTTTTAGTGTATACTTTTATAGGGGGGGCTCACTTTGACTGATCTGTCATGTTCGCTTGCATTAAGGCCAGCTAGAGCCTATCCCCGCCCCCACCGACAAGGTACGGTAAGCTACTGTTGGCCATGGTCACACTGCGAAATGTCCAACGAATCAGCGTTAGCCGAGAACACCGGTAGAGCCGTCCTGGTGGCTATACAAACTTATTAACTTAATTATTTAAAATATCTCCAAGTTGACAAATATTGTTGTAAATGTGCAAGAAAGTGACCCTCAAAATTTCATACCAGTTTTTTAAACATTATTTAAAGCTAAATGTGACAAAATGTTGCTGTTATTTTCAGCATGAGCCGCTTTACAAACGGCACCCCATAGTTTATGTGTGTAAGACTGTAACAGTCACACTGTGCAAAAAATGCATGGATGTTAATCTTGTTTTGTGACAATTTCCAAAGTTGATTTTTTTTTTATTTTACCTTTATTTAACCAGGTTAGTCTCATTGATATATAAAATCTCTTTTTCAAGAGACACCTGACCAAGATAGCAGAAAAAATTAGTTACATGTAACAAAAATGTACATGTAACACTAGGCTTTATACTTACTGAACAAGTGTTGTCCAAATTCTTCCATCTATAGCAGTAATACTGTATATTCTGTGTGATATCAGATGTTATAGGCCCCAGTAGTTGCATCTGCAAATAATTAAAGTTAGTGACAGTAATAATACAATAAAGAATCAATTCTTTATTCAGTGCATCATCTTTACAAATCACAGTTGCTAACACAAAATCAGCATTTAAGAAAGATTTCCTTGGACAAGGGAAAGATAATTTGAAACTATATTTGTTTTTTTTCTGATTTATTTGTCTCTGTCATCCAAAAAGGAAAGAGTTTAGTATTTTTTTTTTGGAATCTGGAATCCAGTGATCAACACATAAATTAGTTTGGCCTGCAAAACATATGTAATCACATCGACCTAAAGCAGAGAAGACCACAGCAGAACCAACAATAGGGAAAAGACGCTTCTGATTGTAATCTGTCTAGCTCTGTTGGTTTCTAGCTGCCTCTGCTGGCCAGATGGTAGATGGCAGCGCTTCATGTTTCCAGCCGTGTCCCAAACCAGTAACTCAGCATGAGCAGAGCAGCAGCTGGACGTGTACTCCACCCACAGTGGCTGAGATGAGCTCAGTGACCATTCAGATACATCCAAAGGTGGGTCTCCTAATCTGGCTTTGTGGCGGTGGTGATGTTGATCTGGGTCGGGCTGGGCCTCTCCCAGGCTGTCCTCTGTGGGTGGGGGTCTGTGGAATAAAGTCAGAATACCTTCACCCTTCTGTAGCTGGAGGGCAGCGAGCCCAGAGCGCCCCCTGTCTGACACGACCAGCGATATGCTCCAGTTAGACTTGTTACAAATGGAAGGACAGGTAGACCGTACTCGCACTGGGGAGCAGGACGGTGGGGACGTGTCAGGATCCTAGAAAAAAAAAAGAAGAAGTGATGTCAGTTATACATAGAAAATTCAATGAAGAGAGTTTAAGATGATTAAATGATCTGTGCGTACAAAAAAAATCCAATTGGACTATATTGTTGCAATATCGTATCAGTTATTTTGGTCAATGCTCACCGGAGGAACCACAGTCAAGTAGGCCACTGCGTAATTTGAGTCTGGAGAGTCAAGAGCGTGCACCGTGAGTGTAAGCGTGACAGTTGCTCCTGACTGAGCTGTGGCAGGAGTGAGGAAGTCCACCTGACCGCGGAAAGACCCTTGTTTGGCAACATGGAACCTGAGAGACAGACATTTTCCCTTAGGTCAAATTATACACTTTACTACAACAGTCCTCAAAAGGTACAAAATTGTCTTTTCTTATAATAAAATTAATACTTTCATATTTTAAATGTTTTGCTCTACCTGTGAGGTCCTCTCTTATGAAGATATCCACAGTCATCATTGGCACGCAGACTGAAGAGTCGGGCAGGGCCATGGTTCAAGATGTCAAAGTCCACCATTGTGCTGTGACCAGGGACCAGGTGAGGGACCGACAGCACCTGAAGAGATAGAGACACACAAACTATGACATATTGTCCCAACAACGATTTGAGGTACATCAATGTAAATTTAGATACATCAGAAAAAGTTGTATGGAAAGATGGTAAAGGAAAAGCCATATATTGACATTTTTTAAAGTTAAGTTATTTTAACTCCAGCTGAAAATGGAGCAACACCAGCAGTTTGGCTGTTATAGTGCAATAATTGAGTTTTGTCCACTTCGCGGCAGCAAAGCAAGCTGTAAACATAATACCAAAATACAGTATTATGGTAGCAGAAGTGCATACATTAGGCTCCACTATCACCTGAGGAAATTATCTGGCTAATTAGCTGCTAAATGGTCTTTGACTGTATCTTCATCTTTTAGTTGCTAACCTTTCTGTCTTCTGTTTGGTGCTGTGCAGGGAGTGCTCAGTGGGTTTATAACAGCTTTTTTGCTGAAAACAGCTGCCTGTTGCATCTGGAAATGGCTAAACGGAAACAGTTAAGCTGTGGGCCATTAAATCAAAAACAATGAGCAGACGCAGCCCATGTCTTGTTCAGTATTACCTGTATCTGAACGTAAGTGGACTGAACCATCTCCGAGGAAACCCTCTCCATCTTGTTTCCTCGGCTGTCTTGGCCTGTTAGTCGAACACAAAAGGGGACTCTGGGAACAACCTCCACCCATCCCACCAGCTCCTCTACAGAATAGGATGATGAAAAGGAGGACGAATTCAGCGTAACTTGCTGGAGGCTCTCCCTGTCAGCTCCCAGCAGTGTCACATGACTGAAAGATACCTCCTCATCGGGATCCAGGCCTGTCACAGCCAGCACCAGAAAGACAGGAACACCTGGGAAATCAAATAAGGAACAATGCAGTTTTGCTAAATGGCAGCTACATTCCTGGTTGTAAGACCTACAGTACTGTACGCTGTCACTGATATAATTATATTAGGAAAGAAATCACAATATCTTACCTGCTACTGGACTACCTTCCACTCTGGCCAGACCTGGGTGTGTCTCATTTTTAACTGTTGCAAAGTAATACAGGAAATCTACACTGCTGTCACCTGGGGGTGCAGATCAAAAGACAAACAGTTGCCTCTTTTCTCAGTTTAAGTGCAGGTAAATAAGAACTAATGTGTATTACATGTTCTTTTTCTTTTACCTATCACATTGAATGTGAGGTGTCCATCATTCTTGGCTTGGAGTTTCCACTGGCCTGGCTGTATAGGAGAGAGCAGGCTGATGCGGTACAGACCCTTAAAGCGCTCCAATTTTGCCAGAGAGCCCTCCTCGCTCAGCAGAGACTGACTTTGTTCTAACAAGGAGAGGAAGATTAACACTTGGGATTATGTTTCTTTTATCAAGTGCAAAGAAGAATAATGGTACTGTAGGACTGTAAGAGCAAGTATAAATTGCAGTTAAAAAACAACAACTAATGCTTCAATATGGCTTCCGTCAAGTTCTTATATGTTTGCCATACCTAATGGACTGGTAAGGATAAACTCTGTCAGGATGCCAGTGACATGTAGTGTGATGTTTTTTACTGAGCTGTCTACTCTGAAGAAATGGGAGGACATCAGCTCTTGGTCACTTTCCACATGGAGGAGGGTCACCTGGGGAGTAAGGAAGAAAGATGTGCTGGTATAGTTAGTGCCTATAAATAATATTTCTATAAATAAAATGGTTCAGAAAATGCAACTTGTAAAAAGGGTCTTTGGCAGAGACAAACACAGATAATGAATGAATGCATTATAGGGCATTTTAGTGTTCTTCAGCTCAGAGTTTTGTTTCTTTTGTGTGCCAAAACGGTCAGCGCAGACAGCAGTGTGTCCCAACAGGTGAGTGTCCTAACAGGAGACGGTATAAACATATACTGTCAGTGATGGTCAGCACGGACAGCAGTGTGTCTTATCTTCCCTCGATTTTCTGTGCGCGAAAGTCGCGTTTCTGAACATAGCCATACTGAGAAATACAGAGAGAGTTTTGTGGAGCTGATAGTCTTAATTAGCTTTGAAGCAACTCATTTGGCAATGGCTTGAATGTAACAGGTATTCATTAATATAAAAAAGATACGCACTAAAGCATTAACATGTTACTGACAAGCAATACAAAGGATCTTGCTGCTGTACCTTTTTAGCAGCTGTGTTATCCTCCACTATCGTAGAGACCCCACGGATGTCAGAGTTGGTGGTGAATATTGTCATTCCTCCTGACAGAGAGGACAGGGAAGCGTAGAGAGAGAAACGATCAGGGGACAAAGGTTCACTCCTTCTCCTATTCCTCCTACTCCTCCTCTTCCTTTTGGTCTCTGATGTGTAGTTGGGGTCTTCAGTTAAGAGAAAAGTCACCTGTGGGAAAATCAGCCGATAACGTGACCAATGTTTGAGTTATATATATAGGTTTCATTGCAGTTCATTTGCTGTTGCATATTAAGTCAAGTATATAATTAGTATCTGCAAAATGTAGTTAACTTCTTCTTAATTAAGAAATAATTTGCACAGTCATGAATTATTTCAATTGTCATTACAAGAAACATTTTGCGTAAGATGTTACATTCAAATGTTTTATTTACATGTAGGCTTTCCAACTAAAAATCAGAAAATGTCCCCATAAATTCCAACTGCATGTGTGATACACTGAAGATATTGTATCTTTAATTAGAGAGGAATTATCTAAAATAATCAAACCTCACCTTGCTCTGTTTCTCAAGTGTAAGGGCCTTCACCACATCAAACAAATGGGCATCTTTAGGGGAGGCATCCGTGAATACAAAGATCTCTGACAGTGGTGGACTGTGAGTGAGCGCCAGCTAAAAAACACAGAAAATTAGTTCCCATGTGTGCTTGTAATTTGCTTATTGTACATGTGTTCACAAGAAGGAACATCTTAATTTACCTGAATAGCAGAGAGGCACATCTCTGGTTCATCTCCCCCTCCCAGCGCCATCAGGTTCTCCATGTGCTGCATAAACTGGTTTGGGTCATCGGTCTCATACACTGGTCCTACCTCTGCAGAGTACAGAAGATAGAAGTGATAGATAGCTCTTTAAGCAGAAATAACAGCAGATTGTATAAGCATGGTAAGTTGATGCTTAATTTAATTCCTAAGACAAAATTTAGAGGGCCTTACACACTATTTAATAGTTCCATATTTTGATTATTTTTTGGAATTTTTTCAATTGTTGGACAGCAGTAGACAAAGTAGGAGAACAAGGGGGACGATGGGCAAAGGGCCGCAGGTTTGAATTGAACCCTGGCCACTGTGGTAAGGACTGAGGCTTGGTACATGTGGTGCAACGAAGTGAGCTACCAAGGCGCCCTGGAATAGTGCAACATTTTGGAAATACACTTATTTGCTAACGTTTGCTGAAAGTTAGATGAGAAGTTTGTCTTGTCTTTTACGGCAGTGTTAGACCATCACCTGGGTCATGGAAGGGCACAAGTAAAAAGGTGCCAGGCTGCCCAGTGCTGCCGGCTCGGCCCTGGATGATGGAGTGGGCCCTGTAGCGAGCCGCAGTGATCTCCTCAAACATGCTGCCTGTAGTGTCCATGACAAATACCAATGCAGGGTCCTGCTTCACACTGAAGAGCCTGTTTAAGGATGTTTAGAAGGAAATAATTACATATTTCATACACTCAACAGCTGATTATGCTGTTATGTTGCTTAACTGAAATACTCCAGGGTTGAATACAACAAATTAACCAATTAAGGTGAGTTAATTTGGGGAAACACAATTGCCTTTAAAACAGTTGTCAAAACCTACCTGAGAAAGGTTTTATGGCCCACAGTGTCTCTGAGGTCTCTCAGTACACTCAGAGTGGCTTCAGTTGCCAAATTTGCAGCTTCCACATGGAGATAATGATGAGGGGAGAAGAGAGGTGAGGTGCTGTCCTTGTTGATGCCCCCTTTAGCCCCTTTATAGCGACTACTGTCCAAAATACCTCCATGACTACATTTGCCTGAAAAAGATGAGGTTAATGTATTTTATTCTTTATAGAGTGAGTTTGAAAAGCATAAAAACATTAAAGCATTCAACGGAAAGAAGCGTTTTAATTCATTCACTTATTCCGTTTTGGCAGGGCTGCAGCTGTTGGGGACCGAAGTCTTCACGGACATACCTTGAGGTTTTGGAGGAGAAGTGCCGAAGTAGCCAGTAGTAAGCAACTGGGTGTCTTGCTGTCTGTTTGTCATTCTTGGCAGGAGGTTGTTTCGACAGGTGGCACTGAAGCACTCCATACAGGTAGGAGTGTCTGCTGTGGACAGAAAGGAAGAGGGGTGAGTCTAGTATTGTTTGTGAGGCCCAATAAAGCTCCAAATCATTACGGCAGTGGAAACACAAATACTTTGCTGTTGTCTTTGTTTGGGTTTGGGGATTAAAGTCATTTTCTTACACATCAAGTTCACAATCTGACACATTTTATCCCAAGAGGGACTGAAATAAAATGTGGTTTGAAAGGATTCATAAGGTTGACTTCTCACCAATCTTCAGGTAATGGAAAAGAATGGAATGTGGAAATCAGTAGAGTCAGTGGCATAGGGTGTGCATGGGTTACAGAGGTGAGTGTTTATGATGATTTAAACATTTTAATCAGGACTTTCTCCTTTCTGCTACACCTTGACACAAATTCCTCAATAATGAAAGTTTTGAAATCCTCACACACATGTTTTCCCTACCTGTTTCACAGATGACATCTTTTAAAGAATTTAGAAAGATTATCTGGGCTAAAAACCCACCTGTTCTTAAGTCATAAGCACAGGAGATGAAAACAATTTGGAACCGACTCAGAAAATTGATCACCAGAATTCTTTTCTCTCACTTGCCTCTAGGGAACTGCTAGAATTGGGCTGCATCTAACCATTATTTTCATTTTCGTTATCAAAGAATCTGCTGATTTTTTTTCTTGATTAATCAATTCATTGTTTAGTATAGGAAATAATGACCATGGCATTCAGATATGTGTGCACGTTTGCTTAAAAATGGCTGAGACAATTCAATGATTATGAAAATCGTTGATGATTCATTTTCTCTATTGACTACTACTTAAGCAAATACTATAATTCTTGCAGCTCTAACTCTTTTATTTTGAGCTGTTGTGCAACATGATTTGAGTCATAAACTTTTGAAGCATATTGCTTATTTAAGGATATACTGTATAGCCACATAACAGATTAGGCTACAAGTGTTGAACTTTCAGACCATGACTCACTTTTCCACTAGTTGCTTTCAGTGTTCTCCACCCTCTATAAACCACCTGCTTGCATACCTGTTTTCACCGGTCAATAACATGCACTGTATTTATATAGTCATAGTTTCCACTGTTTAGAAGCCAGAATATTTACATTGTTAAACAGATTGCTGCCTGTTCTGCCCTTCCTCTGAGCTCTAATCTTATTAGCTTGACGTCAACCTTGCCTTGCCTGTGTAAAAAATGTAGGACAAAGCCATTGCTCTAATTATTAACAAGCATCCAGAGGCACAAAAAAACACAAATGAGGGCATCATCTGTGTTGATCTTGATAATCATGATAACAGATATAAATGCCTGGCTTACACCACAGTAAAAAGTCAAGAAACATATAATAGAAAGAAAACTGTACAAGAACATATGACTCCAAATGCAGTACTGTTGGGGAAAAGCTCCTCTGCTCCCTTTATGGAACAGTTTGTCTGAGGACAATTCACCTCTACAACAATATTAATAACAGTACACAACATGCAATCACATGAAACATGTAGAAACCCTTAGTAACTTATGTTGTTAAGATATCCTAAATAATACCATCATAATATTCTCCTAAATGGTCAATAACCCATGATACTGAATCCTCTCCTATAGTCTCCTATAATCTCCTGATTGTTTAGTATAGGAAATGATGACCATGGCATTCAGATATTGTCACATTTCAGAAGCTGGAGAATGTGTGCACTTTTGCTTGAAATTGGCTGAGACAATTCAATGATTATGAAAGTCGTTGATGATTCATTTTCTGTAGTGACTACTACTTAAGTGAAATAATGTAATTATAGCAGCTTTAACTCTTTTATTTTAAGCTGTTGTGCAAAATGATTTGAGTCATAAACTTTTGAAGCATATTACTTATTTAAGGATATACTGTATAGCCAATTTACAAAGTAAATATACATTACAGATTAGGCTACAAGTGTTGAACTTTCAAACCATCCCTCGCTTTTCCACTAGTTTAGTGTGCCGATGTGCTGCAATAGCAGCAATCGGCGCAATGACTATTATTGCCCGTACTTATTATTATTCTTCCGCCAGATTTTTTGTCCCACTACTAGTCCTGGAGCATTGCCAACACGCGCACACAAAATACATCGAAACGTGTGTGATGATCGGGAATGGTGTGCTATGACTTTTCTAAGAGATTTGCCACGCGGTTTTCACGAAATCAGCAAAAAACGGATGTTCGGGAAATCGCTCAACATTGCTCAAAACGGCACCTCTTTGGGACCGTGCTGTATCGTCATACTTTAATGTAGAAACATGATTAAAAGTTTAAACCGAAGACAAGACTTTGGCGTTTATTGGGCTGAATGGGCATTCAGATATCAAGCACGGTTTCTCTCAAATCCCAGTTTACGTATCGTCCCGTTCTCAGACCGTCTCAGATTTTCCAATGTGTGTGTATGTGGCGGAATTTTGAGAGCTAGAGTGGAGGACAGAGTGGGGAAATTAAAAAAAAATCATCTTAGTTCTCTCTCTATAACTTGCTCCCGCACCAACAATTCTAACTTGTCATGGCCAATTCATACATCAAAACGTAGGTATTCTTGTCTAGTTTCAGCCAATGTGCTCATTTATGCGATATGAATTATATTTCTCGCTTAGCGACCTTTCAATTGACAAGAGTTCCCAATCTTCCTCCATTCACTGCCATGTTAAACATCGTCCACATTTCTGAGCAGAACGCAGAGCAAAGCACTTTTTTTACATCGCTGATACGCCCACATTTCTAAGTTTATCCACATAGATTTTATATCAATACGTTCACAAAGGCCTTCTGATGCCCACGAGAACCTTATTGTATTGATAGCTAGTATCCCTTTGATGATATGATCATTTGTTTAAGAGCTTGTTCAGTATCTGAATAGCTGGTGACAGCAGGTGCCAGGTGCAGTCGTTAACTGATTACAGATCAAAGAGATGACATCACAGAGATAAAAGGCTTCCTATTGGTCCTTAGTAACCAGGCAACCATACTCTGTATGTCTGTCTGTCGACATCTATCTGTCTCCCTCTCTCTCAGACACACACACAGACAGACACACACACACGTCCTAACGTCTTAAATAGGTTTTAAAAAGTTATATCTCTGAAGGGTTAAGACGCTTATTATTTTTTATTAAGTTTTATTGCTATTCGCATGTGCACCAAGTAGGAGGCACACTGATAAAATTTCTGTGGAATTTTCTAGTTGCTTTTAGTGTTCTCCTCCCTCTACAAGCCACCTGCTTGCATACCTGTTTTCACCGGTCATTAACATCCACAGTATTTATATAGTCATAGTTTCCACTGATTAGAAGCCATAATATTTACATTGTGTAATGGGAAAATTACATTTAACCAATGATTTTCATATTAATTATTCATAATGAGATCTCCAATGCCTCTCAGAGTATATGACTTCTGTATCTTTCCTCAGTGTCTTCTCCTTGTAGGAGACAACTGAATTTGTTATGACTTTGCATTTTACCTCCAAGGATAAAATGGTGTGAAGTCTGACAGAAACAGTTGTCTAAAGCTGTGTTTATCATAGCAGGTCCTAGTTCGAGACAATAGCCCATCAAAAGAGACAAGTTGTCCTTTTTCAGCTAAGATAGAATGACCGGTCAAGAAACTTGACACAAGGAGGGCAGATTCAGAAATACGTAATAGCTCCAACTGTCTGCCTGAGGTCCACTGATTGTTATGTTTAAGATTAAACTGTTTTCCTAACAGGGGTTTTTCTCGTCTGGGGGCACTGGAAATAAGGAAGTGTATTACTGATTGTAGGGACACAGAACTGTTGTCACTCTGTAACTTGGTGCATTGTGAGAGCTGTTCTTATCGTTTTGATTGTTCTCTGTCTTTATTTAGTTTCAACAAGGTCTCTTCTCCAACACAAAATTCCTCCCTTGCTGTATGAGAAACCTCCACAACAATTGTTAAAGTTGTGGTTGTAGAACCAGTCAGATTGCTGCCTGTTCTGCCCTTCTTCTGAGCTCTAATCTTATAAGCTTAACGTCAGACTGCCTCGCCTGTGTAAAAAATGTAGGACAAAGCCATTGCTCTTATGCCATTGCATAATATTCTCCTAAATGGTCAATAACCCATGATATTGAATCCTCCCCTATAGCCCTGGGATCCCTTTTTTAATGTGAAGAAACTTTTTAATATGCTAGTGTAATTGTAAGAATTGAAGAATTACCTTCAGCAACAGGGATAGCAGGCTCCTCTGGGTGCAGCAGGTGGAGGTAAATGAAGCGCTGGCCCATCTCAACCCAGTTACTGTGGCTATAGAAGTCCTGGCATAACAGACATTTGAAAGACAAAGCATTACATTTTTGCCAGCACACACTGTTTGAATTTTCATTGCAACATCTCAGCCATTGCAACATAAATTACATACAAATTAGTATCCATGCAAACGTGAATGAGAAAAGCCACATTTTCAAAATCCTCACTCGTGTTTTTGATCCTGTTGCACTTATTTTTTACAATATTTTGTCAAGAAAAGTGTTACAGTGTAAACATTGTAAGCTGCATGTTACAAACTGTTTTTCTTCTGCATTTAAAACCACTTTGGTTATATGTGTATTTATGATTGTGTTAAAACGATTGTTCTTAAATTTTAAAACAATATAATTAAGAAGTAAATGCAGCCTTTATTACCATGGCCTATAAAAAAAATATGGTGACGTGTGATACAGTTTTAAATTGGCTCCTTTTAAATGCTTCCTAATTTGAGCTTCAGAGTTGACATCACATGTGGTGTCCCTTGAGGTTAGTTTAGCCTGTTAGCCAATAATTAGCCTTTGTGGCCTCACAAAAGGCCAACAACTAAAAGCATGGTATAAACTTCCATGTATGAACTTCCTTAACAGTGCTGCTGTTTACCTGCAGGGAATGAAATAGCTGGCCCAAGCTGTGACGAGCACTTTGGTACTCTTTGGCCTGTACTGAGAGCAGAGTCTGAGTCCAGATCTGCCGTAACATCCCCTTGGCGCTGTCCACATGATCTGAATCAAAGTGGTACACTGGGTTGGACCTGGTGGAGCTCAGGAAGTCCATAGCCGCATTGGACTTTACCACCTCTCCAACAGCTCTCCAGAAGCCACGGCCCAGTTTGGTCTGGGAGGGATACACACTGATTTTTATTATCATTCAAATGAGATGTAATAGCTCAGCTATCACAATGTAATACAAACACTGACGGACAGCAAGTGTGACTTTTTTTGTTTTGGTTTTAATACAATAAAGCTCTAATTAACCCCTTTGTGTAATATTAAAAGTAAAAGTAGGTATATTATACTGAATGTAAAGCTAATATCCTGACATCAGCTCACCTGTTCCTCTGCATGGTTTCCCCGGTGTTTCTTGGTGCCCCTCAGAGTCTCCAGGGTGACATTGACAATAGCCCGCTCTGTGATGTACTGGTGTGTGTGTGAGCCCCAGGACAGCGTTAACACTCGAGACCAAAAATTGGGGAGGAAGCCCATGCAGGGTAAAGCCAGGAAGAGAAGGTAAGCAAGAAAAAAACAGTGCATTTGCTTTCCACTCACTTCCCAAATTCTTCCTTTGCCCGGTGTTGTCATGCCTCAGAGATGGAGTGAGAAGGTAATATCCTACAAGCATAAAAATAAAATCTGTGTGTTTCACAGTCAGCTGCAATGCAAAATACACGGTTGTATCCAATTTGATTGCATTCAATAGGAATGGCCAATGGCATATGCAAACTTTTACATTTGAATGTAATGGCTAAGATTTGGTGAATTATTGATTATTGAAATCTTTTAGATCATTACAAAATACTTTGTTTTAATATGGTGACAAGCAATTGCCATGTTCACATACAGAGAGAGTACAAATTTAGAGTTAAGTCACTGGACAACTGAAAAATATAAGTTGAACATTAACTCTATTTTGGTATCCACCAACTCCTCACTCCTTCAGATGCTCCATTATATTCATCAGCTATCTTTGTCTGTTCCCCGTTTCTACCAGTGCTAAGCAGTCACCTTATCCCAGCCCCTTTTTTTGTTGTTGCTAAAAACAGCTATCTGCTGCTGCTGAACGGTTAAAGTGAAACAGAAACCATGAAGTTGTGGACTAAAAAAACGAAAATATGCTAAAAAGCTTGGTAGAGCTGACGGGATCATGCAAGGTTAGATGATATTAACCTATGGTTACATCATTACGAGCAACACCTGTCATGTTACACATAGTCAATTATGTTATATTACATTGCTGGGGCTTTTAACCAAAGCCACTTCCAATGAGTGCATTCAACCATGATGAAGGCAACTATGAACAGCAAGAATTACATACAAGAAGTACTTCAAATAAGCCAAACTACAAAGTACCAGTGCAACATGTAAGTGTGAATTATTTTAATCCATTGTTTATATAAAAAAATATTGGTAAAGGCAGCTTCAGTTGTTATAATTTTCCATTTATTTTATCTTATTTTATGCTATATTTGTTTTTCCAAGCTGTAAATGTTGCACATTAGAAGACATGTTGTAAATGTGTTCTTAAATAAATAATAAAAAAATTCTTAAATAAGGAGTCATGCAGAAAGTATTTTATGCTTGCTAAATGGATGGATCCAGTTATTTGATTAGTTGGTGTTTGTGCTGGTCATCCATGTGTCTTTTTCTGTCATCACCCCCCCCCACACACACACACACACACACACAAACCCCCTAACTTCCTCTCACATTTCTGTCAGCCTTGTCTGTACAGAGTCTACTATTGTTCTTTGTCATCTTTATTCAGATACAATACATGGTTTTTGTTCTCATAGTCTGTGCTTTCACAAGGGGTAGAAAGAAACAAAGCATGAGGCCTTTACGCAACGGCTCCTTCTACTCTGCCAGCCCCCCTTTCAAAGCAGTTTTAATTGATCGGCGTGGTCTCTTAAATTGAGAACACAATAACTCCTCTTTTCACTCATTCTGCATTCTGCAATATCTAAAACTCATACACTGACTATTAATAGCATTTTAATTGTTTCAGAACTTGTGTACTGTAATTCACTTTAGGTACCTGCTCAATCCCTTGATTTTAGATTACCCTTTAACACACTAGGCTTGTAAGTACAGTAAAATGTTTAGAGCTTATGTTCACACCATCTTTATCACAGTGCAATAATGTCAACTTCATACTGTAGGAAAGTACAAACTATTTTGCACACCCAGACTTACGTGCAAAATCAATGTATGATGTATTGTTATTTCAATTTAATTAATTAGCAACTACAAACTTTGCTTAAAGATATGCTTTCTGCGCAAAATAAAAAAAATTCTCACCTTAGTTCATCATCGTGGACTTCTTTTCTTTATATTTGGTTCAGATGCTACAGCTTTCAGCAGAGATGTTGTAGTCCTGTATGTGCAGAACACCACACATGTATGTGCAAAACACCACACCACTTCATATGATCACGTAGACTATTACCACAACCTGTCAGCAGAGGAAACTGCGGAGTCTCACAGCATTTCTGTTTTTGTAACAAAACTATTATTGAGTCTTCTTGTCTGTCCTTGGGCTCTTGTTTCTTGCCAGCTCCTCAGTGAGAAAAATAACAAGCAAGCTATGAAAGGAAGAAGCACTTTGTTTAACTCGGATAAGAGTGTGGTTGAAGTTAGTGTTAGCGTTTGGGGCACACCATGAGGCAGAAGACATCTCGTCATAGCTCCCCTACAGCCTCGTGCCCCTCCTTGCCCCCCATTATTGCGCGGTGCATTGATTCACCACAATAGAGCTGCATATATTAGCAGCCAGGGTGTTCAACTTAGGCCTACCCCAACCCCCCTGTCCTCCATCCATCACTCTCTCTTTTCCTCACAAAACCCAAAAACTGCTTTTAACAACCGTTAACACAACAACCCCTTCCTCTCTCCCTAGTTACACCCATTTCTAACGGCAATGTGAAGAAGGGCATCAGTTGCCAGCCAACGCTCGGGACACTGTTGAACTTCAATTTGTTGGATTGAACGTTGTAAAAGAAGAAGCAAATGATTGGGGTGTTTTTCAGCTTTGGCTTTCTGGGGTTTCAGAGTTTGGTTCTTGTATTTTGGTATTATTCTGGTTTCTCTGGTCTTATTAGGTCTATGTGCTTCAAATATTTAATTTAGTTTTAGTTAAGAATTTGATGAGAAACAAACAAAAAAGGTCTGCCAAGTTTTTGTATTCATCTGATGAGCAATTCATTATGTAAAAGTAGATCAGTGGGAGGCTTAGATTAGGTTAGTGCATTCTTCCTGTTCACTTGCAGTAATACTGTCGCAAGCTGGTTTTGCTGCAGACAGATTCTCATGATATGACCCACCACAATGCACGTACAAATGACAAGAGGCCTATTACGCTGCTCATCCAGAGGAGGCATTTCTGGCAGAAATCTCTGTAGAGCTATACTAGTGAAGCTGGTTATTATCTCTAATTTACTTTTCCAACATTTTTTATCTCTAAATTATTTCAATTTTAAGTGTGAATAATGCTTAAGAAACTGTGCCTTAGAATCTGAGTGCTCCCAAGAGGTAATTGCATGCTTCAGATTTCCAGATGAAGACTACCAGATCAGTATTGCGAATTCAGACTAAAAATAGTATAACAGAATGAGAAAACAGGGCAGGTGCGTAACCTGTAGGCGTGGCTTTGGATCGACAGCATATAGGCTATCCCCAGGTTATCCCCAACCAGAAACCCTTATTTGTGAAATAATTTGGAATTCAGTAGGGTTTTTCAGTTTTGTCCTTTCCCTTAAATGTAATTGATTAGTGAGTTGCAACTCTGGATTACCAAACAGACTGAAGGTCAAAGACTGTTGAATCTGGTCAGGGTCATGGGAGCGTACAGGTGAAGCAAACCAGAATCAGACACAGAGTAGCTCAGGGAAACAAGACGCAGCATCAATTTACTGCACCGCCCAATTTAATGTTAAGTTAGTTAGTTAGTTAAAACTATTTATAGATTTGATCAGAATCATAAACTTATTTGTTTTGTTATTGTAATGGTGCATTTTCTTCTAAAACAACAGATTATGACATATGTTTGGTGCAAAATGAAGAATGTGGATATGACGCATGCAGTGATGAAGGTATGTTTTGTTTCAGTGGTACAAAGATTTCACAACCTGTGTGGATTATTTTTCTACAGTCTGATGCTGGCGCTTTCTTAAGAATAAACATGTTGTCCTTTTCTTAAATATCCTTACCCAGGGAGGCCGTAACAATAGATACTTGATGTAGAAACGGCAGACCATACATTTCAATGAGACCTGCCCACGTACTGTAGACTTTGAATGTTTTTCACTAGTGTGCACTTTCTACTGTTATGGTGCCCATAATGCATATGTATCAGTGTCTTTCTCTTGCGGAGCCTGGCTAACTGCCTGCAGTAATTAATTACTTAAAAATGTCCTGGGGTTTCATTTATAAATGTGGCATACACACAAAACAGAAGCGTAACATGTGCGTATGCCACTTCCCATGCAGAGGTTGTGATAAGGGCATCACGTGTCACTTTATCACTTTGTCACCCCAAAGGAGATAAAAACAACAGAGAAACAAGAGTTGAGCGGATACAAACCTAGCAATTTAGCTTTATTTAGCCCGCTATGTTGAGCCACTTTAACCCATTTGTATTTTGATTGCTGTACACCAACTATGAGTCTGTTAATAATAATAATAATAATAATAATAATAATAATAATAATAATAATAATGTATCCTTTATTAGTCCCACAAGGGGAAGTTACAATTTACACTCTGTTGTTATTACACACATTACACACAGGCCTGAATTACACACACATGCTCAGTACCTATACATGCACTAATGGAGAGATGTCAGAGTGAGTGATAATACAAAAATATCTGTCTGTGAATGCTACTGTAAACATTTTAATCTTTCATATCAAGGAGTAAATCTTTAACAGACATATACTGTATTTGATCTTTTTTTTTTCTTTTTAAAAACAATGAAACAATGAAAAACAATAACAAGATTAGTTTAACAATAACAATAAAAACTAGAGATACATATTGGAATATCCCTTTTAGTGTTTTTGTACAACTCGTAATAATTTATTGATTTATTATGTTTTTTTTTTTTTAGTCAAGCCAGATTGAAAAATGTATGTTGCTTTGCATTGCATGCTTAGGAGAAAGTAGAAGCCATATACAAATATGCAAGCAAAATGATTAGGACAAATAAAGTACTGTACATGGATGCAAACCTGAAATAACACTGGCTGTAGTTAGACGATCAAATGGTCTCATCTGCAATATAGTATCAAATACAATACAATACAATTAAAAATAAACATACCAATATAAGGATGTACTGGGATTCATTTATCCTTGCACTTTCTTTGATTTATTTGAATGGTAATAACCAGAACAATAAGTCATATTCTATTGTTTAAGTGTGTGCTGGTTAAAATCAGAAATTCAGTCTTCTCTGCTGATGACTTGCTTTGTGTTTTTTTCAGTGCCAGAGTGTGTGGAAACTTGAAATGCTCTGCTAGGTTGCATGCGAAGAGACGCGTGACGTGTGCAAAAAGACGCCTTGGACTCTGAAGTGCACAGAAGCAGATTTGTCAATATTGCACTTTACTCTTTGCACTATTTACATTTTTTGTTGCCCAACTCCAAAGAGATACAACGTGGAAAAAGGTATTGTACCTCATTATCCTCACTACAATCTATAGGCTACACGTTCCACTTCAGGGATTGCTCCGGTGCTGCCAAATATTCCACGGAATGTCTGTCATTTAGCTGGATCATTTTTTTTTTAATTCGTTTTTTGTGTTGCCATATTAAACTTGTCCTGTTGTTGTTCATCGATAATAACGCCTCTTCAACTTCTCTCTTTCAATGTTATCTAAATAATAATAATAATCGAGTACACACACACACACGATACTTTGCCATGAATCAATCTCACAAGTATGACTCAGCAGTTACAGCTGTGAAGTGTCTACTCCATTGATAGACAAAAAGGTCTGAAGTACTTTTGATTTGGATGGCGAAGGCATTCCCCGCCTTACTCCGCCTCTGATTGGCTTCGCCTAACCAATCCCACTCATCTTGCCTTAGAATCTATGGAATCTACCCACCCCAACCAGTTAAGGCAACAAGTACTAGCCAATCAGAGGGAGAGGAGTGCGGGCCAAGCATTCTACATGCTTTCGCCGTCCTATGAAAACAAAATAGACATACTGCAGTTGTGCGCAGTGTTGTCCACTCCTGTTTTGTAACGTCTAACGTTAAAGTTCACGCCGCATATCTGCAAGTGGAAATTTACTGGACAAATTAATCATTCTCTTTAAAGGTAGGTATTTATTAAGTATCAAATATGACGCACGCAGTGCTGTCTTGGCTGTAATGTTTTCCCTAGAGTCATACCTGGACATATCTGGAATGGTTAAAACAAATAAAGAAGGAAAAACCCGGAAGTTTCAGACGAGTTCAGATCAGTTTAGATCTTTTAAATTTGGTTCAGATTCTCAACAAGCGGAACATTTATTTTCACTACGCTTCCTGGAAATGTGGATTAATGTGCGCGTGAGTGACCAGAGTCGCGTGCATCTCTGGCCTGTCAAGTCAAGGCGTGGCCGTTAGAGACGAGACTGGCTTAGTGCTTTCTTTAATAAAAAGCTTATCCGGAGCTCTCTAGTAAACATTTGGTACAATTCTTTTCTCCATTACAAGTTAAAGTGGTGCACTCCAGTTAAATCTAAATATAACGATCATTTTCACAGAGCCAATGTACAAAGTTTTTGGGATCGGTCTGATATCATCAGAATGTGCGTGGGCTGTCTTTACAGGAAGTCTGGACTGTGCGAGTGCGAGCGCGAGCCTTTCCCTGATTGTTATACATCCATGGTGCGAGCCGTTCAGCGCAGATCGCATCTGGCATTTCTCAACAAGTTTACTAAAATAAAAACATTCAGACAAGGCCTAACGTGATTATAAAAAAACATTACTGAATTCACAATTTTAAATCTATGAGAAAAGGCTATAATATCCTCCCATTTGTTGCCTCTGAATGTCTTTCTTGAAAAATATATATAGCCTATATTGCTATTTTATAACAGATGTATTAGGCCTACTTATCTTGAATAAATGTGATTTGATAACAATCATTGTTGTATGGCCTGGCTCAGGTTAAACCCTTTTGTAAAACAAAAAGATGAATGAATGACTTACACCTTTATTTTATTATCTAGTTTGACAATCAGTCATAATGGAATAGAACATAAACAAACTACTTTACAGTAGATTTTTTGGGGGGCTAAATTGGATCGGTGCAGGTACCGATACATGAACCAACATTTCAAGCATTATCTGAGGATTTTCAGATACTGTAGCCTAATGGTATCAAACAACTCTTTTTCTTTCAGTTGTTTTCTGCAGTGGCATTTCCTTTTTCGTTATTTGATTATCTATTGTTGTTATTATATAACAACTCTTTGGGAGTTTGTTGGCATTTTTGAAAAAGACTGTTATAAATTAGTTAGTTCTGTGTGTGGTCATAGTCACTGTCTGTAGTTTTTTTTTTTTTGCTATCTCTAAAACATGAACCAGATGCAACATGAATAGTTAAAGAAAATGGACATCTCCCTTTCTGTTACAGGCTCAAAGATGAACTGCTGTGGTCTTCTAAATGCTGAGAAGGAACCAGGTAAAGATTTGTTAGCAAACATTAAAACTTTACTATTTGGTCTCCGTTCACACCTAAATAACATATAGCACCCTGTGAAATCAACAGTATCATGGTTTACTGCATGTGTGCTTGTATTTACTTGCATATTTGACTTTTATCTGTTCTGTCATGGGAGTAACTTAATATATTGGCAATAAGGTGGTTCTGATTGTGCTGGTGTGTCTCGATGTGCGCACATAGTTTTCCATGTAAGTGTGTGTTTGGGCCACAGTGAGGCAGCAAAGGAGCCTTTCTAATCAAAATTAATTCCATGGATAAGAAGAGAAGGAAACAACAATGATATGTATAATTAGGTATAATCATTGACCTGTATCATTAATCATTTCTGCATTTTTAAGATATTATCCTGTTTGTTGGTCAGTTCCTCTGAAGAGTGTGGAGGTGGAGGTGGAGGTGAGGGCCCATGTGGCTACAGTGGTCTCCACTCTGAACTATGAAAACAAGGAGGACAAACCACTGGAGGCTGTTTTTGTCTTCCCTCTGCCTGGAGATGCTGCTGTCTGTCACTTCAGTGCTAAGATTGGACAGACAGAGATTGTAGCTGAGGTGAAGGAGAAACAGAAGGTGAGCTGGACGGTGAAGATTTACTCAATACAAAAGAGTCTGAAAACCCAATGAATGTTACCTACATGTGTTATCTGTCCTCCAGGCTCGTGAGGAGTATGATGACGCGTTGAGCTCTGGTCAGCAGGCCTTCCTGTTGGAGGAGAGTGATCAGAGTCCAGATATATTCTCTCTGAGGGTGGGCAGTCTGCGTCCAGGAGAGACAGCCTCCATCAGGCTGGAGTACGTCACTGAGCTGGCTGTGCAGGCTGATGAAGGGCTGAGGTTTTGTCTGCCTGCTGTGCTCAACCCTCGCTACCAACCTCGGGGTAGGAAACCCAACCAACACTGTCATCAGGACTTTAAACTTCAGCTTAGTGCACATCACACCTGCCCATACAGATGGTAAACAGTCACATGCCCAATAAAAATGCCCAACGGTTTGTTCATTCCACTGGGACAACGTAATTTCTCTTTTGTAGGCTGTACGGTAAATGGTCAAGCCATTCACCAAAAAGTACTGAGATGTGACCATAGAACCATAGGTGATCCTGCACTTTTATTTTATGTTATCAGTAAATATATACATTCATACATCATTACAATTACAATCAACTTACAATGAAAAGAAATACAGAACTGAAATATAAATATATAACAAACAATTATAATTATAAAACTTATCTAGGAGTAGGATTGTTTATATGTATACATTTGCATATTTACCAGAGCTTTATTTATGTATACATGTTTTTCTTGTGATTTCAAACTTCATCATCTGTAAAAAAAAAAAAAAAAAAAAAAGGTTTAATGGTCTGCATTTGTGATCCTTGTTCAAAACCACTAAAAGTCTTATATTTGATAGCTCTGCCAATATTACTGTAACTGGACTTTCCTTTCTCTGGTCTCCCTTGGTCATTCACAGTTACAACTGGACCAAAGGATTTGATGGCTTACTGCCTCTTCAATTATTTAATTTCATACCTATCTGATCTTGTTCACAGGAAGTGAAGACGTTTGTATCCAGGTGACCTCTGTTCCAGCCTCTTTGGTGCCCTACAGTCTGTCTTTCTCTGCCCGGGTGTCCTCTCCTTGTCCAGTCTCTAAAGTAGAGTCCAACTGTCCTCTGGACGCTCTTCAGTACCTCAACACAGAGCAAACCCAGGCTACGGTAGGTAGAGGGCTGATGTGTCAGCTGTGTGATTCTTCCTCAATACTGACAACATAATATATCACTTTATTTATATGTATGAGTGTGTTTTGTGAACTGCAGGTCAAGTTGGCTACAGGACACAAGTTTGACAGAGATGTTGAACTGCTGATTTATTATAAAGATGCCCACCATCCCACTGCTGTGGTGGAGGCAGGACAAGCCTCTGCCAAGCCTGGTGAGTGCAAATTAGTGAAGGTGTTACTTTGCAAGAAGTTCATTATCCTCATCTTCCAACTTATACATTAGTTATGTTGGAATAAATAATATAAATCTAGATTTGTGTTCATTTTTCTATCTCCCCACTGTGTTTCAGGTTCTCTGATGGGTGATCCAGTGGTGATGCTGAGCCTGTACCCTGAGTTCCCCCCAGGCTGTGATGTCTTCAGTTGCTTCATGTGGAGAGTTTGTGTTCTTACTGGATAGATCTGGCAGTATGGATGGACCCCGTATAAAGAGTGCCAGGGTATTCATTTTGTGTTAGCTCTGTCATTAAATCATTCACAATGTCCCTCTGACACAGACAGTGGCCTTCACTATCTTTTCTCTCTTCCCTTAAGGATACTCTGCTGCTCCTGTTGAAGAGCATTCCAATAGGCTGCTATTTCAACATCTACAGTTTTGGGTCCAGTCATGAACACATCTTCCCGTAAGTCACTGGCTCATGACACTCAGTCCAACAAATGTGTTCCTGTTTAAGGTGTTAATGCTTGTATATGTATGTGTGTGGTGGCAGTCAGAGTGTGGAATACTGCCAGAAGACCATGGAAGAGGCTCTGAAAAAAAGTTGAGGAGATGGACGCCAATCTAGGAGGAACAGAGATCCTTAAGCCCCTCAAACAGATTTACAGCCAACCCTGTATTCCCAGTCAACCTAGACAAGTAATACACACACCCACACACACACACACACACACCTACTCTTCCATGTTTAACAGGTTCACACTTACCAAACCTTGAGCTTTACACTTTACTGTTAAAACCACTTGTGTTACTGAACTTTCAACACATGCTGAATGCTTCTGGGTGTGATGTAACTTATGGCGGTTTTCCATTGCGTGGTATCTACTCGACTTGCCTCGACTCCACTCGCCTTTTTTGGTTTTCCATTACGAAAAAAAGTCCCTGGGACCTGCTACCAGGTACTTTTTTTAGTACTACCTCAGTCGAGGTTCCAAGCGAGCTGATGCGATACCAAAAGGTGACGTGGAAACCTGCAGACTGCTGGTTGGTCGGATCACTGCGTTTTTAGCAAACAAGAGTGCGGAGTGTGTGTCCGGAACAAACGCGACATTAAAAAAAAAATTCTAGCCAGACACCGACAGATTATCTACTCTCTACACGATTCTCACTTTCCAACTGTTCAATATTAAGGGGTATATATTAGGGGATTTATGTCGTTTCCAATATTGCACACTGTTACTTTAAAAAAACAAGACAATATATAAAAGAAAAGTTTTTATTTAGCTTTTCAAGTAGCGCATCAAACCCTCCCGTCCATCCCGGTCTTCTTCCTCTGCACCCTGTGACAGTGCCCCCCCCGGCTCTGCTGTCCCAGATGCATCCCAGTCGTTGTCATAAGCCATGACTCTCATAAAGATTATACGAAGCCCAGCAGGTCAGAACCAGAGATTTCACCCATCGGACATCGCCCACCAGACGGTCTGCGGCGGCGGTTTTGCAAAGCGTTAATGCTCTGAAACACAAACGGTACACAGCAGACGTATTTTGGTGTGAAATCATGGTTGCTAAAGTTCACGTACTTTATATAGCATATAGTAAATACTGACTGTGACCCTAACACATGCAAATGTTGGCTAACGTTACCAGGAAACTTAACTTACCCTTTCGTGTCGGCGAATAACAGTCATGTCGACGTCTGAACTCCGTCGGAATTCCCAAACTCCTGTTTTTTTTTAGCGGTGATTTTTGTTGCTTCCTTCAGCTTCTTTTGAAACAAAACATTGGCGAGTAGCCGACGTGCTGTTGTGAATCACGTTGAAAATTATGTCATCACGCGTAGCTATGGTGACCAGCCACGCTGAGGCGTTACTCAATCTGCAATGGAAAACGGACACAGAATGCGTCGAGTCGAGTAGAGGCGAGTCAAGGCGAGTCGAGCTGTGCTGTTACCATCAATGGAAAAAACGCAATTAGAGTGTTAACTCTCCTCCCTAGCTATTTGTCTTTACTGACGGGGAGGTGGGGAACACCAAAGAAGTTATAAATCTGGTGAGGAAGAATTCAGGTTCCCACAGGTAAAACCACAAGAACATTAATCACAACAAACACCCGCCCAATTACCAGAATATGTTTCATGTTCTAATGCTTTGTGTATTTAAAGAAAACTATTGTATTGTAGGTGTTTCTCTTTTGGGATTGGGGAAGGGGCCAGCTCTGCTCTTATCAACGGGTTGGCCAAGGAAGGAGGAGGTCACGCTCAGTTCATCACAGGGACTGACAGGATGCAACCCAAAGTAAGAATGACACCATAAAGCTGTCAAATTAAAAAATGCAACAGGACATTTATACTTTATAATCATCGTTCCGGTACCTTAAACAACAGGTGATGCAGTCGCTGCGTTTTGCTCTGCAACCAGCTGTGGTGGACATCTCAGTCAAGTGGGATTTGCCAAAGGGAGTGTCTGTCACTACTCTCTCTCCACCAATCACAGCAATTTTCCAGGGTCAAAGGTCTTTGGTTTATGCCCAGCTCACTGGACAGGTAAGAGCAACACCATCTCATTGTGGCATACCTCTTTGGATAGATTTGTCAGGTTTTACATTTGAATGAGTGATTTGTATGTAATTATGATAGTAAGAGTTTTCCAACGCTGTTCTCATTTTCTCAGAGTTCAGCGGAGGGCTGTGTGACAGTGAAGTACAGCCTGGCAGGTCATCCCTCTCAGAACCAGGTCCACTTCAGTCTCAAACCTGCAGAGGACCATGGGTAAAACCTTGGGTCAAACAGCACTGTGATACATTGGATTCTAACCTTACAAATGTTATGTTCAATGTATTTATTCAAGTTAAAAGAAAAATAATTAAGGGAAAAGAAATATTACATTATTTATTATAAGAATATTGTGATGATACCTTCCATTACTTGCTCAGTGGCTGACTTTACAATTAGGATAATGATTATAAATGTAATCATTCTGTCACACTACAAGAGGAGATACCTTGAAATGTGTAGGTACTGTATATATATATATATATATATATATATATATATATATATATATATATATATATATATATATATATATAATACATGACAATTTCTTTTATATTTAAATTAAATAAAGAATGCTGCCTAATTACAAATAAAACTCACATTAAAATGAAAATGGTAACATTTAAACTGTGTTGTGAAAGAAACACAAGGATCCCTGCAGTGAACAATATTGAAAAAATACTTAATTCTATTTCTCTACAAATAACACTTTAAAATACAGTCATGAGTCAATGACTCTATTAAAGCTTAGATTCCCTGTAGAATAGTCGTTGCATTTGTGGAGCTGTTTTTTTTGTTGTGCATCACTGTGATTGGCTCAGCTGCTTTAGTGCAATGAGACCAGTGATATGACTGGCTGAAAGTGTACTTCACCCAGCCCTTGTGCACTTTGCGCTGCTGCACATACTAGAACCAAAATGGCAGATGCCATGACTTCCTTGCACTTAACAGAATACTAGTACAGAGCTGATGTCCTCTTCTCACTTGGCTGACATGCTTTTTATAGCCGCTTTTGTTTTCACTCAAGGACGTGCAGATTAGGTTAGGTGGCATCTTTAGATTGGCCGTATTGACAGTAGGTGCTATTAATTTCCTGTACCTAATGTCATTGCCCTGGCTGCACCCGGCTTCTCACCCAGTGTGTGTTGGGTTAGGCTCTATCTCTCTAGGATCCTGAACAGGATACGCTGGTATAGATAAAAACTAATTGAAAAACTAATATGGAAAATGTCTGTGCAGATGTGTTAACACCTCTCTTCTGTCTGCAGATTAACAGTCCACAGGTTGGCTGCTCGGACTCGAATTCGCTCTCTGGAGATGGAGGAGAGAGAGAGCAGAGGAGAGCAAGAAGAAGGAGTGAAGAAAAAGGTGGTGGAGCTTAGTGTCCAATCAGGAGTGAGCAGTGCTTTCACTGCCTTCATTGCTGTCAACAAAGGAGACGGAGAGGTGATTCAAGGACCTCTGGTCCTCAGAAATGTTCCCACACCCAGTGAGTATTTCCCAAAAAAAGGGTTACCCTCTACTAAAGAGATACTGTACTGTAGCTGACTATGAATAATTGTATAAAGAAGCAAGATGATGTACTGTTTTTACAGTCCAGAAAATCATTGATCATTTGCAAATCTACAAATCAGTTTTCATCTGCATTTCATTTGGATTTGATGGCTGGCATTTGAGCTCAGCTCACAGCAAGTTTACACATCTGTACACATGTTCCCATGCACTTTTGGGATATTTGAAAGACCTGAATATTTTGTATTTATTTATTTTATTGCTAAGTCTCATGTCTTGACCTCATAAACATTTTTTATTTTTAATTCTTTAAGGGATGATGGCCTGTTATATGCGTTCGGGGTGCATGCAGTCCATACCTCCTGTAATGAATGGTAAGTACAGAGTTGAATGGCAGTTACACAGATCTGTGGGTTTCTATGAAAAAAGTAAATTGATGTAATTAAAACAAAACACATTTATGTGGCAGATTGCTCTTTAATTTTTGTTCAGCTTGAATGTTAAATACTGTGTGTACAGTAGGTGCAGATCTGGCAATAATGTGTTTTGGTTGTCGGGAACATGCAGCAAGTGAGGAAGATTGAGCTGCTGTGTGTGTGCATGGGACAGCTGGTATCAGAACATTAAGTTATCAAATCATATGATGTTTCTAAATCGCCACATTAGATTTGTGCTAGGGAAAATATACAGTATGACTGATTCACTGGCAGAGCAGCAGATGGACTAGTGTTTATTGTGACTGAGTGTGGATATTGTAGAAAACAGACATCAGGGATATGAGCAGGAAGTTACAAAATAAAACCAAACTCAAAAAGAAACATGGAATTACTTTGTCATTTTATATAGGCAATATTTAGTAGTAAAAACTGTATTAAAGTTAATTTTCAACTGGGTATATATTTCCTACAAAAACTAGTAAAATGAGAATTCATTTAAATAGTTTTTAATTGAAGTCTAGAAATTGATGATAGCTGGAGTCAATTAATCTTTAAATACGCGAGGGCTGATTCTTATGATTGTTACAGCCTCATTAATTTCATAATCGACTGTAAGTTGCTGTGTTGAAATATGAATCGTTATTTAACATATAGCCATTAGATTTTAAAAGATAAAATTAAATGAATTAATCATTTTTTATGTAAGTGTTTAAGTGTTTTGTATTTTTATCAAACTCTGCCCTAGTTTCTGGTGCAGTGGTTTAGACATGGAGGATTTCCTGCTTTAACATGAAACAAAATCATTGATCATTTGCAAACCTCCAAATCAGTTGAGTTTGATTTGGAGTTGAGAGCTAACATTTGTTCTGTGCTCACGGTGTGTTTGCACATCTGAACACATGTTCCTATGTATTTTTGAGATACAGTATTTTGAATATTTTAAAGACCTGAATATTTTGTGAACTGCTTGTTGTGAGTCATTGGTACCAGTGGTTTTGTATAGAGTTTTTTGTTACTAAGTCTCATGTATTGACCTCATACTTTTTTTTGAAATCTCTAAGACATGATGGCTTTCAGAAGTCCTCCGTCTAATTCGTCCGGTCGTCTTAAGCATTGTAAGTAAATAGCTGAATAGCACTGTAACACACATCAGTTTCTCTGTTAGAAAATATTACTAAATGTAACTGACACTGACTCAGGATCATCTTAGTCAGTCATGGGCCGTCCTGAGATTCAAAGGTAGACATGGAAACTGTGTGTTCGCAGTTTAATGAATTTGGTGAATTTCTGACTTTTCATCCAGTGTATTTTTATTCTGTCAAACTTTTTTACATGTCCAATACTTTCATTAATGACCAAATACCTGCAAAACTAAACTAAACAAAGCCTCAGTTTAGTCCTTAGAGTACTTAGCTTTTATGACTTAGTACATCAGCATGTTAACATTGTCATTGTGTGCATGTTAACAAGTACAGTTAGTTCAGCCTCACACAGCTGCTAGCAGGACTGTAGACTCCTTTCTCTCCTGTCTGGTTCTTTATTAATTATCTGCTAAATTATCAAAGTCAAGACAGAAAAAACTTGGTAACTTATTTATTTAATTTGATAGTCAGACATGCAATCTTTTGTAATATTGGCACTATAAACCTAATTTATACAAGAAAACCATTTAAGAATGTTTAATTGTTTAAAATTCAATAAAGCTAACAATGACGGTGAAGACAGCCAGATTCCAAAGAAGCAACAATATAATTTCAAGACATAAATTGGCACGCTAACCTAGATAACACTAACTTACATTTCTGTGTTGTTCTCTGTTGCATCTCAGGGCAGAAATTACAATGTTTATGGTTTACTTAACCACCTATTACCACATTTACTGAGTGTTGCATCTTGTATTCACAGTTCTTTACATCCTTTTTGTTGTAAAATATTTCACAGATATACCAAAATATATGACAGCTAGTATCAGAACATTAAGTTATCAAATCATATGATGTTTCTAAAGCGCCACATTAGATTTGTGCTATGGAAAATATACAGTATGACTAATTCACTGGCACATCAGCAGATGGAATAGTGCTATTGTGACTGAGTGTGGATATAGTAAAAAATAGACATCAGGGACATTAGCAGGAAGTTACAAAATTTAAACAAACTCAAAAATGAAACAGAATTATTTTGTCATTTCAAATAGGGAATATTTAGTAGTAAAAACTGTATTAAAGGGTTTTTATTTGCTGAGTTAACATTCAACTGGGTTTAGATTTTGATGATTAGTTTTTGTTACAGCCTCATTAACTTCATAATGGATTGTAAGTTGCTGTGTTGGAGTATGAATCATTATTTAATATATAGCCATTAGATTTTAAAAGAAAAAATTAAATTAATTAATAATTTTTTACGTAATGAAGTTTTTTGTATGTTTTATCAAACTCTGCCCTAGTTTCTGGTTCAGTGGTTTAGAATTTTTTTCCTGCTTTAACATGAAACAAAATCATTGATCATTTGCAAACCTCCAAATCAGTTGAGTTTGATTTGGAGTTGAGAGCTAACATTTGTTCTGTGCTCACGGTGTGTTTGCACATCTGAACACATGTTCCCATTCATTTTTGAGATACAGTATTTTGAATATTTTAAAAACCTGAATATTTTTTGAACTGCTTGTTGTGAGTCATTGGTACCAGTGGTTTTGTATAGAGTTTTTTGTTACTAAGTCTCATGTATTGACCTCATACTTTTTTTGAAATCTCTAAGACATGGCAGCCTCGAGTAGTCATGAATCTGACTCGTCCTTTTCTCCTGAGAATTGTAAGTAAATAGCTGAATAGCAGTGTAACACACATCAGTTTCTCTATTAGAAAATATTACTAAATATAACTGACACTGACTCAGGATCATCTTAGTCAGTCATGGGTCGTCCTGAGATTCAAAGGTAGACATGGAAACTGTATGTTTGCAGTTTAGGTTTTTTTTTTTAGTTAATATTCAACTGAGTATACATTTTGATGATTAGTTTTCGTTACAGCCTCATTAACTTCACAATGAATCGTATGTTGCTGTGTTGAAATATGAATCATTATTTAATATACTATAGCCGTTAGATTTTAAAAGAAAAAATTAAATGAATGAATCATTTCTTTATGTAATGAAGATTTTTTGTATTTGTATCAAACTCTGCCCTAATTTATGGTGCAGTGGTTTAGACGAGGTGGATTTCCAAGTATTACAAGTTATGTTCCTTGTATTTACTGTAGTTGCTTTTTTTGTAATGGTCTCCTTTTCTTTTTCTTTTTAAGTGATGGACATGTGTGCCATGCCATGTGGTTTGGAAGGTAATTAATAAAGATATTATAGAAGAAGCACCTGCTGATGTTGGATGGGTTGCGGGTTACCTTGAGTTCAAATGGAAGGGAAGCGGTGGTGGGTTGCTGGGTTAGGGCTAGCAAGTAACATTGTCATTGTGTGCATGTTAAAAAGTATGTTTAGTACAGACTCACACCGCTGCTGACCATAGCCAGGCTGTGGGAACTCAAATTAATGTTAAAAAACCCTCATAAAGTCAAGTTAATTTCTTACTCAGATAAGCAAAGTTGGCACTATAAACCTAATTTATACAAGAAAACAAACTAGAATCTTAATAATAAAGCTGAATAATCAGATTCTAAATAGGGAGCATTAATATAATTTGAAGATATAAACACATTGGCATGCTGGCCTGTATTGCCCTGACTCACATTTCTACCTGTAGTAATTTACTCAAATATGTTTAGCCTCAGGAAGTCTGTTATAATAATCCACAAAGATGATCTTTATCTTTGCACTTTGATAGAGTCAGAAAGCTACTTGCCCATGCAGCCACCCAGAGACCCTTTGCTGCAGCTGGTCTCCCTCCAGAAGGCGTCTGGCTGCTGGGTGCTGGATCCAGCTCTGGCTGCTGTACTGGGAAAGACCAGCGAGGAGGTGGAAAAGCCCAAGCCTGCATCAGTGGGTTAAATGTCAAATATAATAACATTAAGTATTTAATTAATATTATTTATAATAATATTAATAATAATATTTATTTGGAAGTGTCTTATTTTATTATTACGTTGTGAGGAAGTACAATTTTTCCTTTTTGCTGTTTTGTTCTCTTTGATTTTTTTCCCTCCTGGAGTGCCTGTTCAATGTTTGTTTTGACTGTGTGCTTTTTTATTTGATGAATTAGGTGAACCAGGAAGTATGGGCCACCATTCTGGCTCTGATCTGGCTTCATGGTTTCAAGACGGATGCTCAGGAAGAGTGGGAGCTTCTGGCTATGAAGGCTGTGTCATGGCTCCGTGCCCAGAATGGTAATAACCAGAATCATAACTGTTTTTCTTTGTTGTTGTTCTTTTTTTACATTTGTGGGCTTCTTAAAATCAGCTGTTTGCTCACTTTGTTTTGTGTTTTATTTCAGCACCATGTGTGAAAGAGTGTGTGGAAGCCGGAAATACTCTGTTGGGGTCCAGTGTGCAGAAAGACGCCCTGGGACTCTGAGATTTTCATTAGATCTGCTTCTCTTCAGGACTGTTGTAATAAACAGTGTACCATACTATTTACCTAGCAACAATTCCATTTTGTTCTAATATGTTTTCTGTGCTATGTTTTCTCTTGTGTTTATGTTTGTTGGTCTTTTGAATCTATACCTAATGTGGTTCCAAAATTGTAAAAGTAAAGTAAATGAAGTAAACTACAAAAAAATAAACTTGGGAGCTTAGAACAAAAGGAGCATTGATGGATTACTTTGAGACTTCACACCTGCTCAATTCATTCTGCAGTAAAACTGTGTGACACCATTTCTCTCCGCATTGTACGAAGTATGAGCTGCCTGATGTTTTTTTTTAACTAACTAATGTTTAGGGATGTTTCAGTTGACATTTTGCCCTCAGCCTGAACAGTTTTTATTCCTCTAAGACATAGTCCAAATATGAGTTATATTGTCATTGGATAGTGTCTGTGAGTGTGTTTGCAAACATGAAGGAAGAAAGAACAGCATAATAACCTATGATAAGAACTGCTGGCAATAACAAAAAAATGGAAAAGGACCATAGATCGTAATTCAAGCTCAACCCACCCGGTGTATGGAGGACCAGGTCTTTCATATTTAAAAATAAATACAGAAATAAATAAATGCTCAATAAATAAATAAGCACACAATTAATTGCTCCAAAAAATACAATGAAGAAATAAATGTAGGTAGAAATTAAATTATACAGTGAGACATAAATGTATATATCTCTTTTAATTAGCTTCTTTATTTATTCACCTTTGTAATAATTACCTTATTTATTTATTGTCCGTTATAATCTTCAACTTTATTTATTCCTTACTTATTTTTTAAATGTATTTATTTCTGTGTGTGTTTAATTTTTTTGTCTGTTTTATTCTTCCGTTGCATTTTCTACCCTATTTATTTTCACCCTGGTATTTATTTCTGCCTGTCATTTTTACATTTCTGCCTGTCACTTTTACATTTCTACATGCATTTCTGCCTCATTATGCAAATGAGGAGGGGCTGGTCTTAAGGGGTTAACTTCTGCCCATTGGTTGGTTAACATTTTACTCCCTCGGTCAATCTACATGCCACCGGCCACAGACACAACACAGATGGCTAGCTACGGTGAAGTTGTCAGTGAGCTGAGGCATTTAGCAACTGTTTTTGAAAACAATGCTAACGTTATAAGTATTGACTTTATAATTTTTTCGTTTAGACGCTCTGACAGAACGTGTGTTTCAGTCAGCGGTGTCGTGCCAATGTACTCGTGTATCCCCTGGCAGCGGGAGGGCGCATGCACACAGAGCGGAGCTTCTGCTGCCCTTCGAATTGTTTAACTGCTGCACTTTGAATTAAACGGAACAAACAGCGGCGTGGAAGACTCGGCAGGGTTACCATAGTAACATGGGTCTCAGTTAACTACATAAATACGTGTATTTGTCTGTTACATTAAGGCGGCGTGTCAAATGTTTATAGCGTGGTTTAATATCGAGTGATAGGCGTATCCTCCCTGTCCCTGTCTACCATATGAGTTACATAGGAGGTACTCAAATATCAGGCCGTTTTTCACCTGATATTTGGGTATCCCCTATGTAACTTTTGATAAACAACAGCAAACCTCTCCAAATTGTGTCAGGTTGTTTATTGTGACCTATTAAACACACAAAATAACACCCATGATGACAGGACAGACCCTTTGCATGTTAGGGATGGGATACATAAAATATCAGGTGAAAAATGATATTGATATTGATATTGATGATAGTCCTTCATGCAGTGCCATCACATAGGTTACACACACACACACACACACACACACACACGCCGTGAGAAATACTAATCAACCTGTTCGCCGTTAGAAGCGGCGCACAACTTAGGACTTCTCCATCCTGAGACGTCTCTGTTGGATTTATTCTAAACATCCACCTGCTAAATTTCATCGGGTTTTTGTAGTGCAACCTTCTTTGAACGAACTGCGGCTGTTATCATTCTGTCTCTTCTGATGTGCGACAGGAAGCCAGAGAGAGGAGTGGATTTGGAGACAGACAACCCACTCCCGGCCGCTTCTAGCAAGGGAAACCCCCCACGCGTTGCGCGCCTGGATCGCCAGTAGAAACTTGCGTCGCGGAGTGCGTGTGCATACGCGTCAGGCACTAAATGTGTGTGTTCGTGCACATCAAAGCCCCGGGCTCCGTCCTCAACAGTTGCTACCGGAGCGACGGAGAGGAGAGGTGGAGAGCGAGAGAGATAAGACACTGAGGACAGACGGACGCGGAGCCCCACATGCAAAGGGTCTGTCCTGTCATCATGGGTGTTATTTTGTGTGTTTAATAGGTCACAATAAACAACCTGACACAATTTGGAGAGGTTTGCTGTTGTTTATCAAAAGTTACATAGGGGATACCCAAATATCAGGTGAAAAAACGGCCTGATATTTGAGTACCTCCTATGTAACTCATATGGTAGACAGGGACAGGGAGGATACGCCTATCACTCGATATTAAACCACGCTATAAACATTTGACACGTCGCCTTAATGTAACAGACAAATACACGTATTTATGTAGTTAACTGAGACCCATGTTACTATGGTAACCCTGCCGAGTCTTCCACGTCGCTGTTTGTTCCGTTTAATTCAAAGTGCAGCAGTTAAACAATTCGAAGGGCAGCAGAAGCTCCGCTCTGTGTGCATGCGCGCCTCCCGCGGCCAGGGGATACACGAGTACATTGGCACGACACCGCTGACTGAAACACACGTTCTGTCAGAGCGTCTAAACGAAAAATTATAAAGTCAATACTTATAACGTTAGCATTGTTTTCAAAAACAGTTGCTAAATGCCTCAGCTCACTGACAACTTCACCGTAGCTAGCCATCTGTGTTGTGTCTGTGGCCGGTGGCATGTAGATTGACCGAGGGAGTAAAATGTTAACCAACCAATGGGCAGAAGTTAACCCCTTAAGACCAGCCCCTCCTCATTTGCATAATGAGGCAGAAATGCATGTAGAAATGTAAAAGTGACAGGCAGAAATGTAAAAGTGACAGGCAGAAATAAATACCAGGGGTGAAAATAAATAGGGTAGAAAATGCAACGGAAGAATAAAACAGACAAAAAAATTAAACACACACAGAAATAAATACATTTAAAAAATAAGTAAGGAATAAATAAAGTTGAAGATTATAACGGACAATAAATAAATAAGGTAATTATTACAAAGGTGAATAAATAAAGAAGCTAATTAAAAGAGATATATACATTTATGTCTCACTGTATAATTTAATTTCTACCTACATTTATTTCTTCATTGTATTTTTGGGGGCAATTAATTGTGTGCTTATTTATTTATTGAGCATTTATTTATTTCTGTATTTATTTTTAAATATGAAAGACATGGTCCTCCATACCCGGTGCTCTCTTGATGTTAAATCAAGCACTCTGTTCTGAAGCGCAGTGTGCATTCAGGGCGGTGCTCAACGTGGGCGTGCCAAAGACGTGACTTTCCCATCTTTCTGACTACATCTTTCTGCTTTAGTTTATAATCCACAAGTTGCCGTTAAACTGTCCCGGATCGATCTGTCCCATCTGTCCTCAGAGGTAGGCATTGTTTCCCTGTGGGTTTATTTAAATAACGTTAGCCTGGTTAGCAGAAATTATTTGTCTTTATGCATTTTTGGGAGTATATCGTGATAGCAAGCAAGCATTACATTTATAGAAATGACATGTTCATGTTCATGTCATTTCTATGTCCTTTCTATAACTTGTTTAAATCTCAATAACACTGCTGTCAAAATATATAAAAACAAACAGTTGAGTAACGTTTACAGTTGGAAACAATTATGGAGACTTCAGGGGGCGGATCATTCTAAACCGACTGTATAAAAAATAAATGCCTGGAAAAAACATAAAGTAAAGACAATATGAAGCAGTATTGACCGTAGACATCTTTATTATGGTATTGACTGCTTTTTGTAACGTTAGGCCTAATTCAATTTTTTTAATGATTAATGCAAATTTTGATGAGGAGATTTTTCTGTTGTCAATTCAATGCCAATTTAAGCAAAAAATACAATGTTTTATGATAGAGAAAGCGGCGTTGTTTAGCCTAGCTACAATTGGCTGTATAGCCAATAGTGTTATTAGATCTCGGTCACATAGCTAGCGAAAGATGTAGCCTACCTTGGGATAGGCTACATGTTTGAAAAAGTAATACATAAATAAATATGTTTGAATTTGACTGAAGTAGAAAATTATATTAATCACAATTATTTTGTTCAGCAACATTTTGAACTGTTATATTTCCAATTATCATATTAATAATATAATGGGTTGTTTATTTAAGTTGTACTTTAGTGTACATTGGTGATGTGTACAGTACATTTATAAAATGGAGCATATTTTTGGAATTTGTATACCTTTTTGTAGTTTTTCCTCACATTTAGTCCTGTGGTCATAGCATGGTGATAATACTGGTTATAATATGTTTGTGGTGACATTCATGTGAAAATACCTTTAGACTTTTTATTTATTAGTTTTTATAAAAACTATTTTTGATTGTTGATTTGCTGAAAAACATCCAGAATATAATGTTACAGTCACTTGTTTTGGTTTTGGTGTCATGTCTTGTCTTTTATGTTTTGTTCCCTGTTTATTACTCTATTTATTGTATGTTGTCATAGTCCGTGTTTGCTCCTGTGTTTTGTCTTGTGTCATTCCGTGAGTGTCTGTTCTGTTTCCTGTTTTATTTTGACAGTCTGGGTTTTCTGTTTTGTTCTGTCAAGTTTTTCTTCCTGTGTTTTCCTGCACTCATGATTACCTGATGTTTTCCACCTGTTTCCCAGCCCTTGTGTCACCTGCTTCTTGTTTCCTAGTTCTATTTTGTATAGGCTTCACCCTCTAAGGGTTACACTATTGGGTTCATCCCTTCGAATGCGCAGTGGTGAAGATTTTCTTTCCCGTCCTTGCGTCCACCTACGTCCGCCGATACTGTATATTAACCCGTTGCTCAGCTCAAATTTTTTCAATCTCGACTTCCAGCCGGACCGGCTACATTCTGCAGCCGGACCTCTATCCCCGCTGCTGGGCCTACCAGACGGTCTGCGGCGGCGATTTTGCAAAGCGTGAATGCTCTGAAACACAAACAGTACACAGCATACATGTTTTGGTGTGTAATCATGGTTGCTAAAGTTCATGTACTTTATATAGCGTATAGTAAATACTGACTGTGACCCTGACCACATGCAAATGTTAGCTAACGTTACCAGGAAACTTACCATGTCAATGTCTGAACTCCGTAGGAATTCCCAAACTCCTGTTTTTTTTTCAGCAGTGATTTTTGTTGCTTCCTTCAGCTTCTTTTGAAACAAAAAAATTCTTCTGGCTGTGACAAGTAGCCGCATTCCGAGAATCAAAAACAACACACCTCAGACGTGCAGTTGTGAGTCGCGTTGAAAATTACATCAAGGCAGTTTCCGGCTGCGTAGCTATGGTGACCAGCCACGCTGTGGCGTTACTCAATCTGCAATGAAAACGGATGCAGAATGTCAAATAGAGACAAAGCAAGTCGAGGCGAGTCGAGCTGTTCCCAGTAGTGGAAAACCGCCATAAGGTTCGGGCCACCTGCTGGTCTGGTTCCTTGCTTTCTGGATTTCCTTTTGTCTCTATTTCTGGTTTGTTCTGCTTTTTGTTTTTGATTCCCTGTTCTTGTTTTCACACTCTGGATTTAGTTTTTGCCTGCCCCTCTCAGGATTTTGTTTGTTTGTACTTTGCTTTTGATTTAAATAAACCCTCAAGCTAAACGTATGCCTGCCTGCTCTCTGCACTTGGGTCCACCATCCCATGCAACACCCGACATCATTAGCATTCATCCCTACAGCTTCAAATCTTCTTGTTGTTTGTTGTACAGGTACGATGTTGAACTGCTGTGGTCTGCTATGTTCCCGGGAGGAACCAGGTACAGAGCTAGTGGAAACCAACAAAAATGTCAGACTTTCTTCATTACCTTTTTTGTACTTATGCAAACTTGAAATACAACTGCTTATGTTATCTGTAATTGCCATCAGCCACACATTTTATCCTGCTTTTGCATTCTTTGCATACATACTACATTGTGACAATTTAATGAGTTTTTTAGTTTGTGGAGTTCTCATATTTTTTAAATTGAAGTGTATAGCAATTTCTCTCTGGGTACCAGGGCATTATGTGACACTGGACTGTCATCCAGAAGTAGTTTGTAAAAAATGTTTTGTATCTGGAGAGGAGCGGATACCAAACAAAGCAATTTAAGTTCACCTCGTCCAGCTATGTTAAGCTACTTACTACCCATTTTGATTGCTGTACGCCAACTATGAGTCTGTTATTGCAAAAAGATCTGGCTCTAAATGCTACTGTAATCATTGCTATCTTTTATATAGGACTAAAACCATATCAGACATCTTTCTCTTTTTCTTTTAAAAACCCTTGATTGGATGGATTGTTTTAAATTCAACAATCAAGCTATTTAAACTAAAGCTAGGCCGGAACCAGATGGATTTATTCCTGCTTATAAATATCACCTGTAGTGTTTTTGTACAACTCAGTTATCCAGGGGCCCAAGCAATGTATCGTATACCTGGCTAACCTTTTCCCTCCCAGTACGACCTACTTAAAGTGAATTTGGATCCATCATTGAATAAACTCTTTTGTGATCTTACAGTTTTTCTTGATTGATTAAACACATTTCTTGAATTTATTCCTATTTTCTCAAAAGACTTATTCATAACTTCTCATCCAGTTCCACAAACTTTCTATTTTCTGTTCAAAATGAAGCTCTCCACTCAAAACCATTCAATCTGAATGAAACACCACCCTTCAAAAATCCACAAATTATAACATAAACATGTGACTTTTGTTTGATCTCTCACACTGCTATTTTAATCTAGTAAAGTATGTTTTTTGTGAACATTTATTGACCCTGGTCTCAAGACTCTGTTATGAAACTTGCTTTGACTTACTCCAGCCTACGTGACGTCGGATGTCGTGATTTACATGATTTCCTGGAGTCACTCAAACAACTGTTTAGATAAATGATTGGAAGAACATGAGGAGGATGAGTTACCCTATATGGGGATCTTGGTTGCTGGGATGTCCAATGAGAAATGTGTGCCTGTTGCGTAAAAGAAATGGAAACTGAAGGAAGGTCAGTTATTTTCTAGAGAAAAGACAAAACAAAACAGTCTTAATTGGGCCTAATCAGGCAGCGGGGGAAAATCCTCTTGCATCCCTGATCCTATGGAGCCCCAGACATGACAGCCACAATTGATATGTGGCCACAAAATAGTATTTTGGGGATAACAACATAACCTAACTATAATATAACCTCTGAGGTACTGGCTCTGTGATGACAATAAATAAGAAAACGTGTCCAGATTAGTGTGAAGGGATGACATAGCAACCCCAAACAATATTTTGAAGCTTAACTCCTTTATTAAGCAGATACAGTGGGGTCACATAATCCTAAAAATGTGCCCAATGTGCTGGTCCATTACAGTAGACAATGATTATTTTAAGTTTTAAATGTAGGTCTTTAAATGTAAGCCAATATTTAAAAGAAAATGTACCTTAACATATTTTATTTACTTTCAGATAAACATGTTACTGTGCCTGAGATGGTTAATGTGCTCACCAGCGGTTTACTCTTTCTCCTTAGGAAGACGATGTGCAGCAGCCCCCTCTGTGGTCACAGTTTCTGATGAACAACAGTGTTTTACCGAAAGCTGTGACCCAAACTGTACCTTCGCTGGTAAAGCATCCTGGCTCTCAATATTCTGTTTAACTTCCTCTCGATAGTAACGATTCCTTGCAATACCAGGCTTCTTAGAATGTCTTTGTAACTCATTCCCAGCCTAAAATACAATTTAATCAAATTATCTCTGTCCATGACTGCACCTTTAGCTTGCTCTGGGTAGCTATGTGCCCCACATAGGCTTTTAGCAGAACTGCCTGCATTATAGTTAGACTACGTCGTTATCCCCAAAATACTATTTTGTGGCCACAAATTAGATAGATCGGCCACAAGTTTTTTTTTGGGGGATGTCATGTCGGGGGCTCCGTAGGATCCACCCCTTAACGCATCAACTGAACTGTCTAGGCAGGTTTCTTCCATGGCCTGGAGGAGGTGAAGACGGACGTGAGGTTCTCAGTCGCTTTCTTCTGCTATGCCGAAAAAAACCCACTCTTTGCTTCCTCCACTTCTTCCTCTTCTTCCAACTCCTCCATTTTCCTCCAATTCCTCCTCTTCCTTACCTGCTCTTTGGTTACCATTTCCTCCTCTCCCTAGTGCTCTTCCCCCACCTCTCTGGGATCCTTAACCTGTTGGCACTTGTCCCTATACACTTTTATAGCAACAAAAAGGGACAAGGGGGTACAAGTGTAAGTAAAGAAGCAGTGATGAATATTTTGCCACACATTATTTTAGCCAATAGTGATTTTAATAATTTCTTTTTAATGGTTAATGCTTTGTTTTTTATTGAAGAGGATAAATGTTCTATTGTCAATTCTGTGCTAATTCAAGCAAATAACACAATGCTTTATGATAGAAAAAGAGGCGTGGTTTACTTCATAGGCTGTGTAATGTTACTTGTGTTATTATATTATCCCAGTCACATAAGAGTAATATAACCAAAGATGTATCCTGGGATTCATTCATTTGTCTGAAAAAAGTTCTAAAAATAATAATAATAATTGACTGAAAGAGACAAATATATTGTTAATTGCAATTATTTCTGAGACAATCAATTGTTCAGCAACATTTGTTACAAATCTAATTATATTCATAAAATAATGGGTTGTTTATTTAGTTTGTAAATTTGGTGATTTGTGCAGTAAATTTATAAAATGGAGCCTAATGTTATAGATTTTTGTAGTTTTCCCTCACATTTTGGTCCTGCCATAGTGGTTATAATATGTTTTTGGTGAAAATACTTTTAGACTTAATTATAGTTAGTTATAGATGACCTTACCTACCTTGATGTTAGCATTCCTTACTACAGCAGGAAGCCCTCAAATCTTCTTTTTGATTGTTGTACAGGTACGATGGATACAAACTGCTGGGGTCTGTTAACTTCCCAGGAGGAACCAGGTACAGAGCTGTTAGATTTTTCCATCACTTTTCTGTATTAATGTAAACTTGAAATGCAATGGCTTACACGTATGTTAGCTGTAATTGCTATCGGGCACAAATTTTATCCTGCTTTGCATACTTTGCAAACAGTGTTTAACTATCAGCTTGGTTAGCAGGGACACCTCTGGATTAAATGCAACAATTCCATTAAGAATAAACCTACATTGTTGTGTTTCATTGCGTTTTCTTGTGTTTGTTGGTCAGTTCCTCTGAAGAGCGTGGAGGTGGAAGTGGAGGTGAGGGCCCATGTGGCTACAGTGGTCACCACTCTAAACTATGAGAACAAGGAGGACAAACCACTGGAGGCTGTTTTTGTCTTCCCTCTGCTTGGAGATGCTGCTGTCTGTCACTTCAGTGCTAAGATTGGACAGACAGAGATTGTAGCTGAGGTAAAGGAGAAACAGAAGGTGAGCTGGTTGGTGAAGATTTACTCAATACAAAACAGTCTGAAAACCCAGTGAATGTTAAACACATGTGACATTTGTCCTCCAGGCTCGTGAGGAGTATGAAGATGCGTTGCGCTCCGGTAGGGAGGTCTTCCTGTTGGAGGAGAGTAATCAGAGTCCAGATATATTCTCTCTGAGTGTGGGCAGTCTGCGTCCAGGAGAGACAGCCTCCATCAGGCTGGAGTACGTCACTGAGCTGGCTGTGCAGGCTGATGAAGGGCTGAGGTTTTGTCTGCCTGCTGTGCTAAACCCTTGCTACCAACCTCGGGGTAGGTCATATCTAACTGTCAATTTTCAGCTTAGTGCACACCACACTTGTGTTCCAATTGTGCTGCCAGTTACACACTAAACAATCTGGGATATTGAGGCCAAAATACATAGGGATATAATAGAAAACTTTATTTTTGCTGATATAACTTATTGTATCCTAACACAAATGCTGTACTGGGTTTTGTTTATGTTCAGTGTTTCTTACCAAAAGTTCTGCTTGGCCAAATATTTTCACTTTGTAATGTCTCTTACCAACCCATTATCACTTGGTTGTCAGCGTCAGATATGATGCAAAAAGCACCCTTCAGTGTGAGTAGACCGCACCTGACATAGCAGCAGCTACGCGCGGTTTGAAGATGATGTAGTATTAGGAGCGACAATGGTAGCAAGTAGTGTGATTCTGCGTAGTGGAGATGGTTGGGTTGGTGGATGGGTCAAACAAGACAGGACTTTCACCATATCGGCCCGGGGTTTGTGTCTCCTGTGTCACTTTAATCCAACTGTCCTGTTCTTCCTAAAACCAACTGTAGCTTTAATGTTTTCCTGAACCCAGCTGTCCCGTTTTTTGTCCCAAGTGTCACAGAAACGTTCATTTTACAAGCCCACCCACGATCTTATCCTTAACCTAACTGCATCAAAAGTGAAGCCAGTAGTCCCGACCAAGATATTTCTCTTGATATGAGAAGAGACTTTTAGTGTCAATAACAATGCCAAAGGTACCCAATCAGGCATCTGTATTTTAAGTGATGGGAGTGAGAATGTGTTGCTTTTACTGTCTTGCTGATCCCCCCTGCCGGAAATGTCTTGCACGAACAGCAGTTCATCTCCCGGTTTGGCTGTGACTTTAAAGCTATGGGTAGTAATGAAGATGTGCTCTTAATGCAGTCTTTTAAAGTGCCCATATTATTAAAAAAATCACTTTCTCTAGAATTTGGGGTGTTATTTGTGTGTCCATAAGGATACAAACTGCTGCTTCACTGGCTACACGCTTCTCTGTTGCATGCATACATTCTAAAACGCTTAACGTGAAAAAAAGCTTAACATGGTTTAATGTACCTAAACAACAATTATCAACAAAATTTCTCATGCCCATATCTTCATGAACACTTAAGCTTGTTGAAAAAACTTAACTAAAATCCAACGATTATAGAAGTTATCTTACATAAAGTTTTCTTCTTCATTCATGGCAAGGAAAAGGCTTTACATAGTTTAATTTAGCCTACCTATAAAAATGAACAATGATTCTCTCTCATATTTCTCCTCAAAACCACTGAAAACTGCTCTTTTAGCTACGTGTTTATTGGGTCCCGGGGATAGCCTGAGCCTCCATTTAAACAATGAATGAAAAATAGCAATGGATGTGATCAATGCAACCAATGAGCAGCCGACAGGAGAACAGTTTTTAATGTTCTATCACACTATAACTACTCAAGAGTCTGCTCTTGAGACTTTGCTCGGATTTTCAGGACAATTAGGGCAGGATTCGGGAATTCGGGACAACTGCTTGGATTTTGGACTGTCCCGAATTTTTTGGGACATCTGGTCACCCTACCTACACACCCCGTCCCAGTCTCTCAGGTCTATCAACCAAAATCTGCTATCCAAACAAAACACTCGTCTGAAGACGTGGGGATAGAGTATTTGCCGCTATGGCACACAGACTTTGAAAAAGACTCAATTGTTCAGGCTAGCTTTTGGGTAACATGTCTTTTATTTATTGATAATTTTATCTTTTGTATTTGTACTTTATTCTATTCTTAGACTATTTTTCTAGTATATTTTATTATCTATGCACATTGTAAAGCACTTTGTGACCCTGAAAAGCGCTATATAAATACATTTTACTTACTTACTTACTTACAGTATTCCCTAACTTATCTCATGTTATTTACAGGAAGTGAAGATGTTTGTATCCAGGTGACCTCTGTTCCAGCCTCTCTGGTGCCCTACAGCCTGTCTTTCTCTGCTCAAGTGTCCTCTCCTCGTCCAGTTTCTAAAGTAGAGTCCAACTGTCCCCTGGATGCTCTCCAGTACCTCAACACAGAGCAAACCAAGGCTTCGGTAAGTAGAGGTCTGATGTGTCTGATGTTTAATTCTACCTCAATAATGAAAGCAGTGTGTGTTTTGTGCAGGTCAAGATGGCTGCAGGACACAAGTTTGACCGAGACATTGAACTGCTGATTTATTACAAAGATGCCCACCATCCCACTGCTGTGGTGGAGGCAGGACAAGCCTCTGCCAAGCCTGGTAAGTTCACATTATTATTCATTATCTTCATCTTCCAACTGATACATTACATATGTTGGAATAAATTATACAAAGCCAGATTTATGGTAATTTTTCTGTCTCTCCTCTGTGTTTTTTAGGTTCTCTGATGGGTGATCCAGTGGTGATGCTGAGCCTGTACCCTGAGTTCCCCCAGGCGTTGATGTCTTCAGACGCCTCATGTGGAGAGTTTGTGTTCTTACTGGATAGATCTGGCAGTATGGCAGGATCCCGTATAAAGAGTGCCAGGGTATTCATTATGTGTTAGCTCTGTCAATCATTTACAGTGTCCCTCTGAAACAGTGGCCTTCACTATCTTTTCTCTCTTCCCTTAAGGATACTCTGCTGCTCCTGTTGAAGAGCTTACCAATAGGCTGCTATTTCAACATCTACAGTTTTGGGTCCAGCTATGAACACATCTTCCCGTAAGTCACTGGCTCATGACACTTGATATCACTGATTGTACATGTGTAACTTATGTCACCTCTATCGGCAGACCGATCATTGATATTGGCTGATTCTGCAAAACAATTTATTATATTTAGTGTTTAATTTAATTTAATGCCAGTCATTTGCTAACATTTTATGAATGAATTAAACATACAAGATTGTGATTATACTTTAGAAAATTTGGTCTCAGACTGGATGTGAATTCCAAGTTGCTCTGTAGAAGATGGTAGTGTTACTCAACCACCCACCATCTGACATCCTTCATTTGTATGTGTGTGGTGGCAGTAAGAGTGTGGAGTATAATGAGAAGACCATGGAAGAGGCTCTGAACGAAGTTAAAAGGATGGATGGTGATCTGGGAAGAACAGAGATCCTGATTCCCCTCGAACATATTTACAGTCAACCCTGCATTTCCAGTCAACCTAGACAAGTAACACACACAAACACACACACATGCATGCATGCACGCTCACACACAAGCACACGCACACACACACAGGTTGAAAAAGAACCACGAGCCAGTAAAAATGACATAAAATTACGTCATCGACACTAATAATAAATAACAAATAATAATAATTGTCTCTGACAGAACTAGAATGCTTTGATTGTTTAGAATTTTTCTTCAAATTGACTTTGCCAGTCTGGTATTTTTTGTGTCACAGTGGTCATGGTGCAAAGGTGGGAGAAGAGACGCAAACAATTGGAAGAGTGATATTAAGTGGTATCTCAGCATGAAGCAAGTTGTTGGTATTTTGGTTGAACTTTGGTCTTAGACATTACACGGAGAATAGACATCTTAGAACCAAGTCTGTTTCTGTTTTTCATGGCTTACCTGGTAATTTTGTATGGTCCAGGTCGTGGTGGAAAAATGTTGCCTATTCTTCTCCTCAGCCTTGTCTTCCAGCTAAGGCTTCCTGAGTCATTTCTCAGGCTATATAAACCCCTCCAACATCTCTTTCTAGTTAGATATGCACGGCCAGAACACCTCAATAGGGAGGCAATGCAGACCATCTCAGCTGAGTTCTTTTAGGGCACATTTATCAAACTCAAGGCCCGCGGGCCAAATTTGGCCCCTCATTAGTTTGATCTGGCCCGCATGTCAATTTAGATGCACAATAAACTTTGGCCCAAATAGTTTTTGTAGTTTTTCCCGACCTTTTTGCCACTTTCCAATGTTTTTGGCACGTTTTTTTTCTCCAATGTTCAGCTTTATTTGTTGTTCTTTCTTTGATGGCTAAGTTAGTTTTTTTGCTGACTTTTTGGGGTCTAAATAGCATGTGAATAACCTAAACATGTCTGCCCTGGATGTGATTCTTATTTTTCAGCGTGGCCCTTGGTGGAATTGAGTTTGACACTCCTGTTTTAGGGCATAAGAGAAAAAAGGCAAACTTCTGACCCAATGGGGGCATTTCATTGATTACCATGGCCTCAGACTTGTAGGTGCTGACCATCATCTGACCTTGCTGCTTTACTCTCGACCACAAAACATCCAAAACTGGGTCTTCTGTGCTCAGAAAAGATGGCTTAGAGGCACGTCTGTTTCTGATGAGAGGACCCGATATGGGACTCTCTACACACCCTGGTAGCCCCTCAAGATTCTGCCCTAAAAAGTGGTACCAAGTGGTAATTAGTTGACAGCTCTTAACAGTTCACACCGTAATGTGACCTATTTAAATTAGCTGGATACATGGTTTAGCGTAATTTGCTTTTACCAGTGTATTGCAGTGTGTATTTTGTCTATAGTAATCCCCATCAATGGGCCCAAAACTGTTCCAGTAAACAGAGGTGTCAAGTAACGAAGTACAAATACTTTGTTCCCTTACTTAAGTAGAAATTTTGGTTATCTACGTATACTTTGCAGGAGTCATTATTTTACAGCAGACTTTTTTATTTCCACTCCTTATATTGTCCTGCAATAATCTGTACTTTGTCCATTTTACATCTTAAAAATAGCCTTGTTACTCCTATTTCTGTTTGGCTTTTTTTCATTCCGGCTTGTCATTGTTAAAAAAAAAAAAAATACCAACCAGATAAATCGCGCCATCCGGATAGAGTGAATTTGATTGTGGTTGGATGAGAAGTATGAACATATACCATTCTAACACCCTATTGTGCACCTGCACATGACACAAATCCCGTCACTTTCCAGCATGGAAATAGCTGACGTATGTATCCTAGTGCGAAGATATCCGTGGCTTAGACGCAAGAGAAGTCAAGCAAAATGTCCCCACCAAGCATCAGCGAGGAGGTTGGTAGCGAAGAAGACCAGCAAACCCTTCTACATCCCTGGCCATACCTGGAAGAATTTTTCAAAATGGTTGGATGCAGAAACAACTCCTTTCAAATGCGCTGCTAGCTCTGTGCACCCACAAACAAAAGCTAATTGGTTCCAAAACTTTAAGTCTTTTCCACATATTACTTTTACTTTTATATTTTAAGTAGTTTTGAAACCAGTACTTTTACACTACTGAAACAATAATCTAACACAACTCTCAAAAAATGATGTGGATCACTTTCAGCACATGCTACATGCTTCTGGGTATGATGTGATGTGACTTAGAGTGATATGTAAACTCTCCTCCCTAGCTATTTGTCTTTACTGACGGAGAGGTGGAGAACACCAACGAAGTTATAAATCTGGTGAAGAAGAATTCCGGTTTTCACAGGTAAAACCATAAGAACACAAAGCATACCAAACACCCGCCCAATTACCAGAATATGTTTCATGTTCTAATGCTTTGTGTATTTAAAAAAAACTATTGTATTGTAGGTGTTTCTCTTTTGGGATTGGGAAAGGGGCCAGCTCTGCTCTTATCAACGGGTTGGCCAAGGAAGGAGGAGGTCACGCTCAGTTCATCACAGGGACTGACAGGATGCAACCTAAAGTAAGACATCACAGTAGTTATACACATTGAAATGAAAAATGCTAAGACATAATTACAAATGTAAGTAACTACATTGAAAAAAAAACAGTGCCTCTTTCAAATTTTTGTAAATTTTTTTTACTCATCAGGTGATGCAGTCGCTGCGTTTTGCTCTGCACCCAACTGTGGTGGACATCTCAGTCAAGTGGGATTTGCCAAAGGGAGTGTCTGTCACTACTCTCTCTCCACCAATCACAGCACTTTTTCAGGGTCAAAGATCACTGGTTTATGCCCAGCTCACTGGACAGGTAAGAGCAGCACCATCTCATTGTGACATCTTTGAATAGATGTGTCAGGTTTTTAAAAAATATGGATTACAGTGCATTTTGTGTTGTTATGAAAATTAGAGGATTTCAATACGGCAATGCTTTCCCTAGAGTTCAGAGGCAGCGGAAGGCTGTGTGACAGTGAAGTACAGCCTGGCAGGTCATCTGTCTCAGAACCAGGTCCACTTCAGTCTCAAACCTGCAGAGGACACTGGGTAAAACGGGGTTTGGGTCAGACAAAAGAAGTTACTGACTGGAATGCAGAGTTTATTTTGGTAATATGGATACATTTGAAATGGTTACAAAGGGTAATACAATTTTAATGTGCTTGGGTTGATTTTAGGCAGCACATTCAGAGTTTTCAATTACCTGCAATTGTACCTACAGTATGTGGGCTTTTCTATGAAATATGCTGTTTACAACATAACCTAAAAGAGACACGGTACAGTAAAACAACATTTGAATCCAACAATGAACACCTGTGTTTACATCTTTGTCCTGTCTGCAGATTAACAGTCCACAAGTTGGCTGCTCAGACTCTGATTCGCTCCCTGGAGATGGAGGAGGGAGAACGAGGAGGAGAGCAAGATGGAGAAGTGAAGAAGAAGGTGGTGGAGCTCAGTATCCAATCAGGAGTGAGCAGTGCTTTCACTGCCTTCATTGCTATCAACAAAGGAGATGGAGAGGTGATTCAAGGACCTCTGGTCCTCAGAAATGTTCCCACACCCAGTGAGTATATTTTTCCAAAAACAAATTAAGAAGCAAGATAGCAGTTTAGTTCAACTACAGTGTTCATGTTCAAAACGATGGCTTATTCCCAGCTCAGTACATACATACATACATACATACATACATACAAAAAACATATGTGTGATAGACATGGCTTGTCTGCATCCTTCTTCATTTCATCAGAAAAATGTATAACTATGATAAATCATAATATTTCTGTTAAAAACATCATGACTTGCATGTGCTGATGTGACTGCTGGTTTTGTGTTTGTGTGAAAGAAAGCCAGAGTTGACATGCTCTGTTAATTGTAATGTTGTCTAAAGACATGGCACTGTGGTAGTTAATGTCCATGTGTTACATAACAATTCCATAAATGTTTGAGGATCCCAAAAGGCACCAGCATGTTTAGATAAGGTGTTGATGAAATATGGTAAAGGTCATGTAGCTGCTGTGTATTATTCTATTTAGAACCTGCGGGATTGTGCCTGGTCAGTCCTTAAAAAGAAATTGGAACAGGATCTGAACTATACTGAATGATGAGTGTGATACAATTTGTAGAAAAATTAAACGTCAACGCGATGTGAGGTTATTCCTTATTCAGTTCAAGATTATGCATCACTTCTACTACACTCCCCCCAGATTGTTTAAACTTGGATTGAAAGACATGCCAAATTGTTGGAAATGTAAGACAAAGGATGGCCTATTGCTTCATGTCCTATGGTCGTTTACTGTAACATGGCCCAGGAATTGTGAACTAGGATACATGTCAGATTGCAGGGACCAAAGTTCCATTCAGCCCAATTTTATCATTTTGGTGTTTGAAAAGATGTCATTTTAATGGTTTGCCCAATTAGATATCTACAAGGGAATATGGGGAGGGTCCTTTGGCTTTCTGGGGGGCCCCTGAAGCAATGCGCTGGAGAGAGACATGTATCAATTGCTTATGGTGTAGTAATTTATACATTTATATAATTTGTCATTTAAATATGTTTATTTACAGTTTATTGTCCATGTTGTTATTATCTGTGATATACCTTGAATATTGTTTTTTTTGTGTTATATTTTCTTGTTTTTTGTGTGGGTGGGTGGTGATGACGTGCATGTGTGTGTGTTCATCTGGTGAATTGTATGTTTTGTTTGTTAAAAACATAAAAATGGTTAATCATAAAAAATGTATTGATTTATAATGTTTTCTTCTAGTCAAGCCAGCTTTACATTTTTTTTATTGCATAAATTGGAAAAATAGAAGCCATATTCAAATATGCAAGCAATAGCATGATTTGGACATATAAAGTACATGTATACGCACCTGAACTATCACTGGCTGTGAATAGCTGATTAAATAGTCTCAGCTGCAATATAGTATCAAAAAGGTAAAAACAAATACGTATACCAGTAGAATAATATACGGGGGCATTTTTACCTTTGCACTTTCTTTGATTTATTTCCTCAGACTTATCAACTGGAGAGGTTGAAGTGGCCATGCACGGACATGGTGTGTTTTCTCAATCGGAAGGTTTGCACAAACATGGTATGTCAGCTTAGTTTGCAGTTTTTCTGTCTGCATGTGGCCAAAATCAATTAATGCAGCTTAAAAGTTGTTATTTTCACTTTATATTCCTTTTTATTCTTTCAAATGTTACAAATTTGTTATATTTACACTTTATTTTAGTTATCCACATATGTGGGCACCAGCTGACATCCAGAGAGGATTTGCTGCAGCTGGTCTCCCTCCAGAAGGCGTCTGGCTGCTGGGTGCTGGATCCAGCTCTGGCTGCTGCACTGGGAAAGACCAGCAAGGAGGTTAAGAACACAAAACCTTCAGCAGTGAGTTACAGTCAACATCACAAATTAATAATGGGACTTTAAAAATATGTTTCATGACATGATTTATAATAATGGTATGTATTAAAAAATGGATTTAATGAAGTACTCCATATAAAAGTTATAAAAGAGAAAATAAATACACCTTGAACGAGGAAATAACAACATAGCTATGTAATTTAATAATAAAGGTAAGCTAAGATACAAACAATCAATTGAGATGAGTCTAAAAGTCTTATTTTATTTAGGCTATATAATATTGTTACTTAATAAAAATTAACAAGTGTGCTGTCACATTTTTGCCTGTAATTCTGTTCTCCTTTGTTTTCTTTGATCATCGTTGCTTCTCAACATCTGTTTTTCTTTGCTTTGGTGAATTAGGTGAAACATGGAGTGTGGGCCACCATGCTGGCTCTGCTCTGGCTCCATGGTTTTAAGATGGATGCTCAGGAGGAGTGGAAGCTTCTGGCTATGAAGGCTGTGTCATGGCTCCGTGCCCAGAATAGTAATGATACATAATAAATCCTAATCTGTTTAAGTGTGTGCTGGTTAAAATCATAAATCCAGTCTCTTCTGATGACTTGTTTTGTGTTTTTCTTTCAGCTTTATGTGTGACAGAGTGTGTGGAAGCTGGAAATGCTCTGTTGGGTTGCAGCGTGCAGAAAGAAGCCCTGGGATTCTGAGGTTTTCATTAAAGTTACTTCCCAGAAGCAGATCTACTCCATGCTACGAAATGAACTGTTGTACTTTAACATCGCAGTGCACTTCACTCTTTGCACTATTTACATTTTTTGTTGAGAGATAAATTGCTGCACAAATAGAGTTTGTCTGTTTTGAGCCTTTAAAGCTGTGGTGAGCACTTTTTTTTGCATCGTTGGGAAAAAAAATCCCATAATACTTTAGACTTCTAGATTGATCTAGATATATCTAGATACAAGACGTCTGCATCTCGTCTTGGCTCGAGAGAAAGAGAGAGAGGGGAGAGGGAGAGCTGCAGGAAGAGGTCTCACTCTACTTCAGATTATTTTTGCATTCTACCCTCCGCAGCTTCACTGTTGCTTTTTTACCTGAAACTGTTTTTACTTAATTAAACTTGAATATTTGGACAAAGTCAAAATGTATGGCTAAATTATGATTATGAATAAATAAATTAAGAACTGTGCATAGAAGTTCAAATAAAATGATAACACATTTGTTCATGCATGTACCTTGAAAAAGTAAATACATGAGGCATACATGCACTTAGGTGGATGCTGAATAGTAAAATGAGGTTAATGCTAATGTATCTACAGGCCTCTAGCCTAATCCACCACATTAGCATCTGTAACTGATGTCAGAGTCACAGTTTTTAGATGCAGAAATTACAGCTGGCGTTAATGATGCAAAATGATGATTAATAAGTGTTAAAACCTTCAGTTTACTGTTAATTATATAGTAAACTATTGTTTGTCTCATACATTGATTAGTAAATGAATATGGAAGTTATTGTGGACGACGAGTTTGCTCAGAGGGTTTTATTTATCAGTAAAAAAGCTGCACCATGTTCCACTGTTTCTCTGGTTATATTCTATGCTACATACTGTCAGAATCTACTACTGCTTCTTCAATAAATAAAACAATTGAAGGCTTTATCATTTCAACCAGGAGATCTTATTTATTGCATTTAGCTACAATATATACCATAGTTATGTATAGAGTACCATGTTGACTCATTGGAGTTGTTGATAAATGCTAAAAACATAATCTTTCATTAAATGACAATCATGGGTATGCTTAGTAAATCTTTTCCATTTGAAAACAAATGAAAAACTGCAAATTGGCCAAAAGCATTCACTTGCTTTCACTGGTGTATCTGTTTTTTCTGTAACATTAGACATGTCAAGAATTTGACTTAAATTTAGTAACATCATCAGCTTTCTTTGAATATAAACAATGACAAAATCTTCTTTATTTTGTCACTGTCTCTCAGAAAACCTGCTCAAACACTTGACACAGATCAATGCCTTGCTATTTTGACCTTTTCTTTAACAAAATCAGCTACCAGCTGTTGGGCTGAGAAGTCTGCTTTCATGTTTGATTTAGATTTACATTGTTGATAGTGAGGAAACATGGCCAAGGGCAGAAGTTACCACTGAAAATGGGAGAATATGTTAGGCTACGTAGCACTATTAGACACTTTTGGTGTGTTCATTTTAGTCTGATATATCATTTAAGAAGGCCTAAACGAGATAAAGCAGTGCAATATATTATTATATTAATATATACTTGTAAGCTCCACCACCCGATGCATGTCAGGAATGAAGCACACCTCACAGACGTGGTCTCGCTTCGCCAGACCCTCTTCAAAAGCACGCTACGCAGGCGAGATTGATCAGTTCCAGCTGTGAAGTGTCATAGGATGGCGAAGGCATTCCCCGCCTGGCTCTGCCTCTGACTGGCCTAGGCTAACCAAACCCACACATCTTGCCTCAGAATCCAACCAACGAAAGGCAACAAGTAGGTTACTAGCCAATCAGAGGGAGAGGAGCGCGGGTTAAGCCTTCCACATGCCTTCACTATCCTGTGAAAATAAAATAGGCATTCAGCAGCTGTGCGCAGTGTTGTCCTGTCCTCTTCTTGTTTTGTAACGTTTAACGTTAAAGTTAACGCTACATACATATCTGCAGCCGAGGAAAACTAACTGGACAGAATCATTTTCTTCAAAGGTAGGTATTTATTATCTAAAGTATCAAACATGACGCAGTCAGAAAGTGTTTTCTTAGAGCCATATCTGGAATATATATATATATATCCAAGATTCATTAAAAACTTTCATTATTACTTAGTTTTAGTTTTAGTACATCTCCCTTTCTGTTACAGGCTCAAAGATGAACTGCTGTGGTCTGCTAAATGCTGAGAAGGAACCAGGTAAAGATTTGTTAGCAAACATTAAAACCTTACTATTTGGTCTCCATTCAGACCTACATAACATATTTTAAGTGTTTATAACACCCTGTGAAATAAACAGTATCATGGTTTACTGCATATGTTTGCTTGTGTTCAAAGTGGCTATAAGTAGCCTAACTTTCTTGCACATATAAAGTTATTTTATGAATGAAATAGGCTAGACGTATTACATAGGCTACCCGAGGGCCAATTCAGGGTGAGTTTTGAATCATTTACAATCCAGGAAGTATCTCCATCAGTCGACAGCCCGACCAAAGTTGACTCACGTTATCGCCGTTGACTTTCACTTAACCTTTTAGGGAAAGGGAAATCATTTCCTTCTTTCCTGTGATGGTCCTCCCCCGTATCAGCCATTACTACAACAGATAACTTCTAAAATAACACTAAAATACAAAAGGCCTATATAAAGAAATCTCCTGCTTCCTTTTACCTGGCTGAAAAGGCTGGATACTAACACAGTCTTTTTCGGGTAACATAGAAATATGCGTTTTTTACCTGTTACAGGTCATTTAAGACCACTGTATGAAAAATGACAGAGCTTCAGAAACATTAAAACGTTACATATAGTCACATTAAGTATTTTCTTGTATATGTAACTTTACTTCTTTACTGTCACCGGAGTGTATGAACAAGGGTGGTTCAGACTGTGCTGGTGTGTCTCCATGTGTCCAGATAGTTTCCCATGTAAGTGTGTGTTTGGGTCACAGTGAGGAAGCAAAAGAGCCTTTTTAATCAAAATTAAACATAAAAGGGAACAAATTAAATAAGAATAATGAAGTACCATTGTTAATCATTAACCATTTGTGAATTGTATCCTATTTGTTGGTCAGTTCCTCTGAAGAGCGTGGAGGTGGAGGTGGAGGTGAGGGCCCATGTGGCTACAGTGGTCTCCACTCTGAACTATGAAAACAAGGAGGACAAACCACTGGAGGCTGTTTTTGTCTTCCCTCTTCCTGGAGATGCTGCTGCTGTCTGTCACTTCAGTGCTAAGATTGGACAGACAGAGATTGTAGCTGAGGTGAAGGAGAAACAGAAGGTGAGCTGGACGGTGTAGATTTACTCAATACAAAAGAGTCTGAAAACCCAATGAATGTTACCTACATGTGTTATCTATCCTCCAGGCTCGTGAGGAGTATGATGACGCGTTGAGCTCTGGTCAGCAGGCCTTCCTGTTGGAGGAGAGTGATCAGAGTCCAGATATATTCTCTCTGAGGGTGGGCAGTCTGCGTCCAGGAGAGACAGCCTCCATCAGGCTGGAGTACGTCACTGAGCTGGCTGTGCAGGCTGATGAAGGGCTGAGGTTTTGTCTGCCTGCTGTGCTCAACCCTCGCTACCAACCTCGGGGTAGGAAACCCAGCCAACACTGTCATCAGGACTTTAAACTTCAGCTTAGTGCACACCACACCTGCCCAACAGTCACATGCCCAACAGTAAACTGGTGAAAATAAAAATGCTCTGTTCATCACACTGGGACAACACAATGTCTCAAACCTGTGCTGTAGTCTCTACAGTAAATGGTCGTGCAACTTCCCAAAAGAAAAGTACTGAGATGTGATCATAGAAGCTTAGGTGTTCATGCACTTCTTTTGCTTTATGTTATCAGTAAATAGAAACAGCCATACAGCATTACAATTTCAATCAAATGACAGAACTGAAAATGACACAATATATAAAAAAAATATTATAGTTAGTTATCTTTAAAGAAAAAGGTTTATTGGGCACCATTTGTGATTCTTGTTCAAAATCACTAAAAATCTTATATTTGATAGCGCTGCCAATATTACTGTAACTGGACTTTCCTTTCTCTGGTCTCCCTTGGTCATTCACAGTTACAACTGGACCAAAGGATTTGATGGCTTACTGCCTCTTCAATTATTTAATTTCATACCTATCTGATTTTGTTCACAGGAAGTGAAGACGTTTGTATCCAGGTGACCTCTGTTCCAGCCTCTTTGGTGCCCTACAGTCTGTCTTTCTCTGCCCGGGTGTCCTCTCCTCGTCCAGTCTCTAAAGTAGAGTCCAACTGTCCTCTGGACGCTCTTCAGTACCTCAACACAGAGCAAACCCAGGCTACGGTAGGTAGAGGGCTGATGTGTCAGCTGTGTGATTCTTCCTCAATACTGACAACATAATATATCACTTTATTTATATGTATGAGTGTGTTTTGTGAACTGCAGGTCAAGTTGGCTACAGGACACAAGTTTGACAGAGATGTTGAACTGCTGATTTATTATAAAGATGCCCACCATCCCACTGCTGTGGTGGAGGCAGGACAAGCCTCTGCCAAGCCTGGTGAGTGCAAATTAGTGAAGGTGTTACTTTGCAAGAAGTTCATTATCCTCATCTTCCAACTTATACATTAGTTATGTTGGAATAAGTAATATAAATCTAGATTTGTGTTCATTTTTCTATCTCCCCACTGTGTTTCAGGTTCTCTGATGGGTGATCCAGTGGTGATGCTGAGCCTGTACCCTGAGTTCCCCCAGGCTGTGATGTCTTCAGTTGCTTCATGTGGAGAGTTTGTGTTCTTACTGGATAGATCTGGCAGTATGAATGGAGCCCGTATAAAGAGTGCCAGGGTATTCATTTTGTGTTAGCTCTGTCATTAAATCATTCACAATGTCCCTCTGACACAGACAGTGTCCTTCACTATCTTTTCTCTCTTCCCTTAAGGATACTCTGCTGCTCCTGTTGAAGAGCATTCCAATAGGCTGCTATTTCAACATCTACAGTTTTGGGTCCAGCTATGAACACATCTTCCCGTAAGTCACTGGCTCATGACACTCATTTCATCAATTTCATTCCTGTTTTAGGTGTTAATGCTTGTATATGTATGTGTGTGGTGGCAGTCAGAGTGTGGAATACTGCCAGAAGACCATGGAAGAGGCTCTGAAAAAAGTTGAGGAGATGGGCGCCAATCTAGGAGGAACAGAGATCCTTAAGCCCCTCAAACACATTTACAGCCAACCCTGTATTCCCAGTCAACCTAGACAAGTACTACACACACACAAACACACACACACACACACACACACACACTCCCTCATCAGCTGCTCCATCTGCACACATTACCTCTGTTCTTTACACTCTCTATTGACTCCCAGTGCATTTTAGAATTGATTTGATTGATTTTAAGATTATTTAAATGTTTGTTTTTAAGACCATTAATGACTTTATTTTTCTTAACCCTTGGCAAAAACAATTTTGCGATCATTCAATCAACTGGTTTTAGAAGGTTGAGATAAAAACTGTGTGGTGATCATGCTTTTGCAGTTGCGGCACAGAGACTTTGGAACAAGTTTCCTCTTGACATCCGCACTATAACAAATGTAGCTTGTTTTAAATCTAACGAAAACTTATTTATTAGGGCCTGAGTGCCAAAAGCGGCAATTTTGTTTGTTGTTGTTGTGTTATATGTTTCAGAAACAGACACACAAAAATGGCTTGCTACCGTCCCATACAAAATTAAGAAAATTTAACATTTGCAGTACGTCTATAATAGACTTGCAAAACTTGGTACACGTAGCATGGCAAGAAGTACACAAAACTCATTGGAACCATCCCCTCCTCATAGAGATTTCATCAGATCAACTTCAAATTCAGTCCGTGTCCTCTAAAGACCTTAACAATCGAAAGTTATTAAAAGAAAAACTTTTCGTCAAATGGTGTGGGCGTGACCTGATAGCCATTTTGAGTGTTTAGCAATGAACAAGAAAGTAACTGTAACTACACTGTACATTGTGATATCTGCTTGAAATTTCCCACAATCATTAAGAGTCCAGGCCTGAGGACATCTACAGGCCAAAATGGACTTTTGGAGATAGCGCCACGAACTGGCAACAGGAAATTAGCCTTATATGACAAACATCATCCGATTTACATGAAACTTATCATGTGTGGTCTACATGTGATAATGAACCGCCCCTATACCTTTACCACGCCCACTCACTCAGGCACGCCCTTTTCATACCATTTGAACCGTTTAAGGTATAGTCTTGTGTGAGGTGTCATTGAACTCAGTAGAGAGTTCCTTCTTCATTGGTGACAATTTTCAGTGTCTGAGTTCTGCACAAATGCATGGTTGCAAGGAGTGGCGTCCACATGTAACCCAGACGTGCTCAGATCAGCGAGGGCCCGTCCAACGCTGCTTGCAGCTTTAATTTACAATGGTGTTTAATACATAGTAGCATTGTGACATTTTCTGTTCTTCCTGCTTTTATGTATTATTTTTCAGATTTTACTGTATGGTTTATTCCTTTCTGATTTTACCAGTTATGTAACTAATGGAGTTTTTCCATTAATGGTACCTGCTTGCCTCGACTCGGCTCGACTCGACTGCGGTGCCCCTTCCTCCTTTTTGCATTGCAGATTAGTACTGCCTCATGCGTGAGGGAACCGTGGCTTGTCTTCATAGCAGGAAACTGTGACCTAACGCGACACACACACGCAGAACGTTGAAGGTGTGTTGTTTTTGATTCTCGGCATGTTACCACAGCCAGAAGGCAAATTAGTTTCAAAAGAAGCTGGAGTCAGCAAAAAGAAACAAACACTGGATAAACTATTTAAACACGACAGGTTTGTTCAGGAACCCCACCCCACCCCGTCTGTTGCTAGCAATGATGACGCAGTGATTAGTGATGACCAATCAGTAGTCTGCAGGTTTTCACATCACCTTTTGGCATCGCCTCAGCTCGCTTGGAAACTCGACTGAGGTAGGTACGTTTTGTAGTAACAAAACGTACCTGTTAGCAGGTACCAGGGACTTATTTTTGTAATGGAAAACACAAAAAAGGCAAATAGAGACGAGGCGAGTAGATACCATATAGTGGAAAAACACCATTAGAGTGATATGTATACTCTCCTCCCTAGCTATTTGTCTTTACTGACGGGAAGGTGGGGAACACCAAAGAAGTTATAAATCTGGTGAAGAAGAATTCAGGTTCCCACAGGTAAAACCACAAAACATAACAACCACCCACAAAACTACCAGAATATGTTGCATGTTCTGATGCTTTGTGTATTTAAAGAAAACTGTATTGTACTGTATTGTAGGTGTTTCTCTTTTGGGATTGGGGAAGGGGCCAGCTCTGCTCTTATCAACGGGTTGGCCAAGGAAGGAGGAGGTCACGCTCAGTTCATCACAGGGACTGACAGGATGCAACCCAAAGTAAGAATGACATTAAACAAAATAAAGCTGTCAAATTAAACAATGCAACAAATATATTGAATTGAATTTGTTTTTCCAGATGGATCAGTAAGTAAAAACACGCATTTCAAGGTTTTTGTAAACTTTTTTCAGGTGATGCAGTCGCTGCGTTTTGCTCTGCAACCAGCTGTGGTGGACATCTCAGTCAAGTGGGATTTGCCAAAGGGAGTGTCTGTCACTGCTCTCTCTCCACCAGTCACAGCACTTTTCCAGGGTCAAAGGTCACTGGTGTATGCCCAGCTTACTGGAAAGGTAAGAGCAGCACCTACCACATACTTATCCAATCTTCAAATGAGGAGAACCAAGTACGTTTCTAGGGTAGTGTGCCTAATTGTACTTTTCTAGGTGGATGATATAAACAAAATACAGTTCCTAGCTCATCCATCTGGGAGGCTTTAACATTCTTTTCACGTGGACAGCTGCGGACTTGTAGCGGTCGTGCAGCAACAGCGTACATTGTCATGGACACATGCTGCCACTTTCCGTGAACCATGTTTGTGTGAGCGCCACAATTCTGCTCTGTCTGTGGAACTTATTGCCTCTCCACCATATTGTCAGCTGTGTGTCTGCCCAGAATACTCTGTGTAGGGCAGCCGATTTAACTCGCTAGTCCTCATTATCGGTATAGTGGCATGTGTCAAGTAACTCTCCCCTGTGACCACTGTCCAGCAGAAAGCCATAAACTTAACAACAATAAGAGATGTAAACGCAACTTTCTAATACAAAGTTGGGAATAGCAAGTTGCCTAGCAGTTGAGAAATAGATTGTATAGTCTTTGAACACACTTAAAAAAAAAAATATTGTGCATAGTTTCTGTTCCCCATTAGGAATTCTAAGTAAAGAACAAACAAGGCCCATCCACAAGATATAGCCTTCTGTGATCAGGCACATGCCCCCCACCCCTCCTAGTAGCCAAAAACGTCAAGGTGGATTTAATAAACATGATGGACTCTTTAGAAGAGGTAATTATCTTTACTCGAGCTTCTAAGCGGGAAATTCTGAACATAGCCATACTGAGAAATACAAAGAGAGTTGTGTGGAGTGGATAGTCTTAATTAGCTTTGTAGCAACTCATTTGGCAATGGCTTGAATGTAACAGACGTTCAATCATATTAAAAAGTTATGCACTAAGGGTCCTATTTTATCAATCTGAAAACGCAAGTATCAAACGCTAAACGCAAGTAGCTTTGTGGGTGGATCTTGCGCTGTTGTTATTATACCGGCGTGATAAATGACTTGCAAATCTAAAAAGGGTTGGTCTGAAGTAGCTACATTAGTCATAGGTGTGGTTTGGGCGTATTGTGCAATAAACCAATCAGAGCGTTATTTCACATTTCCTTTAAAAGCAGGCGCGCTTGTTCCATGGCGGATTGCTATTATAATGGTGGATTTGCTAGGCGCACGCTCTTAATATATCCATAGGCGCACGCCAGGAGCGGTTCACAGCTGAGGAGACGTTTGCTATTGACTTTTCTTTTTGACAAAATGTAAATAAAGTAACTCTCACTGAATCACTGGGTTATGAATGCATGGTGAAACTAGGCACTATAACTTTAACAGTTAATTATAAACATCCCTTAATTATGCACAACATCACTGCTCTAACACTAGGGTATATTTCATAAAAAGCAGGCTTTTAGAAGTAAAACAATTTTAACAGCATTGTCAACTCTTTTGGTTTTTAATTTCTGAATGAACACACCACAAACAGTATGTTTACCATACTTTCCGTTAGTGTGGTGCAATCTTGCACGCTATAGTGCTGTCTATTATTCCTTAGTACCATATACTGTAGTATTGCTTTGTAATGTAAAAGTGTCTGTGGGTTGGATTTCTAAATTTAATTTCATAGTTGGTCACTCTGCTTGCAGTTTTCAAAAGAGGGCCATGTTTTAAGATAGGAGCATAAACAAAACAAACTGAACATTTTTAAGCAGGAAAACAAAGGAATTGTAATATGATATGAAGACATTTGATTAAGAAGACGTAAAGTTTGAAATGTAAAAAAATAAAAATAAATGTTTAGCACTTTTGTGTACTGAACACAGTTTCCAACATTGTAATGCTTTCTCAGAGTTCAGCAGCAGAGGGCTGTGTGACGGTGAAGTACAGCCTGGCAGGTCATCCCACTCAGAACCAGCTGCACTTCAGTCTCAAACCAGCAGAGGACACTGGGTAAAACAAGTTAAAGTTATGGTTCGGAGTAAATTCTCCCTAGGGTCCTTTGCACCACAACCTCGAGCCAAACAACCCCGGAAGTTTTTTTTTAGCCTTATCAGCTGATCAGCTTAGTGCAGGCACTATTGAAACCAACTGTGTAGCTCGTAAATTACACCACTAATAATGCCCAAAATGATACCAAACGTCTTCAGTAGTACAAATATGTTATGGAGTACATAACATATTTGTAATACTAAATAAAACAATGAATTGGAAAGTTTTTAAATACACCAATATTTATATTTAAATACCACTTGCCTGCTGGCTTCTGCTCTCTGCTTCTACTGCTAGCGGCAGTAAGACGAGTGCTTAGGAACATCTACAAATTACAACACCAAAAAGTTATTAATTTAATGATTTAAATAAGGTAGTCTCTCCAAACTTACCTCAATTATAACTTGCCTTCTTCTAGTTTGTGTTGTAATTTGTAGCTGTCCCTAAGCCTCATAGGTTGGACTCATACTGTACATATTAAAGATTTACTCCCTTCTCCTCTCTGAAGAATAACAGTCCACAGGTTGGGTGCTCGGAGTCTGATTCGCTCTCTGGAGATGGAGGAGAGAGAGCACAGAGAGCAGGATGGAGAAGTGAAGAAGAAGGTGGTGGAGCTCAGTGTCCAATCAGGAGTGAGCAGTGCCTTCACTGCCTTCATTGCTGTCAACAAGGTCAACGGCGAGGCGATTCAAGGACCTCTGGTGCGCAGAAATGTTCGACTACCCAGTGAGTGTTTTTTTCCCAAAGCTGAAACTAATGTGTCCCTCACCGCTTTGATAGTACTGAATTAAATGATAATGAACTGAAATATAAAACTATACAATCGCTCTTGTTTGAAAAAAATTTAATCTAAAAAAATTTAGCAGATTTTAGGACAGTCTGAAATGTTTTCAAAACAGTCCACTGAGTATTCCATTAATCATAAATTTGATAAACTGCATTTTTTTCATCGACCAAAAGGTATGACTGTAAAACTGCATGTGTGCATCTATTTTTTTATGCTTTCCTGTATTCTTATGTGATTTGTTCCTCTCTTCCTCTGACCTGTTTTGCTTCTGTAAGTACATTAACTGAATGAAAGGAACATAGATAAGTGTTTCTTCTAGAAATCTTGTTTAATCAGTCAGTGATTTGAATGACATTTTTAAGATACCAGGGCTTTATGTCTGTTCTTTATTTATTTAAAAGGGTGTAAGCATGGGATCACGGTCCGCTGGTGTAACAAGGCAAAGCTTCTTTCAACACACATATGAATAATTGTATTTATCTCAGCATTAACATGTTTACGAGCTTTACATGTGAACAAATCTCTGTTGTCCATGTAGTTGCTGGTCGCCATATTGTTAAGAAAATTACATGGATTGTAGTTGCTTTCTTAAAATAGCGTCAATCTAAATTTAAGCTCACAGAAATCTGGTTAGGGACCTGGGTTGGTACTGATGCTCAGCCTCGATTATCTGGTAATTTAAGGGGTTTACAGATCTAATGTTTAACCTCCTGACCTGTTTGCAGCAAAACTTTTTTTGATACTTTAATAAACCATAAACCATATTTTTCTAAATATCTGTTTTATGACAATTTTCTGTATTCTTATGTGATTTGTTCATCTCTTTTTTTGACCTGTTTGGTCCTCTGTGAGTACACAACATGTGAAGGTATATTGAAGGTATATAGATAAGTGTTGCTTCTGGTAATCTTCTGTCAACAGTCAGTGATTTGAATGACATATTTAAGATACTAGGGTTTTATTTCTGTTTGTTTATTTAAAAGGCAAAAGGGCTTTTTGTCGAGCACGATGTCAGAAGAGCAGCCCAAGTAAGTAACAAGGCATATCAACTTTTCAACATATTTACTTTTATTTATTTATCTCACCTTGAATAATGCATTTCTTTACAATTTTGTAGTGTTACATGTAAACCATGTGGTCCATGTAGTTGCTGATGGCCATGTTGTTTGCCTTAATGACATATATCCTTCTATTGCAAAGAAAAACAGACACCTTCTTGTATTGTACTTGCTAAAAATCATAGTTATTTTTTACTTCAGTCTAAACTAAAAGTGGTGTTCTTAAAAGATACTTCATTGTGTTTCTTTTAGTTGGTGCATATTCCCCATTTGGAGAGCAGATGGAAATGTGTAAATGTAAGTAACAAGTCAAAAGCATTGTTAAACACATATTTATCGCATAACTACATCATACCTGAATACTAACAATACATTTCTCCAATAAAAATATTAGATTGTTTATGAGTATTTAAACTTTGTAGATGTGCATTCAGACAGAATGTGAAGTGAAATTTAGAGACTGCACTCTAAATACATACAAGGTCACTTATATTTCTTTCACACCAATGACCAAAGTTATCTGACTCGTGTTCAACCCTTGTTTTGTCAATTCAAACCAAATCAGTCATCACAAGTTGATCTCTGGTCAGAACAATTCAGACACGACCATGGTCACAACCCTGGGACCAATACATAACAATTCACTCACTTGTTGGTAAAAATGGGCAAGGGGTTTACACATCATTTTTGGTGGACAGCTAACAATGTTTCACACTTAAGCCCAGCTGTACTAGTTTTATTAAACTACACATTTTAACAAAAAGAAATGATAACAATACACATTATGGCACAAATCGTTTTATATATATTTTCAGCTCCTACTACGGTAGCCCTGTCTCTGCAAGTTTTTCCTGGGTGTCTCTGCAACGTATAGACAGCCAATCACCAACATTATTAGATATTGGTAAAAGCATGCGGCATGCTTATTTGCAAACTGAAGAGATTCACTCCTTTTTGGTATTTGGTATTAATGGGAAGGTATTTTTTCGATACTCATTGGCAAACACGTTCCTTAGCCATCATAGAAAAAAGCAACAAAGTTGTCTAATAAAGCAACATAATATTGGAAAAAAGTGGAACAAAAAGCACCATAAACATCAGAAAAAGCATTGAAAACATTGAAAAAAATGTGACATTTTTTTGACACACTTTGAAAAAAAATGACAAATACTTCCTTAAAAGCAACAAAAATTACAGGAGCCAAGATGTGTTGTAAACCTTAATTGATATGCGGGCCATAACACAATCTGTGAGGGGCCGGGTTTGGCCCTCTGGCCTATGGTTGACACGTGCTTTAAACCAATCACAGTCGCATTGGGCGATGCTTAGCACTGGGCGCATTAAATGTGCCACTACAAAATAGCCTAAGAAAGGAACTTGTTTTGGTGGAACATGTGCTCTTTCAAAAGTTGTTTAGTTGTGCAACAGAAAACTCATATTTGACAGATAGACTAGGTAGCTATCTTGATTTACCCTGCAAAGCTCTGAGGATCAGTTAACCATAGTACTAATAAATCAGAGTTTAGAATGCTAACACAAAGAAAGTGGAAGGTGAGAGACATCCAAAATTAGAGATTCTTTTATTAGTAAAACAGTGATCAGATGAAAATCACAGGGAGGCCCTTGGATCAGCTTGAGTAACCTCATCTTTCTGGAAAGACGTTTCTGCTGAAAATTCTTTAGGTAGCAACAAATAAACTCAGTTTGCCTCATTCATTCTCACAGATAGGTTACGGCTTTCACCCTTTAATTTAGGTCTCTCCACGAAGACTCCACGAAGATATGAGAGTATTGACATTGAGCACATGCAGCCACCCAGAGACCCTTTGCTGCAGCTGGTCTCCCTCCAGAAGGCGTCTGGCTGCTGGGTGCTGGATCCAGCTCTGGCTGCTGCACTGGGAAAGACCAGCGAGGAGGTGGAAAAGCCCAAGCCTGCATTGGTGGGTTAACATGTGCTTATATAATATTAACGATTATTTATTCAGTATTAAAATGTGCATCAACAAAGAGCTCACTATAAACTTTCTGCAGGAGAAATATGAAACCAAATTGCTTTGTGTAACATGTTACTAAAGCAAACACAGGATATGTAATCATGACAATAATGATAATCCTTTGACATGGTGTCTTTTCTGATCACTATGTACAATCTTTACTGCTGTGATCTTTATGAGACAAAGACAAGGGTGTGGTAATATTATCAGGGCTGCTCAGTAATATTTTAGGAGACAAGAATATAGTAAGATGAACGATTGTTCAAAACCATCCCCCAATCATCTTTCTTCTCTATGATGTTTTTTTTCTCATGTTCCTGTTCCATGTTTCTTTCTTTTGATTTGGTGAATTAGGTGAACCAGGAAGTATGGGCCACCATTCTGGCTCTGATCTGGCTTCATGGCTTCAAGACGGATGCTCAGGAAGAGTGGGAGCTTCTGGCTATGAAGGCTGTGTCATGGCTCCGTGCCCAGAATGGTAATAACCAGAATCTGTTCAGAAACTGTTATCTGTTGTTTTTAACAGTGTGTGCTGCTTAAAATCAGCTGTTGTTTCCACTCACTCTGCTGATTACTTGTTTTGTGTTTTCTTTCAGCCCCACATGTAACAGAGTGTGTGCAAGCTGGAAATGTTCTGTTGGGATGCAACATGCAGAAAGACGCCATGGGACTCTGAGGTTTTCATTAAAGTGGCTTATTTTTGTGATTGGTACACATAAGCATATTATCTCCATCGTACAAGCTTTACATTATGAACATTAGATGTTTGCACAGCAGAAATCTATTGATTTGAAAAATACTTTGCACTATTTTATGTGAAAAAGAAGAAGCCATGTTAAATTTGCAAGCTATGCCTATTACATCTATCCAGGGTCAGACATCTAACAACTCTTTCTTTTGCTTGAAATATGAATGTCAGTTTTACTTAAATAAAACCTGATGACAATTTGAATGAAGAAATACGTGCCCTTTCTCATTTGTGAAGGCACAGAAAAGATGTCAACTCATCTTTCTATGAAGTGTGTGAAATATGAAAGTGTAAATGGTATGAGAACATGACAAAAGCACTACTATACACCGTACATTCCCATTCAAACTGAGGGAGACAGGATTTAAAAGGGAGATGGCTGTGTTTTTATAGCTGGCATAAAATGTTATGTTTTTAATGTGGCTGATTTAACCAATTCAATGTCTATGTGCAAGCAAATACAGTATTTTGACTTTTTTTTAATTAATTATGCCTGTTTAATTTTGTGCTATGACGGCGACAGAAGACCTAACCCTAACCTTAGTTTTGCCCTTTTGCAACAATCCATGGCATTTCTTATGTGAGTGTGTTTTGAATATTTTACTGTTCCCCTCAAACTTGTTTGAAGGGATAGTTCACCCCATAGTCAAAACGTAATATTTTTCCTCTTAGCTGTAGTACTATTTATCAATCTACATTGTTTTAATGGGCCTAGTGTTGGAGATGTCAGCCGTAGAATTGTCTGCCTTCTCTCTAATATAATGGAACTATGTGGGACTCGGCTTGTGGTCCTCAAAGTACTGTTTTCTTTCTACTATAGTTCCTATGTGAAACTGCTCTAAACCAGGTCTGTAGATCATCTTGAGTAACCGTTGTTTTTTTGCACTTTAAGCACCACTACCTGTGCCATCCAATTATATTGTTTTTTACTCCCATCTAGTGGTCCTTATGTGTAATATTATTATTACCTTTATTAAACAAGGAAAAACCATAGACTGAACAGTCTATGGGAGAAACCCATTGACATTAAGAATCTCTTTTTCAAGGGTGATCCGGCCAAGACAGGCAGCACCCAGCATATATAAACACATAGTTACAGACAAGAAACACAAGAGGACAACGTTTCAATTCAAATAGCCATTTTTGTTACCAGGAATAAAATAAGAAGAGAGTCTGCTTCCATTTCTTTTTATTTTGGATTTAAAAGCATTTTCCAAGATTAATTAATTCAGTCTCAAGTCATTCTGCAGTGTTTTCCGTGTTCTGTGTGCACATTAGGGACAGAAAGCAAAATTATCTCCTGAGATTGTAAGAAGTGCCAACCATTTTTTTTCGCATGATAAGAGAACATATGTAGGGAGGTAGCACACCAAGGATTATACCCATGAAGGAGCCTACAGGTCGCCAGAGCAGGCCAACTCGCTGTGGTGAGTCCTAGCTTTACAGTTGGTGTATCTATGACCTTTAACGTTAGATTTCCTTTTTTACACAGAAGACGTTTGTCCTGTACAGCCTTGACTTATGTTCCTGCCAGCTAGATGAGTACGAATCAGCCATCAATTCTTTTTAATTTTTAAAACAATAGGTGCCATATACACTAAAAGAGTTCTTGCATGCTGTAATCATTCATACTGGCCGTAAAAAGAAATGTGCTTACTGCTTTCAATGGAAGTAATAGAGAACAAAATCCAAAGTCCTTTTTTTGAGCAAAAATATGTTCCTCACGTGTATCTGAAGTCACACAAGATTGATCATTTTAGTACAAAACACTGCCCAGGGAAAGATGAAGATTCATACTAAAATTACTGCAATTTTGTAATAATGAGTTAATTAACTCATGCTTTCTAACACTTTTAAGTTTAGATAACTTTTGAATGCACACCTGCATGGAAGAAGGACTGGGTTTTGTCTCCCATTACTGGCATTCAAATTTCAAGAGGATAATATCTCTTGATGGTCAGTATGTACAGGAAAAACTTGATTTACGTTAATACAAACCTATCCTTTAACCGAATTACAGTCAGAAAATCCTGTAACAGACCTTTAAATGATAGTATTTCAAACTGACCTCTCACTCACAGTTTTCTGCCAGTGACAAGATATATTGCATGCCTTTTAGATGCGTAATTCACACAGTGTTCTGTGTGTTGTCTACCTTCAAGTATTTGTCTATGAATATAGAGATTATGACTATGGAAATTTTTTTGGGATAAAAACAAATCTGTGAATCTGTGTCTATATATTTATGCTGTTATTCCCAAAGTCAATCCATTTTTGTATCATTTTTGAAATGTCTGAGAACGCACAGTGCCAGTATTTTTACTTAATTTATAAACATACAGCAGGTGTTAAATTAATGTATTTGATAAAATGTTTAAATTGTACGGCAAAGAAAAATGTTTTCGAAAACAAAAACACACAGTCACACTGCTTGTAAATACATTGACCTCTAGCACTGGAAAGCTATTGAGACCAATTGGTAATATCTTAACAAATGGGAGAGTCAACTTAGCATCAATATTACATTCTTAAGGTAGGTTGTTAAAAGACATGCATAGGAGTACTTAAATGTTGTACAAAGTAGCAATACTACAGTGTAAACATACTCTGTAGAAAGTAAAAGTCATGCTTTAAACTTCTCAAAAAAAGCATCAGTATTAGCATCAGAAGTTAAAGTATTCATGCAGAAATCTTTATTTGAGAAAAAATGTAAATTCTATTGTGTGATTATAATTTTACTGGTTTAATGTTGAAGCTGGTTAAGGTGGAGCTGCTTATATACAGGTAGGTAGTTGAGTCCAGTCAGAACTTGACACTGGAGGAGCGGGCGGTAGTCTCTGTGCTGTCACAGCTTGGAAGAGGCAGTGCTCAGTCTGCCGTCTGTTCCTGCCAACACAAAGTCAACACCACCGAATCTAGAGCAGCTACTAGCATAGTTACTGCTGCCCAGCTTTTGTAACAGGATGGATATGAAATCCTACAAATATAATAGGAAAGAACAATAAGCTCTGGCTTGCATTGAGCACAAGGCATGTGCCATCAGCTCCCACCCTGACAAAGGCTCAGACAGTTTGTCTCTAACTGAAGCTCACAGAGACAAATTTAAGCTTGTAGGGGACTTGTTACTGGCAGACATCATGCAACAGTGATACCTGCTGTCACCAACGTCAACCAAGGATCCTCAAATTTAGATCTTATAAATCCTCCTCTTACCTACACAGGTTATAGTTTATTTTGATGTTGACCTCAAAGTGAGATTTAGTTCTCCGTATTCAGAAAGTTTGACCAAATGAAGCATGTTGTGTGTTAGAGGTGTATTTAAAATAACTTAAGATGGCATGTTACTGACGTCTAAAGAGGACTACAAATAGCAAACTGCTTCACTATTCATAGTGTTAGCGTGTTTCTATTTGCATCAGCGATACAGTGTCAGCTCATTATAGCCAATCTTATCCAAACCTTTGGCAGACCTCCAACCAACACTTTCTGAACTGGTTTCCAAGGCAACCCCAACCAGCAGGACCAATTAGAATTGACAAAGGATACCCGAGCACTATACTGCCTGGAGATTATAGGGAAAGACACCTCTTCCTCCATCCTCAAAACAAACACAACAAATGAAAGGAGGGTGCTCTGATCTGTCGGTCTGTGTTTGCGTGTGTGTGGGGGAGATACAGAGACAGAGGCTCAATTGTGTCTGCATTAAGGGGGCAAGATGTAATTAAGCCTGCCATCATCCTTTCCCTTCCTGTGGTTCTCTCACTAAGACTGCTGTGGGTCTGTGTGTTATTCACAGGCAAGACACCAGATCAATAACAAATAGTTTAGAGGGTTTTCTTTATGGCCATTAGTGGAGCAGTGTGGCCTCTGAGCAGCACATCAATCACATATTGTGTGTGTGTGTGTGTGTGTGTGTGTGTGTGGGGGGGGGGGGGGCTGATTGATCTGATAGCCTTTGTACTTCAATGGGATCTACTTTATAACTTATATAACAGACACCAATGGTCCCATGGTGTTTGGCGCTTACTGTGTGTATGTGTGTGTCAGTGATGGGAGTTGAAATGTGTCAAAAATCAAAATCAGTGACCTGTACTGTAAAACCTTTCAGCACACTTCTGTGAAATGAGAACAGGGTTTTATTTATTGTATGTAACAGTCATACAGAGCCAAAAACACACTCACTACATGTTGTAGTGCACTACATCATAAATTGTTTTTGCCTCGAAAACAGAGACAATAGTTCAATTTTCAAATTGAATGTGTTTGCAGCATATAAAGTCAGACTATGTATTAGTATTCAACCTATGCGATGCTGCTGTTGCTACTAATGATGAGTTGAGAGCTCATTTTGCCCCGGGTCATTTTCCTTGGAACTTTTCAGTGCCCTAACCCCTCCCTCCCTCTCTCCTTAATAATATCATTTACTAGTGACTATTCCCTGTCATTTCTGCCTTTGCAAATTCAGTCTTATTTTTTTCTTTCATCTTTTTTGTACTCCAAAGGACTTTAGGCGTAGCCCTCTCCATGGCAACACCATCTTCTATTCGTACACACACACACACACACACATTTTCTTGCTGTCTCTCATCTTGTAATTCTGTCCTACCCTGCGCTCTATCGCTGTACCCTCCCCCTATATGCACTCCCTCTCGAGCAACCCCCTCTCTGCTCGCCTCTCAAAAACATACAGTCAACCTCTCATGCTCTGGCAGCTGGTCTTCTGCTAATGCTGCACCATCCATTGACTGCGAGATGTTCACCCAAGCTTGTAAAGGATCTGCAGAGGAGCCAAGGTAATACTTTCATAACCGTTCAGTCTGGAGCTGGCTGCTGACAACAGCTAACTGAAAATCAAAATGAATGATGGTAAAGGCGTGAGTGAGTGTGTGTGTGTGTTGATTTGTGTGAGAACTCCAGCCGGAGTTGCAGGTTAGGTAAAACCATTGTTATTGTGAGCTGTATAGACACAGAGGTTCATTGACCTTTCTGTATTCTCTCAAACTTAAGAAAATTGTTGCTCTGTGTGAGTATGTATTTGTGTTGTGTGTAGAGTAAATGTGTGTGCATAAGTCTCCTTGTACATACTGTGAGAGAGCCAGTGGAAGCCTGGTGTCATGTAAATTGTCTTTCGAGTAATGCTGCAAGTGCTGCAATGTCTGGTTTTGGTGCTATATTCTTGGACGATTTATGGCACCATTTTATTTTTATACGTGTGTGCGATTGACTGCAGAAGGAACGATGAGTGGGGGGCATGAAGTTAGGTTTCTGCATATCGGAGTGGGTGGATAGGAACAGTGTTTCTATATATTTTCATAAATGACACTCAAAATGCTGTGTTCATACCACAGGATGAAATTTAAGGAAAGCAACAGCTACTTTATAATTCTAGGACATAAAATAAGAATACTTCTTAATTTGTATTATTTTTAGTTGTAGTTTTGTCATGAGAAGAAGAATATGTGCAATGTGAGTGTTCTGAACTGTGTATGAGCCAAACGGTAAATTCCTTTATGCATGCATGAATATTCTAGTAATTGTGTGTGCCAGTGAGTCTTCTTTCATGTGTATGTGCTTATGCAGTACATGGTGAGTGTGTAATATGTGCAAACAAAAGTTCCCCAGAGCAAACATGCTGCATACTGAATGCAGAACAGAGGGAGAGGTTGTTTGATTTATGAGTCTGTTTCTCCAAAGGAAGCAGGGTGTCTGTGTGGTAATAGTGGACATTTAACATCTTTCAAGACATCTAGCAAGAGATGAAGGTTTTAATTAAGTCATTTACAGCAATGGAATGTAAAGATCTACTTGCATCATCTGATAATATCTCATGTGATATACATGTGACATACCTCAATTATTAAAGCTTTAGAGCATAACCTTTTGATATTAATGAACGTCTGTTACATTCAAGACATTGCCAAATGACTTGCTACAAAGTTGATCAGATCCACACAACTCTCTCTGTATTTCTCAGTACAGCTACAGTATGTTCAGAAGACTGTGTCGTCCGGTGACTTTCCCGTGCAGAAACTCAAGTGAAGATAATTACCTCTTCTGAAGAGTCCATCATGTTTTTTAATCCTCTGTGTCCTGTACAGGCAACTGCGTGGAGGAGGGATCGGTCATGGAAGGCTTGTATCATGTGGACGCACCAACAGTGCTGTTTTCATTACTTAGAATTCTTCAGGGGTGGCGACAGAAACTACGCACTAAAGCTTTAATTATTAATTCATTATTAATTCATTATTATAATTCATTATCTGTTCTAGACAGACTTTATAGTAGTTATTTTGGAAGATTAACATTCTCCTTCCAACAAACAAAAAGATGAAACTTTAGGCCGCAGGCTCGATTCCGACCTGCGTCCCTTTGCTTTTGCTGCAGGCAGTTCACTGACTTTCAGACTCATTTCTACCACTGTTATGATACGCTTTGACATTTAGCGGTTTCTCATAATCGTGCCTTAGTGGCACAAAAGCAGAAGTGGGTACAGTAGCCAAAAATTGTACTCAAGTACTTTTACTTCAGAATAATATGACTCAAGTAAAAGTAAGAAGAAGTAAAAATGTGCTTGGTGAAACTGAGTAACTGTTGAGTAATGTCCGATTTATTAAACAAAAAAAACAAATTTAGGAAACTTACCGCTACATGTTTTCCAAGTTAGATGTAAAGTTTTTGAATGCTGAAATGTCCGTTTGTTTTGGGAGACACAAAAAACACCGCATAATGTAGCTGCTGTTTCGCACTTTTCCTAAGGTAAACATGCTTTCAACATGATGCCGGTGGTGTTCCTCCTACTCTGTCTTCATTGCCGACGGTTGAGTCTGACATTTTTGTTTTGCTACGACTGTAAAGCTAACCCGTCTCGCCGCTGAGATCGAGTGTGGTCACGTGACGAGACTGCACACCTACGTTTGATTGGTGAAACACAGTCACGTGGTAGAGCCTTAAGCAATCTCACTCTCTGTCAAAATAAAACATTAGAATAAAAACAATGATGGGTAGAATACCAAAGAGGTAAAAAGAAAAGTAACAAGCTTATTGTAGCCTAATGTAGCGGAGTAAGAGTACAGTTTCTTCTTCACAAATCTACTCAAGTAAAAGTAAAAGTATAGTAATTTAAAACTACTCCTAGAAGTATACGTTTTTCAAAAACGTACTCAAGTAAATGTAACGGAGTAAATGTAACTCGTTACTACCCACCTCTGCACAAAAGTTACAGCTCAATTTAAGAAAACCCTTCTCTGAAACAAATTCCTTTACCCTGAGCACTATCAGTGACATGCGTAAAACACACCAGAAAATACATTTCTGTCTTTGGTATTCCACCACCATTTTTGTGTAAGACGTTGATTTGAGTCAACATTTTGTGTGCTTAGTGGAGAGTTACTGCCAGCTGCAGCTGGAACCCTCCAAGTATGAGTTGGTAATATTTATTCAGGCTTTGGAGCTTCTAAATCATGCGCATATAAAGGCAAGGCAAGTTGATTTGTACACCACCATTCAATACTGAAGGCACTTCAAAGTGCTTTAAGAAATAAAGGCATTAAGAAAATGTATTAAACACAAAGCAGTCTTAAAGGTGCAGTAAGTGATGTTGGGGGGAGTTCAAAAATCAACTACAAAAAGGAAAACTAAATAAAAAAGAACATAAAAATAAGCCTAACTCTACAGTAAAATACAGCTAAAGTGCAGTGTAAGATATGAATAAATAGCCCCAGCATCAACCAAAAAGGCAGAAAGAGTCTCCTGACACAGCAGTCCCAGACTAAGAGGCTTGGCAAATCACAGTTCTGCTGTGTCAACGGGGTGGTATGGTCCTGTCAGAAGCTCTGTGTACTATCTACTGCTGCTGATTCCAGCTCCAAATAGATGGGGGCTTATCTGTACCTCGGGTGGTGTGAATTTAGGATTCATCCCAGTTACTTAAAATGTGTGTGCACAAATATGCACTTACACATACTATGTGCTACCAGTGTCAACGCTTCTGTAAAGCCAGCAGGAAAAGACCAGAGACAGGAATGTCTTCTCTTTAATAATAATAATATAAATAATGATAATAATTATTATTATTATTACCTTTCAATTTGAATATGCCATTTCCCTAATTCTTTTTACTCTACAGCAGTAGTAAATGTGTTCTTTGTGCCCACATTCTCTGCATCATCTCTTTTTGGTCCCTATTATGACTTAAGTAGTCCACTTGAGAGCTAATAAAAGTAAAAAAAACACTCAAAGAAGACTATACACACACACTCTCCTCTCACCTCTCCTCTTCTCCTTCCTCTGCTCGTCATTAACAATCTTTATTCAATCCACACTCAATCTGCCAACACTTCTCACTTCCCATCTTCCTTCCCTCCTCCTTTTCTCTTTACACCTCCATGCCTTCCTCTGTCACCCATGCTCCTCTGGTCATTAACGTCTCATTTCATAATTGTACCTCATCCCCTCCCGTAGATGGTTACGCATACCTTTTCAAACCTTTGTTGCTCTACACCTCTGCCATTGCTTTACTTTATTCTTTGGCTCTAATTGATTCCAAACCTAACCAGTCTCCTCCTCCATTAATCTGCCTTTTATTCCCTCACCTACTTTGGTGATGAGATCAATGCCAACTTTGATACAGTGACACATGAGTCACAGCAGCCACAGAGGGGACTTGCTTTAAATTATTGCAGCTTGTGTTTGTATTTGTGTGTTCCCATTAAGTGGCAAATGAAACAGTGTGAGGAAATTGCCATGTTCTCAGGGCGCACCTGATTAAATTGTTTTTGTGGGCTGTTTTTTCTGGGCCCCTGTGGGTCTTTCTCGTTGTGTTCGCAGTATCTTGGGTCGGTGCACTGCTCTTTATAGCCTGTCTCAGCTGCAGTGAAGGGGAAGTATGTGAATTAAATGGATGTTTTTCTCTGATCAATTTTGTCTGGAAGAGTGAACAATGGGGGAGACGAGGACTAAAGGCATTGTGGAGGAGGTGTACTGTGTGTGTCTGTGTGTGTGTGTGTGTGTGTGTGTGTCTGCAAATATCACAGGTTGTCAATGTGTGTGCATGCATGTGCACACGAACCAAGTCTGTCTGTCTGTGGTCATCTTTAGATTGTGTGTAAGATGTGTACATTAATTTGTGTGTGTGTGTTTGATCTGGAAGAGTGGGTGTATGGGTGGGCTTGCTGTCACTTTCACTCAATCCAACTGCAGAGAGAAGAACTATAGGGGGAGAAAAAAATAGAATGCAACAACAAGAAGAGGGTTTAGTGATGACTGAAAGATTGACGATTATGAAAGATGACAAATGGGAAGATATAAGGATAAAAATAATGAGGGCTAGGAACAAGACAGAGGAATACCAATAAAACAACAAATGTATATCTACATATTTTGTGCACATTCTTGTACCCAAGGAAGAACAACGTTTTTCTTGGTCAAAGCTAAAGGATGTCCTTGAAATGTAATAAAAGTATAAGTTTAGGTAATAATTGCTTTACTATCTGTTGATCATATAATGGTAAAGTACTAAGCGCTGTTATAAGTCAAATCTGTGTTAGCCATGTAAGTACAGACCACCCCAAATGTAACTACAAACACTCCTTCAATATCAGTACATAAAATTAGCTCCATCTCCATCAGTGACAAAATAAAATAAATGCTTATTACACATTAATAAATCATCTCTAACAACATAATATTTACAATGACACAACACTGACAGAGGCTATTCTGCTGCATCATGCATAGTTCAAGTACTTTAAGATATTTTAATTGAATTTCCTGATAATTTTATTAATCCTGATTTATTTTACTCATGCATTATTTATTTATTTATTTATTAATTATTATTATTATTATTATTATTATTATTATTATTATTATTTACTCACTCATTACGCATTACTCAAAGCAGCAGATGGAGGATGTTTCATCCATTAGTCCATGTGGTCTTTTTAAACAGGTATACAAAGTCAAGCCACAAATTGTATAATTACTGGTAATTTTCATCAACTCAATTATGTGATTAGCTCATCATGTTTTCATGTATACACAATTGAATTATCTCATAATCGTCATATAACAATCCATTTTTTACATTCATTTTGATTTAATTAGAGGTTAAATCAGTCCGCATCATAACTTGATAAATTAATCCATTGTAATCTCCGCTGACACGTGATGAGAATGGGAACAATCTTAATTTAATCTGAATAAAATGCATCTGGTGTGATCATGGTCAACTCATTTACTAGCTGAATTTAAATGTTATATCTTTATGACTTGAAGTCAAGAGCGTAAACTATTTCCCTTCAGGAAACAGCCGTGCTTTACCAGTCAGTATCATAGGTCAGTATGCATGTAGACATTAAAAGTAACACCAAGATGCATTCAGGAATCAGCTGTTGCTCACATTATGTAGGTTTGGTGCCTCTGAGCTCTGTGAATGTGAGTATCCGTGTGTGTCATAAAAGATGGCCTTGGTTGAGAAAGGTTCCATTAAAACTGAGCATTAGCTCAGTCTCTGAATCGGCAGCCCTCCTGGAAAACCTCCTGACTAAGTAAGCTACTGGAGACACAGAAATGAGGGATGGATCAACGGAGGGAGAGATAGATGAAGGAAAAGAGAAAGGTCTCTCACGTCCATCTGGGCGTATATCACTCCCCTGGGAATCCATTTAATGACAAAATATGTTATTACATGGTGGGGGAGAGAGATGGAAGAGGGTAGAGGCAGCATTGAAGGAACAAAAGTAATAAAGATGGAAACATTACATCTCTCATGGATTCTCACTGCCAATGGATGGCAGGGAGAAAGATATTAAGAATGAGATGAGGGACTGAAACTAAATAAAACTGGATTGATGGGGGGAGAAAAGTTTAGCTATAACACAATAAAAAGTGAATTAGTGAAGTTTAACAAATTGTCTGTGAGAAATAAATATATAACCTATGAGTAAGACGTGCATTCATTTCACACAAACACATTAAATCATGCATACATATCGTCTAGAGTACACTTAGCACTGTTGTGTGTGCTTTTTGCATAAAACATGAATAAACTGCAAAACAGTAAATCACAACTTTCTTTTGCAGAAGATTTATTGTTAAAGAGTCAGAAGACATATTTTCTCACTTACGGTATTGGTATCCCACTACCAGATAGCTTTGGCAAGATTTTGAGAGATCAAGTTAATGCCAAAACCACAATTTGTTTTAGCACCAAACAGCATATAGACACCGTTAGAGGCTAGCTGGTGAACGTAGTGGAGCATTTAGCAGCTAAACAGCCAGATATTTCCCTCAGAGGTTGATAGAGTCCAGAGTGAATATGGAGTTCCAGTACATTTACATATATCATTCAATAAATTAATGATAACGTTGCTTCATAACTGCCGAATATACAAATATTATAAGCATCTGTTTGCTAACAAGTTTGCAGTATCAACTAAAAAGCTGACGATACGTCAATGTTGTCTTCACAGCTTATCTCTGCTACCCTGCTGCAGTAACCGCAAAAATACATGATTGAAGGTTTAGAGTGCTGCAGCAGAAACAAGGCCTGTTATTGGAGAACTGGGAATACAAATAGCATGTCAACGTGCCTAGCAGAGACTATAAATGTAGCTACAGTTTAATTTTTCTTTAGCACAATTTGTCTTTTTCTGTTTTTTCACCTTTTTCTACCACCTACATACACACACACACACACACACACACACACACACACACACACACACACACACACACACATTTGTTTACGTAAGTGAGATAGAGCAGGATGTCATCATCCAACTGGTTGCTGTAGGGTGATGTCACACAACCCACTTACTAACATTTCAGTGGTAACAGAAAATGTTGCTATGGTGTAAATGGAAGTTTCTCATGTTGTGGGATTTACTCTGAGAAGACATGAGAACTCTTTCCAGACTCTAAACGCAACAAATATTCTAAATTGGTAATGTTCTTAAAAGTTGACTGAAAAACGGAACCTGCCACAGTATTATTGCTCAAAAGAATGGCAGTATCAGTAGAATCAACATGAATGCATTACACATGGGCATTGCAGTAGCAGCAGGTTCAACAAATAAAATCATTGTGTGGATGCATCATGAGGTGATATACCATAAAACAAACATATATAAATATATATGTAAATAATATATATAATATATAAACAACGCTCTGTTTTAGATCTGATGGCAAATCCTTAAAACAAGAACCAAAGAACTGATGTCTTTACTTTATCAATCGCAACTTTAAGTTATATTTATCTTTATTCTGTGAAAAATATACAGTCTATGAGTGTGTGCTTGAAACATCAACTAAATGATGTTGTTATTGGCCTTTCAGGGTCATGATTGATAGGAGGAAAATTATATCGCACAAACCAGGTGGAGATATTTATGAATGATAATTAAGAAAGCAATCATAAGTGTTATTATCTAATCTTGGAGTGTTTCAGGATTTTCTGTTTGGTTGATTTAGAGTTTAATAATGTTCAATATTGCAAAATAAAGAACACGGCAGAGTCACATGATAGCCATGATGCATTTACTCAGCATTCTATAATGCTTTGTTTCTCCTACCATGGAAACCTATTAAAGAAAAACACAAAAGAAAATAAGAAAATCTGGAAACTTGCTTTCTTTTCTTTCCTTAAACCAAAATTACCTAATGGGGTATTTTGGTCACAATCAACTTTAAACACAACATTGACAAACCATCACTTTTTAAGTTAATATGGAAAACATGTTAGCAAACAGATGCCTATTTACGTATCTAGGTGCAACATAGCATTCATTTGAAATCATATTTCTGGACACATAAAGCCTAATTCTCCCCGCCAATTCTTAATAAAAATATCAGGCTCTTTAGCTGCTAAATGCTCCGGTGTGTTCACCAGTTAGTGGCTTACTGTGTCTGTCTTCTATTTGATGCTAGGCATGTAGCATAAAGTCAGTTTTAGAGTTTTTTGCTAAAAACATTAGCTTGCTGTGGCCAAATGATGGCATACTGTTTCAATTCAATTTTATTTATAGTATCGATTTATAACAGGAGTTATCTCAAGACACTTTATAGATAGTAGGTCTAGACCACACTCTATAATGTTCAATGATCCAACAATTCCAGTAATTCTCCCCAGAGCAAGCCTTTACTGTGACAGTGGCGAGGAAAAACTCCCTTTTAGAAAGAAACCTCGGACATTCCCAGGCTCTTGGTAGGCGGTGTCTGACGGGCCAGTTGGGGGCGTAATGACTAGTGGCAATAACAGTCACAATAAAAGATAAAGGAACAATGACAAGAAAATCGCAATGAGGTATTTCTATGCTGGATACCGTTGCTCTTATAAAAACACTGTGTTCCATAGCAGCATTTAATATGCAATTTAATTCAGCACATCACCTGGCCTGTTGAAGGATTTTATATTTTTATGGCTTGATGTTATTGAATGGGCATTCATCAATGCCCACAACGAACATGTGATGTTTTCACATGTTAGTGTATGTGACTGCTTGCTAACTGAGCAAAAACCAAGAATAGTGTTAAAACTGGGCCTTAAATAACAAGATGTTGTAGTTCTACAACATTTATTATACAACAACATGATTATTTCCTTCCTTCTTCCTCTCATCAACAGAGATCTTCAACAGGGGGTCTGGGACCCCTAGGGGGTCCTCACAGTTACTGCAGGGGGGCTGCCGAATTACTGTTTGATATTTATTTGGAAGTATTTATTTTCAAAAATTTAAATATGTCTGAAAATATGTATTAACATAAATCCAACATATTATTAGCAAAGATGAATCGGCCTATAAGTACAAAAAAACATACATACAAACATTGATGATACATATGATAAGGTATGCAATTATGATAGCCAGCCACACATACAAGTAAGTTTAAGGATTTAATGTGCTTTCCACATGTATGTTTGACATTAAAACACGCTTAGAAAATAAACTTTATAAATATTCATCCATCCTTTTGGCCCATGTTAATATGGAACTACATTTTTACACAACATATGTGGTGGTGGAGTCCCTGCTTGGCATTTCTTTCAGTTAAGGGGTCCTTGCAGAAATAAATGTTGAAGACCCCTGTTCTACAGTATTTTTATATAAATTGTTGTTCACAGCACAACTCCAAACCACTAGAGGGAGGGTGAGGTCTGTATTCAGAACTGCCACTGGGATACATGGTGTTGTACTGTGCCGTTTCTTAAATGCTGTTGAACCCATATTCTATGATGTCAGACTGACTCTCTGTCTTTCTCACCTTTCTCTTCCACACAAACACACACACAGACACAGACACAGACACACACACACACACACACACACACACACACACACACACACACACACCACCACCACCACCACATTATGCCAGTGGAGCATTTTATTGCTTTTAATCAGTGAAATCTCACCATGATAGAGATATGGACTGAGAGCGCATCCATTCCTCCACTCATCAGCAACAAAGAAAGAGTGAGTCAGAGCACATTGATCATTTTAATTGCGAAGGCTTTTGACCATAATCATTCTCAACATGCTTCAGAAGTGCCTGTTTGTTTTCTTGAGCTATGTTTTAAAAATGCATTACAAATCAAATCAATGTTCTCTTCAAAGAAGAAAGGACATAAGAGTTAACTTCAGGTTAATCAGCTTGGGGCTGACATTGTTAGCTGTTGCTTATTCCCATCTGTGATTTACAGTAAGCTGTGACGGCAGAAGTTGTGACCTTAGTGAAGCTGAGTGGTTCACAAACCCTCCAATATATTTCCTTCTACATAAAGTGAGGAGAATTCAAATTTCAGAAACTGGGGCTGGGTAATATTTCTCCAGCAGTATTTATTTAATATTATTTGTTATATTGGCCTTGCACAATATTATACAGAAATGCTGCCATTTTATGTATTGTACCAGAGTTAGCATGAAGCTAATATAATGAAGCTAAAATGTGTAATCTGCTTTTTGCACTATACACGATTGGTATTGCAGTAGTAGGTGAAAACATACACACAATACTGGGCAGTAGATATGTGGCAGGGGGTCAATATAGGGCCTAACAGCACAGCACATTTTGTCCATCATTGGAATGAATTACATATTATATTAGATATTAATGAAACTAAGTATCAATATATAAATAGCATAACAAACAATCCAATATTTTAAGCTTTGAAAAGCAATGTATCTCACGAGGTTTCTAAAACAAAATTGTTTTTAAAACCTCTAAAGTTCTAACAGTAGCTGTGGGAACGTTAACTCTGAGAGTGAGAGCTGTCAAACCTGTAGCAATGAGGAAGGGCGTCAAGGGTGTCAGGAAGGACGCTTCCTTTGGTCGCAACATGGAAGGTTTCTATGTATATAACGCGGTCTGACTGCACAGCTGTTCAACCCCTTAATATCGCACTCAGGGTTACCAAATCCTCTGGCAGAACTTCCATTCAACACAGTGTCCAGCAATTAAGTTTTACAGTAATAGATTTTAATGAGTCTGTGCCTTCAAGCTACACAATCCAGAATGAAATATCAAGATTTGAACCATTATCTGGAAACATAATCTCATTGTTATTTTGTACTGTATCAGTCTGCGGGTATATCATGTTTTGTGGGTGTATCAAAATTCTAGTATACTTTGCTTTATCTTTGCCCTTTCAGGATGTTTTTGCATTTTAGAATTATCAGTAAGTGTACTGTGTGAGTATGAGTCAAAATGCTACTGCATCTGCTGAACAACTCACAGAGTTTGATTGTGTTTGTGAAACAGAGGGTCAGTTGGTAGATGGTGGTCCCTCCCTCTCACCTTTCTCCTCCCCCTGATGAGATGTTTGTATATATCTCAATGTACCTGCATGTGTTATACTGTGTCTGTTTAGCAGCCTGTGAAAGCCGAAGAGCAAGCAGTGTTTCAGGAAAGTAGTTGGCTGGTCAAGTGGCAAAGTGGAAGCGACAGCTCTGGGGAGGCAAAGTGGTGAGGAACAAGAGAACAAGACAAAAGAGGAAAAACAAAGAGGGTAAACAGAGAAGAGAGAAAGAGAAAGGGAGGGAGGGCAGTAAGTAGAGAGATAGGGTCAGAGTAAGAGAGAGAGACACAAAGTGCAAGTATACACAGTATTGAGAAAGAGACTGTCAGCAGGGCATACACTTCCCAGAGGAGAGAGCCTCAGAGCGAGAGAGACTGCTGAGAAGTTCAGTCTGACAAAATGTATAGGAGGAGGAGAAGCGTGTCATTTGGTGGATTTGGATGGTAAGTTGCCTTTTCATTAGATTCTAATGTGTATGTGTGTCTGCATTATGTATGCACATTATGATTATGGGTGCATAGTGAGTGTGTAATGATTCATGTTATGCTGCTGAAACGTATATGTGCTGGTTGTTATGGGCTTGTTGTGCAGAAATGTAAACTTTTTTCTAAAAAGGAAGGATGGGTGGAGGGCTGAGGCTGCTCTTCTGTGTCACACCTCTGACACTTTGTCCTTTGTGTGTGTGTGTGTGTGTGTGTGTGTGTGTGTGTGTGTGTGTGAATGCACAGTTTTACTATGGTTTCTCTATGTGCTGTCTCCATTTACGGAGGGAGGGAGGAATTACAATCAACAGACTGCTTTGTCTGTGTCTGCGTCTGTTGTTGCTGCTGTCCTGCAATGGGACTGTGGGCACAGCTCTCAACAGTCATGTTGTGCTGCTGTATCTGGTGAAAAGAGTTCCCATGATGCAGTGCTGAAGTTGATGCTAGGGTACCCATTTAGCTTTGAATGTGCTGACACACTTGAATGGGGTGTTTCTGTGCTGGCTCCCCAGCTGGTTGTCATTCTGACACTGAAGCTCTACTTCAGAGCCTTTAACTTTCCCCACTGGGCACAGGCAGCACATCTTACAGACAGGCGAAATAACCTGAAACAGACAAAGCTTTGGAGCAGCACTTTACATGTAACACAGTTAATTTGTCATAAAAATCCCAAAAGAATCTGAGATTTTTCAGAAGTATTTGCTGTGTGAAAACAGCTGTATAATGGTTAAGTGGCTCTGAAGGTGATTTTAACATAAGAAAAAAATCACAATGAGTTGCATAGTGGGAATTGTAAAATCTGGTCTTTTTGTGGGTTTTACCCATACTAGGGACTAAAAATGTAATCTTGGCTTCTGCTACTTTGATTTTGAACATTCTTTGTTAAATCTGGTTCTTGGTAGTACACCAATGTAATGGAAGTGCAATTCTAAATTGCTGGACAGACCAGCACCAGCTCTGGTTAGCAACACATTTGAATGTTGTGTGAATGGAGACACAATAATCATGCTTTTGTGTAAAGTGTATATAAAAAAAAACATAGTATAGTATTGAAAAAAATCATAGTATAGTATGTCGAAAAAAGTGGTAAAGTCATAGTATAGTATGTCGACAAAAAGCCCTTAACAAGTCATAGTGTACTGTGTCCAAAAAAGTCATAGTATAGTATGTCGAAAAACAAACGTCATGAAACGGGCCAGCATGGACTGGATATCAAACCTGATAATTTCCCCATTAAAGATCAATAAAGAATATTGTATTATATACATTATAAAAAGTGATAACAAAGTCCTAGTATAGTATGTTGAAAAACGTCATGTAGAACATTTTGGAAAAGAAACCATAGTACAGTACATGTCAAAAATTTACAAAAAAAGTCATAGTATAGTATGCCCAAAGTTTTGAAAAAGTCATAGTAAAACATATACAATTTTTTTTTTAAAGTCATAGTAGAGCATGCCAAAAAAAGTCTTAGTATGTCATAGTATAGACTGTCCAAAGTTTTGAAAAAGTCATAGTAAAACATATACAATTTAAAAAAAAAAGTTATAGTAGAGCATACCAAAAAAATTCATAGTATAGTATGTCTAAAAAAGTACATATCAAAAAAAATTCATAGCAAATTTTTGACACGCTATAGCAACGTCATACTATTGTGTGTTGAAAATTTACAAAAGTGTAGTATAGTATGTAGAAAATTTTGAAAAAAGTCATAGTATAGTATGTCCAAAAAATTAAATAAAATCATATATAGCATATATAAAAGTTTGAAAAAAGTCACTGTATAGGATGCCAAAAAAGTCATAGTTTAGAATGTCAAAAAAACATCATACTATAGCATTGCAAAATCGCAGATTTCAACATGCTATAGCAAATAGTACAGTGTGTTGAACATTTTGAAAAAGGTGTAATTAGCATTAAGAAAATTTTGAAAAAAAGTCGTACCGTAGCATGTTTAAAAAAAGTTTTAGTACAGCATGTCAAAAATGTTGAAAAAAGTCTTAGTATAGTATGTTAAAAATTTTGAAAAGATTTTTGAGAAGAGAGTATAGCATTTAGAAATTAATAAAAAGTAATTGTACAGTAGACCTAACAAACAAAAAGTCACAGTACACCTATACATAAACTACATAATATATTATGTTGAAAAATGTCATGTATAATATGACAAAAATGTAAAAAAATAATCTTAGCATAGTATGGCGAAAAAGTCATAGAATAGCATGCCAAGAAAAGTCATAGTATAGCATGTTGAAAGAAGTCACTGAAAAAAAAGTCTAAGTATAGTATGTCGAAGAAAGTCATACTATAGCATGTTGAAAAAAGTCATGGCAGATTTATTACATGCTATAGCAAAAATCTGCTGTTTTATGATGAAAAATCATTTTTTATGATGAAAAATCATCATAAAACAGGCATATTAGGAACAGGAACAGGGTATTGAACCTGGTTTCAGTTTCTGTAGTGCCTACTAGATGTTTGGCTATTGTTATCAAGGCCAACCACTAAGCCATTGTGCCTCCAAAGAATAGATGTTAAAAACCGTAATAGCATAGTATGTCAAAAAAAAGCCATCAACTAGTTAAAGTGTGGTATGTCAAAAAAGATGTCATGAAAGGGGTATCAAAGCTGTGTTAAAGTCTGCACTGACAATTGCTAACCACTGCTAACAACTGAGCCATTGTGCCACCAAAGAATGTCTGTTGTTAACAGTAATAGCATTGTAAGTCGAAAAATGTGATAGTACAACATTTAAAAAATATATCATATTCTATCATGTTGAAAAAAATACTTTTACACTTTTGAACACAGACATACTCTTAAAATATTTTTTGAAAAAACGTCATATAATAGTATGTCAAATTTTTTTGAAAAAAAGTCATAGTATTGTAAATCAGAAAAAGGCCTGGTATAGTATGTCAAAGATTTTGAAAAAAGTCATAGTATAGCATGTTGAAAAAACGTCATAGTATGGTATGTCAAAAAAAGTCATTGTATAGCAAGTCAAAAAAGTCATCATATAGCATGTCAAAAAAGTCCTAGTAGGGCATGTTGAAAAAGTTGACAAAGTAGAGTATGTCTAAAAGTAATACTATGGCATGTCAAAATAAAGTCATAGAATAGCAAATTGAAAAAATGGTATACATGGTATAGCATGTCGAAAAAAATCATGGTGTAGCATCTCAAAAAAAAGTCATAGTATACTGTAGCATGTCGTAAATTTTGAATAAAGTCATTTATATATTTATATATAGCCTTTTTTTCAAAACGTTTTGAAAAAAGTCATAGTATAGTAAATCATAAAAAAGTCCCAGTATAGTGTGTAAACATTTTGAAAAACAGTATAGAACATTTTGAAAAAAAGTCATTGTATAGCATGTCAAAAAAGTCATAGTATAGTATGTCGAAAAATTTGAAAAAAAATCTTAGTGCAGCATGTTGAAAAATTTGAAAAAAGTCATAGTATAGTATGGCAACATCTGAATATAAGTCATAGTGTAGTATGTCGGTAAATTTGACAAAGTCATAGAATTGTATATAAAAAAGCCATAGAAAAGCATTTAGAAAAAAGTGATATAAAGTTATATTATGTATGTCAAAAAGAGTGATAAAGTCATAGAACAGTATGTTGATAAAAATTTCAAATTGTAGTATGTCTTAATATGTCATAAAGCAGACATGTCTGGACTGGGTATTAAACTTGGGTCTATGTCTGCAGGGACATATTTCTGGCAGCATTAGTAACCACTGAGCCATTGTGCCACAAAATACCACACTTCGTTAACAGTAATAGCATTATAAGTCAAAAACGTCATTGTACAGCATGTCGAAAAAAGTCAGAGTATAATATGTCTAAAAAAGTCATAGGATAGTATTTTGAAAAAGTCATAGGATAGTATTTTGAAAAAGTCATAGTATAGCATGTCAAAAAAGTCATAGTATAGTATGTCAATTTGTTTTGAAAAAAAGCCCAGATATAGTAAATTGGAAGAAAAAAAAGTCATAGTATATAGCATGTCGGAACTTTTGAAAAAAAGTCATGATATAGTATGTCGAAAAATTAGAAAAAAAGTCATGATATAGTATGTCGAACTTTTGAAAAAAATCCATGATGTAGTATGTTGAAAATTTTTAAAAAGTAGTATATGGTTCGTCGAAATTTTTTTTTTAAAAAGTCATAGTATAGTGAGTCAAAAATAGTCACATTATAGTAGGTCGAAAAGTCATAGTACAGTATGTTGACAAAAGTAACAAAAAAAAAAAAAGTTCAAAGTAAAGCACGTTGAAAAAGTCACAGTATAGCTAATTTTAAAAAGTAAGTCAAATTTCTTTTTTAAAAGTCATAAAATAATAGGGTAACCAGACATCCTGAAAAATTCAGGAGAGTCCCAAAATCCAAGCAGTTGTCCCGAATCACAAATCCTGCCCTAACTGTCCCGAAAATTACAGCCAAATCTCAAGGGCATACTCTCAAGTAGTTATAGTCTGATAAAAGAGTAAAAACTGTTCATGGTGATTGAGTCGTCCTGCAGCCAGCTCCCATTGGCTCCTCATTGGCTGCAACAGTACATAGGCCCTATGTAGGCAGCTAGGTGCAAATTTTGATAACACACATTGCTATTTTTTATATATTCATTGTTGAAATGGAGGCTCAGGCTGGCGTCTGGACCCGACGAACACGTGGCTAACAAGCAAAAACGTCTCTGCAGGTACCGGGAAGACTGGGTTCATGATTTTAATAATTGTTTTATTTGTATTTTCAGGTTTACATGACAGACAGTTGAATTCCTGTGTAAAAATATTAAATCATTTTGGTGCTAAGTTTTGAAATTCATGTTACGAATTAAGTAAAGTATGTAAAAAAGTCCATGTATACAGTAGAATGAAAACAATCATAGTATTTGCATATCGAAAAAAGTCATTGTATAGTGTGTCTAGTAGTAGTATGTTGTCAAAAAGCTGAATCATTTTCTATTAGCTGAAGGTTTTGTAAATAGCTAAAAGTTTGAATGGTATCTGTAGGTGAAAGCATGTGGGAGCAGTAGCATTTAGAAGTGAAAGAAGCCTGAAGATGATTTAACGATTGCTCCATTGACTTTCAATGTAAAAAGAAAAATATTTAAAAAAAACTATAAATGGTGAAGAAAAGTTAAGTACAAGCACAAATGTCATGTTGTTATCCCACTCACAACTGGTTTTGAGGAGGAATCATTGTGCTGCCATCCTTTATTATAATTTCTAAAGAAGGACTATCAAAATATATTTATATTGAAATTATACATATTTATTCTTCTGAAAAGAAGAGCATTCTTCATTTTGGATACATAATGAGCTTTTATGAAGTAGCACAGAGGCAAAAGGTGGGCGGTTTATCTTCTCAACTGCTTACTAATAAATCTTGTGAGAGTACAAATTGCAGCTTGATTACAATACTAAAGAGTCTAACATTTGTTGTCCAGTAAGATCAAATACCTTTAAGACCATTGCGGTGTCACTGTGGCAGAGCAGTAAGCATGTAGGATATCCATGGGAATGTCTGTGTTTATTGTCTTATTTAACTATATTTCTGTTCATCTTTAATAATGCATTATGCAAACTTCTGCATGAACTATTTTAGTAGCTATAGCTTAATATGAACCTGTAATACTGACCTCTGATCTCTAAAAAAACAAATATTTCAGATGCTATGTTCTCTCTTCTCAGTGCCATTGTCCTCTGTTGATGCAGCTGTAATGCATACTGTTGTTGATAACATTCAAAAACCTTCTAACAAAATCAAATGACATTTACGTAAAACATCCAGGTTGGGTGATGGTGCAGTAAAAAAGTGTGAACTGTGGGTTTGTACGCTGTGTTATGTGTCTGTGTGACTGTGTTTATTTGTATCAAATAGATCAGGCACCGCTCTGCACGGTTTAGTCTGAAAATTAATGGGATTAAAGAATTAATGTCATAAACATCCTCTTTCCATGTGAGGGTGCTGTAAAACAAGCACTGAAAATGCACATACTTACATGCATGCACACATACACACACACACACACACATACACTTGCAAATGAGGTGAAAACAAAAGGTGTTTGTACAGTTCCCTTAAACCTCACATGCTTCACAGATCCTTTTCTATGATTAGCAGTAGAGCAAATAAACTGAACTGTTTTTAGAATAAACACTGTGAATTGAAGCATGCATAAATCCCTTATAAACACTCTCAACCAACCGGAGCAGCTTGTAGAGATGGAACCTTGTTAAATCAAGTCAGCTGTGATACACTGAAACTGTAAACACTAAATGCCTTTTTAAAGATCTGCGGAGGCTCCACGCAGAGCTTTCACCGTAGCCTACGTAAGTGGGCTTATGTTTATACTTGTGCATGGTCTGTGCGTCGGGCCGGCATGTATGTGTGAGTGTGTGTGTGTGTGTGTGTGTGTGTGTGTGTGTGTGTGTGTGGGGGGGGTGATAGAGCGAGGGAGAAGTAAGAGAGTGATGGCGATTAGCTTTGGAGCAAGTACCGACTCTAGATGCATAGTAAAAGCAAGTGTCTCCCCTGTGTTTTCTGACCAAAGTGGAAATCTTTAGCAGGACAAGTTAACCCTCTCCTTGATTTCATGTTGTTTATGGAGAAGGGGAACCTGGAAATGAGTCAGGGGAAATGCAACGCTACCATGCCATGGCCAAGCGACGTGCGTCGCTGTGACGTGTAGTTACATTTTTCGAGAGGTGCACGTCAGGCTACAGCGTAGGGTCCGGTGTAGACGCAGAGGGGTCTACGGGGGTAGGTGGTTGATTCTTCGCACAACCATAACATGGCCTTAACTGTCTTCTGGATCTACCTACTCTGTATGAATTAAAGTTCATTTATGGAAATTAGTTTGGTAGCACAAAATACAAAATGCATTTTACACGATCTTGACAAATTGTTTTCACGTTTGTAGTTCATGCACTGATCATGTATGCTGTAAGCATACTTTGAGGCTTCACATCAAAAAAGATTTTCCCCTTCCACATTAAAGTGAATGCCAAGGCGAAGCAATTACACATTAATCACCATTGTTCTAAGTGCCCGAGCTCCTAGGGAAACCATGCAAGATATTTATTTGCGGTGTCCATGTCCTTTTTACTGTAATAGAAAAAAAGGCACTTACAGACCATCATTTTATTGATGCTTTTGAGCAATTTGTATCAGATACATGATCAATAATATCTCTTTTTTATGTGTGTTTGTGTCTGCTTTTCTCTCCTGCTTCTTTTCCAGGATTGACAAGTCCACTTTGTCTGCACTGAAAGCCCGGTAAGTTCTTCTTTAAATCCTGGTTTTAGTCACCTTCTTGCTTCTAACATAATCAAATTTTACTCAATATCTAGTTAATAGTCTATTCTCAGGCAAAGACAAGCACATTTTTGTAAATGTGCGTGTGGAGAAATTCCTGGGAAGCACTGGTGTAATTGCTCACCAATCAATACTGAGACTGTGGCTTTGGTTTACCTTAAAAGCTACTTTGAACATGGACCTAATTTCCACCTATTTTCCTTTTCCATTGACTGATTATAACTAAAACCTCAAGAATAAATTCACTATAGAGCTATTGTCATTTTACTTGATTTGATTTGATTTATTGGGATCTCCATTAGCTGGAGCCATAGACACAGTTATTCTTCCTGGACTCCACTTGAGCATCACACAATACATAACACCCTTCAACTTCCACTGCACTAAAATCAAGTCTTTTTCAATGGGTGAAATTCTCTAATGGACTCCTTTCTTCTGCCTTTTTGATGTTATCTTTTTGTAATACTCTTAAAATGTTTTCATTTTATTGTGAGTTAACTAAATGGTGATTGAGCCTATGATGAAAGCCCTTGTGAAAAATCACAAGGGGCGCACAGTTAGTGACGCATTTCCCATCACCCAGCAGTGGTTGGTCCGCCAGAGAGGGTAGGTGGAGCTAACGCAACAGGTATGCTCTGACTGACACACAGGCAACACTGCTTTTATATTTGGGAAGTGAGATACAAAAACACACTTGCAATAACTGCTTATTGTCAAATAGAACAAAACAGAGATCTATGAGATTGTAACTTACTGCTTTATCACTGTCGTACCTGCCAACTACTTCCTATTTACTAAAACTATATCTTGAACTCAGCATTACAATTAAACTAAATATATTATATAGTGTTAATGTGACAGCCCACAGCTTCAAAATGAGGAAGGGTAATTTATAATATGTAACAAAAGTCAGATTTGACCAATTATTTTTCTTTAACATGACCCATTTACAGTTTAATAGCTGACGTTAGCTGCCCTGTGTTGATCCACCACTTTCTTTGTTGATGTTTGATTCAGTTGACAGCTGCCATTGCTTACTCTCACTTTGGTTGTCTGTGTTTTGGAAAAAAGAAGTGATGATGTTCAACAGATAATAATGAGTTTCCTTTACAATTTGTAGATGTAAAAAGAAGCAGCAGTGGAGGTTTTGACAGATAGGGGTTGTGCAAGCTTGCAACAAAACATTTTCAAGTGAAAATTATCATTGGAGGTAAAGAAAACACCTACATGCTCAAATTAATTCTGGATTGGAGCAGGGTGCCAATGTGAATATCATTTGATGGATGGGTATCTGCGTCATTTGATGTTCTTTGAGGATATTATATGTGAGGAGCTTCTCTTTGTTGAAACAACCCACCGGCAAGCCATGCTAATGGAGGTTGCCGTAGTGATGGGAGGTGAAAGGCTTCTGTGTGTGTGTGTGTGTGTGTGCATGTGTGTGTGTGTGCCTGTCTATATTAACTATGACGGAGTGCATGGCTGACATCATGGTAGCTATACGCTACCTATTTTAGCCCTCAAAGACAGACCTTAAATGTTGCCTGTATATATGTTCTATTTTGTATAGGCTTCGCCCTCTAAGGGCTACGCTATTGGGTTTATCCCTTTTAGATTTTCTTTCCCGCCCTTGCGTCCAGCACGGGCCTCAACTACGTCCGCATTTACTGTATATGTACACAGCGGACCCGTTGTTCGTCTCCCACTTTTCTTCAATTTCGCAGTATGAAGACAAGCTTAAATTTCCAGCGGTGCTCGCGTCTGCCCCTCCTGCCGGACCGGCTACATCCTGCCGCCGGACCTTCACCCCCGCTGCGGGACCTGCCTCGGCGCCGTTCTCGCCGGCCAGGCCCTTACCCGCCACGCCTCCCTGCCTTTTTGCCCCCGCCTGTCATCTAAAGAGCTAAACTGACAGGCGGAGGCTTTTCTGGTCTTGCCAGGCTAGCGGGGGCGAGGGAACGGCAGTGGGGCAGACAGGCGGAAACCGGCGACACCCTGGAGCCGCTGGCGGACGGCGTCTTTCGACGAGCATGAGTCCGCTGGCTCGGTTCTCTCGGACAGCGCCGCCGTTACCGGTTTTTTCCCTCCTCCCCTTGGGAGGAATCCCCCCCCTCTCCTGGGGGGATTGGGCCTGAGACGGCGATCGTCGACGCCCTCCCACTGGAGCTCTCTCCGTCTCCCGAACGGCCAGGGGCACCGCCGAGCGGCCTTCCCCCTTGCCTCAAACGGCCCCAGCCTCCACCGCCAAAGCTCTCTTCGTTGATCTGCCAGAGGTCATCAGGAAGGCGGCAGAGCGGAGAGGCATAGCACCCCGGCGGAGCTGCCAGCCCCGCCTCGCGGCTTTTGAGCGGGGACATTACGCCCGGAGCCGCCCTCTTCACGGGCATCACTCTGGCTGCGCTTCACAGAGCTTCGGACATTTTTTGTGGAGGAGGCTTTTCTCCCAGCCTGGGAATCTGAAGGCTTCCCTCTCTCTCGCTACGCCCCGTTTAACCGGGCTCAAGGCGACACGGATGCGGGGTTTTTCCCAGGGCTGGCGGCACTAACAACATAGCCCACCGCCATCCTCACCCTGATCACGGTGGCGATGTCCCATGGCTTGGCAGACTGTGGCCCAGCGAAACACCTGGATCCACATGTCTCAGCTGCCCGCGACAGTTAGGACGCTGGTTATGAGTCTGTACGGCCCTATAGCCCCAGACGGGCCTTTTTGGGCCGTCCCCTCCCGCAGCGACAGCCGGCATAAACTCGGCCGGCAGGCTGCACGAGGTCGGAGAACCATGCGGCGGCCCCACCGGGTCCAATCCGTCTCGAGCCACCCAGCAAGCGGCACGGACGGTGGCAATGACGGGACGCTGGGATCGTCTGTCCTTCGGCTGAGTCGGAAATACAACGGCATGTTGAGGGCCTCCCTCCCATCTTAACAGCCGTTTTTCCCTCATTCATACAGCCCTTATTCGTTCTGAACAACGCGCTGATATGACAGTCGTTCCCCCACACAAGCACAGGCTGCCACACGCGGGCGCCACGGCCTCCTCGTAATGCCGGCAGCGGAATGCGCCCACCCATTGTGGATGACGCCGCTCAATGAACCACCTCCCCACGGCGATGCCGGCGGGGCGTGGGACACATTAACAGTGGCCGCTCCCGCCCCACACGGCGGTGACCGGCCACTGCCCTTTTCTAAAAAGCCCTACCACGGGCTGGCCGAGGCAGTGATCGTGTCGCCCAGCGACGGGGTGAGCTCTGCGCTCCCCGCTAGCCATGCCGGTGAACAACACTCAGACATGTGCTATCAGGGTGCAGCAGCATCGATTGGCTTGACAACTTGAACATCGACTCTTGGATGTCAAAGCCGATAACACGGGGTTACACACTCCAGTTCGCCTCCCCCGCCTCATTTTCGCGGGTGTGTTGGAGGCTAACGGTATCATCTCTAGCACAGTCAGACGTGATGACGTCAGAGCTAGAAGGGCTGCTGACAAGCGGAGCCTTTTCCGCGTCCTTCAAGGGGAGGAGAACGAGGGTCTTTTACTCTCGCTACTTTCTCACCCGAAGGTCAGGAGGACTGCGTCCCATCCTTGACCTGTCACAGTTCAAATGATACATTATGGAGCGCACTTTTTCCAAATGCCCATCAGGCACGTGTTGGAATGTGTGCGCCACCACGAATGGTTTACGTCAGTGGATCTGAAAGAAGCTTACTTTCACGTTTAAATCATTCCTGGGCACAGGAAACCCCTGCGGTTCTCCTTCCAATGGGCCCGGCTCAACCGGCTGCAGTTCGGTACTCACTACCCCTCGCACATTTTCCAAGTGCATGGAAACGGTGCTCCAGCCGCTAGCAGAAGAGGGGCATCAGAGTCCTTTTTATTTGGACGATCCGCTCATTGTAGCCTCCTCTCGGGAGCAAGCGGCGCTGCAGACTATAGAGGTCCTGCGGCTGCAAAGCGTGGGTTTTTTGCCATAATTTGGCGAAAGACCGCTCTGGTCCCCGCATAATCGGTTATCCGGGCGTGGACATAAAGTCGATCACCATGAGGGCCAGGTTGTCAGCACCAAGACAGGACGCCCTGACCTCTCTGTTGTCCCGCTTCAGGCCACACACGACAGTGTCATCGCTGTCAGTGATGCGGCTCCCGAGCATAATGTCTGCGGGACAAACGGTGGTTCCCCTGGGTCTTTTTTTTCTACATAAGGAAAGTCCAATGGTAGTTTCTTCGCGGACAGCTCGATCACATTCGCCACAAATGGCGTATGCTGTCCATCCCTCATTCACTCCTGTCAGACCTGGCATACTGGGGGAACCTCCGGATCCTGTCTTCCGGGGTTCCCCAGGGCAGAGTGACGTCATATGTGACGGTGTACACAGACGTGTCCCTCACTGGCTGGGAGGATGTGTGAGTCACAGGTGGTGGGAGGGGACTGGCCCCCTTTCCCCTCTCACATAAACTGCCTGGAGCTGTCCACGGTAGTGAAAGTGTGAAACACTTCACCCCAGTGGTGTCGGGGGAGACATGTCGTCGTGCGGACAGGCAACATCACGGCGGCAGCGTTCATAATCCGCCAGAGCGACATGTATACGCTCAGCCCAGCTAGTGGAAATAGCCTGACGCCTCCCGCTGTGGACGCACAGTCACCTGCTGTCTCTCGAAGCAGTGTAGGCCTATAACCCGATGTCTTTCGAAACGGGCGGCCGACCTGACGTCGAGGGGGGGGCACAACGAGTGGAGATTGAATCACACTATTGTTCAAATGTTATGGAGCAGGTTCAGGGAAGCGGAGGTGGATCTGCTCGCTCCACGAGAAAAACACACAGTGCACTCGGTGTTTTTTCCTTGAGCATGCGGGACAATTCTCCTCTTGGCGTAGACGCCTTCTCCCTATATGCTTTCTTTTCCTCCCTCGATTCCTGGAGCGCATCCAGGAGAAGAATCTGTCAATGGCTCTGGTGGCACCGGAGCGCACGAGCGCGTCCTGGTTCCCGACCCTGTTCAGCTGCTGGTGGATCCTCCCCCCTAGCAACTTCCGTGGCAGGGAGACGCACTGTCGCAGCTGAACAGCTCGATCTGTCATCACCCAGTTATAACCCAGAGACTTTGGGGCTGGTTGCTGAGCGGTAACGCTTACAGAGATTGTGGTGCACCATCCAGGGCTCCAGAGCCCCTTCTAACACACAGCATGTTACGCAGGGCGCTGGTCTGTCTCCCAGCGCTGGCGCACAGGGGGGGACGCGGATCCCATAGGTGTCCCCTGCCTCTCGTGCTGACGTATCGCCAAACTCTGGTGGATAGCGATTTGACTCCATCTACAGTCAAAACATACGCAGCAGCCCTCTCCTGCCAGGAAGGCTAGAGTGAGAGGGAAGTTTTGCCTATCCCCGGCGAAGCGTTTTCTGAAGGGGGGTACGCGTCAAAAACCGCCTGTTCGCCCCCTCACCCCCCAAAGGGGCCTAGCCCTGGTGCTCCGGGCTCTGGGGAAGCCCCCGTTTGAGCCTCTGGCACAGGCCAACTCTCAGAATGCTGTCGCTAAAACGGCGCCTCTCTTTGCCCTAACGTCGGCCAAAAGAGTGAGCGATTTATGTGCACTGTCGGTTTCTCCGTCCTGCCTCTCCATTAGAGGGGACGGGAGAGCAACCACATTACAGCCAAACCCCTCGTTCACACCGAAGATTCTAACTAGTTATTTTCGGTCGAGTGTTTTTCCCTCGAGGGTTTTTTCCCCCCGCCTCGTCAACGAGGCAGAGGTGGCTTCCCACCGGTTGTGTCCGTGCCCTGTCTCATACATTTTGCGCACGGCAAATATCAGGAAAACACAACAGCTGGTTGTGCATTATAGAGAAAACACTCCCGAGGGTCAGCCCTCTCAAAACAGCGTCTGTCTCACTGGCTGTGCGAGGCTATTACGCGACATCCGAAGGCATGCTACGAAGGCTCTGTCGGCGCCTGGCGGCTCTATTTAAAGGCATGGCAGCCTCCTGGGCTTCCCCGTGCCCTTTCATCCGCTATATATGTGCGAGATGTGTCTGAACATGTGTATATGTTCTGTCCACAATCAACGTGTAATGCTGCGTTGGATGTGCGTTAAGAGGACAAGAAGCGGATGCCCGATTGTTACCAATCTAAGGCACCTAGTGCATGCCGCCAGAAGTCTCATCCTGCTGTCTTCACCTCGCCTGTTTTAGGCGCATTGTGAGACGCAGTTTTCTTTGTAGTTTCATAACCATGTTACTTCCAGGCACCCCTATGCCACTAAGTGGTGCCGCAGCAACCTTGCTCTGCTGTCTTACCTCTCCTGTTTTGGAGTATGGTTGTGAGACGCAGTCCTTAATGTCATACATTGTCATATCATGTTACATGCACGGATATGATGATGTCACTCCGTTGCATGCGTGATTTTTTCGCCCGCATACGATCCTCCCTCGGGCGTCCTTGCAGGGCCAATCACGCACAATTCCCATTACTCATTGAACTACTGCCATCACATTGTGGGCCTTATGAACTTTTCAGGCCACGACGTTAGCATGGCAGGCTTTATCAGAAGAATGACTCTGATTGAGCCTCTGTACATTGTTGTTGGGAAAATGTGGTCTATGTTCGGCTTGTGGACCGATACCGTGTCGCAGGTGGCATTGACTACATCAGCTTCGCCCTAACCCAATAGCGTAGCCCTTAGAGGGCGAAGCCTATACGAAATAGAACGATAGTTACGTAGGTAACTCCAGATTCTATGAGTATAGGCGTAGCCCTCTAAGGTCCGGGCCACCTGCTCCTAGAACATTGGTTGAAGAAAAAGCTGATGTTTTTGGGAGACGAACAACGGGTCCGCTGTGTACATATACAGTAAATGCGGACGTAGTTGAGGCCCGTGCTGGACGCAAGGGCGGGAAAGAAAATCTTCACGACTGCGCATGCGCGAAGGGATAAACCCAATAGCGTAGCCCTTAGAGGGCTACGCCTATACTCATAGAATCTGGAGTTACCTACGTAACTATCGTTTATTTATCAAGTTCATATGTTCTGTTAATGATCACAATATTCAAATCACCTGTTAACCTAGCTATTCCTCAAATTGTTAATGTGAATCGTATATATGTGTAAATGTCTAGTTTGATAGTCCAAAATGTATGCGTGCTTCTCCTGACAATGACACAATTGTTAGCCTATTTTATTTTTTTAAACAAATGCATAACGTGAGGTGCAAGGTAATGGAACCTTTTATACATTGTCGTGTTTCTTTAGAAATAAACAAATTAACAAATAGAGTCTTGAAATGCTTCAGATGTAAAGTTATTCACTGTCAAAGTGGCGCCAAAATGAATGGCAGTGAATGGGATGCTAACTGCAGGTGATGGCTTTGTAGCATTAAGGTGGCGCCGTGAGCGCTACACTTAGAGAGGAGAAGCTTAACCCGTTGGTTCCAAGGGCCATATACCCCTTTGTCTACTCCTAGCACTAGGTCAAAAAGAGTATTGGGAGAGCACTTACTCTCGCGTGAATGCACAAAACCTAGGGGAAGGGGTAAGGGGTAGGGGTAAGATAGAGATATGAGATTCAGCCATAGTCTTAGTTTGCTCGTGACAGAGAGCATGAGGAAAACCTGAAGGGATAGGGCGTAAGTCTGGTGAATGTCCTCAGTAATGACTTATCTATAGGTCAATAGGAAACAGTGTATGTTTTTTTATAATGTGATCTTTTGGACTCTCACTTCAATTTATTTTATTTTGTGAATTTGTTTTGTTTGCCTCGATTCAGTTAATTTCTGTATCACTATTTTGCCTCGTCGGCATTACTTGGGGTTGCCAAAAAATATCCCATCTTATCAATGTCATCTTGGACTCACCTTGAGTGTTTTTCCACTTGCTCAAGACTACTAGCTACATCTACCCACAACAAACTATAATAACTGTCTGTACCCACACCCTTAACCCTATTTTGTATGTGTCTCACTCCCTTTTAAGTCAATTACACTGATATTTACTCTCTGAACAAACAGATGTTTGTGAAGACAGTACACGGGGAAACAAAAAAGGTTTCCCCGTGTACTGTCTTCATCTCTCCAGCTGCTGCCTTTTCCATGGCTAAGGCTGTTTATATTTGCAGTAACGGCACCACCTGGTGAAACTCTACCCTTCACTGGTGACTTTGGTTTAGGGGTTTTCTTTAAGAATTGACTCAATTTGGAGACATGTACTTAAGTTAAACAAACATTGTGTGTCAACATGGGTGTTGGTCAGTTTTGGTCAATCATCATGTGTACCATGTATAACTGTCATACCATGTCATAACTGAGTCCTAAAAATAAAATCAAAAAGCCATGCAGTGATCATGTCCACCCGTTTCCAGAATTTTAAAAAGGATGAGGCATGAGGAAGGCATGTCACCTACATTAAAGAAAATACTTAATTTTATAAAATGCCAGAAACAATGAGCTGCTTCAGAAACAGGTACAAATTCTTTTTTACTCTTTTCATTGTCTTGGATTTCTACAGTAGTAACAATACTAACAACATATGCAGACTTAGTGGGTCAGGTGTATTTTAAGGCTGCAAATGGTTTGCATCCCAGCACATGAAAATCAAACCCTTTAATAGTCTAGAACATGAATATTAGACACAGGATTAAACTGATGGATTTGGCCTCCAAGCCACAGAGATAACGCACTAAACAAGGCAAGTTTTAGACATACAGTACAGAAAAAAATCAGGTTGGCCTGAGTCATATTAAATACGACGTGTGTGTTATCTACAGTTTTCTCAGATGCACCCACACCTAGCCAGTGTCTCCCTCAGTTCCTGGCCAGGTGTTGTTAGACCGTCTGCTCTGGAGTGGCTCTGAATATGAATGAGTGAGTCGTGACTCTGCCCAGACACTTAATGGCTCCGACTTGTGTGAATGTGTGTGTGTGTGCGTGTGCGTGTGTGTGTGTGTGTGTGTGTGTGTGTGTGTGTGTGTGTGTGTGTGTGTTTGTGTTTGTGTGTTTGAGAGAGAGAGTGTTTGATCTTGGTGTTAGATGTAAGAGTGCGAAGACAGAGCAGACATGGATGGAAATCGATAGTTACGTAGGTAACTCCAGATTCTATGAGTATAGGCGTAGCCCTCTAAGGGCTACGCTATTGGGTTTATCCCTTCGCGCATGCGCAGTCGTGAAGATTTTCTTTCCCGCCCTTGCGTCCAGCACGGGCCTCAACTACGCCCCGCATTTACTGTATATGTACACAGCGGACCCGTTGTTCGTCCTCCCAAAACATCAGCTTTTTCTTCAACCAATGTTCTAGGAGCAGGTGGCCCGACCTTAGAGGGTTACGCCTATACTCATAGAATCTGGAGTTACCTACGTAACTATCGTTCTATTTTCAGATAGGCTTCGCCTCTAAGGGCTACGCTATTGGGTTAGGGCGGCTGATGTAGTCAATGCCACCTGCGACACCGGTATCGGTCCACAAGCCGAACATAGACCACATTTTCCCAACAACAATGTACAGAGGCTCAATCAGAGTCATTCTTCTGATAAAGCCTGCCATGCTAACGTCGTGGCCTGAAAAGTTCATAAGGCCCACAATGTGATGGCAGTAGTTCAATGAGTAATGGGAATTGTGCGTGATTGGCCCTGCAAGGGACGCCCGAGGGAGGACCGTATGCGGGCGAAAAAATCACGCATGCAATGGAGTGACATCATCATATCCGTGCATGTAACATGATATGACAATGTATGACATTAAGGACTGCGTCTCACAACCATACTCCAAAACAGGAGAGGTAAGACAGCAGAGCAAGGTTGCTGCGGCACCACTTAGTGGCATAGGGGTGCCTGGAAGTAACATGGTTATGAAACTACAAGAAACTGCGTCTCACAATGCGCCTAAAACAGGCGAGGTGAAGACAGCAGGGTGAGACTGCAGCGGCATGCACTAGGTGCCTTAGATTGGTAACAATCGGGCATCCGCTTGTCCTCTTAACGCACATCCAACGCAGCATTACACGTTGATTGTGGACAGAACATATACACATGTTCAGACACATCTCGCACATAGAAGCGGATGAAAGGGCACGGGAAGCCCAGGAGGCTGCCATGCCTTTAAATAGAGCCGCAGGCGCCGACAGAGCCTTCGTAGCATGCCTTCGGATGTCGCGTAATAGCCTCGCACAGCCAGTGAGACAGACGCTGTTTTGAGAGAGCTGACCCTCGGGAGTGCTTTCTATAATGCACAACCAGCTGTTGTGTTTTCCTGATATTTGCCGTGCGCAAAATGTATTGAGACAGGGCACACACCGGACACAACCGGTGGGAAGCCACCTCTGCCTCGTTGACGAGGCGGGGGGAAAAAACCCTCGAGGGAAAAAAAAACACTCGACCGAAAATAACTAGTTAGAATCTTCGGTGTGAAGGAGGGGTTTGGCTGTAATGTGGTTGCTCTCCCGTCCCCCTCTAATGGAGAGGCAGGACGGAGAAACCGACAGTGCACATAAATCACTCACTCTTTTGGCCGACGTTAGGGCAAAGAGAGGCGCCGTTTTAGCGACAGCATTCTGAGAGTTGGCCTGTGCCAGAGGCTCAAACGGGGCTTCCCCAGAGCCCGGAGCACCAGGGCTAGGCCCCTTTGGGGGTGAGGGGGCGAACAGGCGGTTTTTGACGCGTACCCCCTTCAGAAAACGCTTCGCCGGGGATAGGCAAAAACTTCCTCTCACTCTAGCCTTCCTGGCAGGAGAGGGCTGCTGCGTATGTTTTGACTGTAGATGGAGTCAAATCGCTATCCACCAGAGTTTGGCGATACGTCAGCACGAGAGGCAGGGGGACACCTATGGGATCCGCGTCCCCCCTGTGCGCCAGCGCTGGGAGACAGACCAGCGCCCTGCGTAACATGCTGTGTTAGAAGGGGCTCTGAGCCCTGGATGGTGCGCACCACAATCTCTGTAAGCGTTACCGCTCAGCAACCAGCCCCAAAGTCTCTGGGTTATAACTGGGTGATGACAGATCGAGCTGTTCAGCTGCGACAGTGCGTCTCCCTGCCACGGAAGTTGCTAGGGGGGGATCCACCAGCAGCTGAACAGGGTCGGGAACCAGGACGCGCTCGTGCGCCCGGTGCCACCAGAGCCATTGACAGATTCTTCTCCTGGATGCGCTCCAGGAATCGAGGGAGGAAAAGAAAGCATATAGGGAGAAGGCGTCTACGCCAAGAGGAGAATTGTCCCGCATGCTCAAGGAAAAACACCGAGTGCACTGTGTGTTTTTCTCGTGGAGCGAGCAGATCCACCTCCGCTTCCCCTGAACTTGCTCCATAACATTTGAGCAATAGTGTGATTCAATCTCCACTCGTTGTGCCCCCCCCTCGACGTCAGGTCGGCCGCCCGTTTCGAAAGACATCGGGTTATAGGCCTACACTGCTTCGAGACAGCAGGTGACTGTGCGTCCACAGCGGGAGGCGTCAGGCTATTTCCACTAGCTGGGCTGAGCGTATACATGTCGCTCTGGCGGATTATGAACGCTGCCGCCGTGATGTTGCCTGTCCGCACGACGACATGTCTCCCCGACACCACTGGGGTGAAGTGTTTCACACTTTCACTACCGTGGACAGCTCCAGGCAGTTTATGTGAGAGGGGAAGGAGGCCAGTCCCCTCCCACCACCTGTGACTCACACATCCCTCCCCAGCCAGTGAGGGACACGTCTGTGTACACCGTCACATATGACGTCACTCTGCCCTGGGGAACCCCGGAAGACAGTATCCGGAGGTTCCCTCAGTATGCCAGGTCTGACAGGAGTGAATGAGGGATGGACAGCATACGCCATTTGTGGCGAATGTGATCGAGCTGTCCGCGAATAAACTACCATTGGACTTTCCTTATGTAGAAAAGACCCAGGGGAACCACCGTTTGTCCCGCAGACATTATGCTCGGGAGCCGCATCACTGACAGCGATGACACTGTCGTGTGTGGCCTGAAGCGGGACAACAGAGAGGTCAGGGCGTCCTGTCTTGGTGCTGACAACCTGGCCCTCATGGTGATCGACTTTATATCCACGCCCGGATAACCTATCGATTATGCGGGGACCAGAGCGGTCTTTCGCCAAATTATGGCAAAACCCAGCGTTTGCAGCCGCAGGACCTCTATAGTCTGCAGCGCCGCTTGCTCCCGAGAGGAGGCTACAATGAGCGGATCGTCCAAATAAAAAGGACTCTGATGCCCCTCTTCTGTAGCGGCTGGAGCACCGTTTCCATGCACTTGGAAAATGTGCGAGGGGGTAGTGAGTACCCGAACTGCAGCCGGTTGAGCCGGGCCCATTGGAAGGAGAACCGCAGGGGTTTCCTGTGCCCAGGAATGATTTAGACGTGAAAGTAAGCTTCTTTCAGATCCACTGACGTAAACCATTCGTGGTGGCGCACACATTCCAACACGTGCCTGATGGGCATTTGGAAAAAGTGCGCTCCATAATGTATCATTTGAACTGTGACAGGTCAAGGATGGGACGCAGTCCTCCTGACCCCTTCGGGTGAGAAAGTAGCGAGAGTAAAAGACCCTCGTTCTCTCCCCTTGAAGGACGCGGAAAAGGCTCCGCTTGTCAGCAGCCCTTCTAGCTCTGACGTCATCACGTCTGACTGTGCTAGAGATGATACCGTCGCCTCCAACACACCCGCGAAAATGAGGCGGGGGAGGCGAACTGGAGTGTGTAACCCCGTGTTATCGGCTTTGACATCCAAGAGTCGATGTTTGTCAAGTTAATCGATGCTGCGCTGCACCCTGATAGCACATGTCTGAGTGTTGTTCACCGGCATGGCTAGCGGGGAGCGCAGAGCCCACCCCGTCGCTGGGCGACACGATCACTCGTCTCGGCCAGCCCGTGGTAGGGCTTTTAGAAAAGGGCAGTGGCCGGTCACCGCCGTGTGGGGCGGAGCGCCACTGGGTTAATGTGTCCCACGCCCCGCCGGCACGCCGTGGGGAGGTGGTTCATTGAGCGGCGTCATCCACAATGGGTGGGCGCATTCCCCGCTGCCGGCATTACGAGGAGGCCGTGGCCCGCGTGTGGCAGCCTGTGCTTGTGTGGGGAACGACTGTCATATCAGCGCGTTGTTCAGAACGAATAAGGGCTGTATGAATGAGGGGAAAAAAAACGGCTGTTAAGATGGGAGGGAGTGGCCCTCAACATGCCGTTGTGTTTCCGACTCTCAGCCGAAGGACAGACGATCCCCCGTCCCCGCCATTGCCACCGTCCGTGCCGCTTGCTGGGTGGCTCGCGAGACGGATTGGACCCGGTGGGGGCCGCCGCATGGTTCTCCGACCTCGCAGCCTGCCGGCCGAGTTTATGCCGGCTGTCGCTGCGGAGGGGGACCGGGCCCAAAAAAGGCCCGTCTGGGGCTATAGGGCCGTACAGACGCATAACCAGCGTCTAACTGTCGCGGGCAGCTGAGACATGTGGATCCAGGTGTTTCGCTGGGCCACAGTCTGCCAAGCCATGACCCTGACATCGCCACCGTGATCAGGGTGAGGATGGCGGTGGGCTATGTTGTTAGTGCCGCCAGCCCCTGGGAAAAACCCCGCATCCGTGTCGCCTCGAGCCCGGTTAAACGGGGCGTAGCGAGAGAGAGGGAAGCCTTCAGATTCCCAGGCTGGGAGAAAAGCCTCCTCCACAAAAAATGTCCGAAGCTCTGTGAAGCGCAGCCAGAGTGATGCCCGTGAAGAGGGCGGCTCCGGGGCGTAATGTCCCCGCCTCAAAAGGCCGCGAAGCGGGGCTGGCAGCTCCGCCGGGAGTGCTATGCCTCTCCGCTCTGCCGCCTTCCTGATGACCTCTGGCAGATCAACGAAGAGAGCTTTGGCGGTGGAGGCTGGGGCCGTTTGAGGCAAGGGGGAAGGCCGCTCGGCGGTGCCCCTGGCCGTTCGGGAGACGGAGAGAGCTCCAGTGGGAGGGCGTCGATCGCCGTCTCCAGGCCCAATCCCCCAGGAGAGAGGGGGGGGATTCCTCCCCAAGGGGGGAGGAGGGAAAACCGGTAACGGGGGGCGCTGTCCGAGAGAACCGAGCCAGCGGACTCATGCTCGCCGAAAGACGCCGCCCGCCAGCGGCTCCAGGGTGTCGCCGGGTTTCCGTCTGTCTGCCCCACTGCCGCCCGCCCCCGCTAGCCTGGCAAGACCAGAAAAGCCTCCGCCTGTCAGTTTAGCTCTTTAGATGACAGGCGGGGGCAAAGCCGGCAGGAGGCGTGGCGGGTAAGGGCCTGGCCGGCGAGAACGGGTGCCGAGGCAGGTCCCGCAGCGGGGTGAAGGTCCGGCGGCAGGATGTAGCCGGTCCGGCAGGAGGGGCAGACGCGAGCACCGCTGGAAATTCTTAAGCTTGTCTTCATACTGCGAAATTGAAGAAAAAGTGGGAGGCGAACAACGGGTCCGCTGTGTACATATACAGTAAATGCGGACGTAGTTGAGGCCCGTGCTGGACGCAAGGGCGGGAAAGAAAATCTTCACGACTGCGCATGCGCGAAGGGATAAACCCAATAGCGTAGCCCTTAGAGGGCGAAGCCTATACGAAATAGAAGATTACTACGTGTTAACCTTAAACGTATAATGGCTCTCAATTAGAATCCAATGCAAAGGGGAGGATGGAAAGATAGAGAACTTAAGTTTATCATCTTTGTTGTGGGAAAGTTTGAACAGAGGATTTCAAATTTTCTTTTTTAGAATATAAGAAATACCTTTTTGAGTCAGAGCAAAGCAGCATCACTGGCAAACAAAGCCTGGATTTAGCAAACATGACTCACAGCTTGTCATGCTCTTAAATTTAGACTGTAGGCTTACTCTGATTGTAAGCTGGTCTTCTACAATGAAATTGTACAAGGATAAATATATAGGAGAATAAAGCCAGAAAAGAAAAAAGAGAAATGTTGAAAAGGGAAGTGTAGGACCAATGGAACAAATACATTAGATGGATGGCTCACTTCAAAGTTGCAGCTGCAAGGCAGCAGGTGTGGGGTTTTATTTTGTCTTCCTCTCCCTTCACTGTCCAGCCTGCCCTCAGTTCACAGAGTGTGCTTTTATTTCCTCCCTCAACTTTCTTCCCTCTCTTCTCTGCCATTAATCCCCAATGTCACTCTGCCTTTCCTCTGTTCATGGTTACTACAAAGAGATCTCACTCCACCTTCACCGTACATGCAGCACCCCATTAATATAACTGCATAATCAAACCTGTTTGTGTGTGTGTGTGTGTGTGTGTGTGTGTGTGTGTGTGTGTGTGTGTGTCATCAAACACAAGCATCTGTGTGTGGGTTTTGTCTTGAAGTGGTGGTGAGGGTAAATGAATATTACAAGTGGACAAACAGGGATAATAGAGGAGAGAGGATGAGACAGAGATAGAGAGAGCGCAAAAGGTTTCACCTGATCAGCTTCTTATTATTAGAGTGAGACGATGCCTCGCAAACTGTGGTGAGTAACGTCTGTCTGTCTGTCTTGTGTGTATTTGTACTGCCTGCATAGTAGTATTTTATCAAAGTAAAAAATACAATTCACTTTTCAAGCTGTTGTCATCATGTTGTTGTAGATGAGTTGCTTTCCAAGCTGAGACAAACATCATGTAAGGACTGTTGGTATCACGATTTACTATTTAAATGATGGATCATATAAGCTCACAATATTTACACTTTATCATGCATTATGCATTTACCAATAAACAAAAAAAATTGACCAAAACAAATAAATGCTCTATCTAATAATCAATATTAAATATTAGTATTGTGATTTAGTAATTTACTACTAAAGAGGCATCTGTGGCATTTTCCTCTCTGCTTTTCAAGAGTAATGGGCTATCTTGGTGTAAACAATGGCGTGAGGAATTGTCACTTTGATTGGGTCATTGGTATAAATACTTGCTTCGGACACAAAAAAAAAGATTTCCAGCAAGATACACGCTTTTGCAGGTCAATCACTATGCGGTGCAGTTTACACCAATTGTTTTAAGAAATGCACTTACTGTTGTGCAAATGCAAATTATGATTTGACACAAGCATCAAAGTAACTGAGAAAACATGTAATTATAGTTATGATTGTATTTCAGTGAAGACATGTCCATGTTGATTTAACATATCTTAAACAAACCTGAATGATTTAAATTAAGAGGCTACAATAAGCTACACATCTGGCATGCCTATTATGGTGGAAATATTCACCACAGCATAGTTTTGCGTCTGAGGCCTCTGTGCGACTGTCACTACACAATGTGAGTCAAGTACAGATGTGAGTTGCGCATGTTAAGATTTAAACTTGAAATTTGTAAAAATCCATAAAAGAATAAACTTTTTTCATTACAAGCAATAACAGAAGATGGAAATCATTTCAAAAACGTTTTAGCTATCTATGATTGTTTGATTGCTAATGTTAGCTCAAAACGCCATTCAAGTGACAGCCTTTGTTGTGTTTGATGTTTCCAGCAGTGAACAAACTTCGTTAAGTAGGTCCATTTTTCTCTATTGACATTAAAAAAGTCTCTCTTCAACATCTTGTAGGCTACTTTTTGCAAAGTGACGCATTCACAACTCACATTTGCGCAACCAGCAAATGCCAGTTCTTGCACGCCCAACCCATTGAATATAAATAATTAATGATTAATGATTTTTACCATCATATTTCTTTTATGCTTTTTTTGGGACTGCATCCTCTTACATTTGACTTTATTTACACATATAACAGATAGGAATACATAACATTAATGTCCACCTGAGTGGATTGTTGTGTGGATTGAAAGGCAGGATGAGTGACAGGAAGGAGGCTGAAATTGAACAAGACCCCTGGAAGAAATTAATGAAAATATGAAAAGATTTTTATTTATTTTTATTTTAAAGAGTATGAGAGCATGATAAGAGGAGGGGCCTTCTTCTTAAAACGTCCCCTCCCCTTGTTGTTGTCTGTCTAGCGTACTTTTTTGGATCCAGGTCTAAATGTTATCTGTCTGCCAGCATCATGGAAAAGAGCAAATGGGCTGCTGCTATATCTGGATCCTGGCATTTACTCTATCTCCTGGTGCACCTTCTATATTGCAGGTAACGATGTGTTTGTGACCACCGGACAAACACAGGACTAAATGTCTGATGGTATCATATTTACTTTAGGTGATGGCTTATTAAAGCTCAAGGCTTTGGTTTATATCCTGGAAGAAGAAGCAATGATTAGTCAGAGGCAGGTTGTATGCAGCTTTAATGAGCTGTCAGTTTTATTGTGTTTTGATTATTGGAAACAGTTGTTGATGTAGTGTACACAGTTACAGTCTGTTACCTAACATAGACCCACAGACAATAGCATTGGAGCAGTAAACAAGGACAGAAATTCAGTCACTTTTTATCTAATACACTAGCCTACTGCCCAGAGTGAATATGATGCTCAGCTGGAGTTAATTTGGGAACCAAGATTCAATGTGACCACAAACACTTACATGTACATGTAAAGCTATCTGGTGGGATTGACTCACTCCTTGAAACACAGTTTCAGTTCACTTTTTAAAACAATACAAGTTTAGGCCTTGCTTCTGAGTTTGTTTGCCTCTACCTATGGGTGGCTACATGACTGATTGTGGGAAAAAGGTACAGAAACCAAAACCACAAGGTTGCGGTAATACTTGTAGCAGTACGATGTGGGAAGTGGTGGAACTCCACCCATCCTCAAGCGCTCAGGAGAGGATGTTGCACTTCCTCTCCTCTGACAACTTCAATCCCACTGACGTTAAGCTACAAAGTATAATTCAATTCATGAGAGCAATACATGACTAATTAATACATGACTTTTGATATTTTTGGCAACTATTTTTGAATGAAAGATTACAGCTGATTACAGCATTGCTATATCAGCATTAATTGAAAAAAAAGCTTACAAATCAACTCATCATCAAATCATTTCCTGGATTAATTGAGTTTACAATCTTCTGGTCACAGTTTTACTTCTTGCACTGTGCTCTTGCACAAACAGACTGTATGGCTCATTCCAAGGGGTAGAATAGTACAGTCCACACATTTTCACCTATTTCTGCTGTGACCGCAAGATGGCGCTGACGCCACGTGTTTGTTTCAACATGCTCAGAGGAAGAAATCAGTGCACTGCAATGACAGCAGCTGAAGTGAGGAGAAATGATCACTAGAGTGAGCAATTTCTTTATTTTCATGTGTGCTGAATCAGTGTACAGCTCTGACCCACCTGTTAACGGGTCTACCTGTTGAATCTGACACTGTAAACATCTCTACATGACTGGCATTCATTGCAAAGCCAATTTACTCTCCTTTTTGATTATCTATTAGTTGAACCAAAAGAAAAGAGATGACATTTCAGTGACAAATAAAAGGTATCTTTGTTTTATTACAGAGACATGGTTTATTTTAATTCTGCCTGTGTCTTGACCACTCAAACATTGATTCTATTACACATGAAGAAGGTGGACAAAACATCCACAGTTCTGCACATATAAATGTTACTTAAACAGTACTTACCCAGTAGCTTTATGTATATAGGTTACCACTGCAAGAAAAGTGAACCATGTTTTTTCAGCCATATGCAGGAGCAGCTTATAGGGAGCCAGGGCTGTTGCCGTGGTAACAAGAACTGATGATCACCTAAGGGACGGTCCTGTATGGTTTACTATCATGGTGATATGCCCTGATTGTCTCGCCTTGCAGCCAGACTGTATTGCCAGAGCATCAAAACATGACCAGTGGAAAGATAATCTGACTTGCAGTGCTAGTGGTTGCCCATAACAACCACAGTGTGTTCCCCCAATGGATCTAGAGATTGTGTGCATGTATGCGTGCGTGCGTGCGTGCGTGCCTGCATGTGCAATACCTACGGGATAGCATAATATGAGCAGTAAGATGACACCTGCAGTACTTTGTGTCCTGTGTTATGATCCATAACTGTTCGTAGGGGAAGTTTAATTTCATTCATCACCTTGCATTATTTTATTAAAAGGAATTAACAAGATGCATCGAGGTTAATAGACATGGTGAGAAGAGGCAGCTTTATTAAAGGTTGATCAGGTGCGTAGTGCTGGCTGATGACAGGGTAGGGACAGGATCTTCTACTTAGAACAAGGTTAAATCTGATATGACTGTTAAGGGGTAGAGGCTGCACTCATGTATTGTATTCAGGAGAAATAAGAGGAGATGATTATGAGTTAATATATTTTGACTGGTGTCCTCCAGTAAAAGTTAAGAGGGGTCTCATTTTTCTTGCATTTTACATTTCCTTTGCCTAAATGAGCACTCTATCATGTTTGTCGTGCCCAAAGTTACAAAAGAACATGCCAACGTTTTCTTTTTGTACACAGTAAGTAAGATGGAAGCTGAAACTCGCTTTGTTACACAATGTGTCTGGCTACAGGATGGTTTAAGTCCAAAATGAACTTCTATTTAGAGGTCTATTACCTCTGTTTTGATCTCTGCCAACTTCTGAGAGAAACATTTTGCACTTTAGCAGCTAAATGCTTTATGTTCACCAGCCATACACTAACTGTTTCTGTCTGCCTTTTAGTGCTGTAACCAGCTGCCTGCTGCATCTGGAAACACTGTGAGAGCTGTGGGTATAAACCAAATCAACAAAGATACGTCTTGTAAAAGCAAAACAATGAGCTGAAAGAAGCTACGAAACTGTAGAGTCAGGTGATATCTGTTGGTTGGTCACTATACGCACTATACGCACCTTCTTTCTGACATTTGATCCATTGTTAATATAAATATGTTGATTGGCATCTTTAATTACTAGATGTGATCAAACATTAATGCAACACCTTTAATAGTGGTCTCTTTCATTTTTTGACCCATGAATGGCCAAACTTGAATTTGGGATGTAGTTCTCTACTGTGTGCATAAAGATAAAACTGATAACTATACAAGCCAGTAAAGATTTACCTGTGTCCTGTCTGCGGCATTTGTTGCTATATGTTCTTAAGTGTAATTTTGTAGCTTTCATTTGTATTTTTCTTTTTTCGCAGATGAAAATTAGCCGGTGTGTGTTTGTGTGTGTGTGTGTGTGTGTGTGTGTGTGTGTGTGTGTGTGTGTGTGTGCTCTGCTTGTTAAGCATGAGTCTTGTTACTCTAAAGTCCCCCAGACAACCAGCTGCCTCTTTGCTTTTGTCAAATATTTACTTCTTGCCTTCTGGCTTATGCTACACACACTCACACACGGAGACACACAGAGTAGCTGATAAGCGCACCATGTGGCCTAAGTGCTGGTTGTTAAGGGCTCATAAAACAGACCCTAACCTATTGGAGAACGGGTAAACAGTACACACACTTTTGCATGTGGATACACACACGCACAGTCGCATGCACATCCAGCCACCTACATGCACATCCGTATCTCCGGGGGAAGAGGAGGTGAGACAGGTAGGAGTTGAGTGGATTAGAGGATGTACCTGTTCTTGTTCTGTAAATGTCTTCATCTCTACCACCCTCACTGACTTTCTTTGAGGATAAAGATAAACAGAGATTGATTCTGCAAATCTGCAAACTGATCCTAAAGTTACTGTTACTGTTGTTACTGAAAAATGTAATTATTCGTCACAGTAAAGGGGTTCAAAGCAATATCATTGACACCTACTCGTTTGATTCTGATGCTCCTCACGTAACGCTTAAATTGCTCAATATATAATTTATACATCCAAAAAAACAAATGAATGAATTGATCCCACCAACAATTATTGTCTCCATTGCCTTCACCTGGTATAGCTTATTCCTCTGTGCTATAGATACAGATACAGAGAAATCCATTGCTGTCCGAAAGCTATTTTAAAAACATCAATTAGTCACATTGTTGCACTGGTTGACCTATTCATTCATTACCATGAACACACACACTGTAGTTTATTTTGAGCAAATCTTACACATGGTCCTGCGGCCCCCATTTAATCCACTGCTGAAAATAGTCCCCAAACAAATGCTCAACTGTTAACTACTGTATACATATGGGCCACTTTTAAAGACATATATCTTCAGTAAGAACCATGGGGCTTAGTTAGGGTAGAAAGCCAAAGGCGGGGAAGGGAAATCAATTGACTAACACATTGTTGGTTTTGGTCTTTTCACTAGAATTGTTGACGGTAAAAAAAAGGGATTAACATCAGGCTTATCCTGAAAAATTCTAATTCATTAATAAAATACTATTAAAGTTTTTAACAAAAACATCATTTTAATCTTAGTGCACTGATTTTTAAAGACTCTTCCAGCAAGAGAAAGTGAACTTTTCTATTTCTCATCTTAACTAGCTGAAAATGTGATGACTAATTAAATCAAATTGGAAATAATTTATTTTAGCAATCTGACATTTAGAGGGGGTTTCATAACAGTAATATTATCACAGTTGCTGATTAAAAAGTTCATGCTACTAATATGTCCTCATTGGGGAAAATAAATAAACCCAATGATATGTGTGATTTCATTTTTTTATTGCTACATTATACAGAGCAACTAACTGACAGTTTTGTGTTGTGTACCAACCCAGTACAACTCTTCTCTGTTTTATTAATTTCTGTTGTGTCTCTGGTATTGTTTGCCATAACTCACTCGGCACCAGGTGTTGCCATTGGAAACCAACTTAGGAGTATGATGTAAGTTATGCTCTGTGATTGCGCTTGTTTACCATTTTGTAGACAAACATTTGACATAAGCTGTTTATAGAGGTGTGTCTTTGCATGGTTCAGAGGAATGAAAGAAGGATCAAGGGTGATAGAAGAGAACAAGGAGACAATAGTAGATGAGGGGAGATGGATCCTTTGTTGAGATTGGACAAACAGAAAGGAGAGGAGAAAGTCAGACCTTACTTCTGCATTTTCCTTCATGGCACTGCTGTCTACTGCACACAGCAGAGTTGTTCTTCTAAAAAGGAGAGGAAATGGATTCTCTGCTGGGAAAAATGAGCTGATGGAGGGAGAACGAGGAGGTCAAAGAGAGCGAGAGGAATGGGGGTCATGAAAGAAAATCTTTCTTCTCTCTCTCCATGTAAAGTTTGACCTCTGTGGATAAATGTGTAGGAGAAAGAGAGAGTGAATGCATGTGTGGCTTTTCTGTGACCCTGTGAGGTCATCCTCAAACATGAAAGCTGTTGACAGATGGTGGAGCGCTGACGTTCTTGTCCATCCTCTTTTTCAGAAGCCATTTCAGAGCTTTCTATCAAACCAACAATTGATTTTCCCTAACCTTTGACTGTGTCTTTGCATGTCTGAGGCTCAGGACTAATCACTTTTCTTATTGGCTTACCTTATTTGCAGTCGTAAATTGACTTAACGGTTAAATCTATATTAAAGCTGCATTTGGCTACTTTTCAGCTCTGTGTTTTACTTGTATGAAATCACACAGACTTTTTCTGTGGGTGCGTCCATTTTGTACATTCGTCCATTTTGTACATACATCACAGGCAGGGAACAAGGCCTTGTCTCGCTCCGGCAGAGCTCAGCTGAAACCCAATTTGCTTTCAAAGGAATAATTCATCTCTATAAGAGCAACCTGCAGATATGGCCTTAACTCGTCCTTGCCTGCTTGGCCCATACACTGTTACTAACAGTGTATAATGGTTACATCTTGTGTTGATAGATCATGTCAATTTACACCTGGTCTCACTACAAAATCAGATTATGGGCTACAGAAGATTAAAATTTAAATGTAAAGTGAGATATGAACCTTTTTGCTAAAGTGACAATTGCTTGTGCAAAATGGTTGGTAGAGTTTCTTTTTTATAAAAGGGGTGGTACTATTTAAAATATTGTTGCACAGTTTGTTACAGAATGTTTACAGCAAGAGAAATGGCTTACAATTAGAGAACTAACTTAAACAATATGTTTGTCGTACATACTGTTATCTCGGTTAACAAATTTGGTTGCAGGAGTGTAAACTTTTTTCCACAATTACTCTATACTGTAATGTAATGATTTATTTCTATTCTTCTCCATGTTCCCCACCAATTCAATTCCCAGAGTTTGTTTTTCTATGCGTCTGAGGTTCAAGCAGCTGCCACCTGTCTTAGCCAACCAAGAAAACTGAGGAAGCATAAAATTGATTTACCTATCTTAAATTGATTTATGTCATGCATGACATCAGATTGGAGGTAGGAGAAACACTGGTTTGAGCTTAATTCGTCCACTTCTGTTTTTATACGAGAGAGAGAGAGAGATAGAGAAGGAGAGATAGAGAGATAGATAGATAGATCGATAGAGAGAGAGAGAGAGAGAGAGAGAGAAATTATGGACCAATTCCAATTTTTCAACAAATCACAAGCAGGGATACATAATCATACCCCTGAGTGTGTGAAAATAATTGTCTGAGGACATTTCTGTGGCGAAATAGCGAGTGGAGGGCTAGTCAAGACCAGTATGCTAGGTGATTAACAAAGGACTGTCTGGGATTGGACACCGTAATCAGCGTTCACAAAATCCTTGTCCTTGTATAATCCTTGTCTCTTTTGATTTCTTCAACCTATTTTTCTGGATTCACGTTCAATACCATTGCTTTATCTGTTTGAGATAAGAGCATCATCCTACTCTCATTCCTGTATGCAGGTTAGGTTTTATAACAAATAGTTTGTATAGATTAAAAAAACGAGATATAAGATGTTAATTTGTGACATTTAGAGGAGACTTTTGGTTTCCTTGGAACAGAGCCAGGTTAACTGTTCCTGTTGTTTACAGTTTTTGTGCTAAACTAAGTGAACCACCAGCTGGCTCTAGCTACATATAGACATGAATGTGATATTAATCGTTTCATCTAACTCCCGGCTGAAAGGGAATAAGCATATTTCCTAAAATGTCAAAATATTGCTGATGGCGTAAGAGTTATGCCATGGGACTGCATAAACCAAGCTGTAATCCATAAATGGCATCTATGCTCAGAGTTTCTAATAATCTGAAAAAGACATCCTCTCAGTCCTGTGTTAACTCACGACCTGTGCAGGCCACTTTATGCCTCTACCGTGATGCAGGCTAGGATAGATTTCGTCCCCCACGAGCTGAACGGATGAGTGCTCTAGAAAAGGGGAGGAGAGAAGGTTGGATAGAAACACATCCACTCCCGCCTCCATAACTTCCCTCCATTTTCTCAGTCCCAGGTGTTTTATAAGACTGGACATATGCAGGCCGATGCTTCCCTACACAGCTGTTACTGAATCACTTATGTCACATCAATGATTTACCAAGAAGAACTGGCTGACTGCCTGATGAGATTTGTTGTCAATTAGGCATTCATCACTTTTCTGTTTGTTTTTTGAAGGACAAAACAATTGCTTTCATACTTTCAAATTTGTCACATGAAATAACTAAAACTGTTGTAACTTTGGCAATAGATTGTGTATTCATGTAGGACTCTATCACTCGTATTATAAATTATGCACTCCGTGATGCCAAGTGTAGCAGCCAGCGTGTTGCACACTGGTTGTCTGAGTTGTCTGTGTCACAGCCTATCTGGAGACCAGGCACCAATGGTCCTGCTGATGGATCATTCATCAGACACCACTTTGGATGCTCTGGGGGCAGGGGAGCAGTTTGTATTGGTTGTCTGGGCTGTTGTGCTTTGTGTGTGTGTGTGTGTGTGTGTGTCCCTTCCCTGTTTGCCTCCTCTGCTTTAAATCTCACAGGACTGCTCTTTGGTCCTGTTGGTACACACACTCTCAAAGACATTTTTATTACTATTTCCTCTTTAATTTATTGCCCTTATTTCCCACAGTGGGACCCAGTGGAAGTAACTACTTTTTGTTTGCGCACATGCATGTGTGCATGTATGCGTTACAACTTGCCCATATTGCAGCTCAGCTTGTCCCCCAGCGTTGTGTGTGTGCTTCTGTGTTACGTGCATGCAACAACCATGACAAACACTGTTCATATACAGCAGAATTTGATTTTACATTGACTCATTTGTCATGATATTCAAGTCTAAACACAAGCAAATGTGATTCATGTAATTGTTGTGTTATTACTTAAATTTGAGCTTAAATGCCTTGCTGTGATATTGGAAAGCTTGAAGCTCTCTATATATTCAGTTAGAGAAGAAACTACTAGCAAAGTTATTGCCATAATATAAAGAGATATTCTAAGTGTTCCAATACTGAGTCACAACACTTGAGGCATTCAGGCTCAAATTAAAGTAATAATACAACAATTACATATTAATCACATTTGCTACAGTCTATTTCCCATTGGGTTAGGACAGCTGTGATCAATCTTACGGTCTGTTGATAAAAGCTTTTACAGTTATTGCCTTAAACACCAGATGGCTGATGCATGTTACTTTTTTTAGCAGAAGTATTGATAAAAAGATAAGAATGCTAGATCCGAGAGATAGATAGCAAAGACTGCAAAGACCAATAGAGCTTTTTCCACAGCAGATATTCTGATTGTTGATAAGGAAAAGCACCGGTATAACTTATAATATTAACTATATTCAAGTCTCCATCCAAATGTAGTGCAAATCTCTCCAGAAAATCTTAAAAAGAAAATGAGAATAGGTGATTTTAGAACCTTTTAAATTTCATCTCAGGCCCCTGAAAATTCTAAAAATAAAAAAACTTTAGTGCTTCAAGTTAGTGACAGAGGACAAACAATTGCAGGTTCAAAAGGCTTGAAATAGGTTTAATATCCTGTGTTGCTGATGCTACGCACCTGTAACCCAGTCAAAGAAAGGGTTAACAGAAACGTAGGGTTGGCCAATCGGAGGTGGTTGTGCCAGACTCCAGCCTTTGACTGAGTCTCTGTCTAATCTTTCAGAGGGAAATCAGGAGTGTGGTTGTGAAGTTTAACATTGGTAGTCCCCAGAGAAGAAATTGGTAATTTCATGGTGCAGATTAGAACCCCTCTGTAACATTTTTTGTGGAAAAAATGCCTTGGTTACAGTGTTTCAAGCCATTCTAGCGTGGTATAGAAAGCCTGCAGGAAGACTCAGCTTGATTTGTGCCAGTTCTCATTAATATTCAAAGAGCTAAGCTGCTTGACTCTGATTGGCTAACAGCTATCCAATGAGAGCCTGGCTATCAGCATCCTTTACTTACTCATGAATAGTAATGAGCTCAGGCAACATGATGTCAGACTGGCCAGCTTTTGTGATTGGCCAGATTTCTCCGCTTATTTCTTTTCAGTGGCTAGAGCAGACAGAGGAGGTTGCAGTTCATTTTCAGATTCCCAACATAACACAAACACATATGGAACATATTCAAAAAAAATGCAAGTAAAAACGGTTTTGTGTGGCAAGGCACCTTTAAAGACCAATGTGTCCATACCTCGTCTGAATGACCAAACTTGAAGGCGGGAGTGAAAATAAGATAAGTTACAAAAATAGCCTGTTAGACAATTTGGAACATTCAGTTTGATACTGAGTAGAGTTGTGTACCATTCACATTTGAACCGATACCCGGTGCCGGTGCCATGGAATTTGGTTCCCGTACCCAACGATACCTTTTTGGGGTCATTTTTCTCAGTTGTGTATAGAATAAAACCTTCCCTACCCTCCTCTCCCCTCTCAACCACCAGGACATAGAGAACACTGTTGTGCGTGTCATTGAGAAAGTGTAACCACAACGTGACTGCTTTTGTCTCGCCATTATATTATATTGCAATGATATTGCAATTGTCTGAGTGGAGTTTTGAAAAGTGTAACCACACTTTCAATTGTTTCATCTGAAATTTCACTTTATAAAACAGTTCCCTTAATCTTGCTGTTTTGGTTTGACTGACCTCATGCACTCAGCACTGATTCAGTTTGTTTCAGACGTTATCTTCAGCTTTAGTACAGTGTGAAAAAGCTAACAACAGTTGAGTTTTAATGAGCACATACTCTATTTGTCACCTAATCTCACTCTTTAAGGCTGGCCCTCTGTGCATACTTTATGCATGTGTGCATATGTGCGTGTGTGTGTGTCTGTGTGTGTGTGTGTGTGTGTGTGTGTATGTGTTCCCACACCCTATTTTCTGTCCCTCTCCTCCATCTGTCGCCTATTGACAAACACATGGTGTCTCGTTTGGGAGACTCAGCAAGGCCCCTGGCTCTGTGGGCTACATGTATCATACATATGCACACAGGATAACAGGACTCAGTGATGTAGAGGGTGTGAAGGGGTTTACAGTAGTTCAGAGAATGCGGCAGATCATGGGGCACAGAATTAATAAGCAAGGAAAGCAAAGAAAGACAAGAAATAAAATTGGAATCTGCTGTCTAGGTCCACTGACTTGAGGTTGTTAGTAGACTCAACCTGTGTGTCTTGAAAATTGGAGTTATGGAGGTTGATAAGTGCAGAGGAATAGGCTGATGGGAAGAGCAAACAGGCATGAACACTGAGAATAATTATGGTCATGGAGAAACAGAGAAACACAGGCTCATGACACAATAAGGATAATTTATCCTGGGAATTTTTCTTCAACATGCATGCAGAGACTTGGCACCAGCTCATCATGAATGTCATATTTTAGTGCCAGTCTACTGCCTGTCACAGGGACTCAATGACAAGCAGATCTCACGGATTACAATCGTTTATTAAAGGACTACACATGCTGTAGAACATACAGTACTCTCCCCATGTAGACGTGAAAGTAAACTATCTGTAGTTTAATCCTTCACAAGTCTTTGATCATCTTGAATTCATGTAAGTTACAATGGATTCCAAAGAAAAAGAGGCAGGATATGAACCTTAAAGGGCCATGACAACATGTTGAATGCATGTTGAATGTTAATAGACTTAAAGAGAGAGCGCTGGCCTTGATTTCTTTGTCTAGAAGTGTTGTCAATTCAATATTGTTCCACTTAGCGCTCCCTCAAGAGGCCTGGAGAACCTCCGTTGTGTAATCTGAATGCAGCGTTTTTTTGTTGCTTTTGTTTTTGGGGTTGCCTGCTTGTCTTTTTGTGTCACTTCTTTTTTTGGGGTTTGTGTGCTTTTCTTTTTGCAGCTTTTCTATATGTGCAGCACGTTTATGTATTTGGTTGTGTTGTGTGTATTTGCAGCATCTTTGCTGAATTCTGCGCATAAAATTACTGAAGTTGTTTTCTTAATTTGCTTGTGTTTTGTCTATTTGCATGTGTTTTCTTAAGTTGCAAGGTGTTTGCCAATGTTGGCAACTGTATATTTCTGGCAACCTGACAAGTAGTCTATGTATACAACGTTCCACTTCCGGGATTTTTTCCGGTTCTGCAATAAATATATTCATGTCTTTTCGCCTATGTCCGTTACCTTCTGCTTTTTTTGTGTTGGAATTCTAAACTCCAGAGGATTAATTAACTGCTCCTCAGATCTCTGCAGGGTAAATCCAGACTTCTAGCTAAACTATTTGTCCAATCTGAGTTTTCTCTCACACAACTGAAACAACTTTTCCACCAAAACAAGTTCCTTTCCAATGATATTTTGCAGTGCAGCAGCTCCGTGCGGAAATAAATAAATGCCAATAAACCAGAGCATGTTTTTCTCCCATCCTGGAATGTTGTGTGTACTAGCCAGCTTTGCCAGACCCTCCTCCACACGCAGCGGAGGAAGGTCTGGCAAAGCGAGACTACCTGACAAATGTTCCAATATTCTTTTTCTTTTAGCTCTGTTTTTGTCTCCATCAACTCCTGGTGAAAATAAGAGGCTTGTCAGCCATTAAATACTCCATATGTTTACCAGCTAGTCACTAGCCCCTTTCACTCAGCCAGTTCAAGACGGGATAGTTGTGCCATTAAGCTTCCTCGCCGTTTGTTTGAAAGTTACAAAGATGGAGTTGGGGGACAGAGTTATACAAGATAGTCATAGAGCTGTCTGTGTAAAAGACAGCCACCATATTGCCATTATACTATGCGCAAGTTGATCCACAAGCAGGTCAAAAAGTGACTAAGCTGCATTCCGAGTAGCTGAAGTTATTAATAACTCCCAGAAACATTGCGTGTAATAGTCCACCACTTGCTCTCTCCCTCTCTCAAACACAAACACAGACACACACACACACACAGGCACTGTGGCTGTCTCTGTCCTTCTCTCTAATGACAATTGGGCTACTATAATGCATTAAGTTGTCTGTTTGTGGGTTGTGTCAGGTTCACATGGTTAATTAATGTTGCGGATCGGCTTACACACACTAGACGCCGACGCTGTCGTGTTACACGTCACACCTCTTTTGCTAAATGCTAAAAATAACACTTAATTACCTAGAACCTGAGATAGAGAGAGAGAGAGAGGCAAATAAGGTAGAGAACAAACGGAAATGTGTGTTATGTTGTGAGTATAGTATAGGGTTACCTGAGTAAAACACAAATAGTGGGACGCCTGCGAGTTAGTTCAAGCAGTCAACTTGAGCTGCACTGCTGTACACACGTGACATGCATCACACCCCGTATCATTTACCAGGCACACCCCCTCAATTTGGCGGTCTATTTAAGCTGCACAATTTCCCCAACTCTGCCTTGTCAATGCTGGTGCCCTGGACCTGTCTCACTGCCTGCTTTCAGCCCCACCATCACCCCAGCATCCACCTGCAGGCTCCGGCCAGGGGGGAAGCTTCTGTATCATCCCTAATTTCTCATGTAAACCCAAACTGCAGGGAGTAATGAGGTCGGAGTCTGGCTGCCAAACACAATGTTCTGCTGTTATAATCAATCTTTAAAAAGTAAGTTGTCTAACTGAACTAAAGTAGCCTTGTGTAAACTGATGTAAAGTACAGGAACTGGATTACCAAATGGCTAGTCACATTGCACAGTACACCATATTAGAAAATAGTAATTACAACTACATTGTAGACAGTGATGAACCTTTTTCTCTTGTGTCATGTGTTTTTTTCATCCATCTACAACTCATGTTCAAATGTATAGTTGTAGTCCAAATATCACACAAGGCTTAAGCTCTCTAAGAATACAAGGATAACATTCCCAGAAAACCCTCAATAAACCTGAGGACATAAAGCAATCTTCCCCTTCCTTGGATGTCTGGGGCAGCTAAAAGAGCTGTAGGTGGGAAGAAGGCAATTTCAGGCATCCGGGCCCATAATAATAAGACAGCCATGAGCAAAATATAACCCTTGATGAAATTTCAGACCTTTCAGGGTTTCTTTCCAAAGCCAATACAATGAAATCATTAGTGTCAATGTTGCTTTTCATTAAAAGCTTTGAAGAACAGAAATCCACAGATTCTAGGCATTAAGTGTCACTTGCAATTGCATAACGGAGTATATCAAATTACGCTACAACACAGGTTTCCCACTCTATCGCTTTACTGTATATGTAAACAGAAATGACTTGTATTCACTCACTGTACTTGCTGTAAAAAGGGTTTGTCATCCTTTGCTGCAATTTGTGGTTGTTTTAACATAAAGAATGGTATACTACTGTAGTTGATGGTTATGAGTTATGCAAATAGAAACAGAATGAGAGAGAATGGTTGTGGTCATTTGACTAGTTCAAAGAAAAACAATAGAAAAACAATAGAAAAACAATAATAACTGAGTGAGTTAGCCGCTTACAATGGTCACAGTATTTAGCAATGTCAACAGCACAAATAAATATAGCCAGCACTCTGACCATCCTGCTATGTTAATTTAAATGGACATGTCCATTCTACTCTCCTTCTATTTCTATGGTTGCTCCAATACTTATGAAGGTAATAAAATACTAACACAGTGGCTCCGTAGCAGTGTTGTAATGTAACAAAGTACAAATACTTTGTTATTTATATTTCCGGAAAATTGTTCTTTTACTCCAATACATTTCCCTTAAGACTCTTAGTTACTTGTTTTCTACAAAATAATTTTTTTTGTGGCGAATCATTGCTCATAAATTTCACACTCCATTCCAGGTGGTGACCTAATGCCTAAAAAAACATGGGCCCAAACTAAAGAAAAAGAGGAGGAAGCATAATAACTGATAGCGTCATGGAAGCTCTGCCACCATAGTAACAGACAATGATTATCTTACATACATTACACACCTTTGGCCATTAAGTTCATAATCACAAGTTTTTTTTTTTACTTTTATTTTTACTTCTAACACTTAAGTACATTTAATATTAGAAAATTCCTTTTGATACTAAATCTCAGATACTTTAAGACTTTAGACAAATAACATTCTAAAACTTGACTTTAACTTCTACCAAAGTGTTTTTCTGGTAAGATACTTTTGCTCAAGTATGGCTGTCAAGTTCTTTACACAAGACTGCTCCATTCTAAACCAACTTCACCCTATTGTTCTTAACTTTCACACTAAAAGGCAACTCAACAAAATAGCTTACACATGAACATACGCACACACCACTTCTTAAGTCTCAAGCATCACTCTGGTCTCGAGTGAATGTGGTTGTGTGTTGTAGACTTTCATTATAGATCTATAGGCTCCGGCCTAAATTTACTAAATAAAAAGTATGTTTTTCTATAAAAAAAATAAATAAATACGCTGAGCAGAAGACACAATTTTGATGCTTAAAATCTTGATTTCCATGTTTTTTTCTAAAGTTAAATTTTTCACAAGGTGATACACAAGTGTTTATTAAGTTGAAATAAAAGTCATGTTATTGATATTTCTTTTCTCTTGTCTTTATTTGTATATTTGGTATTGAGGTAATCCAAAAGTAACGGAAAGTAATCTAGTTACATTACTTCAATATTGTGATATGTGGATTAGACTAGATTTTTTTTAATCTAGGTAATTTGCAATTGAATTGGAATACATTTTTTAAATAATGCTCCCAACACTAGTTCCATGTCACTTACGATGATATACAGGCATGTAGAGGGTACATCTTTGTCACTGGGTGTGGATGTTATTTTATGTGTGCATTACTTATATGAGAGCAATGTCCCTGCCTCAGTACAGTGTCTGAGTAATAACTTATTTTTGTTACTTTGCTTGACACAAACAGATGTCATGCTACAGTGAAGTTTGTTAAAGGAATAATCCACCACCCTCTGTGGTGTGTTTGCTGCTCTGTCGCTGATATGGTATAACAATGATTCACAAAGCTTTTACATTTAAAAACAGCTGTCAAGTAGGTCTGAAAAAATCCTCTGTCACTCAGTTGACTATTAATTGTATGCTGCCTGCAGAAGAAATGGTAGTTAAAGGGTATAGCTGCTACGCCTAGACAGACAAATAAGGCACTCAAATATTATTAACAGAAAAACAAGACAAAAGAAAGAACAGCTTAATTGGACAGATGAAGGCAAAAAAGCGATGTCTCTGAATGAACATCAACTTCACTGTCTCCTTTTCTTCTGTATTATTAGGTGAAGTCTACATTGAGTGCCTTTATTATTGTATTGCACAGAGATTTTTTTCAAGAAAAACAAGACTGTTGTATGGGAAAAGACTGGGTCAAACAACATTAACTTGGCTTGTAGACTAAAGAACAGAAGTGATATTGAGAATTGATGGCTACTGTATACAAAGCATGAATCCAAAGTAAAGAAAAGTAATGTAATTAAGAGAAATTAAGATAATAACATTTGTAATATTATATATTGTATCCAAACCCCTTGAAAAGACTAATGTCAAATATGTGTTAGTCCACCTCTCAAAACCTAAACTCTGTGGCACTCAGCCCTAAACCTGTTTGTTCCTATTGACAATGTAAATCTTTAAAAACAATGTTGTATAAAAGGCTAAGTCATTTTCTTAAACTGCTGGGCATTGTAGGTTTTAGCAAACAATTAATTTTGTTGGACTATATTTCTATATTTAGTGCTCCAGTGAGTATTTGGGGCAGCAGGACATTTCATAGTTTTTGGACAACAATAGAGCTCTATGCATAGATGAAAAGTGATTTGGCTACACAGACAGTACTTGTTTGTTTTATCAATTAATTTCTGGGTTTGGTCTTTTTACTCACTTACACTTTATTCTTTGTAAAAATGTTTTCTTTCTGCAGTGCATATACAGTAATGATCTGGCATTTCATAATGGCGCTATACTTCTAATTTTAGCTGAAAGAGCAAACACAACATGCCATTGCTGACCTCACTGCACACACACACTCTAGAGTGGGAAATTACACTTAATAAGACATGAGTGGGACAGAAAGAGGAACTGTTTATGATTATGTATGACTGTTGAGTGGTTTAACACCTCTTTATTATTTGACACAGCTTTCACTTGACATCTGTGTTTGCACATTTGTTTTCAAGTGTACCTGCATGTGTTTGATTTTACCTGTGTATATATCTGTATACATTAAAGGAGAATTCCAGTCGTTCCAACACGTACTGTAGCTCTGTCATTTGAAAATTTGGAGTGCTGTCAGAAGCTAGAAAAATGAAAACAATCGGTGCTGCCTACCCCGTGTTTTCCTCCTGCTAGCGTTAGCACCCAACAGGCTTAAACAGGACAAGTTTTAATGTGTTTTTAGCCGCTAAACATGTTATTAAAAGTGCCTACCCATGTGCAGTGATTCCTTCCAATTGAACAAAGTGAATATGACTGTTGTAGATATGCATGAAAGTTCTGCTAATTAGTTAAACAGCTAAAAGTTACAGCAACAAGCACCATAATAACGCGCCAAACAAGGGGCAAAAATAGTGTGTGCACTCAGTTGTCATGTTTCCTTCACTGTCGATTAAAGCTGGAGCCGATAAATACTCGTGACTACTGCAGTCATTTGAATGCTGAATGAATGCTGAATGTTGCTTTTTCCACTAAAGACAAACGCCAGATGGTAGTGGGTGTTTTTTGTCCATTGGGAAAGGTGCTTACTGTATTTTACTTTTGGGCCAACTTCTCTCCCAGAATTGTATTCCAAGTAATGTGGCGAAGGCTTTAAGACATATTGGGAAATTAAATTTACAGAGAGTTTAATTGAAAAATTGCTTGAATAAATAACATATGAAAAATCCAGATAATTAGAAGAGGCTGTCTTTTTGTTCAACTTAAACTGATGGTCATTGCAGGATATGGATTGGGGACCCAGTATATAAGTTATAACATCCTGGCTATGGCTTTGCAAGAAACATGTAACATACTGTTACTAAAGACAGTCCAAGGTCAGGCCGGCTCCGGGAAAAATGAAAATAAAAACAGCTGATTCAAGGATTAAAGACCTGCCTTTTCTCAAATAAGTTTAATCAGTGAGTTTCTACTGTAAATGCATGGATACATTCATTCATTATACCTCCAAAATACCTCCACCCACTACACTACACCATATCTGCTCTGAAGGTATACTGGTACACCTCCGTGTATCTCACAGTAATAATTTCACACCTTGGGGTGTGTGTATCAGTGTGTGAGTTTGAGAGTGAGAGGAGGGGGGGGGGTAAAGAGAGTGAGTAGTGCTTGTGTCTGAAAGTGAATAGATATGTCTCATTTCCACTCTTGATGACGCACAAAAGGACCCTGAAATGGCCTAATTAATAAAAGTGTGTGTGTGAAGGAGAGTGTGTGTATGTGTATGTGCACATGTCTATGTTGTCCAATTGAGCTTGTTTGTATGCCTCCAAACAGGGGCTCAAGTGGTTTTGAGCAAGGGAACCATAATCAATCAAACATCAATCACAGATCACAAACTGCACACAAAGGGCATTAATCAACAATTTACCAGGCGTTTTCTCGGGTAGGTGTCAAGGGGATACAGCCTTGGCGGGCAAATCATATGGCAGCTGTCCGGTTGCTACGGCGCTGATCACACACAAGAAGAGCAATGCATGAGGAGAAAAATGGGACCTTGCATTTAATTGTTTTGTTTGTTGCTGCTGTTTCCCTGGCTTAATATATTCCCTGGCTGCTGTATGAAGCATATTATCTACCCAGATGTATTTGTCTCTTGTCTTGACCGATGCATTTCCCTAATCATCCTCTGTACAGGGAGTCTGAGACACTCCATATCAGCTATCAAACATAATCCCCTTTACTATTGTCACACCTGTCAACCAGGCGAGCTGTACCAGATGTGCAACTTGATTAACTGCAATGTATTTTTCTGTCAGGCTTTTATGTTTCTTGCTTATAATGTCTTAGTCCTTGTCCGTCTACAGAGGTTTATCTTTGCTGCCATTTGAGAATGGCTATTTTTTTCACCTTGAATTGAAAGTTTATGTTTGTTATGTTGGGAATGTTTACTGGTCCACGGGAATATAAAAAACCTTTTCAAACATGAACTCATTAGAGAAGTGAAGTAATCAATGCAGACAAGCCTGTAAAGCTGCCTAATGAGATAAATGAAAGGTAGCTGACCCGAATGCTTCGAAGCTTGAACCATAATCCACGTCCAAATATAATATAATAACAGAAACTGTAATACCTTTGCAATTGTGTGTATACAGTACATATGCAATTGTATGTATGTATATAAAGGTGTTACAGTTTCTGTTGTTACTGCAAGTTGGGTGAGACGAGCTTTGAAGCTGGAGCCAGAAAACAGTTTGCTTAGTTTAAAGACTGCTAACTGACTCTCTCCAAAGGTGAAAAAAAACATCATTGGGCACCTCTTAAACTCACTCAAATTACTAACTATTATTTAATCAATGTAACCAGGAAACCAGTGATTGCTGCTTCCAACCTTAATGCTAAGATAACCGTTATGTTCCACACTCAGTCAATCCTTTGGTTAGCTCACTAACAGGCGGCCCAAGGTGAAACAGAACACGTTAGATCTAAATATTCTGAGAAGATGACTACTTCAGCTCTGTTTACTAATCTGAAAGTGAAGAGTAAACTGTCTCTGGCTGAAACTGGAGCGAAACTGGTAGACTGTGTATTTGTTAGAAAAACAAGAGGCATGCAGACTATTTATTAGTGGGAGGAATACAAATAGAGGAAATAAAGTAAGTAAATTGGAGAAAAGATGTGTTGCGACAGGGTAATAGCAAGCAATGAACAAGAAATGCATTGTGAGAATTTGTCATGTATTTCCCTATGTGTCTGTGCACAAAAGAGAGCATGCAAAATTTGTTAAAATGATAATTTCCCGTGTCATTTAATCGCCTTTCATTGTGTGAAGTTACATTTCAATTCTAATGCCCTTGGCATCTGCACAGGCAATAGATAAACCTGTTTGAATTTAGATTGACTGTGTGTGTCTGTGTGTGTGTGTGTGTGTGTGTGTGTGTGTGTGTGTGTGTGTGTGTGTGTGGTTTTGAGAGGGATAGAGAGAGAGAGAGACTTGGTGGGTAGATGTACATGCATGTCCCTAGAAATTAAATCAAAATATCAAGCACAGATAGAACAAGGTCAGAGAGAATTTAAAATCATTAACAAGGCAGAAACAAGGGCAAGGAGATAGATGGAGTCATACAGTGGAGGGAGAGGAGGAGGCAGTCCATGTACCGATTCCAGCCAATCAGACGGAGGAGGGCGGGGCTCAGCAGCCAGAAAGGAGGGAGCAGAGCTGCAGCACACAGAGACGGTGAACAAACAGAGCATGTTAGAAAAGCAAGCATAGCTGGTAAGGTAGAGGTAGGTAAACCGAGAGATGCAGTGCTGCCCTGTGTCACTAGAGCAACTCGCCACCCTCTCTTCAGGGACCATGATGTGTTATGGAGCTACGATTTACAGATTTACTGCAGAAGCGGAGGTTGCAGATAGAAGTTCACCTTGAGCTGGAGTCCAACAGTGCCACTCTGGACCTCTGGGATTACACGAAATGCTTATAGATCCCAACGTCAACAGAGATTTAATCGGATCTGACAGCCAAGAGTGTCTTCATAATCTTTAACTTTTGGATTGCTGGTCCAGACTTAAAGGCTACAGATCGTCTGACAGAGAGGCGCTAAACTGACAATCTTGGGACAGATAATCAAACAGGTAGGCTTCTTGTTTTGGCAGAAACTTGCCAGCTGTCAATTTACCAGACAGCATACAGAACCAAGATTGTGACACCCACAGCTCACACTGGAACCCCGCAAAGCCACGACCAAGCAGGTCCTGCAGCCCAGGGACCCCGGAGCCGGCCTGACCTTGGACCGTCTGTCACCTGAACCCCTCATGGCAGAGACGTCCAGCATGTCTCAGACCGGAGGACGACTCCACAACAAAAAGGCTGGGATTCGGGCCGCCGTGATCCTGATCGGACTCCTGCACAAGTCTCGCAAAGCCAAGGAGAGGGAGAGAGAGAAAGAGAAAGAGGAGAGCGAAGGGTGGGTGAAGTTTCTGAGATTAAAGTTTGTACCCTTATGTCATCTGTTGAGGCAGCCATGCTGGGTAGATGATGTATGGCTTAGGGACACTGTATTAGCTTGTAATGTGTTATTCCAGAGGCATGGGGCACTTTGTGGTCTTTATGGTTCAGTGAGTTTGCATTTGCAGTCTTATAATAGACTAGGTCCTTTTTATTAGAGCACACGTGTCTGTGTTATTGTGTGTCTTGTGTCAATCTCGGTCTGTGGAAATGACAGACCGGAAAGAGAGAGGATTGTAGATGAAAAGAGGTGGGACTGAGAGGACACGAGGAAACCTGTGGTGTGGAGAGGGAGGAACATGGGAAAAAGAAAGATAGAATGAAACGTGTCTAAAGAGAGATGCATCAAATAAAAAGCAAAAGGGGCAGAGCAATGGACATCCACTCATCCCTTTGGGTCTTTGTAGAGCTGGTTCTTTACAATTTTTGCTGTATGCAAGCATCAATGGACACTGATGCCTGTCATGCTGATGAAAAGTATGTATTCTTTTTGCCAAGTGCATTGTAAATACAGGATTGTAGATTGGTGTACTGGCTGCGAACTACAGTATAGAAAATAATACAGTGATTTAGTGTCCATAACCCTGCTGTAAAAAGCAGCTGTAAATATGGGATTTCTTATAAATGTATTATTGACTATGAAAACTACAAATAGAGAAACAAAACTGTTACAATTGTATGAGGACCTTTGGGCATATTTGTATAAGGACAGGAATACTAGATGCTGCCTTCAAGAAGACTGTTGATGCCTTACTTCTTTAGAAAATTGCCACTCCAAATGCACCTGTAAGGGGATTTTCATTACATGCTGTGCTGTTGCGTCCAGATCGTCTTATTGCTAATACTACCTGAGATGAGTGCTGTCAATATGACCTCTGGGAATATCCCACCTGGTAACAAACAGTCTAAGAGGTCGGCAGGGTTGAGACTGTAACACTTTCCCCCACTTAGCGTCCCTCTGGCAAGACCTGTTTTGGCCGAGCTAACATTAGCAGCAATGCAAGTATAGTTAAACTGTAACTCACTTTGAAAATGCTGATAAGTTTATCTGACCTCTGTGTGTGTGTGCACATGTGTGTGTGTGTTATTTAGTTTCCTATAGTGTAAAATAAACCCCTGAAAGCAAGGCTGAATTGGAAACCATGCCAATCAGGAAACTGCCCAAGATCTGGAGCCCTAGAAGCTGCAGGTTCATTATGTGGCAGATGGTTTGTGATGATTTGATTAATTGTAATTTAGTTCAGATAAATGTTACACCAAAACAATTGTCAACTGAAATAATGAAGATCTGTAATATTTCCTAATCCTGAAGTCTTGGTTTGATCACACAGTTACATTGTGTATATTAATATATTTTAAAAACAACTGTGTTTTTATTAATTGAAATACAGCATACCTGCAGCTGGGTGAATTTCCAACTTTCAACACGTGATTGGTTTCTGTGGCTCTGGGCAAAATATGTGCTTGATGGCCAAACATTGCACATACACAGTGAGTATGAGGAAGGGGTGCTCAGTAGGGCCCCATCACTTGATTTTTGCCCCAGGGCTCTGGTGGATAATTCCAGCTGCTTGGAGGCTATGATTGTCTGTGATGCAACAATACTACATTGTCACACAGATATACATAAACATAAACTTTTTTGCAGGTTTTTCACATGCTTTCTATGTGATTTATGATTTCGAATCTGCATGTCATTGCCTTGTGTTAAATGACAATGTTAATCATGCGGAAATGATCCCAGGGCATGATACAACAATAGTTGCTGTTGTCATTTCTATTGCTGTTGCTGTGTCACATAATGATCCATGCACAATTGCAGACATTGTTTTTTTTTTTTTTTTTTTTTTACTATCCATCAAAGCATGTCTGCTTATTGGATAGTGATAGTGACAACACACATAAGAACACATGCAAACATACAATCTTTGTATTCCTTTCACTCTTTGTCTCTGCACTGATGGAGCCTTAATGTATCGTACTGTATGGATTTGCTCTCCATTAAGTTGAACCGCATGAGGTATGCTGCTTGTATGTGAATGTTTATATTACCTTCCATTCATTAATGTCCCCCACAGCACATTTATCTCCAGCTGCAGACCTGCTTTGTCTGTGTGTGTGCGTGCGTATGAAATGTTTGTCTCTTAGAGTGTGTAGCGTTGAGTTGTGTTTAGGCATTTCTTACACAAGTGCCTCAGCGGTTATGGTTGCATTTCTCTGTCGATTTGCGGTAATGTGGTGCAGTCGGTGGGTAAGGAAGCGTGTGTGTATGTGTGTGTGTGTGTGTGTTTATGTATGTGTGTATGTATGTGTGTGTGTGTGATGCTAGAGTGTTTTTAAACCTAATCTATAATCACAGCAGGGGGCCACCTTGTTGTCCCCCTTTCAGATTAAAATCTTTTAATCTCAGATTTGTGTTACCTTAATGACAATACATACTGCTACATATAATAGATGGCATGCTAGATTACATGTATTTTGGTAAAGTCATGAAGTATTGTATAGTTTCAATACAATTACAAAGTCATTTTGAGACCAAAATGCATCTGTTTTGCAAATCACAATATATAATTAGCATTTTCTATGACCATAATTTTCCCAGGGAAACTATCTTCTGATGATTACACGGAGTTGAGCAGTTATGGCAGAGGAAAAGGCATGACTTTCACTGTTAATTAAAGGTTTGATGCTCAAATAAACTTCATTAAGAGGTTGACTGTATAAGACCGATTCACTGACAAACAGAGGGAGAAATGTGCAAGTGACTATGACTACAGAGTGAGCAGAGACATAATAAATACCCAAATCAATTATATTTGCTCAAAGGCTTTACAGTAAAAGGTTGTTGCAGGTGCATTAACAGCACATGTTATTGGTACATCAATAATATACATAATACATTTAGAAGGATATTCTTGTCTGTGTTTGTAAATTGTGGATACCCCCTTTAGATGATCAAAACAATCCCCTCATTCATCACAGTCAATCTTTCACACAGCTGCTTACATAAGTACTTAAATCAGCAACATATTTATATTAAGAACCTTCATTTTAACATAACAGGTGGATTTTAGATACATGTATTCACTTCAAAGTTAATAGTCAGACTAGACAGACATCACTCTTCTATATCACCTCATCAGCCTGTTAGCTATAGCACAAAGACTGAAAACAGCTAGGCTGATTCATTATTTGTGAAGATTAAACAATCAAAATGTTACATATTAATTAGTGAGCTTTGGAGTTGCTGAAGGCAGAATTGGGGAGAATTTACCAAGCAAAGGCCGAATTTACCAAGCTAGATCTGGCCAATCATCCAATGCACAAAAGGTGAAAGACAATTAATAATTCAATAACTACACAATAAAAGCTCTATCAACAAGAAATCAATGTCAATTGCCTTACATGTGATGTGTTGTAACTATGGTCCATCTAATGAAAACCTTATGTATTCTATCTCAGTGACTATAACACCTTAAGTTAAATCCCTTTTTGGATCCCCACCAGGTCTTCCTTCCTCACCTACTATGTGTTATTTATAATAACATCTCTCAAAGTAATAATTAGAACAGACACATAACAAAATGTGCTGATGATTTGGTTGTTAGTCAGGCTACATGAATGGGGTGGAATAGGATCACCAGCCTGTGGAAGTGGACTTTGTGTCATGGCGTGACAAGTCCTTTATCCTGCTAAATGTAGCAACAATTAAGGACATAACTATTGATTTTAGAGAGTCATCCTCTGTTGCTTAAGTGACCGTTACTCTTAAGGAAGAGGAAATTGAGCTGGTGGAACACAACAAATATTTGGACAGTGTTCTAGACAAGAAACTGTTTGAAATCAATTGAATTTCTCAAATAGTAAAGCAGCACATTTTCACCCTGAGTAAAAGGACCTCTTTAAAAAGTGTTTTTTTCCTGCTTTGATGACTGTTTCATAGAAGCATCTTATCTTTATTTACTGTTGTCTGACATGGAAATCTGGAAATTTACTGCAAGCAGAAGCATATATTGTCCTGCACAGAGTTTGAGCTTCTGCCTACATGTCACTGCTTTAAAGACAATAATCCTGGATGTTGTCCTTGTGTGGTTGACTATTCATATTCTGAACATGGAAAACTGTATATTAGCTGACCTCTTAGCCTCTTTCTTCACTAAAATATTATGAGAATTATGTATTTGTACTTCAATTAAATCTGATATTTTCCATTTTTTTTTCTCAAAGTTGCTTGTAATCATTTGTTCTGGTCTCACAGTTTTGTGTGGTTATGCCAGTTGTTTAGTTTGTTTTGTTTTGGTGTGCTTATTGTATTCCCCTTTAGAGTGATAGATTGAATTGATTTGACAGTACATGCAAGTATCTCAACCGTTGCAGTCCCTAAAGAGAAAATGTCATTAAACACTAGTCAGTGGTCTATTATACAGTGGGTACGGAAAGTATTCAGACCCCTTTAAATTTTTCACTCTTTGTTTCATTGCAGCCTTTTTCCAAAAATCAAAAATGTTCATTTTATTTCTCAGTAATGTACACTCAGCAACCCATCTTGACAGAAAAAAACAGAAATTTAGAAATTTTTGCATATTTATTAAAAAACAAAAACTGAAATATCACATGGTCATATGTATTCAGACCCTTTGCCGTGACCCTCATATGTAACTCAGGTGCTGTCTATTTCTTCTGATCATCCTTGATATGGTTCTACACCTTCATTGGAGTCCAGCTGTGTTTGATTATACTGATTGGACTTGATTAGGAAAGCCACACACCTGTCTATATAAGACCTTACAGCTCACAGTGCATGTCAGAGCAAATGACAATCATGAGGTCAAAGGAACTGCCTGAAGAGCTCAGAGACAGAATTGTGGCAAGGCACAGATCTGGTCAAGGTTACAAAAAAATTTCTGCTGCACTTAAGGTTCCTAAGAGCACAGTGGCCTCCATAATCCTCAAATGGAAGACGTTTGGGACGATCAGAACCCTTCCTAGAGCTGGCCGTCCGGCCAAACTGAGCTTATCGGGGAGAAGAGCCTTGGTGAGAGAGGCAAAGAAGAACCCAATGGTCACTGTGGCTAAGCTCCAGAGATGCAGTCGGGAGATGGGAGAAAGTTGTAGTAAGTCAACCATCACTGCAGCAATCCACCAGTCGGGGCTTTATGGCAGAGTGGCCCGAAGGAAGCCTCTCCTCAGTGCAAGACACATGAAAGCCCGCATGGAGTTTGCTAAAAACACCTGAAGGACTCCAAGATGGTGATAAATAAAATCCTCTGGTCTGATGAGACCAAGATAGAACTTTTTGGCCTTAATTCTAAGCGGTATGTGTGAGAAAACCAGGCACTGCTCATCACCTGTCCAATACAGTCTCAACAGTGAAGCATGGTGGTGGCAGCATCATGCTGTGGGGGTTTTTCAGCTGCAGGGACAGGACGACTGGTTGCAATCGAGGGAAAGATGAATGCGGCCAAGTACAGGGATATCCTGGACGAAAACCTTTTCCAGAGTGCTCTGGACCTCAGACTGGGCCGAAGGTTTACCTTCCAACAAGACAATGACCCTAAGCACACCGCTAAAATAACGAAGGAGTGGCTTCACAACAACTCTGTGGCTGTTCTTGAATGGCCCAGCCAGAGCCCTGACTTAAACCCAATTGAGCATCTCTGGAGAGACCTGAAAATGACTGTCCACCAACGTTTACCATCCAACCTGACAGAACTGGAGAGGATCTGCAAGGAGGAATGGCAGAGGATACCCAAATCCAGATGTGAGAAACTTGTTGCATCTTTCCCAAAACGACTCATGGCTGTATTAGATCAAAAGGGTGCTTCTACTAAATACTGAACAAAGGGTCTGAATACTTATGACCATGTGATATTTCAGTTTTTGTTTTTTAATAAATATGCAAAAATTTCTAAATTTCTGTTTTTTTCTGTCAAGATGGGTTGCTGAGTGTACATTACTGAGAAATAAAATGAACTTTTTTGATTTTTGGAAAAAGGCTGCAATGAAACAAAGAGTGAAAAATTTAAAGGGGTCTGAATACTTTCCGTACCCACTGTATATCTGTTTGAGGGTCCTTAATATATAATAAGATGTTGTGGAAGGAACAACCGAAATTGAAATGGTCACAAATTAAGTGAAGAGCATGGTATGCTTAGAAAATGTCTACTGTATGTGTCTATCTATACTCAAACAAGCATGCACACTAATGGTGAAGTTTTCTTTTGATAAATTGACCAGCTCGTGATTAGAGCCTCTCATTCAGTCGGGTTTTAGAGTATGTGTAACTGTTTCCTGCAGTAGCCATGTGTTTGTTGAAATGTTTGGCGCTGAACAACTGAAAGAATAAAATTAGGTTAGCAGCTGGTTGCAGCCTAAACCCATTCCTCTGACGCACAGTCAGCTGCTATACTGCAGCCAGCCAGCCAGTGGTCCAAAAGAGGGAAATTACCGTGTAATTGACCATTGGCTTACTTGCTACTCCTATTAAGTAGGAAAAAAGTAGCTTTCTATTGTCACACAGGGGCAGATTTACCACTCAAGTTTAGTCATTATTGTTAGAATTGTTGGTTACACTTTATAATAAAGGTACATGAATTATCAAGAATTCATGCATGACTTAATGCATGAAAAAGCATGAATTCATCAGCAGTAATGTACAAGGATTAATAGTATAGCATGCATGACTTAATGCAGAAACAACCAGTAATAACTGCATTAATTAAGGTATTTCAATTGTCATGATTTCTGATTTATTAATTCTTCTTCAAAACACTGACCAGTCCCAGTGTGTACATACTGTATATACTGATGAACTGTAGTGTTGCAATTATGATTAACTAAACATTACTTCTTTAAGTTTGTGGCCCTTTAAATAATATGCTGACCTGGTCCATCTTTAACATTGATAAATAAGATATGATTAATGATGGCATAACATTAAAAGTATTAAAAAGTAAAGGAGTGGGTTGGCAAACTGATACTGAGGTCACTAAATTTACACAAAATACAGAATACTACAGATGCATTTTTAAAGTTGGTTTACAACACAAGGCAAATGGTAATGCCTGAGAACAATGCTCACCCAAGTAGGATATTGATATGAATTTTACTTTTTACTAACTTCTTAGTGTCTGTACACCTGTAATCTCTTGCTGAAGTCCAAAATTATTATTTCATTTGTATTTGTGATTTTTCAAAAAATGCGATGCCTAAAGTAGACAGAAGGGCTGACTTTATTTGAGGGGTCACAAATATGATTGCTGCATATGCGACCATTAATCATATCGTATTAATGTTGGACCAGATCAGCTCTTTATTTGAAGGGCCACAAACATGATGAAGTATTGAAGAAAAAAAAAGTGTTGAATACAACACTACAATTTAGTATTTTAGCCTGTCTCTTTAATTACAGATTTACCTATGAAGAAGACATGAACATCATGATGATTAAAATACCTTCACTATTATGAATTATTGTTCCTGCATTAAGTCCTGCATGAAATACTATTATTCCTTGTACATTGGGGGCCATCCTGGGGTACATCCTGGGGGCCTAAGATGTGTTTTCTAGACTTTGCTCTTATGGTTTTGGTTAGGTAAATAAAAAGACACTCTTTAAAACTATTTATATTGCAAAGTATCACTCTAACAAGCTCACTAGGTTTAGCAAACACTCAATTAACACGTGAATTATGTAAGATAAGACCTCCCCCCCCCCATCACATTTACATAGTCCCAGGGCTTTTTATTTTAATAAAATCAAGATTTATTTTCTTTCAACTGAGTTTATGTTATTATTCTGCAGAAATTAAAACAAAAAAATCCTCTTTGCATGTAATAATTGTTCTCATATGTCAACATAAGAGTCTGAACATTTGCTTGCTAGGCAGGGCTGATGTTTTAAACTGCAGTCTTTCATCCTTTTTTGTCTACTTACACAGTTTTTCCTTTTTCTGTAATTTCCCTCCAAATGCTGTTGACCTCTCCTCCTCCGGCTGTTTAACATCACTGCTTTTTCTCCATTGACTTCCTCGTATTTCCATTCCATTTTCTCTGTTTTTCCTGACTACCCTCAATTACTCCCTTTTTAAACGTCCTCTTGTTCCTCTTGTGTGTTTCACTCCTTTTGTGATTGGCAGCTGCCGGGGGACCATTATAGTCTCTCACACTTGCATGCACACACAAACATGCACACATTTGATTGCACTTGAACTCACATATCTCTTTGCTGTCAGTTTGTACAAATATGTTTACGTGCATGTGACAGTCAGCTTTGTCTTTGGGTGTAATGGATGAGATGCTATTGTCTCTAACAAGTGTCCAGAGACCCACCCAATGCGGACCTATTTACCTGCTCTGCACAGGGGATTCAGAGTGCTATTTTTAGTCTGCAGAGATTCATGTATTCTCTCTCTCCATACCTAGCTCTGTGGCCTTTCTCTTTGAAGGATCTGTCTGCTAGTCATTCATTCTGTGCCTTTCCCTTTCTGTCTACATAGCTCTCTCCTTTTGTTCAGGACCTTTCTGCTCTGCTGTGTTTATCAGCTAGTCTGAAGTGGTGGAGTTGGTTGAGAAGAGCAGTATTCATGGCATTTTACTATGATTTGACAGATATGTTTGTTCACTCCAATGCTGTAATGTGCCAAACTACAAATAAACTCTACTTTTAATCTAATCTCTCTAACACATAATGAAATAGGAACACTATATAGATGAAGAGAATAATTCATTTTCTGTCACACACTAAAAGTGTGCAGAGCATTTGCAAATGACAAAAAAGAGAGAGCTGAGCATCTTCACATGGAACACCTTAGAATTATATCCAGGGGATGTGAATTTACTTTAGATTAAAACAGAAAACAGGTGTTTTTACTACATTTTGTTCTTCAGATTGGGCTGCTATTCAGGGGCTGACTGGATCCATGTGTATGCACCTAATACTGTATTATAGTCACCTAACAGTAAATTGACCGAGCCAAGCTACCCATTAAAGTGTGATTAAATGTATAAAGCTAAACACTAGACAAAGAAACACACATGATTCAACCCGTGGCCTTTATCAGTGTATCCCTGCTTTCGGGATGTAAGTATAGGTACATGCCTATCAGAGGTCTCTTAGCACCATTTGTGCAATGAGGGCAAAAAACAACAATGACATTTCAAAGGTTAGACAAAAGGCTGCAGTATGCCACCTTTTACTAGCTTGGAGTCTTTTCCTTTCCTTGTTTAGAATGTAAATCTCCTGTCAAAGATACAGTGTGTGTCAGAGAAGCTGGTCCTTTTAGTTTGTGAACTTTGTTTTAAAATCAATAAATTGGTTGCAGTACTTGTTATCTTAAATGTTACAGTAAAAGACATCAAGGATATCATTCAGGGTAACCAACTTACTGCAGTATAAATAACTTGGTTTCTTTTGGAAAACAAAATACACACAGTTTCCTTGAGTTGGACTGTGTGTGCTTGGAGAGTGTAAGACCTTCACTGATGTTGGTTTAGTCTAAGACTTAGATTAATTATAGAAATAATTGAAAGAGTACAGGAGAGGAGGACAGTGGCTTGTCTTTTTGGACCAGGTTAGCCTAAGTGAGGCACCGACTTATGCTGGGGTGGCATGAAGTATGTGCATGCACACCACAACTCCTATTTTTCTTTACTTACTAACATTACAGTATGTTCATCAATTAGAGGTAAAAATAAACAATCGCTGAAAAATTATCAAAGCCAGTCTACAAATAAAATTAACTGAAAGTTACATAAACTGAAATGAAATGAAAAATGAAATACTACTGACTGTAAATGCAAACTGCCATGGTTATGAGTCAGTCACAAGAGCACACACTGCTCATGATCCTGTGTGTATTGGAGTTGCACTGATGGCACACAAGCCTCTGGAAGGCCATGTGTTATATGTGTGTGCATGCGTGCGTGCGTGCGTGCGTACCGTGTGACCATTTCAAACTTTGCATAATGTCAAATAGGGTCTGAAGTGTGTTTTGTACCTGCAACAAAGACCACATTCTTACACACACACACACACACACACACACACACACACTCAAACACACACAAAAATTCATTTCCTCTCCTACTTTATCAGTGAGAAAGGTATATTAAAATCTTATTTACTTCCTCTTCTTTCTGCTTGCCAGCTCTGTAGTTGGAGGACTTATTATATTTTGTACAAATGTGTATATTTCTTTTATGAAAGTAGTGACGTTTCTCCCAGAAACATGCTGCTCCCTCCTCCTCATCACAAACCACACTAACCGTCTGTCTGTTCCTCTTCCTCTCATTTATAATGAGAGTGTTTTAGGTTGTCTGGCTGGACAGTCTTATCTCCTCTCTGCTGTCATCTTTGTTTCTATTCATATCACAGTAAGAGAGAGAAGGCGAGGCCTGGCATTCCCACAGGAAACAGCCGGTGACTTAAAGTGCAGTTGCCTCCTAATTATTTCTCCCCTGACCTCTCTGCATATCTGCACATATCTGAGATGCCTGTACTATCCTGCAGCTGACTGACTCTTACATTCTTACCTCTATGTGGAGCACAATGATAGATAGTTGATCGAACAGGGGGAAATAGAGGACGGACAAGAAGACAAAGTGATACTAATTTAAATTGCTTCTTGGCATCAAGAGATGTGACACCACTGTGATGTACTGTACCTTACAGAATAACAGTATATTATATTCTTATTATTATAAGGCTCTTTGGAAAATCATTCCCTTGTTCACTCTTTCACTACTATCTATAATAGACCTAATAGACAGTTTACTCTTTAGTGAGCAATAAATTAGACTCTAGTGTTAGGCACCTAAAACATTTGATTTCAGGTTAAGGAAAAAGCATAGTTATGGTTAATAAAATAGGCAAATGTAATGCGATTAGCCTCATTTTGCATCTGTCATGTTTCTGTCCACCATCTTTGTTAAAATCTGTGACTCTGTGAATGTTAAAACATGAGAGGCACACACCGGGTCAAATCTGCGACGATCTCCTTAAAGTCTATCTACCCTCTATAAAAGACCTCAATAGTTTACTCTTTAGTAAGCAATACATTAAAATAGATATTTGTACTTGTTTGTTAATGGCAATCAATTCCACATGTAGTTTATTTTATTTCTGTAGCACATTGTATGGCAATATATCCAATAGTTTTCAAGCCAATTCACTCAAACTGTGAATCTCCTGGTGGCGCTAAAAAAAGTAATTCCACTTGCACGGCTAAAAAGTTCAGTTCAAACATAATATGAGCCTGAAAAATGTCAAATTAATAAACATGCAACTGCTTGCACGCAAATTTAGGTTAGCTAATTTGATTTGAAGTTGTTAACATTATTTGTGCCCATACTCTGCTTCAGGTGGTCTCTGTTGTTTCCTGCTTTGGCCAGTTAATTGTTTATGTTGCTCATCTAAATTGAACTTAAAGGGCAACTATGCCCATTCTCAAAATGTGTGCATATAATTGCTATGGTCAAAGAAAAGTATTAGTAAATCCAAATTCAAGAACTGGAGTGCTAAAACTCAAATATGTGATCTCATCTAGTAAATATAAGTATGAACCGGTTCCATAAATTGGAAAAGATTCTTTAGTTATATATGTAATAGATAGTAGAAGTTATAGATGACACCGAGAGTGCCTAGGGGAATGTTCTGAGTACATGGGTACATTTTCTCTTATAATACTGAGAACAATGCAATAAAATAAGCTCTTTTGGGTATAAAAAACAGTCTCCCATTCAGTGTGCAGCTCCAGAGTTTATACTTGATGACATCACAGGTTTGTGATGATGTTCCACATGATACAAGCCTTCCATGATCGCGCACAGCCCCCACCCCGCCTCCACGCAGTTGCTAGTAGCAAAGGAGGACACATAGCTGATACAGAGAGAATTGTGTGGATCTGATAGTCTTCATAAGCTTTGTAGCAACTCATTTGGCAATGGCTTGAATGTAAGGGACCTTCATTAATGTCAAAAGGTTACACACTAAAACTTTTATCTTTGCTTATATTAAGCAATGGGCATTACCTTTCCCACATGCCTCCTGTAACATCAGCCACCTTAAAGTGCTTATCAGAGTTGTGACTGTCATGTCTAATATGTAACATTGCAGAGGATTTTGCTGTACGAAGTGATTCTTTATTCTCAGTCTACTTTAATACACATCAGGGTTGATGGATCCTACCCTCCACAGCAGGCTGCCTTATGTTCCCTGCCCTCCACGGTCTCCTTCTCTACACAACCTTCATCTTTCTCCTTTTCTCTGTCTCCAATTACTGTTCTATTAATTCCATTACAGAAATCATCAGTTGTGTAATTGGCAAATTGGCATTAGCGTCCGTCTCCTATCTAGTTTCACAACAAATATTAAGCCCAACTGGAAACAGGAGTGCGCAGTAAGCTTCATATCCGAGGCCCACAGTTTACCTCTCCTTGATCTTACTGTCTCTGTCCTCCGTTCTTTGTATTTATCCTCTCTGCAGCCTCCATCACCCTGATTTCCTGTTTTTATCCCCCTAGCTCCTCTTCCTGAGATCAGTCCATCATGTGGGGAGGTGTTGTAACCTTTTTTTCTTTGTGCTCACACACTCTCACTGTATCCTGGCCTGTGCCTTTTGTCTTGCTGTCTTAATCTTATCTCAAGGGTCTAATCAATACATGAAATAACGGAGATGTAGCATCTGTCTCTCTTTCGCTCTCTCTCACACACACACAAACACACACACACACAGAGACATTACCGGCATCATTAGATAAACATGATGACTGTGTCAATGTTATTAATGTTGAATTAACAATAATTAGCGGTAACCAAATGGAAGCAGAAGTATGGACAAGGATGTACAGCTTGTACTCGTTAGATAATGAAGAGCATGATCTGCCCTATTTTAGCCCAGCAGATTTACAACTTAATCTTAGCTTGAGGTGACAGAGGCTTGAGTTAACTTTCATTTAAAGACCATGTTTAGTGTTGTAGATGAAGTCCGTTTCAGAGGTGACTTCACTGTAATTGGCAGAGTGCCTGACCAAAAAGAGTTACACAAACCAACACAGCAGCCGTAAGTTCCCTGCAGCCAGTATTTAATGTGTATTAAAATAATGTTACTGTGTGGCAACCACTGCACTTTGTCTGGGAATTTTATGCCATGCACTGTTTGTATCAGCTCAGAGCCTGAGGTTTAAAGTGCTCCTATTATGCTTTTTGGCTTTTCCCTGTCCTTTATTGTGTTATATGTTTATATTTTTTTGTGCCTGTTATAGGTTTACAAAGTGAAAAAGACCAAAGTCCACCCAAATTCCGTGGCAAACTTGCGTCACTTTGTAAAACACGTTATAATGCTTAGCTGCTAGTGTGGCATGCCCTCTGCTTCTGACAAGCTAGCAGTGCTAACCTAGTTACTGCGTAATTAAAACAGAGAGCTCAACACACAGGGTGAAAAGAGGAGCTGCAGCATTGTGCAGAACAACAAAAATGTGTTTTTGAAAATTAAAACACATTAACCTATTCTGGTAAAATCGCTAAAAACAATTATGAAACTGAAAATTAGCATAGTATGAGCACTTCACAACAACATTGAAGAGTCACCCATTTCTCCTTTAAATCATGACATTGAATAATCTGATCCCTTCTTGCAGCAAGATTCCTACCTCTCTCTCTGTTACTATACCTTGTATTTCTTAATACTGTGCTCCCATTGCTCCCACTTTAAGTCACCCTTTGTATCCTCTGTCTTTTGGCCTTACCTTCACTCTCCTTCACCAGACAATTATGCTGGTATTGAACAATTCTATGAAATCCTGGATTACATCCAATCCCAACGTTTTTGCTCTGCTTTTTATAGCATCTGCACATGCCAAGGTTAATGTTAAGGAAATATTGTGGCTATGGCAAATAAAGTCGGGTATGATCAGTGTTAGGCACCTAAAACATTTGATTTCAGGTTAAGGAAAAAGCGTAGCTATGGTTAATGAAATAGGAAAATATGATTAGCCTCAATTTGCATCTGTCATGTTTCTGTACACCATCTTTGTTTAGATCTGTGACTCTGTGAATGATAAAACATGAGAGGCACACACTGGGGCAAATTCATGATGATCTCCTGAACACAACACCCTAACATTTGACCTTTTACAGTAAAGGACAAACTACTTCTTGCGTTGGCAGTCAATATTTGTAATATTGTACAATGCAGGTGCCGAATCGTACAATGTTAATATAGATCCTAAGGATAGTGCCTTGTCATTTGGTAAGTCAACTTTGTCAATTCTGCATTTCTCTCTGACTCATGGTGCAATAAGTATAGGCACAACAAATAAAGACAAAACATAAGTAATATATACAATAAAGAAATATAAGTATACTGTATAAATATAATTAAATTATATTTGTTATTAATTATATTATTTAATTATAAATAAATTATAATTAGTGCCAAAGTAAGGCAAAACCAAACAGTATAGAAGAATAGAAGCTTTGCGGCGGGTGAGACGGGTTCCATAGATGTCTGGGAGTGAGGGGAGTGGGAGTCCATCCAGCAGGGTCTTGCGGTTTGAGGCGGTGCAGCTTCCATACCACACACTGATGCAGCTGGTCAGGTTGCTCTCAATGGTGCCCCAGTAGAAGGAGCACACAATGGGTGGTGGGGCTCCTCCTCTTTTAAGATGCGATGCTATACAAAGCACCTTTTTTAAAGTGCCTTGACTGCACATCTAACCCTTTTTCACAGTCCACCCTTCTGACTCACTTTCTCCATGACCTGTTCTTCCAGTATTGTTTCTTGGCTTCCTTCCTCCTGCTGTCCCAGTATGTGCACTCTCTCCCTCCTTCCCTCCCTTCCTAGGTGGGATTCAGTAGCAGTGATGTATCTGTTGTTTCATCACATCTTTCTCTCATGGACAATGCAATGTCCCTCTGCAAACAGCATCTCTCTGTGTGCAGGAATAAAGAGAATGAACAATGTCCACCTAAAAACATGCTTTTTCTGCTTTGTAAACTCTCCTAGTTTGTCTTGGCTTGTCATGTTCATTCAAACATTGTCTTGGCCTGTCTCTTGGCTACTTTGAGCTAGCACACTGCACCATTACACACACAGGGCAACACAGTGGTGCATTGTGCAAAAGCTGAAGCTGTGGAAAGAGCTGGCCAGTACAGACTTTTCCTCTTGATAGTGGGATGAATGGGGTTATCCAAGAATTTGGGTTTGGCCTGTAGTGACTACTGTAAGTAAGACACTGGTGTGCTTTGGCTGTGACTTTACCGCTTTTGTTTGGATAATCAGTTACAGCCTTTGACACTGATAGAAAGAATTTAACCATTTTTTTTAACCACATATATCAAGTTAAAAGTTTCACAACAAAAGGATCTCACAATATGTTTATGGGATGACATATAGGGTAGACTATATAGGATTAATTCACATCCAACAAGCTACTGGAGTAGGGTGGTAGATGAGAGAGGAAGGGGAAAAATTAGCACAGTAAGACTTTAACAATGCATTCAATATGTTTGTTAGTATAAAACAGTTAGCGCTATGTTTGCTTATTGACTACGTCTATTTATAACTGCTTTCACATCCATATTATGCTACATTCTTATTATGTTGAAGTTGTATGTTGTATCTATCTCTAGAAGACATACAGCTGCATTTAAATGAAATGTAAATGAAAATGAGCTATTTTATTTAAATTGCATAGGATATTTTTTCTTATGTGTGTCTGAGAAAGCTCCTTCACTCCTTCACAATAACTGATAAAAAGAGCTAGGGAGAGAGAGAAAGTGTGATGGAAGTACTCACAGAGTGAGGCTGACTCATTATGAATGGGTCCAGCACGGGTCAAATGGCGGGTCAGCGAAGTTACACATGTGTGTATGAAATGTCTGTATTGCCACTGCGCTGCATTCATCTGTCGCCCAGGTCCAGCGGGCTCTGTCTCACACACTATTACTCTAGGAACTGAAGTTAGTTGCATTCAATAACTTCTTCTGTGTTTTTTGCCATGGCGGCCGCGATAGCAGAGTTACCAGCGGGAAACACTGGTACAAATACAGGTTTGCCTCTCATGCTTAACAATATACAGCTGTGTTAATAACAATTAAAACTGTAGACAAATGTCAGAAGGGGCTGCGCGGAGAGTAAGAGGAGAGAGAGTAAGAGGAGAGATCCAACACAGGCACTGCTTTACAGACGAAATGGGTTATGTAACGCAAAATTAAACCATATCGATATAAACAACATTGCTTCGTTTGTGGAGAGGCAGCGGATGCGAGGACATTAGGTGCACCGATGCAACCTAGAGGAAAAATATTACTCGCGCCCTAGAGCCTTGTGAGCTAAGAGACGCTAACTAGCACTGGTCACTGCTGTTGTCTGAAAAAAAACACAGATGGGACAAAATGTTGCGTTTACTAGTAAACTGGTAAACATTGAGACCGACGTATAACCGACTGCTATCTGTTGAATTTTTCTCACGCTACTCTGTCCTCTGTGACTGTTCTAGAAACTAAGCTGCGCGGTGCAGGGAACAACTCTGACTGGCATATGATCAGTGGTTTATGGAGCAGTAGATTGGCTTTGCAAAAAAAAGCAGGAGATTTCTATGAAATGACGCATTTAAAATATCGTTCAATCACGCAAATTTGATTGTGGAAAGCCAAAATTGTGATTGTGATTAAAATTCGATTAATTGTGCAGCCCTACATAACATAAATGCACACCCAAAACATTAACAGAACATTATTAAAACACACTCTAACCAGGACACAAACCAAATATGTATTATTTCCATGAGCCTTTGCATCGCTTCAGCGCAGAACAATTCAGTTCAATTAAATTTTATTTATAGTATCTAATCATAGAAAAGAATCAAGAGTTAGCTCAATACACTTTACAGATAGAGTAGGTATAGACCACACTCTATAATTTACACCCAACAATTCCAGTAATTCCCCAAAGAGCAAGCATTTAGTGCAACAGCAGCGAGGAAAACTTCCTTTTAGGGAGAAACCCTGGACAGACCCAGGCTCTTGGTAGGCGGTGTCTGACGGTGCCATTTGGGGGTGTGATGAACAGTGGCAATAACAGTCACAATAAAGATAATGGAGATATGACTAGAAATAGTGGTTGTAGTAGTTCATGGTGTAACAGGGCAATGCAGGGCGTTACAGTGTATAGAAGGGCACGGACCAGGGCCACGGCAACAGTTGCAACCATGATTTAGGTGCCACCCTTATCCAAGGAAAACTTCTGGATGGAAAAAAAACATAAGGACTCTGGGGAATTAGCTCCCTAAAGCTAAGTTAGTAAGAAGCATGTCTTGGACATGGATGCACACAGAGGGAGAGAGACAGGAGAGAGGGGCTCAATGTGTCAAAGGAAGGAAGTCCCCCGGCAGTCTAAAACTATAACAGCATAATTTAGAGCAGGTGCAAGGCAAACCTGAGCCAGTTCTATACGGATTCAAGTGACCCTGCCCCTCCCATTCAGAAACTTAACATCCTTAGTTATCTCTGCTTAATATGATCTGGGCACTGCATACATAAGCTGATTATTACAAACAACTATGTGATTTAGTAATGAAAATGTTTTTTTAACAAAACATGAAAGAATAAGTAGTGAGCACTAAAATGTTTAATTACAAGTAAATCTGTGTTTACAATGTATGCGCTTCTTAATTTGATGGAATTAATGGAGTGAAATGTCGTCGATGGAGTGCCTGACGTGGGTGGAGTGTGCCGTGTCCGCAGGGGATCACAGGGAATGTAAACAGGAAACAGCTAAATCCAGGGATTGCAAAGAACCAGAAATGGGAGATGTTTCAGACTGTCAATCATTTGCGAGCAGTGTAGGATCCTAAGGTTAAAACAAAGGGCCTCCTAGGTGCTCATCTAAACAATAGGAGCATGCGGTCTAAAAGTGAGCAAATACAGCATCTGTTACTGGATTCAAACCTGGATTTTTTTTATCTCTATCTCTATCTGAAACCTGGCTCAATCAAAATGCTCCGTCAGCAGCTCTGAATATTCCTGGTTATAACATCTGCAGGAAAGTCAGGGCAGGATCAAAAAAAGGGGGAGGAGTGATGGTCTATATAAAAAAACATACTAGATTGTCACAAAATCCAGTGGTCAAATTATATTCCACTAGAATGTTTAGGTCTCAATATTACCCTTTCACCACAAATGTCCTTTGTCCTTGTAATTTACAGGCCTGACTCTGCTGATAACAGCTTTTATTAAAACTTTGAGAAACTGCTAAAAGAATGCAGTGCTGATAAGGAAATTATCATTATGGGGGATCTTAACATTAAATGGCAAGACAAACCCTCTAGAAAAAAGCTCAAACAAATCACAGACAGGTTTGATGTAAAACAATCTGTGGGCCAACAAGAATAACAAACTCTACCAAGACACAAATCAATCTCATATTTACTTATAGACCGGAAAGAATTGTAAAATCATTTAATATGTTAACAGGTTTATTGGACCACAATCTAACTCTTGTCACTAGAAAAACTTAGCAAAAGCGTTTCAAGTCTTGTGCTAGAGGGAAGAAGGATAATATTACAATTCCTAAAAGAAAATATTAACATTTTGTAGCTGAAGCTAACCAAATTCAATAGGAGGAAATATTACCTTTAGTTGACTATGCAAAAGATTATATTTCAAAAAACACTGGAGAGAACTAAAAAAAATCACCAAAAAAAGCATAAACATAAAAACACTGTACCCTGTATGAACCCAAGCATCATAAAACTCATGAAAGTGCAACATCAAGCCTTAAAAATAGCAAACAAAACTAAATTAACTCATGACAGAGAATGTTTTACCACGTTGAGAAATAAAGTTGTAAGATTGTTAAGAAAAGCAAGGGCAGACTTCTTTCTCACTATAATTGAATCATCAAATGGAAATTCTAAAATACTATGGAACCAGCTAAGAAAAATGACGTCAAAAATCACATCAAACAACAAAATATTCTAGAAGTTAAAGTAAATAAACAACTAACAAATAATAGTGAGGTTGTAGCAGACGCATTCAATCGCCATTTTATTGATTCTGTGGCTAACATAGCAAACTGTTTTACACCTGAGAACACATACATTCCTTCAGTATATGCATGTGAATCAGCTTTTAGTTTAAGAAGCATCACAGTATCAGAGGTATCACAGACCAACCACTCAGACCGTCAGCATGTAAAGATATTCTTGGTATGAACACAGTGATGCTCAAGAAGCTTAGCACATCATTTACACGGCCCATTGCCAAAATGATCAATCTTTCCATTTCACAAAACATGTTCCCAAGCTTGTGGAAACCAGCTATTGTAGTTCCCATCTTCAAAAGTGGTGACAATCATTCCGACTCAAACTACAGACCAATCAGCTTATTGCCCACAATGGCTAAGGTTGAAGAGAAACTGATAGCAAAACAAATTATTAACCATCTAAATACTACACCATATGCTCTCCACCCTATGAAGTTTGGCTTTAGAGCAAATTATTCCACCGAGACTGCAACCTGCTTCCTTACTGAAAACATTAGAGCTATGTTGGACAGAAGTGGGGTTGTGAGTGCCGTGTTCTTGGATCTCAAGAAGGCCTTCGACACTGTCAATTACAAAATCTTGTTGATGAAATTACACAGTTTAAATTTTTCGTCAGAGGCACATGGATTGAGTCCTACCTCACTGACCGCTGCCAACATGTCAGAGTCCAGTCGTTTAATTCAGCCGCCCTTATTCTGTCCACCGGTCTTTCTCAAGGATCAAATTTAGGATTGTTGTTGTTCTCACTTTATATAAATAACCTCCTGTCCGTCTGGTCTGATGTCTCTGTGCAGATGTCTCTAGTGCTACATCTCTGAAACCTCTGCAATCACTTTACAAACAAACTGTTAAAATTCTGGACAAGAAACCAAACATTTCTCATCATTGTCCCTTACAACAAAAACACAGGTTACTTAACTGGAAAAAACAAATATTCAAATCTATGTCTCGTCTATAAAATTATTCACAACTTATTAACCCCTCCTCTCCACCAGTTTGTCAACATTCGTACATCTGTTCAGAACCAGAGGGGCAGAACGGGAAGATTGTGTCATTCCATTCAGGAAAGGTTTATTTGGCCAAACTGCTTTTCCTGTTTACACTGCTAAAGAGTGGAACCTTAATCCCATAACCACACATATACCCATATACATATAGTATATTCAAGATCCAGTTAGGAAAATGGCTCATTGACAATCAGAGCGGTCAACATTTCCATTAACCGTTAGACCTGCTCTTGCTGCCCCCTCCTGGCTTCTTGCCGTGTGTGTACATGTGTTTATGTCTTTGTCTGATGCTTGTCTGATTGTTGGTCAGCTATGTTTCTAGTGTATATTTAACTTAACTTTTCTTATAATTTAACTTTAATAGTAGTACTTTTACCCAATGTATAATATATTGTAATTGTTATGTTGTTACAGTGGGGCTCGAAAGTTTGGGCACCCAAGGTAAAAAAATTGTATTCATGTGAATAAAGAAGCCAAGAAAAGATGGAAAAATCTCCAAAAGGCATCAAATGACCGATTAGACATTTGTATAATACGTCACAAAAAAGTTAGATTTTATTTCCATCATTTACACTTTCAAAATAACAGAAAACAAAAAAATGGCGTCTGCAAAAGTTTGGGCACCCTGCAGAGTTTATAGCATGCTCCGCCCCCTTTGGAAAGCTGAGACCTGACCTGGGATCAATCATGCTTTGGGGTTGTATTGCAGCCAGTGGCACAGGGAACATTTCACGAGTAGAAGGAAAAATGGATTAAAAAAATGTCAGCAAATTTTGGACACTAACTTGATGCCATCTGTGGAAAAAGCAGAAGTTAAAGACAGGATGGCTTTTACAAATGGATAATGATCCTAAAACACACCTCAAAATCCACGGTGGATTACATCAAGAGGCGTAAATTGAAGGTCTTCACAATCTCCTGACCTTAACATAATTGAAAATCTATGGATAGACCTTAAAAGAGCAGTGCTTGACAGACAGCCCAGAAATCTCAAAGAACTGGAAGACTTTTGGAAGGAAGAATGGGCGAAGATACCTCAACCAAGAATTGAAAGACTCTTGGCTGGCTACAAGAAGCGTTTCCAAGCTGTGAGACTTGCCAAAGGGGGGAGGACAAGGTATTAACTCTGCAGGTGGCCCAAACTTTTGTAGACGCCATTTTTTGTTTTCTGGTATTTTTAAAGTGTAAATGATGGAAATAAAATCTAAGTTTTTGTGACATATTATACAAATGTCTAATCTGTCATTTGATGACTTTTGGAGATTTTTCCATCTTTTCTTGGCTTCTTTATGCACATTAATAAAAAATTTTACCTGGGTTGCCCAAACTTTCGAGACCCACTGTATGTAAATATGTAATTTTACTTTTACCATCTGTCTAGGGACTGCAGATGAACAATAGCCTTTTGGCTATTGACAGAAATGTCTACTAATGTGCACTGTCAATGTATTAAGTAAATAAATTTAAATGTCTCTTTATGAAAATGTGGGCTAATTTTGTGTTTAAAATAGTTAAGAAAACAATTGTATTTTTTCACAGACAAAACGTGTCAGTAGGATACTTTGGTGTTAGTTTCTTCAGGGGATTTTTTGATTATATACTGTATATAATAGAGATATTCTTAAATTGTTCTCAGTTTACTTCGATCCTTGTGTCTAAGTTACTCCCAGTGATTGCAAAAAGGAAGACGTGTGACACAGGAAATCTTCTTGAAAATGAGACGTCCTTTGCAGTTAAGCAAATGGCGAGTGCACCACACCCATGAATATGTTGCAAGGGTAATCAAAGGAGAAATAATTGTCTAAGATGGCCTTTATCCACACACTTAAATAAGGGAAGGGCAGTGTGTTATCCCAATCAAATTACTGTGAAAAGTGCACCAATGAATCAAAATAAAGCCTGGTGACCTTTTAAAAATTTGAAATTTTTTGATTTGACATCAATCAATGTTGTTTAATCATTATTTTGTCCTCTTCTCTCCAGGAAACAGGAGCTGCTGAACATTTCCACTGTCCCTCTAGGAGAATGTCCCCCCTCACCTCCTCGCACTGCTCCGCCAAACATGAAGGTGGGACCCACTCATTCATGTTCCCATGCACACATATAGTGAGACATACATGTGTACAAACACACACACACCGAGATATTGATTTACAGAGTTTTTCATTGACATATATCACCCTTGAGACCTTCAGACCAATTAGAAAATCTATTGATTCTGATTATTGTAAATAAATCATTTTAATAAGCAAAGCAGTTCAGAGACAGTAACCTTGAGTTTCTAATAATTGGAATTGGCTCTATTTTCTTGTTTGTGCGCTTACTTGCTGTGTATTCTTTTGGCTTATTAATAAATATAATTAGTTCAATATAAAATCTACAGCTCAGACACCCTGCATGATTTTTTGGTTTTGTACTATTTTGTATCATATCAGCATATTATAATCTCAAGATCATCAAGGGAATCAAAATTCAAGTTAGGAAAGCCTCTGCTAAAAGTAAGATTCAATTATTAGAATCTTACTTTTAGCAGAGGCTTTCCTAACTTGAATTTTGATTCCCTTGATGATCTTGAGATTATAATATATTTTAAATATTGTATTTATACATTTTTGTTATGTTGCTTCTGGAGGCAGGGGGGAATACAAGCTTGTTTCTATTTGCCCTCATTAGACTACTTTTATTTGCAGTTCTGGTATGACTCTCGGGGCTCTTTGGGTTGGGTTTGGGTTTTAGTTCATTATAAGCCTATGTCACACTTCCTGCTTCCGGAACGCAGAGTAGGGAATGAGAACTTCCAGTCAACAGTCCCTTTCTCTATAAAGATTTAGATTATCAGCCATAATGTAAACTAGGGCTGTAATGATATAGAAAATAAAACCGAAATTGCGAAAATCAGCTCCACGAACCTGTGTGGCGGAGTGAGAAGGCAGAATTGCGTCACACCCATTCCAACTCCAGAGTTATCCTTCCCGTTCAGATTCAATGCTACCACATCTTTAAATTACTATTAGTATTAGTCCTTTTGGTGCCTTATTCCTGTTTTGTCTGCTAAATTTGTATAAACGTAAAGACGGCTAAAAGTGAAAGCGAAAGGAGGAGGGGTAACGTTACTAGCTAGTGGCCGCTGTTCTGACTCGGATCCCCGGTCTGTTTCCCGACGGTTCAGTAAACTGCCGTTAGTGTCCTTAGCACCGGAGATAAGTGCTGACTGGAATGGCTGACTAGATAGCTGGCTGGGGGCTGAATGTGGATGTGTCCCCGGTCTAGGACTGTAATGATAGTGAATGGTTGCTAGCTGACTGTGGAATGGATGTGTCCCTGGGGCTGTTGTCAGCTCTCATCCTGTTGAACGATCTCGTAATCTTATGTTACCCACAAAGAATTACATTAGCATTAGCTACTTGTCAACCAGCACCTTTACTGTAGGTACCAAAGCACTTTTCCTCTTCGGTCCCCCTACAGGTTGGGAGTGGAATTGTCCCTTACTAATACCATTACCATTATTGTTATGTCTCATTCCAATAAGTGAATGAACCACTGAATCAATTTTGGAATTATTATTTAAAGATACCAAAGAATCTTTGGTGTTGGATCGATCAATATTGAAATCAATCAATAAATCAATCAATAATTAAGGTATCTGTTGTATACAGTTTCAAAGTGGGATGTAATTAATGACAAAGCAATGCCATGTAGCAGAAAAAAGTTGTATTACGTTTACTGAGAACCCCCCCCCCAAAAAAAAGAATCGAGGTTTGTATCGAGTCATGGGTCAAAAATCGTGATACTAACATAACCGTGGGTTTGGTGTATCGTTACAGCCCTAGTCTAAACCATCCGAGGTAGATTGACAATGAGCTACGTGGTTGTGAAACAAAAGTTTCTGCTCTCTGAAGTTAGAAGTCTGTATGAAATCCACCTTGTTTTAAGAAAAACATGTTTTATTTGCGATCTTATGGAGAAAAACTACACTACTTACCCTAAGTGTAACAGCAACATCTCCGATTGGTTCAACTCCTGATAAATGCTGAGTCATGATAAAGTGCTTAGTCATGATAAATGGTTACCATAGAAATGTTGACCGTACCCATGAAACCGCAAACGGCTAGAGCGAGCTTCTACCATTAAATTCTCTGATAGTTTCTGTACACGGTCATGTACCTTTTCCCTTTTTTGTTGTTTTGTTTGTTCATTTACAATCCGAACCACATCAATGTAAGGTGACTTTAGGCAGGTTGCAGAGAGACTTGGTCCAGCAGTATCTATCGGGCTCCGCCATTGTAAAAAGCTAACCGGAAGAGCCGTATCCCCACGCGAGATGTTCTTTGTGTCTTCAATTGTTGCATTACATAGGCCTATTGCCAATAAAAGGTTGCGTTATGAAAAAGAAATTGCAACTGAAACGTTTGGAAGCTATATTCTTAGTTGGTGTCCTGACCACAAAGTTTAATCAAACTGTGTCATCAAAGGAAACTTTTGCTGTGACTTGGCAAATTGAAAAACAAATATCAGAGCAAAACCAAACATTTTTTCACAATGCAAATTAAATCCATCAGACTGTAGAGGATCATCTTTCTCAGTTGTGTCACACTGATTCATGCAGTGGCATATTTTAGTGCTGCACAAATAGAGAAAGCATTTTACTATTTATATTTTTTTTATTATTGTAAGGTGTTGATGTTTTTAGACATTCATTACTCACTCTGCGTTGCACTTGTTCCACACTGACAATTTATCATTTTCCTCCAACATGATAAAAGAGGATACATTTTGCAGGGAGGCAGATTAGCAGGATGATATACAGAAATAGATGTACAGCTCCTGCAAGAGGGAGCCACTTTCTGTCACCTTGAACTAAGCCATCATTATTGAATTTAAAGACTAATCTAAAGAGGGAGATAGCACAGAGTGGAGGGCAACGGAAAGGCAAAGTTTGCTCATGGTGAGAAAGACTTACTGAAAATATGGTCAGGCCAAGACCGAAGGAAACACAATATATAAGAGAAAATGTATGAGAGGTATTACTCAAGACAGAAAGCATCAATCCAACATCAATTCGATGTGTGGTTGATTTCTGGTAATTATCAATCGGAAACCCACAATTTGTGAGCTAGATAGGTCAGTTATGTATCATCAATGTCACACTGCTAAAGATGTTGTGTAACTGCAATTACAGTCCACATCAGATCCTTCAAGAAACTGTATAATTTTGGCTGAAATGTGTACGAGGGGAAAATGTGTTGAACAAACCACAGATGATGAAGTGCAGTAGCCTAAACATTTGAGTAAAACACTACATTGGCTTTCTTCAAAAACATTTGTCCTGCCTCTCCGAGTGATAAGCACTTGTTAATTAAAAAAATGTTTGGTTTAATCATGGTGTCTCAGTTGCATAACCCCCACAGATAAATCATATTGCAGGTACAACAAAAAGGCAGTACAATTTCACAACAACCCAATACATCTTCACAAAATGTAAATCTGTTTTCATTCACATCTGTTTGCACAGACTACATGCTATTGCTACACCGCATAGTTATTGGCATTGTTGCTTCTAATACAGTGGGTGTAAACATGAGTGTCCTGGGGGGCCACACATACTGCGGCACACTGTGAACTGCAACTATATGTTCTTTCTGAGGACATTTTGTCTTTCCTTTCTTCTTTACAGTTAAGAAGAGGGTTTTTTTCAGGTGATGATAGGTGTTTAAGCCTGGAGGTCAGTTAGTAGTTTAACCATAGTAGTTAAATGGTAATTTAAATAAAAAAAAAAATGTCAACCTGATGTGAGCAAAAATCTTTGAAATTGATCCAGTATTGAGCGAGAATGCAGTGACCGTGCGTCACAAAATAGGGCTGCAGTGTAACCTAATAGTGTTATTGTGCACCCTTGATTTTTGTCCACTTAAGGGACTGTTCGTTATTTATTTAAGGGGCCACCGGAGGAGTTTTGGGATGGTTTGTCAATATAGACCTGACCCTCCCTTCACCAGCAATTAATTTTTCATTGACCTTCCAAAGTTATTCAGAAAAAAAGGCATGACCCTCCCCAACAATTTATTGATGCCTTATGTACTGGTCTGCGTTTAGCAAAGAGGTATACATAACCATTGTTTTTTTACAATCATGAAGTACATGGCTTAACCTCTGCCTTCTCCTCTTACACATCACACTCCACTCTTATGGGGGCCATTTCAGTAGATTTACCACTAACATCGTTGTGGAAACACAATAAAATAGAAATGAAATGCACACTTCCTGCATTATTCACATGAAATAAAACAATAAAGCATTGAGTCCAGAGCCATAGAGAGAGAGACTTGCAACACTCTTTAATCTTGCTAGAGGGGTGGTTAGGGGGTTCATGTAAGCCTGTATAGTTCAAAACACATGCTGCGCTCTCATGTTCTTCTATGGAATTAATGGAGTGAAATGTTGTTGATGGAGTGCAGAGTAAACAACAAGTGTGTGTGTGTGTGTATCTCTCTGGAAAAACAAGAACAAAGTGAACGAACAGGGATGAATATTGTGTATATAAGAGAGGAATATGGTGGGGAAACAATAAAAGTTAGCATTAAACCACAGAGACCCACCAGAGCTGTCCGCCGTTAGGTGCACAGCAGTCGGATAACATCTTAGCCTGTTCCGCTCTGTGCAGCCCTGAATCCCCGATGATTGCGATGTACACATAAAAATAAAGTTTGATTAAGTATATGCATCATAAAGGGCCTCTCATATAATATAGAGAGTTCCCAATTCAAAAGAGGTAGCCATTTAATCAATTTAACCCTGGAGATACCTTCACAGCTGGTGAAGTCAAGCTAACAAACTAGCAGGCAATCGGTCATCTACCAACTTAAAAAATATATATAATTACACTGTGCACATACAAATAAAGATCAGTATATGTATTATAAAGGGCCTCTGATAAAATATAGACAGTTGACAATTCAAAAGATGCGGAAAAGAATGCTAGATTAATTAACTGTACTGTCCCGCAGTACTTGTCCTTGTAGGCTATTTGCAGTACATTAAATCATTTTGGACCTAATTATTTTACACTGAAATGACACTCGTCTGTTGGCTCTGACAGCACTGCATCAGCACTCTGTGCATGTCCTCGCACGGACCGCTGAACATGGAGCCTCTCAGATAATAGACTATTAATTTAAAGCTTTGGCTCTTAAACAAAAAGGCAGGTACACCACCGGCCACTTTATTAGGTACAATTTAACTGCTCCACTTAATTTCTAAGCAGCCAATCACATGGCTTCAGTGCATTTAGGCATGTAGACATGGTCAAGACAATCTCCTGCAGTTCAAACCGAATCAGTATGGGGAAGAAAGGTGATTTGAGTGACTTTGAACGTCATGATTGTTGGTGCCAGAAGGGCTGGTCTGAATTTCAAAAAATCTACTGGGATTTTCACGCACAACCATCTCTAGGGTTTACAGAGAATGGTCCGAAAAGAAAAAAAACATCCAGTGAGCGGCAGTTCTGTAAATGCCTTGTTGATGCCAGAGGTCAGAGGAGAATGGCCAGACTGGTTCGAGCTGATAGAAGGGCAAAATAAATTACCACCCGACAACCAAGGTGGGCAGAAGAGCATTGAAAAGTACGAACTTTGAGGCAGATGGGCTAAAAGAAGACCACACCGGTGCCACTGCTAAGAACAGGAAACTGAGGCTACAATTTGTACTGCTCATCGAAATTGGACAATAGAAGATTGGAAAAACGTTGCCTGGTCTGATGAGTCTCGATTTTGCTGCGACGCATGGTAGGGTCAATTTGGCGTCTAAACATGAAAGCATGGATCCATCCTGCCTTGTACCAACGGTTCAGGCTGGTGGTGGTGGTGTCATGGTGTGGGGAATATTTTCTTGGCAACCATCGACGCCACAGCCTACCTGAGTATTGTTGCTGACCATGTCCATCCCTTTATGACCACAATGTACCCAACTTCTGATGGCTACTTTCAGCAGGATAATGCGCCATGTCATAAAGCTGGAATCATCTCAGACTGGTTTCTTGAACATGACAATGAGTTCGCTGTACTCAAATGGCCTCCACAGTCACCAGATCTCAATCCAATAGAGCATCTTTGGGATGTGGTGGAACGGAGATTCGTATCACGGATGTGCAGCCGACAAATATTGTGTGATGCCATCATGTCAATATGGACCAAACTTGAGGAATGCTTCCAGCACCTTGTTGAATCTATGCCAAAGAATTGAGGCAGTTCTGAAGGCAAAAGGGGTCCAACCCGTTACTAGCATGGGGTACCTTATAAAGTGGCCAGTGAGTGTATATTGTATATTTAAACATATCTGTGGTCACGCTCAGTGCCTCGCTGTGTTGTATTAACTCTGAAACTTTCTTTTGGAGTCCTTCACATTGTGCGTGATGGCGCTGTATATAAACAAGTTTCTTAAGACAGCCCTCCACAACAGCAATGTGCCTCATATCCTGAGACATAAAGTCTACAATTCCTTCCGTGATATTATTTTAGCGTTTGGATGATAGAGGCTTAACATCCAGTGTGGTGTGGGTGTGTCTGGGGAACGCTACCGTCGTTGAGGGTGGGTGCGCCGGTAGTTATAAAACGATTATTAGACTATGAAATATGCCAACTCTGATATATTCATATAGCCTACTCCAAACAGACAGGGCAACCTAATGCAGAAAAGTTAGCTTACCGTTTTTAGTTTTTAGTGGACGTTTTGTAGTCCAGCTGTGATATGCAAACTGTTGCTTGCAAACTTTATCTATTTTTGTAAAATGCTGCCACACTGCCAATGTCTTTGACATGGTAGAGGAGGACTGACTGGAAACTAACCACTCACAATTAAATAAATATTCAGCAAACCATCAGACAAAGGCTTTCTAGTACTTTCTTCAATCTGTCTCCGGTGGGTTGGGCTAATCCAAAAAAGGTGAAAACAAGGGGGGTGTTCTGAAGACAGACTGTTACCTGTGAAACAGGGGTGCTCTGTAAACACCCCCATTAGCAATTAGTGCTTACCACCCACACACCGTAACGGTCTATGCTTCCACCTGATGAAATTAACACAGCAAAAAATCGACCAATCAGAATTTTGGTCGAACCAGAACGTATTGACCAATAAATCGACCAGTCGACTGGGAGGTTACAGCCCTACACTCTAGAATCTTTGCTAGTGCCCTCTAGAGGCATAGGCGGAGTTTGACTTTCATGGTAAAAGAAAAAAACAAACAAACTCGTAGCAGCTGAGACCTGTCCTACCACTTGGGGAACACAGCACAAGCACACATGGACAAAACAAACATGCTAAATAAGCATTTATGTTTATTTTTAAAGCAGACTTTAAATTACATTGCAACACTTTAACTAAATCCAATGGCTATTTTGGAACGCAATAGACCGACGGTGGCTGAATGCCGCGGCACTTCAATTCAACTGAAATGTTACAGTGATTAGTGTTGGACCTACAGTCTGTTGAGATACCTCACCAAACGCAAAAATGAAGCGCTGTCACACCATAAAACGTTAAATCCGTATTTTACCGTAATCCAATGAAAGAAAAGTAATCACAGCGATCAGTAGGTCGATAAGTAGGTCCCAGAAATTAGTAGCAAAAAAAGAAAAAACTAAATGAAAATGGACAGTCCTCACAGTTGTTGGTGTGTGTTTTTAATTTTTATTTGCCATCTAACTGGTTTTGTCTCATCCCTTAACATCTCTTTACACTCTTTTGTCCTTATCTAAAGGCCAATTGATGTTAATAGGATGTGTATTTCCATCTGTGTGTATGTGTGTGTGTGTGTGTCACACTTTGTAGTGACTCACACTATTCTCAATATTAATTGTCAACTGCTGACACAGCTAAACAAAACGTAGACATGCCCAGATGGTTGTCCCCTTGTGTGTACGTGTGTGTATGTGTTTTGTGTCAACACTTGAATAACCTGTTCTGTTTCCACATAAGATTCAGTTTGCAGCATGACTTGACATACCTGTTCAGCTTTGGGAGTTAAAAGACAAATTACACATTAAAAGCGAGTGACAGTAAAGGCCCTTTGCAAATATAGAAGGGTAGTAATAAGAAGTAGGGAGAGACATCAGAGGGCTCAGATGTTTTACCACCTAAGGTAACGTTTAATTGTTAAGGTAAGTGTGCATTTCACTGTCTGTTACTGAAAACAATTTATTATGTAATGTTTTCAGAGCAACGTGTGTGGTTTAATGTGGAAGTTCATCTGCATATCAATTCTCTATTTGCTTTATGTAGCAGCTCACTCAAAATGTGTTAAAAATTGAACAGTTATTTCTGGAAATGTCTTCCATGGCAAGGGAACAAGCACTGCATCTCTGAAATCTCTACAGTTTAATGTCATAGGCTATTTATAGCAGATTTTCATACATTTTACTCCCACATGTGAAGAATTTCACAACAATATTTTGTAACCCAGGAACCAAGTCAAAGCAATATTGACTGATGTATTAAATACAGTTGCCAGCCAGTGTTCCAGGTATCTGACAGAGCTGTGCTGTAAGGGTGTTTGGGTCTTACTGTACATCTGATAGCTGTGGAGGCCAGAGCTGCTAGCTCAGGCTCATCCCTTCATCCATTCATCACCTTTTTGACCCAGAGAAGGAGTTTTTTTGTGGGCAGGAGAAAAGATACTGTACGGTCATGCTAGGACGATGCTGTCTTTGGCTGAGGTGCAGGTATTTGAACAAGCCTGTCTTAAATAGAACTGAACTGCACACAACTAAAAAACAACAAGTGTCTGTTATATGGATGTGGATATAATAAGAGCGTGATATCTGTTGAACTCATGGCAGTTGGACTCAGTAGGACTAAAGAATAGAGAAAAGGAATAAACAATGAATGACAGAAAGAAACTCAAATTTAGCTTGTTCCCATTTTATTAGTGTTTTTTTATTAAAAGTGCTCTAATCAATGTTGGGTGATGTTACTTCTCGTTAACGTTAGAAGTATTTTCAAACAAAACGAGACTAGCTCGCCCCTCCCTCCTCCTCATCCTGTCCCCTCCCTTCCCTTCTGTGCTTCCGCGCACTAACCCCCCCCAAACCCCACCCCCAAATCCTTCTTGTCGGTTATTGGCTGGAACGCTGGAACACTGTTTGTGTGTGCTTCGTGGTGCAGGTGGGCACATTTTGTTTTTGTTGCCATTTGTAGACCCTGGGCTGTCTACAGAGGCCACGTTTTTTTACAGTGTGTTCTAGGCACAGGCAACTCATGGATAGTGAGGAGATGTTTGCTTTATGTGACAACAAATGTTGTAGCCTAAAACACGCATGACATTGCTTAGAACATCTTTAAGTTAAATTCACTAACACTCCTTTAATGCTGAAGATAACATGAAAATGGAGACCACTGTCCCTGTCTGTGACTTATCATCATTGTTGTCAATGTGCGTATGATTGTGTCCATGACTGTACATGAAAATGTGTGAATTCTAGCAGCCAATGAGGCTGCCGGTCAGGTGAGCAGCCATAGGAGAGGAGAGGCAGGTGTTGTTGCTAGGCTAGAGACAAGACACAATGAGGAAAAATGTACAAAGAGGTAGGAAAGGAAAAGAAAGGGGGGAGAAAAGATAATAGAACGTTACGAGAGGATAGAGGACACATTAGGATTGGGATACACTTAAAGGGACAGAACAAAGGGCAAGTACAGAAAATACAGACATCTGGGTCCTGTTTTAGATTGACAGGGAGGCACAAAGACAGATAGGTCTTGCTTTTCCTTGCTCTTGTCTGGTCACTGCAGGACATGTAGATAATAATTGAACAGCACTACAGGATCCCACTCAAATAGTACCAGGACAAGCTGCATCAGTGTATCTTTAAAACTGCCACGGTCAACAGTGTGTGAGGACGTGGCGCTCACACCTCAATACATTCAAAGAAGAAAGAAAAGCTCAGAAACTGCTTTTTAGGAATAAACCACCTCTAGTTTCCCTCAAATATCCCCAGCAAAGCGTAACACCACACACAGAGGGACAGAGACACACACACACCTCATGATAACATGTGCAGTTGGCTGAGAGCACATGCTGACTGCCAAAGTTGCTATCTAGCTAGATATAGACAGCTGTGCTTATTGTTGGTCTAGCTGTCAGGTGTTGACCCTGCAGGTCCAGCTCACAGCACTGTATCAGCTTACAGCGCCTTGAACTGGTTAATATTAACTCCTTGATAAGCTCTCTATGTGTGTGTGGTTCTGTATGCAGTGGTAATGATAAGCAGGTAACCGGTGTAGGGTAAAACGATTATTTTTTTTATTACAGTAGTGCTATCAAAATGTAGTTTTGATAGCACTTGTATAGTGTATTACCGCTAAAATACAGTCATTTAAAGGGCTGTGAAAACGTTTACGGACTTTCCTGATTAAGGAGCTACAGTTCATTGGTAAGGCATTTATTTCCCGGTTCCTCTTGCTTTGTATTTTATGACGCTACTGAATGTGCCAGGTGTGTGTGAGGTATTGGCTGGTCCTTTCAAATAGGTTATAGAAAAGTGGGTCTCTGGATTCAAAAGACGTGTACTGTGTAGCCATTGAAAGAGGAAGAATAGTACTGCTCTGGTAGATTCTTTTCCACGAATGCTTTCATGAATTTCAAGTTTGGTGTCATTAATTGAAATCTCATGTGAGTTAGTGTGTACTGTTCATGTGCACGCACACACTTCTATGGTCTAACCATCTTACACACATTGCGTTTCCACATTATACATGAGCACAAAGACACAAAGCATGTACACCATTATCACTCTCACAGCTTGCTTATGTGCCAAGGTGGATGCCCCGGAGACAGAGACGTGTGAATGTACTTAACGAGGATATGGTTGCTTATCAGTTGTGTGCGCATGTGGTTGTGAAAGGCAGTAAGTCTCTTTGCTGCCCTGCCCTCTTGGTTTTGCTTTGAGCTTCAACACTTGCTTAAAGTGTAAATTAGAGTCAAGTAAAGGGCTATGTTTCTGCTGTTGTATTGAATAAATATGTATTTGGTGTTAGTCGATTTTGTTGCTCTGAAAGTTGAATTTTAGCAGTGTTAAACTGTTGACACTGTTTTACATGTATTGTAATCTTCCTCTGTCTGTTTTCAGTCTGCAGAGTTCTTCGATATGCTGGAGAGGATGCAGGTATGAAATTCTTTATCATTATCTCCGTTCCTGTAAATCCAGTTTTTTTCCTTGTATATCTTCCTTATTTCACAACCTCTATTTCCTATGTTCTTTTGCTCTCCCTCTCTTTGATTAAGCTTGTACCACTGGGTAAAAGTTATGTGCAGTGCAGCATGTTTGTGCCATCAGGATATTCTTGCACTGAGGAAACTCAACATACAGGGAGATAAAGTTTCTCCTCTCATTTTCCCTGACCACAGCCAGATTTAACCTATACAAGGATAAGACAGACATTCATGATTCAATCAGTGTTGGTCAGCCAGCTGGGTTCAGTTTGTTGCTCAGATTGTATAATGGGCATGCTGGGGGCAGAGAACAATAGCACTGAAACGATCTGGACTGGCATTACTATTCTCTCCTTCTCCGTATGAAACTTTAAAAAGTATTTCTCTCTCTGTTACACTTTTTTGTACCAGCCCCCCCAACCCCCCCCGGCTACCACCACTGCCCACACCCCCCACCTCCCACCTCAAGCCCCTAAGGGCACAGTCTGAGTAGTTTGAGGACACATGGGGATATATATAAAGGGGAGAGGAGGAGAAGGAAGAAGGTGTGAGGAGAAATGAAAGGCACAGAAAAAGAAAGAGAACAAGTGGCCAAAGGAAGGTCCAGAAGTAGATGTGCTTCTTGGAGGTTCTTTTGGGGGTAGTCTCGCTTTGCCAGACCCTCCTCCAAAGCAGGCTGGAGGAGAGTCTGGCTACTCCACATAGCATTCAGGGATTTATGGTTTATTGGCATTTCTTTAATCCAATCACAATCGTCTTGGGCGGTGCTAAGCACCAGAGATAAGCCACAGTGCCGCTGCAAAATAGGCTTGGAAGGAACTTGTTTGGTTGATCATGTTTCTGTTTAAAAGTTGTTTTAGTCATGCAACAGACAACTCAGATTGGACAGATAGTCTAGCTAGCTGTCAGGATTTACCCTGCAGATATCTGAGAAAAGGTTAACCTAAGTCCTGATAAATTGACCGTAGTTTAAAATGCCAACACAAAGGAAGCCCAAGGCAACAGATATCTGGCCGGAATGAGTAAAATCCAATGGATTGTCCAACAGCAAAGGAGCAATCCCGGAAGTGGAACGTCAAGGATTTAGACTATTTTGGGGGTAATAAGGGTTTATGGTCCACGATGAGATATCCAAGATGTGTGAATTAGGAAGTCATACCAGGTCTAGTCAATGGAAATATTCATATTTTGAGTATAGAATGACTCCTGCTTTTATGCAGCATGGTTGACATCCAGTAGACGCTGAAAGGAATGAGTTAGAGAAAGTTAGTTTCTTTGCAGCAATCTATAAATGCAGCACATTAAATTTGCCAAAAAGAAAGGGTAATGAAAACCCGCAATGACACAACGGCAAATCCCACAACAGGACAGCAATTTGCCACAACACATATTGCACACTGATCCTTGATTCGGTGGCACATAGTATATTTTGGGGTATTTGACACTGTTATTTTTTAATTGTATGTATTATTTAATTTGTATATTTGAAAAAATGACAGATAACCCCTTTATTTTATTCCTTATGTGGCAAAAGATTATCCGTTGGTCTAAACTGTTGGTTTGCGCTTCCTTCTTCAGTTGGCCCAACTGTCATGGTTTGTACTTCAGAGCCACCCCTGTTTGACTAATGTATAATAGTATAATATAGAATAAGACCAGCCTTATACTGTCATTTTGAATCATGAAGGAGAAAGTTAGAAAGATCCTGCTCAAAGAGATACAAAAGCACAGGCTGACTGAAGACATCAGTGGACATTATGGAAAGTATGACTTGTTGATGACAGTCAGTCAATACAGCCCAGTGATCACAGAGTCTCTCTCTCTCTCTCACACACACACACACACAAAAACACATAGAAACTGTGCGCCTCATCCATCTTTTCTGACTCTAAGCCTGCATCGACCCGCTCTCTTGAACTCTGCCACCTTTACCGCCATATGTGGAACTCAGTGCTCAAAGTATGCTTCAATACTGTAATCTGGATGTGCAGATGAAGGTCACCTTTTTGATCCCAATCTCTTTTTTTCCCCTCCTTTTTTCTTCCACTTCAAACTTTCCCTCTTTCCACTTCTATCTTTTTCCCTCCTCCTTTGTCCACTCTTCATATCTGCCTCTTTGTCAATGTCTGAAGATTAAATCATCTTCAGAGCATCTTGGTGATCAGTCTGGTATTGTTGATGACTCCCCCGTGACAATAACAGCGGCTCCATCAATATGCACTCAGACAGACACACACCACTACAGACCAGACTGAGAATTGTGTGTGTGTGTGTGTGTGTGTGTGGGAAGGGGGGATTGTGAGTGTGTATGTGTCTGTACTTGTACTGTGACAAATACATTTTTGGTATGATTGGTGTCATTAGACGTGATGGGAGTGGTGTGTATGTTCAGTACTCTAAATCCCCACAAATGTTCATTAAATCACTTCTACATTATGCTCAGTCATGTAGAAAAGCTGTTCCACTGGGCCTGAACCATAATTGGCCAATTTACTCTGTGTAAATTGGCTTTCATATCTGCATAGATATACAAAACACTGCAGCCTTGATCCGTGTCTCAGTGCTGCTGTGTCACAAAAAAAGGCAAAAAAATAAAGCGAGGACAACTTAGCATGTCTGGAAGATGATTTCAGAGAGATAGCATAACTAAGTCTCTGTATTACCTGTGTGTGTGTGTGTGTGTGTGTGTGTGTGTGTGTGTGTGTGTGTGTGTGTGTGTGTGGGTGCGTGTGCACGTGCGGAAAAGTTACTTAGCATGTATGACTCACTCAGTTGCCATCTGACAAAACAATGAGGTCTGAGAATGAGAGCGACAGGTTCCAGCACAGTTTTTAAATGCACAAAAATAAACCAAACTTGCTTTTTGACCCTTGTGCTTTTCCGTCCTCATGCTGCGTACGGACACTAATTAGGTCCCTAAAGCTGAAGAGACCAAAAGATGGAAGGTGTGACCAGACACCACACACTTGTACACATCTGATCCGTTTGTGTTATTATTTCTCTGCATGTTTTATTTCATCACTGCTTCATCATGCCACCTGATTTGCTCTGTGGTTGGTCTTGTCTCATCTGTCAGCCCATGAGGGATTCTGAACCCTGCCGTGAACACTTTCAAATTTTTCTCAAGGATGTTAAAGTACTAAAAATCAATAGTCTCCTGATCTGATTGATTATAAGTTGAATGAACTCCAACTGCCAATTGATCCTCTCTAGACTGCCAGTACCCTGACTCCAGCTGCTGCAGAATATAAATGACTGGCTGTCCGTAGCGCTGCAGCCTTAGCGGTGGAGACGGGCCTCAGCAGTATTTAGAGGTCATACACCAGAGCTGTGCAACTCTAGCAGACTGCCAAATAACTACAGGCTCATAACAGCTCTTAACCTCAGGGGCTACTGAATGAAAACAGCTTGGATATCATCAAGGGATGACACACCCTCATTGATGTTTGCTGAAGACGATGCATTTCAGGCTGTTGCATCATCACCTTAAAGTCTATTTGGCATTATAAGTTGTTACCTTTCTTTTCCTGTGTTGGTGACTGTGCTCGCAACTGTATCATTGTTGTGAAATTCAGTAGAGTTCACCTATGTTAAAATGACTCCCTTTAACAGTGTGTGTCTTCTATCTGACAGGATGACTACATCCCCTACCCACGGATAGAAGATGTGAGTTATTTTTCACTCACACAATACACTCATAACACACATTTACACCCCTATCATGTGTACCCACTAGCTAGGAGTGTTTCTGACAATAGATTAGAATACATTTAAAGTAGAAGTACTTTGCAAGTTTAATTTATGAAGATGCAATTCTGGAGAAATTTGCTTTCCCCAGAGCTATTACATTTAATCATATATTTGGCTTTGATCTACCTCACAGTCTCCCTTTTGCCCTTCTGTCCAAGGTACTGGAGAAAGGTGGTCCATACCCCCAGGTAATCCTGCCACAGTTTGGCGGTTACTGGATTGAGGATGTGGAGGCACCAGCAGGGACCCCCTCTTCCTCAGAGTCCAGTTTCTGTGAGGAAGAGGAAGGCGGGGAGGGCATGAGCCCTGGTGGGGGACACAGCTACCGCCTGGAGTGTAATAGCACCGCCCGCGCCTACCGCAAACATTTCCTAGGCAATGTGAGTGTCTGTGTACTAACATCAGTGTGTATTAAGATGAGAAAGAATGTTATTGTGTTTGACCTAAAATCTCTCTCTCACACACTCATAACCTCTTTTCTACACTCATCCAGGAACACGTGAACTATTACTGCACGGGCAGCAGCATAGGCCACCTCATCATGTCTCTGAAACATGAAGAGGCTGAGGGACAGGAGTTCCTACGCATCATGCTCAGGTACAATGAGGGACATGCACTGTCAGTAATAGTTTGAAGCATTCTACATGTCAAAATGTAAACTATGACACATAAATGTATTTACCAAATTTTATGACAAACCATGTAATAGTTGTGAGGACATTACAATCAAATCCACAAATGTCAATTTCTCACATAACCACACTGCTAACATCTCTGACAATTAATAATGAAGGAGGCCAACTTGGACACTGCCTCTCTTTTCCTGAAAACATGTTTGGGTCCTACTCCTCTCTCCTCCCTTCTCTTTCGTTGCAGCTCTGTATGCTCTTTGTCATGATTACCTCTGAAAAGATTTGTGGTGTTGTAGGAGACCACTTTCATCACTAGCTGCTGTCTTTTTTCTCTGTTTCTTTCTTCCTCTGTTAAGACTAAACTCAAGATCATAGTTTTTTCCTAATATTGCCTACCAGTGTTTGCATATAAACTATGTATAAAAGTTAAGAAATCTCTTTGATGGAACACATCTCTGATCAATCTAAACCAGAGAGCTCCTCTTTTTGTTCTTTGCAGGTCGAGGATCAAAACAGTCCATGACAGGATCTCATTAGCGGGCATCAACCAGCTGCCTAGTGTACCCCAGATTGCCAAGGTAAGATATAGTTTACAAGTTCAAGCCAAGACATAATGGCAACTAAAGTGCCGGATTTGATGTATAGAAGCTGGCTGGCTAAGGAAGCTTGATGGAGAAAGACATCTTTACAGCAGCTTACTGATGTTATAATTAAAGGTGTTTTCACACCTGCCTTGTTTAGTTTGGTTGAAAAGTTTACCCCCTTGGTGCGGTTTGGGCAGGTTTGAACACTGTAATCACACTCTGTGGCTGTGGCTCAGATTGTAGAGTGGTTGTTTACCAATTGTAAGGTTGATGGTTCAATCCCATGTTGAAGTTTCCATGGGCTGTAAACTCCTAAACAATAAAACACTTATTGGTAATTGGTAGGCCTAGGTTCTTTTCTACAAGGGAGAGAATGCACGGCTACTCAAAGAAACAACAAAAAGGACAGAGAATGTTAGAATAATTTATTCAAACACAGGAGAAGTTTAACTTTTAAAATCTCCTTAAACTGTTGTTTTTAAGATTTACAATATGAGATTTCTCTCAACTATATGATTCTTTTTCTTCTCTCAGCTTCTGTGTGACGATGCCACAGGGCTGAAGTTCAACCCGGTCCTCTACCCTCGGGTGAGTTTATCCTAAACTCCCACATTGCAACTTCATCATTACCTGTCTGACCTCAGCTCATCCATTAAAAAAATTCATTCAAGCTGACATGAGTTACCATTGCCTGTCTCCACCTCATCTGCGTGGCGACAACTGGGCACTGCAGGGTTGAAAGGGCTAATGCTACATTCAATAATATCTGCCACAATGTTTTAATCTTTATACCTTTCTTAGTAACTGTTTTATATATTATGCACATTCACGAAAATGTAATGCCCTTCACTTATGGCCTGGGACATTTTTTTTTAAACATCAACTGATGCAGTGTATCCTTTAATTTTTTTGTCAGCATCGCCCACCTGTCCATACACCAACATTTCACTCCAACCTCCTTTTCGTGCCCTCTTAACCAGAAAAATAACACAACTCATCACATTTTTCCCTCATAAGCCCCCTACCTCTCAAACATCTGCCCTGTTCAGTAAGTGCATTATTCAAAAATGACTGATGACACAAGAGGGCAACAATTTCCTAAAATGGACACAATGGATCTGTTTCTCCTCCTGTGAGCCAGGCAGACGAGTGTGATGGAGCATGCTTTCAGCCTGAGCCTCAGGAAAGAAAAACCATCTGTCTCAGGCGGCAAGAGGCAGCTACGAGTTCACTGCTTTTGCTGAGGGCCGGGACAGCTCTTCGCATATCAGCCTTACGTAACATGTACAACCCCAATAAACCTGCCCTGGAGACATGTTGGAGAACAGGAAAACATGTTTTTCTAAAAGCCACAGCAAGAAGAAAGTGTAGAAAGTTGAGTGAATTAAGTAGCCATGGGGAGTAATAGTTTTTGTGTATGCACAGGGATCCCAGTTGATAGTGGCTTATGATGAACACGAGGTGAACAACACCTTCAAATTTGGAGTCATCTACCAGAAGTTTGGACAGGTGAGCAATTGTATTGTTCTTATCAGTGTACTCCAGTTGTTTTCTGTCCTCCATACCATAATCATGTCTCCCCATCTCAGACATCAGAGGAAGAGTTGTTTGGGAACAATGAAGAGACACCAGCTTTCAAGGAGTTTCTCAGTACCCTGGGTGACAATATGGAACTTCAAGACTTTAAAGGGTAAAAGTATTTGTAGAATGTGATTTTATTAAAGAAAAGTTATTAAAAACTGAAAAAGGCAGGATTCAGTTACATCAAAACAAATAGAGACCAGATAAAAAACTAAAAAGAAGGATTCCATTGAAGTGCATTGCAGTAGAGCAAAGAAGCTGGGTTTAATTACTGTGACTCTGGAGCAATTTGTCCTGCTGTTTCGGCCTCAGCATGCCACCGGGATAAACTGCTTAGTGAAACAGATCTGAGAAAAGAAAATGCCACATGGACAGGTAATCAGAGCTTTGCAAACTGTGTGTATTGCCTTGCAGGCTTTTTTTTCTATTGTGTTACACTTGTTACTTTTACTGTTAGGGAGGCTTTAAATTGTAGCAGACACATTACAGAAAGCTGTACAACACGTTTGGGTGACCTTGGAGCTAGTTAAGCACAAAATATGATGTAACTTGCATTTTAAATACATCAAATATAATCTTTTTTTATTACTGAAGGCTGGAATCCACACAGAATGTGACACATGCTTTGATAATGTGACAGGTTCCGTGGTGGGCTGGATGTTTCCCACGGACAGACAGGGTCGGAATCTGTCTACACTGTCTTCAGACAGAGAGAGATTATGTTCCATGTGTCAACCAAGCTTCCCTTTACTGAAGGAGACGTCCAGCAGGTAAATCACTTTGATAATGCTTTATTATTGTGACACTGAAGGCACGATGGATTGAGCTGCAAAGGATCAACCGCACAGATGCAGCTAAATGTTATTTGCTATGAAGCCAATAAATCCTCAAGACTCATAAATTGTGCTCTTATTTTAAAAGTGCCCTCTGAGCTACACAAAACCAAATCTGTTTACCAACCTATAACCTTATGAATATTCCCCTCTGCTTTTTTAGCTCCAGAGGAAAAGACACATAGGAAACGACATCGTGGCCACAGTCTTCCAGGAAGAGCCCACACCATTTGTTCCGGACATGATTGCCTCCAATTTCCTGCATGCTTACGTGCTGGTGCAGGTTGAGAACCCCTGTACAGAACAGACAACATACAAGGTACCAGCAAGGCCTGTGTGGTGAAATGACACCACTCCTACTGGTGCTCTGTAATAACTAAATTCGTTTTTGAAACTGCCAGTGGTCTTTGTCAGCAGTGTGCTGTTGTGCTCACATAAATAACTGCATAAACGCAAAAAAGTACACAACAAATTAATAAACAATTATCATGCCACGATGACAAGGTGTTCTCAAGTTTTGCCTCGAATGTTGTTTCATCTTTCCAGCTCAAAACTTGAGCCCTCGTGGAATACGTGCTAATAACGTTTTATGGGTTTTATGTCAACAGGTGTCTGTAACAGCGAGGGAAGATGTGCCTCCTTTTGGACCCCCTCTACCAAACCCAGCTGTCTTTAGGAAGGTGAGAAAAAGTGCTGATGAAACCGTCATTTTAGTAGAATCAGGATTGTGTGAAGTATTTTTACATTGACTACATTTACATGCACATAATATTCCTGTTTTTGGGTTAGGGTTAGGTAGTAAACTGGGCGTAAAATGCGGTAAAACCTGATTGAGATGCATATCCTGAATGCGCTGTATACATGTCCAAAGAATGCTTCTAATACCCAAATAATACCAGAATATCCCACGTCTTATCGGAAAATTATAAATTCGGAAAAGGCTTTATTTGGAATATCCAACAGGAACATGCTGTTTACATGACCTGTATCAAATGATCTGACATGATTTGCAGCAGGTGGGGGAGATACAGGGTTTGAAGCACATGAACATTTAAATCAGTAAATTATAAGTTGAGTCTCTTTATCAAACTCCTGCAATAGTGTAATGTGTATTGCCTGTATAGGGCTGGGCAATATATTGATATTATATCAATATTGTGATATGAGACTAGATATCGTCTTAGATTTTGGATATTGTAATATTGTGATATGACATAAGTGTTGTCTTTTACTGGTTTTAACGGCTGCATTACAGTGAAGTGATGTACTTTTCTGAACTTACCAGACTGTTGTAGCTGTTCTATTGTTTGCATTTTTCACACTTAGACATTATGTCCACATTACAGATGATTATTTATCTAAAATCTAAGTGTGAAGATATTTTGTTAAAGCACCAATTATCAACCCTAGAATATCGCTGCAATATTGATAACGAGGTATTTGGTCAATAATATTGTGATATCTGATTTCCTCCCTTTCGCCCAGCCCTACTATGGCACTGATCATTCCTTTCCTTAATGTTGTCCCCTCACCCTAACACTACCTCTCTCGTCTCTCTCTCTCTCCCTCTGTCTCTAGGGTCCTGAGTTTCGAGACTTCCTGCTGACAAAGTTGATCAATGCTGAAAACGCCTGCTATAAATCTGACAAATTTGCCAAACTAGAGGTGACACACGTCTGCGACACAGCCACACTCCACAGCATGCCTTTATTCGCAGCTCAGCTTTGTTTATAATAATGACCACAATGATTCCAGGGGCGAACGCGAGCTGCACTGCTGGACAACCTCCACGAAGAGTTGCATAGACAGAGCCAGGCCATGCTGGGTCTGGGCCAGGCGGGAGAGGAGGACAAGCTGGAGAACGGGGGACACGGGGGTCTGCTTGAGTCCTTCAAGGTGAACATGAACCTAGACAGAAGTGTACACACCATGCATTCTTCCCTCAGCTCTGTGACATAAATTTAATCACCATTGTTACTGCAAAAGAGTGTAAGTTTTTTTTAGGTCATTAAATGTCACAGGTCTGGGTCATTTCAGTGGTTACTGGACTGTTGTTCCTCCTGTTTTCTTTTTTTGCCATCTATGGTTCTGTCTCATCCCTCAACGATGCATGCCTTTGTGCAGCTCAGCTGTTTATAATAATGACAACCTCCTGCTGGACAACCTCCACGACAGGAGTAGCAGAGCCAGGCCATGCTGGGTCTGGGCCATGGAGTCTGCTTGAGTCCTTCAAGGTGAACATGAACCTGACAGAAGTGTATTAATTTAATCACCATTGTTACTGCAAAAGAGTGTAATGTTTTCTTGCTGTAGGTCATCTAAATGTCACAGGTCTGCAAGACTACTTAGGTGCTGACCCATCAGTAGTGTTGTTCCTCCTGCTTTTCTCTATGCTCGAAGATCCTGACCTTATACCTTATAGTATGTGTGTGTGAAAATACTGTGCTTATGTATGTGTAAAACAAACTGTTTCCTCTCTCTTTGTGAATCATACTTCTCCTCAGTTTTCAATTTTTATTTGCCATCTAACTGGTTCTGTCTCATCCCTCAACGTCTCTTTACACTCTTTTGTAAAGTATTAACATCCAAAGGCCAATTGATGTTAATAGGATGTGTATTTCCATCTGTGTGTGTGTGTGTGTGTGTGTGTGTGTGTGTGTGTGTGTGTGTGCGAGCGATAAATGTGTGACTAATGTGACAATTTGGCTCTCTTACTCTTCATGTTTGCAGTCACTGTGTATTACCTGTCTGCAATACTGTAAATACAACAGAGGATTGCCACATAATTAATAAACATTATTTGATATGATGTTGTTTGTGTTTATGCTTCCAAAGAAAATAAACACTTCATGCTTGATCTGCAGTACATAGCAGCATTAAAAAAGACAAAAAAATAAGTTTTTTTATTTCAGTGGTACTGGCTGGAATGCATTATGGAGTCTAGAAGAAATGTTATGAATGTTATCAATGAACAAAATGAATATAAAGTAATTAGAATTATAAGGATTTGTACAACACATGTTCATTCATTCACTCCAAATCATTGGCTTCATAATGGAGAACTGAGTCCCCCGGTGGTTGTATTGTGCAATAGCATCTATGAACCTAAATGTTAATTCATACACTAAAACAATCCTACAAGTTTAAAAAAACTCACTTTTGTTCTCTACCTTTATTGAACTGTTCACATCCATTCTCCTATCTGTCCTTCAACACATACCTTTCCTGTCACTGACATTTCCTTTACCCACCTGCTTCTTCCCTTCTCTTCTGTGCTCCATGATCTCCTCTTCTCTATCATCCATTCACTCTCCATTTCTTCTCCATACTCCAGAGAGCCATGCGTGTCAGGAGCCACTCCATGGAGACCATGGTAGGGTCCCACCGTCACAGGAGCCCCGGGGTGGGAGGTGGGGTGCCCGCCAGCGTGAGTGGAGGAGGGTTACCGCAAAGCACCAGCGAATGCACAAAGAGCACCTTTACTGTGAGTGAGAGACTATAAAGGGAGAGAGGGAAGGGAAAGGATGGATGGTCACTCAGAATGGAAGGAGGGATTGATAAAGGAGAACTTGTGCCGCTGGGTAAAAAGTGATTTTGTATCTTAAAGTACTATAATGGGGGGTTAATAGGGAAGAAAGTACATCTGTGTTGTCATCTCTTACACAGTACACTAAAAAAGAGAAAGAGAGAGCTTCTATGTCATTCCCTGATTCCAAACAAGAGTTTTTCCCATATATTTTTTTAAAGGAGAAACCTAATTCTATAATATGTGATCTTCAGCCTCCTGTGTTGTCAGCCAAGTCTCCTCTGAAGAGCCCAGTGAAACGGCGCTCAGGCCTCTTCCCTCGTCTCCACTCCAGCACAGAATCCCCATCGGACAAACATACACGCAGGTTGGTGTTTTGGAACTCACTGTTTTAAATGTCACTGCATTTCCTGTTATGTATCTTGATTATGTTACACCATAGACACTATGTTTTGTCTGTTGTTTTTATACAGGTAGCAGGAGTCCAAAATGTTGAATCATCAGTTCTGTCATTAATGTGTTGTTTTTGTCTGCAGTGACCAAAAGCCTGCAGATATCTACCAGCTGTCTCAGGAAATGAGGTCAGAGACATTATCCAATCCCAGCTCACCTGAGATCTGCCCCAACAAAGAGAGGTAAGACCATAACTAGTTCCTGGTGATCATCAAAGCTCCTCTACATGCTGTAGAAGGAGATGCCTATTAGGCAAACTGGGTAAAGTTAGTCTTTTGTCACTGGTCTGATTTTCTTTCATGTTAAGTTCTCTACATCTGTGTTTTCCTCAACAGGCCGTTCATCAAGCTGAAAGAGTGCGGCAGCAGCAGACCTAACATCTCTCGTTCTTCATCCAGCACCAGCAGCTTCAGCAGTACTACAGGAGAAACAGAACCTCTGGAAGAACTGGAGACAGTAAGTGCAACACTCACACTTTGTTTAAACCAAGTAAGCTCGCCTTTATAAGAGAAAGGAGGAAATTGAGTGTTTGGGTTTAAAGAGAGAGCAGAACTGGGAACACCTTCTGAGTGATGCTGTTGGCATCAAAAGCTTTCTGGGTGAAATAGTCTGTAATTAGCCAAAACTGCCTAGAGAGTGTTGAATGTCAGAACATTGATTATAATGATTACAGCTCCTCTCACTTTATGTGTATTAGATGGCATTGCTTGTCAGTGTCTATGTGAGAAATGCCGTCAAATCGTTCCTACTCTCACCATTTAACTGGACGGGATCCATGTGCATGGATGCTCAGCGTGGGCTTTCAAAATGCATCAATCATTATTGAGCAGCAAAGTACACCAATGATTGTCACAAAATTATGTAAATTCTTGCTTTTCTCCTCATTTTGATGGGTTTGAAGGAATATTTCAACACTAAAATCTGCTTGTTCACTTTCTTGACAAGAGTTAGTTGGGAAGATCTATACCACTCTGATATCTGTGCCGTAAATATGAAGCATCTTAGCACAGCACAACGACTGGAAACAGGGGAAACAGCAAGGCTGGCTCTATCTAAAAATCTGCCTACCAGCACCTTTAAAGCTCAATAATTAATATGTTAAATCTTGTTTGTGTAATCCCTGCAAAAGTGTTAAAAACAACAATTTGTGGTTTGATCAGACTATTTCTGGGAAAAGACTCAAGGAAGCTATTGCTAATGGTCAAGAAGTCCAGCCTATATCCACCTGTAAAACCGCAACTTTTGATACATTTTGGTTTTTGAATGTGTTCAGTGAGCTTTAGAAGTGCTGTTAGGGGGATTTTTTTTTGTTTGTTTACTTTGTACAGAGCCAGGCTGCCGGTTTGCCATTGTTTCAAGTCTTTATGCTAAGCTAAGCCAACCGACTGCTGGCTGTAGTTTCACAAACTAAATGAATAATAATGTATTTCCAAGGTACTTTATTTCTTTAATACTTCTTAAGATAACTTTGTATCATAATGATTTCTGCCAGCGTTAAAAGTTTAAACTATATTATGCAAATCACCCAACAAAAACTTTGTGATAGCGCCTCTCTGCAAAGCATCATTTCCAGTTGTATAAGTTCTGCCAAATATTCAGTTCCTCTAACTTTGCTGACAGGAATTTTTAAGTTTCCATCTCCTCTTCCATGCTAATTCCTTTGTGCTTTCCGTCCCCCAGGCCAGCCATCCTTCTATAGCGTCCTCTTCTGCCTTTAGTCCTTCCCTCAGTGTCGACAGCCAGGGATCAGGTACCCCTGTCATCATGTGCCGCAGTCCAACAGGTAAACCTACAATTTTACACACAGAGTACTCACATCCAACATTTTAACAGAAAGACATCCTGTTGTTGACAGATTATCTATTGGGAATTTCCTTCCTGTTTTTTCCATTCCCTTTTTCTAAATTTTGCAGATGTGAAAAGTAAGACGTCACCAAGGTCAAATTTGAAGTTCCGTTTTGACAAAATGAGCCACTCATCCACAACTGTAAGTCTTAGGTTTGAACTTGTTAGAGCAGAAACCACAGTATTTAGTGCAGCAGGTGGAAAGCAATAAGGAAAGGTCATCTGGTGTGTTTTTGATACACTCACTGTCCATCTTATGGTCATCTCATTATCTCCAAAATCACTTGTAATTTCATTGAAACAGACAAGCTGGTGTTGGGTAATTGGCCCAGATTGAAAATGCATGCTGTCAGCGAACACGCCCTCTAACTGGCCTCTCTGTTCACTTTCCTCTCTTTCAGTCCGAGTAGCTTTGTGGAATGGAAATATCAGACTTGCACAACAAAGGGACTGCACATGTTGACGGAGCTGCAAAAAGAAAAATCACAACCAAAACAACAAAATAACCATAGAACCACTTCCCAATGCCAAGGATAATCTGACAAGATTACCAAGTGCACCAGAGTCCGCATAACTGACAATACTGTGAGCGTATAAATTGAGGTGAGGCAGCTGACATGTTGGTTTTCCTTTTAACCAACCTTAGGCTACAGAAATTAGTCAATACTTTGCTGTTGTTACAAGTTGCTGCATCTCAGTTGTTAAATGTTCACATCACATGAAGTCCTAGCATGGCTGTAATACTGTGAGTGCAGGCTGAGCTAGAATCGGCCTCAGCTTTTTCTAGAGCATCTAGTTTATTAGAGAGATACAGTGAAGAATGTTAACATGAAACTATGGCTAAACTGTTACTCATTATCTGTTCGACTGCTGAGTGCTCAGTGGAATTAGAAATGTCAGACATCAGGATGTTCCCTTTTTGCCTTTGTCCTTGAATGGTACGTCTGGCAGCAGTTCCTCTTTTGCCTAAAAAAAAAGTACACAGACAAACACAAAAGACATGCACACAGTAGCAAAGTTTTGGAGGTGATAACACAGGGAGTCTCAATTCTCTACTGTACGATCTGAGCTTGTTATTTGCATATAAAAATGCTTTTCAAGGACCTAACACCTTTGATTTCCGAGATGCTTTTGTAACCTTGCTAGCTGCTGCATTGTGTCTACTGCACTATTAACTCGACATTGCTGAAAGTCAGTTGAAATACCTATGACAGCACTTCTGTACCTGTAAGGGTGACTTCAAATCCCTGAACTCAAGTGCTTGGTTAGTGGAAATTAGCTCATATGGAGCACAGTAGGAGACACTGCCAACACATATTGCCATGCGCTCATTTTAGCCAAAGCCGCGCATTACAATCTATCAAAAGCCCTTTCATCACTGATGCACGCTCTCTCTCTCTCTCTCTCTTTCTCTCTCTCTCACTATGTGAGAGGACAAGAATCTTCTGGATCCGCTTACAGCACAGTTGTGGGTTGCCGATTAACACCTACATTCACTGAAAATTCTGAAAACATTTCACCTTCTGATACCTCCCATTGAAGCTTGCTAGCTTGGTGTATCTGTGTCTATGTTTGTTGAAACTTTTGAACAGGAAAGTCTCCCAAGTGTAAAGCTTCTCAGCATGTGCGCTGAAAATAATGACTTGAAAAAAAGATGCTTCAGGTTAAAAGAATCTTTGAACCACACATGTAATGTGAACTTTGTAGGGTTATTATTATTATTTTGTATTTTTGATTTGACGCTTTGTTAGTTGTTATTACAAAGTCTCTTAAAAGTAAATTGCAAAGCCAGGTGCTTAAAAGCACAACAGGACAATAGGTGTACTAGTCCTCTCTACTCTATCAACTATCATAACATTAGCCTGGAGCTGCATAAACTAGAACAGAGGAAGGTGTGAGTGTGCTAATCAAGACACCCACATGTGTTTCCTGTGTGACCAAACAACTCAACAGGTCTTTGAAAGAATGTATGTGTGCTGCTCTTACTGTTGAGACAACCATTGGATGGCAGGATTGTGGGTGAAGTTCAGTCACTCAAATCCTAGAGAGTCTTTTCACCCAAATTACAACGTAGGTGTTTGTAATTTTTTTATTTGTTTCATACATTTGTGTTTGTGACTTTTTATTTTTGCAAGAAAGCTGCAGAACAGCTGAAAGAAAGTTCTGATAAGTACTTTAAGGAACAAGCTTGTTGACTAATACACACTGTGCTGAGTTAGGCCAGTGGTTATCTTCAACAAGGGAAACAGGGACAGAAATCACACAAAAACAGGAAGTTCAGATGTACTTTTGTTTGTAGCAAGTATTGTAAATGCTCTGCAGCCTTTCCTCTGTTAATATGCTTAATTTATTCAAATGAAACTTCTTTAGCCTTGATGTCATGTACAAATGTAACTGCAGAGTATGCTAATGATTAAGGTAAAAACGATTAAAGGAAATATGTTAATTTAAAAGTTGTCTAAACATGTATATGTATATTTGGTTATGTAACGTGCCATTGAGAATTTATTCTAAAATAAAATGTTGTATTTTGTGTCATTTATGTGGTGTCTCATTTTTAAAATCTCACACGACAAGCTTACAGCACAGTACATGGGTGTTTTTGTTCATACTTTAATTATGTATGTACATGGAACACTTGGGAGATATTATAGACAAAGGTTGTTTCACATTTTGAAAACTGCTCTACTTAAATTGGTCGTGCTGCATTTAATGTTTTGCTTGTCCGCAGTCACATTTCAAGATAATTAAAAGTGGTGATATCAATAAAATGATGCCACATAGCTGAGATTTGCTCTCTGCTGCACCTCAGGGTGGTTCAGCTGGTTTATGCGTGCTGCAATATCTCCTCATTATCTGCTCTCCTTGCTTGTCTTTTATGCTACCTGCACATGAAGGATTTTCTGAACTTAAAAACACTATACTTCCACATCAGAGTGTAATCAGGACAGCCCTTAGACATGTAGAGACAAATATTAATTAATAATTTGTATCTTACGTTTTCCTCTGCTGTGATGATTTTCCAAAAGTTTAACAATGAGTTTAAGAATTTAAGAATGACGTAATAGTGAAATATTTGAGAGGATTTTGAGACGACGTCAAGGATCAACCACAATCCTACAAAAATTACACATCATTAAACCTCAGCAGACAATTGTTCACCTGCTTCAACAGCAGTCAGGAAAATCTGACGGATGAGTACACAGTGGACTGGTCAGGCTCTCTGGTGGCTCCCTGCTGTCTCAGTGCATCCTGGGAAATGTCTGCATACACCACCTTTAACATTGGGAATGGGAAAAGGGTTATTTAAGCACTATAGTCTCGCTTTGCCAGCCCATTTAAGCACACACAAGAGCATATGCACAGACTGCAGACATTTTGAAGGTCAGTCAGAGGAAACAAACAATGTTGAGGTCTTGCAGATAGCATCCTGTCTTGAAACTGAACATTTACCCACCTCAATCTTCTGCCTAGACTTGGGGACAGCTGTCAAATGCAAAAGAGGACAATGCAATAATTAGAGCAGTTTTGACAGTGCTACAGTAACGTTGTATCAATGTTACAGGCTATTAAGTACCTTTGTGAGAGGAAGTGCTACGTATCTGGGGTATGGGGCATCGAGGTGGAGGCTGTGGAGCTGGGTGTGGTTGGTCTCTGTATACAGCTGCAGGAATGGACAGTGTCCTGGGAAGTGGCTGAGGCTCGACTTTTGAACTAAGACAGTGAGCCAATCCCAGAATGATGGGAAGACAAAGAGAAGCACCGGCACAGACCAAAACCCTGTGTAATACACTCCTCTGGAAGGGGTCAGCTGGGGGAAGGACACAGAATAATATACACAAATAATGCAATTACACTGAGTACACTGTTGTTGTGTTTTGTTCACTATTTTGATGGATTTTTTGTATCTGCTCTTTGCTTTTTCGAGCATTGCACATACAGACACATACACGCTAATAAACACTGACAAACATTTGGCCGCACATACCTGTAGTAACGTTCACATACTTTAAATGTCCCTGATCTGTATCACCTTGGCCCCATTTTACCATGCATCCATAAGAACCTTCGTCTGATTGTTGGACACTCAGGATATTCAAAATGAGTCGAGTTTGATTGGCTGAGAGTGTCACATTGATCAGATGGTGCCTCACACTTAGCTCATTTCTTGAATTTGTCCGCGTCCAGTTTCCAGTCCAGGCACCTCCACAGTGCTGGACTACACAGGACAAAGACAGACTGCCCCCTGCTGGTACATAAAATGTCTCACGTTCTGCCAAAACCCTCTGGCTGCATTCTTCAGCATGGAGACCTGAAAAAAGGGAAGTCTCCTATTATAGCTCATTGTAGTCATTTTGTGCAGTTGTAACTGATAGGGAGTGTTTTGATAAAGCCATTTACTTGTACCATCTCAAGACAGTATGTAACCATAAAGATTCTGAACATTTGACCGATTAAGATGTCCATGCAGTTTGTCTATGTCATATAATAAACTAACCCAAACAAATGGTCAGAAGTGCATAATGCCATCATACGTTTGTGAGTCATATATCAACAGTAAGTTACAATTACTTATTTTGAAAGATCTTACAAACAGGTGTAGCATTTACCAAAGCTACTGTAGGGGTCAATTCAAAGGTAAGATTATCCAGCCAAGTTCCTCAAATGCAATTTAATGTATGAGTTATTTCCCTTGTTTATAAAAATACAACAATTTGAATAAGAACTAAAACGTCTTACTTACCAGTCTGAAGAAGGCAGAGACAGCTGATTGCGCTGAGGAGATAGTAACACATGTCTGACTGTAACAGTGTTAGTCAACGTTCATCCCAAGTTGGTTTTATTCCCTCCGTACAGATAAAGTCATGGCTTGTGTTAAAACTGCTTGTTCAAATTGTTGTCTGTTGCAGGGAGTCCATCAGCTTGTTCTTTCTCTCACTTTCTTTTCCTATTGTCAATAATTTAACAAGCTTTTCTTCATGCTGCTGCCGCTGCTGCATTTGTCCAGATGGAGGTGAAGGAAGGAAGTGACCCACTAAGCAACCCCCCTCCATACACACACACACACACACACACACCACAAGGCTCACACACTAGGAAAGCAATGACCTCATGAATGGTAATATAAACTTTCCAACAGGAAAGGGGCCAATTTTAAGGAACAGTAATATAAAGAGAGGAAAACCTAGCAATATGGAAACTAACTTTTCTGTGTGTGTAATTTTTTATGTAAACTCTTGTACAGTAAACCCTCGTTTTTCACAGGGGTCACGTTCCAAAAAGAACCCGTGATAGGCGAAATCCGTGAAGTAGTAACCTTTATTTGTTGTACAATTAGGCCTATACGATGAAATATAATATAATCAATATAATACATTGAAACCAAAGAACAAAACATTTTTACAGGCCCAAGCATTTGTTTAACAAATAAAAGTACTGTATTACGTTTTTTTACAAATAACTACTGTAAAAATAATAATTTTAATCATCAATGAACTAAAGGCTTCAAATTGCAGAGATCAGCACCGCCCCACCGCGACCAGAGTCATTGGATTAGAACGGGAGAAAATGAAAAATGATTATGAAAAAAAATACAAAGCAGGAAAAATAGTGACTCACGTGTGTTTCACTGCTCTTCTGACTGAGCTGCATTCTGAATCTTCCTCTGCCTTTTGGGCCCAATCGCAGGTGCATTTGCAAACTTAAATTTGGCAAGCTGTTTTACGTACGTGTATAAACCGCAACGTTATTGACACACATGTAGAGAAGAAGCTGAGAGACTGTTTAGCCAATCAGAATGCAGAACACACGATGCAAATCCGTGAAGCAGCGAGACCGTGAAAGGTGAACCGCGATATAGCGAGAGTTCACTGTATTAAAAATCCCTGTCAGATGCTTGATTTGTTGGTGTGTTTATGTATATGTAGTGTAATAAAAATATAATAACATTGCTGCATGCTAAGCTGAATCTCACTACAACATGACTTCCTTTTAACTAAGTGAGTTGAGAGCAGTTTAAGGATGTATATGCCCCCCAGCTACTTACAAATAGTTGCAAAGCATGGATATATTTTGTAAACATTAACCGGACGTTTAATACGCAATTATTCTGTAATATAAGATCTGTATGTATTCTTGATTTTAAGCGCGCTCGTTTATCCTTACTCCGTGTCCTCTCACTCACGTGATTTGTGGGACTAACAGAGCCCAGAGGAAGGAACCGTGGTGCCCTATAATGCAAATATGACATCTGTAAGTCCATTTAATGTTTAAAGAAATAGATAATAGTTAGTTCAACATAGTTAACATTCACAGCAGGAGTCATCATTAATTCTGGAGAGAGACCTAGAGAGGTTGAAAATAGTCATCAAAACTGGAGAATATTTTTAGGATTGTTTGTTTCTTAACTGTTTAAACAATTTTGAGTCTACATTGATCACCACACGCCTTCTTATTCAATATGATTAATACACTGATGTGGTTAAAATAATAAAAACAAATAAATAAATGGATGTTTTCAGAGACCTTTCGTGTAAACACAATATTTCTTAAATGAATTTAGCTTTGCTGGCAGCTCCATTGTGACTTGTCCCATCCGCAAACTCCGCCCAGCCGCCACGTCAAAGACCGGCCCGCGAGTGCATAAACGCTTGCACAAACGAGCGCACCCTGTAACACTCTGTCGGTGAATGAGATAAACAAAGAGCCGGTAACTTTTCAGGAAAACAGAAAACACTCCTCAAGCTCCACGGAAACATGGACACTGGTAGGTTATGTGCCACTTTCTCCTCTTTCAGTCCTGGTTATTTGTGTGGCCGGCAGCCTAAGCGCAGTCTGTATTTGACAGCTAGAGGATGACAGCGGAGGGAGCTAACACGCTAAGTTAGCACTCATTGCGTTAGCATGCCAGCTGCTAGCATGACTTTGCCGTCGTTTACTAATCTAGGTTTCTCAGATCATGGTGATACATTGTCAGCAAGGTACCGTCATCCAAACTGGAGAAATAAGACAGCTAACACACCTTGACTCGTGTAAAATCTGGTGTCAGTTCCTAGGAGCCGGACATGTTAGCTTGTGTAGCTAGCTAACGTTAGTCAAGAATGGAGTTGGAAATACCAGAAGCTGTCAGTCTTTAAAGTGGTAGCGATTCATTTTAGTCTAGTTTTTGTTAGTAAAAACAGAAAAGGGAACCGTTTTACCTTACTTATATTACGCCCCTTTGTAATAGTTAACGTACAGCTTTAGTTAGTGATGTTAACCTAAACCTTAAACCAGCCAAGTAATTTGAGTTGGTTTGTTTCAATTCAATCACTAACCTCAGGTTTCACTTTTGATGGTAGGACAAGGCTTTGGTCTTTTATGGTATTTCGAAAACCTGTGTTAACTAACTTTTCTCATAGAGCCATTCATTTTCCTATATTTTAAAGTATGAATTAAAATAAGGACTTTGATAGTGTCTTACTATCTTTGGCCCTGATTTTGATTGTGGATGTCTACTGAGCCTTCACTGAGGCTGCATGTCAATTGTAGTTCAGCCCTTTACACATGGAGCAGTGATGGGCATAATAAAGTGCTTAGCTAATATAAAGCCAGTTGTATAACCACTGATGTGTAAATTTGCAAGTCACCCTGGCTGCCTGTGCTTGGCCCCTCTCCATAGAAAACCTCTGTGATGTGCAGTATGTCCTCAGCATTAATTCCTCCACTTGTTGAATAACAGCTAGACCAACTACTCACTTTTTAGATAGGATTTTTCAATATTTGTTCTTCAACGCACACCGCTCTTATGTTGTGTATGTGCAAACTGTTGTCAGTTTATAGCTGTCTGTTACAGGTTCTCTCACTATTTAGTTATTCAAGCATACTCATCAGCGTCAACAAAAATTCTGATGTTGCGCCACAAGCAAATGTTATGTGGACATGGGACCCCATGCAGGCCTGCTCTCCAAATATTCTCTGCCTTAGCCTGCTTATTTTCTGATAACATGGGCATTACACTTAATAGAGTTTGACACTGTCCTAATCCGCAGCGGCCGGTGCATTTGTGTCAATGGAAAATAACAGAATGCAGCTGAGAGAGGGTTGAATTCTAGGCAGCATGCATGACTAGGCAATGTTCCCCTCAGTGTTTAATTGCTCTGCACTATTATTTGACGGAATTACAAAACATACATCAGTGGCAGTGTGTTTCGTAAAAGTGTGTGTGCATTCATCCTTCCCCATACAGCAGGACAAGACAAGCTTTCTAGTTTGTTCCTCTCACAGATGGAGCCAGAGAAGTGAAACCAGCCAGCTCTGATCGGCCCTTTGCTCCCTAAGGCCACTTATAGAAAGCATGCATGATTACTTCCTTGTTGGTCTTTGTCTTGTGCTTTGCCCTATGCCAAGTCTGTCCTTCATTCTTTATCAGAGATCTAATCATGACTGTGCTGTTAGTTTATGACTATTGATCTGGTATTTTCCAGGCATTATTGTGACATCTGAGTATGTGAGTGTTCACAAATAAGATCTTAAGAAGGAAATGTGTATGTCTAAAGTGCAAAGATGAGTCACAGGACTTGGGACAGTAGGAAATTCCTCTTCATAGTTACAGTAAGCTGTCTGACTGCCTAGCTCTTGAAGTCTTCCCGTTACAAGTTAACTTTAGTTCTGCGTGTCTTCCCACCTTCATTATTTTACCATTCATTCTATCTCATCCTCATCTACCTTTCTCTTCTTGCTCCTCTAGGTCTGAGTCAGGATAAGGTAGCCACATTCCTCAAGCGGCTGAGGGCCGAACCACGCTACCTGTTAGCCCAGAATGTGTCAACCTGCATTGACCCATTGGAGGTTTGTTTGCACCGGCAGACTGTCCAGGATACTGTGCACATTTTCCAGCACTCTATCCCCACAGAGGGCAAGCCCGTCACCAACCAGAAAAACTCAGGTAGGATATAATGTACTATAGCAACATTCATGATCATCAAGTGTACCTTTTACATTAAAAGGAAATGTGTCCAAATGTGGATTTGAGTGAATGTCATGCTATTGGGTTATCACACACAGATGCCTAAGATTTTGCAGTTTGTCAATTTTTACAACAACAGAGTACAAACTAATGTTATTTACTGCAAATTTGTAAGTAAAGTCTTCTGAAATAGCTCAGGATTGACATTTTCAGGACAAGCTGAAAAACCTTCCTTCAATTATTCAGGTTCCTATACATTTGATTGTTAAAATCAGTTGCCAGCTGGATTATCTGCATCTCCCTAAAATCTCGCACTGTTTTTTTTGTTGTTGCAGAAATCTTGTTTTGCTATGTGGACTCTGGTCAGCTCATTATGTGTTGGTGGTCATAGTGAAGGCAAAAAAAGTTAGTCTTTTCTCAAAAACAGACTAAATGTCTAAACAAAGAGTGCAAAGATGGATGCACTTTGAGCATCCTGAAGTTGCGGAACACATTAGAAAGCAGACCATAGGTTTTGTAACTTGCTTGCCATCAGTTGTCATTTAGTTTGGCATGGTGTGATATAAACCTACAGAGACATGAAACTATCTTCATATAGGTCCATGTAACTCTTACGTCAATCTAATAAGTTTTATAGGTCATTCTCATGCATTTGTTAGCATCCTCAAAATGATAAAACAGTGTTTATGCAATAATTATTAAAGGTACAGCCCTGTTCACTGAAAAAATGTAATGAACGGCGACTCGAGCCTCTAGCCCTAGAGGGTTTAGAAGTTATTAGTGAATATAAAGATGCCTGTATGTTTGACTTGTCACCTATCGGAGCTGCTATATGTAGAGCAAAAGCAGCATTACTGATGTACAAACGCATGTTGCTGTATTTCCTCACAGACCTGCATAGTTTATAAAATTCATAGTTCTGTCTGTCTTTATTTTCTTCATTACTAGGGAGATGTTGGATCTTCTCGTGCCTCAACGTCATGCGACTTCCCTTCATGAAGAAGTTTAACATAGAGGAGTTTGAGTTTAGTCAGTCCTATCTCTTTTTCTGGGACAAAGGACAAGGTGTGTGTGTGTGTGTGTGTGTGTGTGTGTGTGTGTGTGTGTGTGTGTGTGTGTGTGTGTGTGTGTGTGTGTGTTACATTGTACTGTACTGTACACAGTAATATTATGCAGCACTTTACTACTATACAGTCATTGTCCACCTAAAACCCTCTTTTTGTGTGTTGTGATCAGTGCTCTTCCAGGTCCGACATCACAGTGACACCTTGTTAAATGTTTTTATCTCTCTTTCTCTTCATGACCTTGTCTTTTTCTCCTACATGTATAGCCAATTGACTGTTCCACCATGAATACTTTTTTATGTTACAAGTGCCAGCTGTAGGGACTAACAGTGACTCTAATATTCCAAACAAGGAAACTGTAAATGTGGACCTCTAAAAATATCCTGCCCCACTCCCAGCCTGTAGGTTATTACATTACATGTGCAGAGTTGGCAAGTCTGTAGCAAGTCAAATCTATTAGGGACACTTTGGATTTCTTATAGTGGGGTTTTATGAGGTACTTATTCATAGCAAAGATGCTCCATATCTTAGAATAGTGCATTACAAGCAGCACCAATGGTATAAAAGTAGATGCGGCCATGTTTGTAATTCTAGTGAATGTCGTGTGGGTTAAACTGGGGGCGTGCCGACCGCCATCTTCTAATACATGACACAACCAGTACACTGACTATGGATAAGTACCTCATACAACCCCACTTCAAAAGATCCAAACCATCCCTCGAAATCTGCCGAAGCAAGTCTCAAATAACAATCTCTTCATTAGCAAGTCATTCAAGCCTCTGAATGCTGACCATTTAAATTACACATTGTTTTCCTTTCAAAGCTATAATATTAATGGTATTTTACGTAGCGTATGTCTCATTTTTAATGGCCGTGCAAGGCCTGTCCGACACGTCTCATTTATTTTCTATTTTTCTGCCGGTAAAAACTTGATACTTGAATGTTGTTGGTTTCCAGTCTTCAGTTTTATGACTTAAGTCTAACACATCTACCCTTCTGCATTACATATAGTAACGTCACATTGTTAGATTCTATAACCCCTTACAGTTTCTTTGTTCATTCACCATGTTGCTCTGTTGTTTTGCTCTTTTTTTTTTTCTTCTACAGGTTGAGCGTTGCTACTACTTCCTCCAGGCCTGTGTGGAGACGGCACAGAGGAAGGAGCCCGTTGACGGACGCCTTGTCCAATTCCTGCTCTCCAATCCAACCAATGATGGAGGACAGTGGGACATGTTGGTCAACCTCATTGGTTAGTTCCCATCATAAAACATAATCACCTTGACAAGAAGTTAATGTTGAATGATTGACTAAGTTGGGTAATTTGTGCAATTGCAAATATATTTGGTAATTAACTGTACTTTTATCTATAGAAGAAAAAACTGGTAGAACATTAGTTATTTGACTAGATTAAGAATTGTTTTAAATTGTGATTTATACCAAAGATCTTCTATACTAAAGATTTGTGCATTTCAAACAGCAGCTGTATGTTCTGGAGATATGTGGCTTGTGAAAAATGGGTTAAATATATACTTTGGTGACTTAGCTGCGAAATAATTGCTCATAATCTGTGTTAACGTTCACTTCTCCCGTTGGAATCAATACACCCAGGACCTGCAGCTAGTCTCCTACAGAGGCGTGGCCGTGGCGGAGCCCACCTGACAGACACAGGAAACTATTCTGAGTTGGGGCGTCTCGTTTCTAAACGTGTCTGTTTATATTGTCCTGTCTTCAGAAAAGTATGGCGTCATCCCAAAGAAATGCTTTCCAGAGTCACACAGCTCCGAGGCCTCACGCAGAATGAATGACATCCTTAATCATAAGGTGCGTTTACACATTTCCCTCAGTTCAAACTAATTAGGCTCACATATCAGTGAGTCATGTAATCAGTGAGGCAGTGCTGACTGTTGTTTTTGTCTCACTGTGTCTTACAGCTAAGAGAATACTGCCTAAGACTGAGGAACATGGTGGCCAGCGACGCTACTAAAGCTGAACTGTCTGATGCTATGGACACCATGATAGAGGAGGTGAGACTGAAAGAGCTCATACAACTGTTTCCTGTAGATTATATTCTGTTCCTCACAAGAGTTTTCCGAGGCAACTAAGAACCTTTTGAGGAGCTCAGTAACATAACCTGTGTTTGACTGGAACTATCAGGGTAGAGTTTGCTGTTGCTGATCAATCAAACACTACAACTGTACTGCTTCATTCACAAAATAAGGAACCACTAAGTGACTCCAGACCCAGACCAAACCCAGAGTTACTCCTTACCTGTTCCAACATGCTGCATCTGTTGTGAAGTTATGAGATTGATAGAGGGTGAATTATATTAAATAAAAGCATGAATACAGGACACATGCAGACTTGTTTATGGATAGACACGCAGTGCCCACTGTATTGGGTATGCATGTACAGTCTAATGCAATCCTCTACATCTGTTTCGCTTTAAAGTCTACTGTTATGATGCCTATAATGTTCAGTTTTTGACACTGTCAACATTTTCTCCTTTAACCATGACCTCGGTAATACATTTAGTTGAATTCACACAATTTTGACAATCTCAGAAGAAATCATCAGCTGGGCTGTTGTATTGCATTCCAATAGATTGTACAGGTGTACCTAATAATAAATACTAAACAATGGTGTTTAACTTTGTAACATTATTCCATTTTGCCAGAAGAGGGGCTGTCAACCATCCAAATAAGAGGGGCAAATCTTAGCAGGTTTCAAGAAGGTTTAACAATGAAATATTGTGGTACTTTTTTTATTGTGGTACTAATTTCATATCAAACTGACTTAATTCAACATAGACGTACACTAATAGCACAGGTGATACTAGTGCATAAACATGCCAGTAACTTGCATTTCAACTGACCGGTGTAGTTAAGCCTGTCGCAATATGCAATAAATCAATTAAACGCATTATAAATAAAAATGAGTGTGACCCCTCTCAGTTCTTAGCGCAATAAGGAGTGAGCTCTCGTGTCAGCCGCAAGGTCTGTGTGGGGAAGGCAAGACTCCTCGCGTAGCCTACCACAAAGTGCAGCAAAAGAGCCGCGTGACGTATTGCCAGAGAAAACACTAGCTGAGAGTTGGAGGAATAAAAAAAAAAAAAATGGAATTGGTTTCAAAGCCAAATGCGACAGCTGCAGTGTGGGAACACTTCGATTCAAACCGAATGACCGTGGTGAACCACTTAACCTGAGTGAGTCGAGATGTTGCATTTGTTGTAAAACAGTGGCAACACAAAAAACATGCATATGCACCTAAACCACAATCATTCAGTGTGGTTTTCCCAGCGGGGAAAAAAAACTACAACAGATGGGCCGTCTCCATCTTCCCGACAATACATAATCACTGGATGGCTTTTTTTTTTAACAGAGATTTATTTAAAATGACTTAAACTTTTTTTCAATATGTGCACATTACACACAGACGTGTTTGGACCGGAGTGTGTAAAAGCAACATATTTAAAAATTATAATTGATAGTTAATGGTTACTTTACTCTTAACAAAAATCTAATGAAATTAACTAATGAAATTATCATTACTGTTAGTAATTTTATAATGTATGTTTATTAATAGTTTATTGTTGCAGACATACATTTTAAATATTATATTAACTATTTGTTAATCACTTAATGATTTGTAAACCTTTAAGAAATCGTTTGTAAACCGTCAAACATTATTTAGATGGATATTACGAAGTTGCAACTGATGATTTTAATACCTTTTTAATTGTTTATACATACTTTAAAAAAGCGTCAATCAACATTATTCAGATAACTATTATTATCAGTGCACAAATCATCTGTTTGTCAGCAAAAAAAGATAGCCAAATTTATAAATAGTTGACTTAACTATTTTTAACCTTAGAAAAAGTGTACACCATATATTTAAATGTATCAACAAATTCTATTTTATATAATACTTAACTAATGATAACATTACCACGATTTTACAATTACTAATACGTAGTAAGCACAGTAAATCATCATTTAATTATTTAACAGTAACCTTTACCTAAAGGTGAATAAACTATTCATTTACCATTGACAATGATGGTTATTATAATGCAGGTGTGTGTGTGTGTGTGTGTGTTGTAGCTCCTAAAGGTTACACTGCGTGGGTGTGTATGCATAAGAGGCTTTATTTCCGCGGTGTGTAAATGTATAATCGGCCAGTCAGTCAATCAGCCTCCCTTTGAGACGATTGCACACAGAACCGGGGTCTGGTTATGGTGCCTTTGTAGTCAGCTGTTTGGTTGCATTGTGCTGCTGGCTGTTTGCTTGTTTAAACAGTCGCCTGTATCTCACAGCCCCCACCCCACCACCACACACACACACACACACAGACACACACATACACAGACTGCATACACGCAGAACTGTATGTTGTGCAACAGTAAAGACTGCTCTCACTGCACTGCACAACAGGGTGGGGGGGGGGTTGTCGGTGTGTTTGTTTGTCCACCTGGAAGTGGTTTGTTTTGCGAAACACCGCTCTGTCACTGTCGATGGTGATGGAGGATTTGGTCATGTCAGAACGGCTGATGTAAAGCCATCCAAATTGTCCAGCAATATTGTTGCATTTGACCATAATCATTCTAAAAACAATATTCATAATTGGACACCTACCTCACTACAAAAACGTTTAATCCCAATCTGCACACTATTTGCACACCTGTGCAAATCCCAATAATTGAAATCATGAATCAAATGGAATACTAAATAATTTTTTTCTTTTACCTTAACATGCTTTTGATCCTGTTATGACTCCAGTATTGAGTTAGTCGTCAGATTTATCAAATTGGTAGGGCATGTTTTACATTTGTATTTTCAAAAGCAAGATTCATTTGGACATTATTTTGATGTAAAATCTACTAAAATCTACTAATCATCAATCAACAAAAACTAAATATGTTTCCTGTATTTTTAAATTATTTAAAAAAAATATGTTGGAATGAAGATCAACATTAAAGTTATGGCCAATATATCAGGTATACATTATAAGTGGATGATTCACCTATTAAGGAGTACGTAGGGCCGGCAATCACATATCACAATATTTTTTACCAAATACTTTGATATTGCGACAATATTGTAGGGTTGACATTTGGTCCTTTCCCAAAGTATTTACACAATGAGATTTAAAAAGGCAAATAATAGAACCGCTCAGTAAATGACACTTTATTGTAATGCAGCTTGTAAAACCAGGAAAAGACAACACTTATGTCATTAATTTAACAAATAGCATAGTTAATAATGAAAATAGTCCCTAATCATATACAGAATCACCAAAGTCAGTCTAAGAAATGTCACATAACCCCATCTACAGAGCAAGTGCCTCCAGCTGCAACAGTACTGTTGGTGAATAGCTAACGCATTAGGGTGTGTGTGTGTGTGTGTGTGTGTGTGTGTGTGTGTGTGTAGACTTACATAGTAGGTTTCTTTGGACTCTTACATTTGGAATCTAGTGTTTCCTATACATGCGCACACATAGATGCAAATGCAGGTGAACATGTGTTTCTCAGGGTCAGAGTGCCGTGTCAGTCCTACTTTGCTGTGTGCGGAGGTGATGCTGTCCACCCTCCCTACGCGGCGGCTTTGATTGTGCACTGGTCTTTATCACGCGAGCCCCACACATTCTCCCATGACAGGCAACCGGGGTCACCGTGTCTGCTTTCACTTACTGTATTGATGGTGCGCTTGATTTAAATTGATCCCTTTGCGTGTCAAGAATCTATTCTTTTGTTCACACTGGTCAGGCGCTTTGCACATAACATTCATCTACAAACCTCTGCAACAGCAGTTTGCCCACTTTGAGCTGCACCTACAGTAAGAATGAGCAAGCTAATCTCATACACAGTTTGTCTTTATAGAGGCTTTGAGGATGACAGAATCCATATGCTGTGTTATTGAGGCAGAGAGGATTAGTTTAAGTTTCAAAGCCAGTCTTTCTCTTTCATGCTGTATCTGGTGTGTGTCCCTGCTCTTCTAATCTCACTTACATAGACAAGTAGGCAGCGTGCACCAAACAGATGAAGTGATATTCACTTGTAACTGTACATGCACGTAAAGTTGCCAGTAGACACACACAGATTATATCCCTCACACCACAACTGTAGCCCTTCCATGCTCCATTGCGTCATGGAATCAGAAACGCCATGTGCAGCTCTGGTCTTGGCTCTGAATGCAGGAGAGAGATTCTTAAGACTAGTTTAATTCATGAGACGGCCATCAAATCACAGAGGAACTTTCCTGCTGCAGCTCCAAGGGTCAGCGCTGCTGGCTATTGACTCAGTTGATTGGTTGTTTCATGGGGGTGGGTTGCTGTCCATTTGTCATTGTTAGAAGCTGCAACAATAGCTTTGCCATTTCATAGATTTCCACTCACATTTCTCAAATGTTTTTACACCATTGTTAGAATGTAACACTGGCCACATGTGTTGCATGTTTACAAAACATGGAAGTTTTAATCAAAACCTTGCTCATTTTTATCCAAACTGTTTGCATGGTGTCATTTGCTTACACACACAAGTCCAGCTTCTATTTAATAGTTATACATTTGCGTCAGTGTAGCAAGGAGGCACATGTTTTTCTTCAATTTAACATTAACTGGTTGAGTGTCAGCTTTAGACCCTAATTATGTCTAAGTGTTAAAGTTATTTCTGCTAAAAGCTAACAGTAATTTGGCTGTATCGTTTTCACAGCAACATTTTATTAATTTCATGTATCTCATAGGCCAATATCGATCCAAATATTTGGTGATTTAAAAATGCGATATTCCGTTGTATCAGCAGATATATATTTTTAAAAATTTAGAAACGCCGTAACAAAAACGTAGATAGATTTCCCTAATGTTAGTTATTTGAGTGCTCACTAAAATATGATTATGCAGTTTAAAAAAAAACGTGTTTGTTTTATCACAATAGAACAGAGGAATATCAAAATATAAAGTTCTGATAAATAAAATGTATACAAATACAAACTTAAGATATGAAACTTAAAGGGTTAAACACAAGTGTTGCCCACAGGGACGTTGTAGAGTGCCCTCTAGTGGACAAACACTAATAATATGGTTGAAGGGTGTTTCGTCCATTTTTATTTTATTTTTAAATATTCATTTATCGGCCATTATAAATGCCGATACCAATAGTTTGGAAAATGCCTAATATCGCCCGATAATAGCGGCCCACGATATATCAGTCAGGCTCTACTTTTTGCTACCACACAAGATGATAATAGCAAAAAATAAATTGCTATTTCAGTGTTCTTCTGTAAATCAATATAAAGTGCAAGCTTACAGAAACTAGACCGTTCCATGACAATCTATTAAAGTTTGGCAGGATGGCTGGTGCATCTGATTTATAATGCCTTTTAAAGCAACATGCCAAATCAAACATGTAAATGCCACTATTTTCTTTTTTTACTTTTCCTATAGATAAAGTCACAGGTGTGAGTAAGGATTTATCCCAAGGCTTAGGCAAAGAGTGGACCACACAAATAGTCCAGGAGAGAGGAAAGGCTGACATCTTAAAGTGCTCATATTGTGCCTTTTGGCTTTTTCTCTTTCATTTATAGTGTTATGTTTTTTGTTTTTTTAAAGGCACTTACCATCTCCAACAGAAAACACAAACAGCTCTACCTTTACTTCCGTGACCAACGTCGTCAATTTGTAACACCTTATAATGCTCGCCTAGCTGCTAATGTCCTCATGCTCTGCTTCTGATTAGCTAGCAGTGCGTCCTTAGCTACTGCACGTGTGAGACTCCCAACAAAGATGGAAGAGTGAGATTCCTCACTCTGTAGCTAAAACAGAGCTCAACACTCAGGGTGAAAAGAGGAGCTGCAGCAATGTGTAGTACAACCAAAATAAAATATATATATATATATATATATATATATATATATATATATATATATATATATATATATATATATATATATATATATATATATATATATATATATATATATATATTATTATTATTTTTTAATTACACCATGTAAACCTATTCTGATATAACTTCTAAATACAATTATGTACCTGAAAATGAGCATAATATGAGCACTTCAAAAAGTGGAGTGTGTTGCCATGTGTTTGGCCTGCTTACTGTATGTGTTAGGCTCACTCCTAACTCAGGTGATTTGTTTGTTTGGGCTGTACAAAACAAATAATCACGCAGAAGGATGCCAGCGGGTCAACACTGCACAGATGTTATCAAACATTAGTTGCGGTTAGCCCCAATGGCGTGCAGTCAGTCAGCTTATTGTTTATAGCAAGACACGCACACTCAATATGTCACAGAATATAGACTGACCTGAGGTGGACCTTCTGCTAGAAGAGAACGCTGCCTGTTAACGTGCTGGATCCTGAAACCTGTGAGGTTTGATTATTATGTTTAGAATAATAAGATATGAATGAAATGGTCTTTTTTGAAGTTGGAGTCCAAACATGAGTCGAGTTTCTGAGTAATGCCGGTTGACATAATAAAGAACCTTTACCCTGAGGGCTTGGGATCAAATTAGTTGTGAATTCTGTTTTGAAAAACCAATCATGATAAATTTGCTGACAAAAAAGAATGATCAGTATTCATCATTAAAACTCCCAGTGCATTGTGAAAGCAGTTGGTGTGTTCAGCAAATTAAATGATATGTATGTGTATTTTAATGTTTTGTCAGCCTCCCTGTTCCTCCCCAGCTCTCTGTATTCCTCTCTCGTTTCTCTGTATCTTTCCCTCTTTCTCACACATATCTGCCATTAAGGCCAGGTGTTTCAATATTGGTCCTGCTTAAATGTCACCGTGGCTGTTAAATCTCTGACTGAGGTCTCTCTTTTAGCCCAGCCCATGCCTCACACCTACTTTATTTACCTTGCCAAGGCAAGATTGGTTGGCGCAAGGCTAAGCTGGCATCAAGAGAGATGCTTACAGTATGTCTCGGGGCATCTGAAAGACACATTGTAAAGGGAGTGAAAAAGAGTTTTTCTTGGAAGAAAGAGACAAAAAGCAGGAAAAAAGAGAAAAGGCAGGGCAGGGGGTCAAGAGGGAACGGGAGATGTCTTGTCAAGATGCCGAGGGCATCTGGGCAAACACAGACAAGGGGATGGACACCTTGGCATTTTGTCTTGCCCACAGGGAAGTCTAAACAAAGTCGTTGAATTAGGAGGAAAATGGCTCGGGGTGTTGAGGAGTTGAACAGATGCCTTTGTTGACTCTGCGCATGTGTGTATTTTTTGTGTGCGTCTGTACTTTTGACTTGACTACGCGTTTCTGTGATGACGAGCGGGGGGTTGTTTGTTTGAATAAGCCATGCCTGAATTTATGCATATTTGTGTGTTTGTCTCTGTGCGAGAATGTCCCCGGTTAGTTTTGGGGTGAGAGTTGTGGGTTCAGTTGGCTCAGTGTCTACTAACCAGAGAGCAAGAATGTCATCCCTATGTAGGGTGCATTTAATATGTCTTGACTAAGCAGGGGAAACTGCTGCCATGGCTGCTATATTTCTCCAGGCTGAGCCAAAAATAACTCCTCATCAGCTGTATATTCCGCTAGACAGAAATTTAATTTGTCTAGATATCAGTAGTAGGAGTCAATAAAAACAGGGTGTTAAAATATATGGGAAATGTGTCCTTTGTGACACCAATGAGTGTGATCTATCACCATTCATCTGCACAATTGGAACAATACTCCCCGTAGTACACACTGTTATCTACCACCAACAATGGACTACACCGCATCTTAATTTCTCAGCACTTTTTAATTGTATTTGATAGGAAAAGCATTTGCCGGGTCCTGTGAGAGGAGGGCAGAGGATGGGAGAGGTGAAAAGCAAAAGGGAGAAATTCCTGAGATAGCTATATCAGAGGTTAGAAGGGCCAGATTGACAGACGGCCCAGTCCAAACAACCCGATTTAGCCGACAGGAACTCAGTCTGAACTCCAGCGCCACAGGAAGACATGGAGGGAGGGGGAAAGAGTGTGGGCTGCAAATGGGGAAATGGAGGGGGTATGTAAAAGATGGAGGGGGAGGCACTGTTAGGAGGGAAAAGAAGGGGAAATGTAGGGAAAGTTGAGAGAGCCCCAAGCACTGATGGATGAGTGTATGCAAGGAAAATCATGGAGTTGTAAGGGTTAGATGAGCGCACATTTATAAAATGAGCTGGATGAGCTTATGATTTACAAACTTTGCCGACAACCTCCCTATAGGCAAAAAATACAAATGTCCCTGTTTAGTTTGACTCATGGTGGTTCTCTTTTCCTCGGTAGAGGTCTAGGATGCTCTGTTAAAATGGAGGTACTGAAAGATTGTCTGTGAATGTTAAATATGAGTTTAACTTAGATGCGATTGGTAAAGAAGTTGTTGTTCAAACTGTGTGTGTTGTGTAGGTGTTCGGGTGGCCAGTGTGTGTCTAGGCAGCCCTCCTGAGACCATCTGTTGGGAATACAGGGACAAGGACAAGAACTTCCATCGCATGGGACCCCTTACCCCACAGGAGTTCTACAAGGAGCACGTCAAGCCTCTATACAACATTCAGGACAAAGTATGTGACCCATTAAACACATCAGATAGGCCAAGTGACTTTCTGTTGGTTGCTACTGTATGACCTCAGTGTCTTCCCTTTGGGAAGTTGTATATGTTTCTGAGCCTGAATGGTACCTCTCGATCCTCAGGTCTGCCTCGTGAACGACCCTCGACCCCAGAACCCTTATGGGAAGCTTTACAGTGTCGAGTTTCTAGGTAACATGGTTGGTGGACGCAGCACTCTGTACAACAACCAGGCCATCCAGCTGCTTAAAAAGGCTGCGGCTGAGTCCATCAAAGAGGGAGAGGTAGGTTGGGGCAAACAGGCATCAGCTGTACACACACCTTTGTCCATGTGAAGGTGTTGTCATGTGTAAACTTAAGAAATCTCAAAAATGTCTGCCTTTTTTTCCTTTTAGGCGGTGTGGTTTGGTTGTGATGTCGGGAAGCATTTCCCACGGCAAGCTGGGCATTAATGACATGAATGTGTGAGTAAAAAAAAATTATTTGCAACAATTATTTGCAATGCTATTTGACTCTAGTCTGCTGCAATTTTGTCCAAGGTAATATAAGCAATGCATTTAGATTATTTGTCAAATGTGGGGATAGGATGGCAGTAAAAATATATTTGCAGTACAGGCCAAAAGTTTGGACACACCTTCTCATTCAATGCGTTTCCTTTATTTCCATGAATATTTACGTTATAGATTCTCACTGAAGGCATCACAACTATGAATGAACACATATGGAATTATGTACTTAACAAAAAAGTGTGAAAGAACTGAAAACATGTCTTATATTCTAGTTTTGTAAGTAGCCACCCTTTGCTCTGATTACTGCTTTGCACACTTTTGGCATTCTCTTGATGAGCTTCAAGACGTAGTCCCTGAAATGGTTTCCCAACAGTCTTGAAGGAGTTCCCAGAGATGCTCAGCACTTGTTGGCCCTTTGGCCTTCACTCTGCGGTCCAGCTCTCCCCAAACCATCTTGATTGGGTTCAGGTCCAGTGACTGTGGAGGCGCAGCACTCCATCACTCTCCTTCTTGGTCAAATAGCCCTTGCACAGCCTGGAGGTGTGTTTGGGATATTGTCCTGTTGAAAAATAAATGATGGTCCAACTAAACGCATACCGGATGGGATGGCATGCTGTGGTAGCCATGCTGGTTCAGTATGCCTTCAATTTGGAATAAATCCCCAACAGTGTCACAAGCAATGCACCCCCACACCATCACACCTCCTCCTCCATGCTTGACGGTGGGAACCAGGCATGTAGAATCCATCCGGTCACCTTTTTCTGCATTGCGGCAGTTGGAACCAAAGATATAAAATTTGGATTCATCAGACCAAAGCCCAGATTTTCACTGGTCTAATGTCCATTCCTTGTGTTTCTTGGCCCAGACAAATCTCTTCTGCTTGTTACCTCTCCTTAGCAGTGGTTTCCTTGCTGCTATTTGACCATGAAGGCCTGATTCATGCAGTCTCCTCTTAACAGTTGTTCTATGTGTCTGCTGCTAGAACTCTGTGTGGTATTCATCTGGTCTCCAATCTGAGCTGCTGTTAACTTGCGATTTCTGAGGCTGGTGACTCAGATGAACTTATCCTCAGCAGCAGAGGTGACTCCTGGTCTTCCTTTCCTGGGGCGGTTCTCATGTGAGCCAGTTTCGTTGTAGCGCTTGATGGTTTTTGTGACTGCACTTGGGGACACATTCAACGTTTTTGCAATTTTCCGGACCGACTGACCTTCATTTTTTAAAGTAATGATGGCCACTTGTTTCTCTTTACTTAGCTGATTGGTTCTTGCCATAATATGAATTCTAACAGTTGTCCAATAGGGTCGTCGGCTGTGTATCAACCTGACTTCTACACAGCACAACTGATGGTCCCAACTCCATTAATAAGGCAAGAAATTCCACTAATTAACCCTGACAAGACACACCTGTGAAGTTAAAACCATTTCAGGTGACTACCTCATGAAGCTCATTGAAAGAACACAAAGGGTTTGCAGCGCTATCAATGTCAAATGGCGGATGCACACGTCGTGTGTATGAAATGTCTGTATCGTCACTGCGCTGCATTTTTATGAACTATGATATTCTGGCCATGGGTCACATCTCTCGCCCAAGTCCAGCCGCTCCGTCTCACACGCTATTACTCTACCAACTGAAGTTAGTTGCATTCAATAACTTCTGTGTTCTTCACCGTGGCTGCAGCGATAGCAGAGTTACCCGTGGAAACACTGGTACAAATACAGATTTGCCCCTCATACTTAACAATATACAGCAAAAAAAAAAAAAACTGTAGACAAATGTCAGAAGTGTGGACCGGCGGCCGCTGTGTGGCCGGGCGCGGAGAGTAAGAGGAGAGATCCAAACACAGGCACGGCTTTACAGACGAAATAGGTCATGTAACGCAAAATTAAACCATATCCATATTACAACATTGCAGCGGATGCGAGGACATTAGCACCGGTGCATCCTAGAGGAGCTAACAGCCACTACTAGCACCAACTAGCACTGGTCACTGCTGTTGTCTGAAAAACAACAGACGGGACAAAATGTTGCGTTTACTGGTAAACCTTGAGACCGACGTATAAAAGACTGCTATCAGTTGAGTTTTCCTCCCGTTACTCTGTCCTCTGTGATTATCTACATCTAGAAACTAAGCTGCACGGGGTGCAGGGAACTACTTTGACTGGCTCATGAGCAGACAGGGGTTAACGGAGCGGTAGATTGGCTTTTTTTTGGCTCACGCAAATTTTATTGTGGGAAGTCAAAATTGTGATCGTGATTAAAATTTGATTATTTGTGCAGCCCTACTATCATTGCCCTTCAGGTGCAGTGTCATCTGTGTCTGAGTTGCTGGCGCCAGGGTTAAATTTGCCCACTGAAACAAACCAGCATGGTGCAAAATATCTGTTACCATCTGTGCTGTAGCTCATCTTTCAGACAGATCTTTTCTCGTGCTGGTAGATTATAATTGGAATAAGGCTGAGGCTTAATGGAGCCTGATTTCTACAGTCATGTTCAAGAAACATGTTAGCCCATGCAGAATCATCTCAGACTCATTTTTATGGTCAACCTCTTTCCCTTTCACTACAAAAATAAATATTAGGATTGATGGAGTGTGTGTGTGTGTGTGTGTGTGTGTGTGTGTTTGCATAGCTATCATTGTGAGGACCAGTGTGAGTTTATAACCTTTGGAGTGAGGACCATTTTACAAAGTGAGGACATTTAGGCCGGTCCTCACTTTTTTTTTTTTTCACTGTAATGGCCTCCAGAGGCTGTTTTTATGCTTTTCTCAAAGTTTCAGAGAGGTCCTCAGAAAAATAGTAAACTGGGAATTTTAAGAAGAAATTGGTGTGTGTACATCTTTTTCACACACACACTTTTGCTCTGTCACCCCCCCTATCATACACACACGTGTACTGCACCTTAGCATTGTTTTCATTCTGGCGCCCCCTTCAGGTTCACACAGTTACTGCACCTGAGCTAATCTGGCACTGGCGACCCCTACAGCTTCACATGGTTACTGCACCAAAGCTACTCTGGTTTTAGGCCTTGTTGCACCACTCTGCAGTAGGCTAATGTCCAACAGAAGTTTACATTATACTAGACACAGAGCAAGGAATTAATAATAAAGGTAACTGTAAGAATTGGACCAGGATTAGAAGAAGTCAGGACCACAGGGAGCCACGAGGATGACCATAGTAAAACAAAAACACATGACACTGCTGTAGATTTGTGTGCATGTAACAGTAAACCAGGTAATAAGCAAGTGGGACTCAAAGTAAATACAAGTTACAATGTAGATCTATAAACAGATTAAATTAGTAACAAACAAAGAAAAAAGAACTGTGCACACGTAGATTAAATAATTAAGACGCAAGTATTTTTCAAAGGCTTTGTAAGAGACACAGTTCTCTCTCCAACTCTGATGTGGGACCAGTATGATAACACAGGTATGTTGTATATCTGTGGAGCTGAATGTATGTGTACAGTTCAATCCTACCACTCTGGACGTAGGTGATCTTTAGTTCAGCAACAGGTTCTGTATGTTGTTGGCTTGGCTCTCCATCCTGTACTGGATAACAGTTTTTCTGGATTATCTGAAATCTCCCTGGTGGCTTTGAGGTTTCTTCTGAAGTCTCTGGACATCTTAAGAGGACTTCAACTCATAACCCTGACCTATGAATGATTTCCAGATAAATTACCTTCATGCTAATTATATTAATATTCCTTATAATAGTGTAAAGCTTATTAAATCAACATAATGCTTCAAGTCACAATCAAAGATAACACTGAGTAAAACTCAGTTTTGGTTGAAGAGCATGATAGAAAACACAAATATATTTATATATTTAGCACTGATGCACCAAAAATATAATAATAAATTTTTGTAAACTGTAAGAAAATACAGCACTAACACTGGAATTCAGCACAAAACTACATCTTAACCAGCAACAAAGCTGCAGCGCTCATGTCTGTTTAGCAGCAGTTTTGCTTAAATACATTGCAGATACAGTTTTAGTAAAGGAGTTAGCATTTTTAGCATTATCAAATGGGATTTTACATTGCACTGATTAGCATTGCAGCTAGTCGACATTATCTGCAATAAGCTACATGTTAGCAGGTATCTGTACTCACCAGTGTGGATTCAGGCCTCAGTGCAGTTTTCATCCACACTGTCATTTTATGTTGTCTACATTAAGTATGAATTAACAACACTCATTAAATGAGCTCCTCCACAGTTTAGCTGAGTTTCTTACTTCAAAAGGGATTTGACCTTTAACCTTCACATGCGACCAGTCAGTGGAGCTGGGCTGAATCATTTGATTGGCTGAAGTGAATTTGAATGTATTGCTAGTAGTTTAGCATGCTAACATGCTAAACTAAGAAAGCTAAACAGTAAAACTTAAACCTGCTAAACACCAGCATGTTAGCCTTGTCATTGTGAGCATGTTAGCATGCTGATGTTAGCGTTTATTGGTTTCCTTAACAGGACAGTGGTGATTAATAAACACTGGTATAAATGCACAAAGAGTTAGCCAAGAGGCTGTTTTTCATCTTTAGTCCCTGTACAGATGTTACCTTACTGTACCTGTCATACAGCCTACAGACCTGGTTTATCTGGTAAATAATGATTTAATCAAAAGCATACAACCTTATTATTTGCTGTCCCACTTTGTTCTATTTTTAAGTAAACATTATTGAATGCATGGAGACAGCACTGTGGCACAACAGACAGAGCTCACATAGCAAAGTAAGCAAAAATACTGTGTTGCTACTGTGTTTAAAATATACTTATTACCTTATAGTAACGTATTATCAGTTAACATTATTTAAATGCATGTTGAAAGAATATGCAGCTTCATTTCTCCTACAGGGTAGAGTTACAGTACAGTAAAGCACAACGTCCCAATAGGTCTGAAGGTTTAGGGGCTACAGGAGCAAGTGGCAGCTCCTGTATTTGGACAGGTAATTGTGGCATCCGTTGGACAGCCAGTGGCTGACATGTTTGCCTTCCCAGAGAATTATCAGGGTCCTGTAAGGTGTTCCTGGGGAGGTAACTGAATGGGACAGCAGGCCTCCCTCTCACAGCCTGTGCAGACACTGAAGGCCGTTTTTGGTTGTCTTGGAGGTGCTACGCAGCGCTTTCTCTGTAGCCTATATAAGTGGTCTCATGTTTAGAAGAAGTGAGAGAGTGACAATTCTCTTCAGAGTGAGTAGTGACTCTAGATCATAGTGAGAGAAACAAAGTGTCTCTCCTGTGCTTTCTGACCAAGGTGAGACATCATCAGCAGGACTAGTTAACCCTCTCCTTGATATCATGTTTACGGAGAAAGAACCAGGAAATGAGAACTGGAACGCTACCAAGCCACAGCCGAGCGACGTGCGTCGCCACAACGTGTAATTATATTTTTTGAGGTGCACGTCAGGCTACGACATAGGGTAGACGCAAAGGAGTCTGCGGGGGTACGCCATTGATTCCTCCACAGCTTTATCATTCACTGTTGCTGTTTGGCCACTTTCTGTCAGGTACATCAATGTTGGGCACTTTAAGGGAGAGACACACCTGTTCTTGGGAGTGTCTGCCTACACAATAATTGAGCAAAGTAAATGTACATCCACAATACTTTACTTTTTAGCTGACTTTATATTAGCTTACAAACTACTAAATCAGTGAGCAGATGTAATGGACCTTAGGATCCATAACATGGACATGAACCCTGATTAATTTAAAAGCTGTGGAAATAAAGAACACTTTAAAAGTAATACTATATGTTGTGTTGTTGCTGCATACTAATTGTATACAACAATTAAACAACTGATTAACAAACTCAAAACTATAACACTGAGAATCAGCATGTGTTGAATATGAAGATATTAAAAAGGAGACAAAATCTTCAAGTTCCAATAAGGTGAAAAGTGAAACTAAATTAATAAATAGACAGTGAACAGAGAGAAATAAAACATAAATTTAAAGGATGAAACATTGGTTAGCCATACAAACTACAGGCTGTGGATTCATTATTATATGTAAAGCATCCCAGTTTCACTAACCTTTATTCTTCTTTATGTTTATGTTTATTATTTCATTTTAAATATGGTTATTTTTAGCTGTAGCACTGAACTGAATGGTTTTATATTGAAAGATGTTTTTTTTAATTTTACTTAAGTAAAAAGTCTTCTTCAACCACTCTTAAAATAATGTATATGATTAAACTTTACTTTGAAGAGCGAGACTTTAATGTTAAAGTTCTTATTTTGCAGTAATAGTTGTGATTTCTAACCCTGCAGCCTGTAAAACAGACCTGAGAGTCAGAGGTGAATATTGTGAGGTGTCTCTACTGCTGCAGCTCCCACTTAATTAATGGCCCATCAGGGGGAGGGGCCGCCCCCCCTCTCAGCCACTCAGACGAGCAGGTGGGGGAAGGGCAGCTTTCTGGGAGAGCAGGTCTCACAGAAAGCTGCCCTTCCCCCACTTGCACGGTGGTACAGACGGTACAGCTAGCGGCCTGCTAGCTTTTGAAAAAGCGACTCAACTGAGGAAAAGACGACTTTTAAACATTTTCTGTGCAGGTAAGATTTGATCAACTCTAATTTTAACCATCCACATGTCACTTAATGCAGTTTGAGCAAAATTATTTTGGCAGGTTTAGACTTTTTATTTCTAGAACGGAGTTGCCAGTTCTAGTAAATTCTAACTACTAAATTAATTGTCATGCACTATATTTTTGTATAACTATGTGAACATATATTAGTTTAGAGTTTTATTAGTTTTTTAACAACATTGCAGTGGCACCATTTAAAGTCAGTTTGTACCTTTTTCTGAAAATAAAGTGGACATGTTTAAAACTCCATTTAAAACTGTTTCAAGCATTTTATATCTAGTCTGATTTGTTTTTCAAAGACTTAGTTTGTAGAACTACATAAGTGGTTTATAGAAGTGTTTTCTACAGTGTTTTATGTGCTATAACAGGCTATAGTCTTTAATATGTTAATGAGGTTTTGGGGCTATCACTGATATTTGTGGGGAAAATAGAGTGTAGGTCATCTATTGTCGCAGCAAGTTTAGTCTTGATTGTAAATAAGTACTTAAGTTCAAATGTAGTTATAAGCTACACTGCAGATAATGCTTAACAGTCAGACAGTTTTTATTTTGAATCTAAAGGAGCTGTGCTCTCATGGCTTGTTTGTAAAGTTTTCAATCTTTTTGGTTTTAGGTCCAGAAATTGATGGCTAAGAAAACACAGGTATGTGCCTTTTATAAAACTTAATATGGAACTCCACTGTACAGCCTACTACTGACTTACAGTGTAGGCTACTTTTACATCAGAGGAAGACATTGTGCTACTGTATTTACCTGACAGAGAGTGCTGTAGATTTAGAATGTAATCACAAAATATCACAATGACAATGTGGAGTAATCAGACATCAGCATCATGGAGTCATGGCAGTGGGCTACCTACTGGGTCACCAAACCGTTGGTGTGTGCCTCCCCCGTTCAGAAAGTAAATACCAAACACTAATACTGAAACACCGCTCCCTTCTCATTAGGGTGGAACCCCTAAATGCTGCCAAACTGCAGAAGTTCTGTTCTTCTTCCAGAACAGGTCACTCGGTGCGCAACTTGCCATCTTTACTCCCCCCAGTAGCTGCAGCAACGTGTACAAGCTTCCACTGAGCTACAAAAGTTTAAATGACAACAAGATGTGTTTTTCAGCTCAGACATTGTTTAAATTCACCTAACCTGGTCCCTGTCACGATCCTGCTAGCTGGTAGCTTGTAGATGGTAGCTGATAGCTTTTAGCTGCTAGCTCTAGCTGCCGACCGGTGAGTGTGTTCAGCCAGGCTTCTGTGATAATCATCCTAACAACAATCCACGGAACAGCGGTGGTCTGGCTATGTCCTCCAGAGGACAGGTCATGGCTTCAAGACAAAAACTTGAATTTTGTTCTCCTCACAAATAAATGGTGAGCGCTGTAGTAGTGACTATGTACCTACATGGAGACGGGTCAAATGATGTGTGTGGCGTGCACAGTGATAGCATTAGAGAAGGCTAGCTGTAGTCTCGCTAACCGGACGGCAGCTAGGAGCTATCAGCTACCACCTAGGAGCAACCAGCAGGATCAGGACAGGGACCAGGGCAAGGAAAGGCAAGGCAGCTTTATTTGTAGAGCACATTTCAGTAACAGGGCAATTGAAAGTTAACAGTTAAAAAAATAAAACAGATAAAACACAAGAATAAACAGGAGGTAGGTGAATTTAAACAACGCGTCTGACTTGAAAACGCATTTTGTTGTCATGTAAGGGCCCTGTTCATGTTGCACAGACATTTTAATTGCATTTTATGTCTGTTAAGAAGCACAAAGGCTTTCTAAAACTTCTGTTTTAGCTCAGTGGAAACTTGTACACATTGCTGCAGCTACTCTGTACTGCCTGCACTGATTCAGGTTGGGGATTTGTTCAATCAAAAGTATGTATACATTATGGAGGGAATTGTCAAAATGTCAGCTCGAGTTTTAAACAATAGAGGTAATAAGTAAATTTTATGGTAATATTTGAGAGGATAGTTTCACTGTGCTAAATGAATTAGTACTAAGTAAACATAGAAAGCTTATTATATGTTTATGTAGCTTATTTGCAGATCTGATCATTCTTTAAGTGTTGATGGTGTTCAGTGATGTTTGGCTTCTGACTGTGGGTGAAGGAAGTTAGTCACACACACGTTGGCATGTTTTCTTATGTCTAACTGTGAAAAGCCTTTTTCCAACGTAAGTGAAAATCATGATTTTAAAACACACACTTTTAACATTTGACATACAGTACATCCAAAAACAGTATGCTTGACATCTGCCCTTTTCAAACAAATACTTTTAAAATTTTCTTAAATGTTTGTTAAATATGAAATTGATGTCAGTGGTACAGTTCATTTTTAAGAAAATGATGGTAGCATGGCTCTGTAAAGTTGGACTTGAAAGTGAATGTGATGTCTTTCTCATGATTATGCTTTTTTACTTACAGTTGGACTGTGACTTTGAGGAGTCAGGAAGGGATTCCTCTGGGTCTGAATCATGCAGCCAAACAGGATTGGACCCAGGTTACAATCCACCTCTGAATGCATCATCCAGTGATGAGGAGGATTTGAAAAGCCCAAGTAAAGCTAAGCAATTGACCAGTAAAGAAGATCTCAAAGGTCCAGACACAAATTCAAGTGAAGATGAAGATCAGCAAGGAGGCAAGTTGACTATTATGAAAAAAAAGAAAACAAAAACGTATGTGAAAATAAAAAATAAAGAACAAAAGAGGACCAAAAAAGAGAAAGTGACTAAAAAAAAAAAAAAAAAGACAAGACAACAATCGCGCACGGGACAAAAGGCACAACTGCCTCTGCTGTGGCCAATCAAACGCTGAGATGGCAAGGCATTTACAGAGAAAGCATATAGAGATCAAAGATGTAGCATATGCCTTCAGTTTCTGGTTTTGGGATTGCATGATATAATGAAAAGTGTAGGGTATCGGTTCAGCGACATGAGTAGATTTAAAGTAGTATTTGTACAAACTCTCTTTTAATCAACATAAGTTTTTGTACTAGGGTTTTTTGAATACCGAGCACTAACCTTGGTTATTTGTCATAGGTAAAAGTCCCAAATCGACTTCTGAGAGTGTCCCACAGAGAAAAAGGAAACAAGTTAAAGAGGTGGAGGAAGGTATGTTTATAAAAGTACACATATAGTACACAAACAACATATATATTTGTCTATATTAGAGCTGCAGGAGTTGATTATCTGTACTACTATTTCAATAACTAATTCATATTTAATTTCTAACCACCAATGCATTTGTTAGTTCTACCTTTTCTAGTTCTACATTCTTAAATGTGAGAATGACTTTCTCTTTTATATAATGGTAAAAGTAATAGCTTTGTGTTATAATTTAAAGCTTCCATTATTTTCATCTTTCAATAAGAGACAGATGAATCAATAAAAATAATTGTTGGTTTCAGCCCTAGTCTACACTCAGTATCCCAAGACTCCAACAAATAGTCCCCTCAGTGAAGATGGGAGTTCAGATGTAGATGGTGAGTTAAAGGGTGTTTATTATAAAATTCACAAAAAAACTACTTTTTTTTACCAAGGACCCTGCCAGCGTTTTCTCAAACTTATTACAGTACTATTAATATCTCAAGTGCATGAATTACATTACTTGTCATCATTTCATCCTTTTGTTTCTTTACAGTTTGTTACTCTTTTAAGATGGATATCACAGTGAATATTTATGGTCCTAGTACACACTACTGTTTACTGTTTTGACCTCTTGAAATATAAGTGCTAGCAGCCAGCTGTCAGATTGTGGTAGTTACTGTCAGCATTTAAATTCACATGAACCCTGAATATTCATTATAATATAATTATATTTCGCTAACTAATGGTTGCCAATGTGTGTTGGTTACAGTTCTAGATCTGAGTCCAGCAACAAGGTTGGTTAAAAGGCCCTCACAGAAGAAGAAAAAGTCATTCAAGAGAGTAGAAGCAATAGGTAAGTTCTTTAAAACTGGGCAAAAAAAGGTATATACTTCTAAAGCTACCATTATGCAGTGGGTTGGGAACATTAATTCCCTTTATGTCACTTGATATTTTGAAAGCAGGAATCGTGCTGTGTGCCCTCCGGGGCAAACTGCGTACATTTACAGGCACAAAACAGTTGTGATATATGTTCTAGAGTTATTTTATTGCTTTTTAAAACAGAAATCAACAAATATATCAAACATTATAACAGGTGCCACAATTATTGTAGCAATAATGGGTTTGTCAGGCTTCTCAGTGGTTGTAAGAGGCTAGTGTGACTTAAAAAGTGACACCAGTGCATACCCACTGCTGTAAACTCTCATGTATTAATAATATTAATCATCTTTGCAGATATAGTTACTTTCACTAGGTTGTCCTTTCATACACTGCATAGGTTGAGGTGTCACTTTTTTCTTGCTATTGTTTTTCAGATGGAGGTTCTGACCTCTTGTCCCCCAAAAAGAGACAGGAGCCCCTCAGTGAAGATGGGAGTTCAGATGTAGATGGTGAGTTAAATGGTGTTTATAATGAAATTCACCAAAACCCTGCCTTTTTACGAAGGACCCTGCAAGCATTTTCTCAAACTTAGTAGAGCACTACTTACATCTCAAGTGCATGAATTATATAATTTGTCACCATTTCATCCTTTTGTTACTTTACAGTGTGTTACACAAGATGGATATCACAGTAAATATTTAGTGTCCTTCCTTATGGCAGTTAAATTATTGTCCCATGGTGATCCAGTTGTGATGAAGAACTATTTTGTAATCAAGTACACACTGCTGCTTACAGTTCTGACCCCAGACATATACTTTAAGTGCTAGCAGCCAGTTGTCAGATTGTAGTAGTTATGTTTTACTGTCAGCATTTAATTACACATAAACCCTGAATATTAATTTTAACTGAGATTTCACTAACTAACGGTTGCCAATGTTTGTCTGCTACTGTTGTAGATCTGAGTCCAGGAACAAGCTTGGTGAAGAGGCCCTCACAGAAGAAGAAGAAAAGTCGTAAAAAGACCAAGAGAGTAGAAGCAATAGGTAAGTTCTTTAAAACTGGGCAAAAAAGGTATATACTTCTAAAGCTACCATTAAACACTCTCTGTGACCGTCTGCGAGCCATGCAGTGGGTTGGGAACATTAATTCCCTTTATGTCACTTGATATTTTGAAAGCAGGAATCGTGCTGTGTGCCCTCCGGGGCAAACTGCGTACATTTACAGGCACAAAACAAAGCACACTCTTTAAAACAGAAATCAACAAATATATCAAACATTTTAACAGGTGCCACAATATTGTAGCAATAATGGGTTTGTCAGGCTACTCAGTGGTTGAAAGAGGCTAGTGTGACTTGTGTAGTGACACCAGTGCATACCCACTGCTGTAAACTCTCATGTAGAGCTGGGCAATAAATTGATACTGTATCAATATCGTGATATGAGACTAGATATCGTCTTAGATTTTGGATATTGTAATATAAGTGTTGTCTTTTCCTGGATTTAAAGGCTGCATTACAGTAAAGTGATGTCATTTCCTGAACCCACCAGACTGGTGTAGCTTTTCTATTATTTGCCATTACTCACTTAGTCATTATATCCACATTACTGATGATTATTTTTTGAAAATCTCATTGTGTAAATATTTAGTGAAAGCACCGATAGTCAACACTACAATATCGTTGCGGTCTCGATATCGAGGTATTTGGTGAAAAGTATTGTGCTATTTGATTTTCTCCATATCGCCCAGCCCTATTCTAATGTATCAATAATATTAATCATCTTTGCAGATATAGTTGCTTTCACTAGGTTGTCCTTTCATACACTGCATAGGTTGAGGTGTCACTTTTTTATTGCTGTTGTTTTTCAGATGGAGGTTCTGACCTCGTGTCCCCCAAAAAGAGACAAGAGACCCTCGGTGAAGATGGGAGTTCAGATGTAGATGGTGAGTTAAAAGGTGTTTATTATGAAATTCACAAAAACTGCCTTTTACGAAGGACCCTGCAAGCATTTTCTCAAACTTAGTAGAGCACTACTTACATCTCAAGTGCATGAATTATATAATTTGTCACCATTTCATCCTTTTGTTACTTTACAGTGTGTTACACAAGATGGATATCACAGTAAATATTTAGTGTCCTTCCTTATGGCAGTTAAATTATTGTCCCATGGTGATCCAGTTGTGATGAAGAACTATTTTGTAATATTCAAGTACACACTGCTGCTTACAGTTCTGACCCCAGACATATACTTTAAGTGCTAGCAGCCAGTTGTCAGATTGTAGTAGTTATGTTTTACTGTCAGCATTTAATTACACATAAACCCTGAATATTAATTTTAACTGAGATTTCACTAACTAACGGTTGCCAATGTTTGTCTGCTACTGTTGTAGATCTGAGTCCAGGAACAAGGTTGGTGAAGAGGCCCTCACAGAAGAACAGTGGAAGCAATGGGTAAGTTCTTTAAAACTGCTCAAAAAAAGGGATATACAGTCTAGACCACAAGTATGTGGACAGTTGGACTTTTTGTGTTCTTTGAGACAAATAAAGTGCTAAGTCTCAGCTGTTATTTAAATAGATTTGCATAAATATAAATAACTGTGTGTGAGCCATAGCCCTTTAACACACAATGACAAAAGGTTCGAGGTCCAAAAGTAATTGGACCGAAAAACATCAAGTCTAACAACTTTATCGTATTTAATATTTGCAGTCTTCCACACATAGACAACAGCAGACTACAGGTTATGTTCATGAAGTCTTATCTTGATTATTGACAAAGAAACACGTATGCTTTCATCCAGGAGAGCATTCTGAACTTTCTGTAGAGTCATAAATTGTTTTTTCATAATCAGTAAAATGATTTTCCAGTTATTAACTAGATGTGTGCTCCCGGTGTACCAGCTTGTAAGTCTACTCTAAATAAACCTGAAATAAGCATTTTATTTACTATCCATTTTTATATTTAAAATTGAATGTACTGAAGAACAAAATTGTATTGGTGTCCAAATATTTAATTAGAATTAATGTCAAAGCCACAAATGCTTTACTGAATCTACACTGAGATGTATGTATTTAAGGTCACACTCTCTCCATTGTCTTTTCTGTCATCTGTAGTGCCGCCCACAGTAAAGGTGAAGAGACCGTGGAGTGAAGCCGAGAGGAGTGCGGTAAACAAACACATGGCAAGGTTTATTGCAGAGCACCGCGTTCAGGTAAAGAACTCTGCATGTAATGCATAAAAGAGGAGGAAGCCTTGGGTCAAAGATCTTGGAAGGATGGAAAGAACTTTTTGTATAACACAAATGTTCGGCAGCTTCACCTTTTGAAGATCTGTATTGTGCAATATAATGTGTTCTAGTTGTCTGGTGCAGTTCTTTTGATGTTTGTGCGGTACTGTTCAAGTGGCGTTTCAAAACATAGCTATAAGGCACATTTGCAACTAATATTTCTTTTAAAAATCTATTAATTGCACAAATATTTTCTTAATATTTGGTTTTATAAAATGTCAGAAAATGTTAAACTATGAAGGTAAATATGGTGCAAAACGTGAGAGCGCGCAGATGCGATGTGAGCATTTGTAGAATTTGATTTGAGAACTTGTAGAACAAAATCTGTACTCATATTTTTTTTTCCACTTGAGTCACTTTTCAACGACCACAATTCAGTGATTACAACCTCTCGAATCTGTCACTGCAGCGTGCTCTCTCCATCACACAGCGGCGAGTCTGCAACACTTTTTGATTCATTTGGTGCAAAACTAATTTGTACCTGTGGACTTAGTCTGTGGAGCTCTGTCCAACAGGACGGGGGGGGGACAGCAGGGTTTCTATTGCCAGATGAGGGACAACTCTGTCCGGCCTATTTATGTAGCATGGAAGCTAGCGTTAGCTAACTAGCAGCCAGTCCGCTTCTAAATACTGTAAATACCTTTTAATTATCTCAACACTTTAACAGTCCAACTGAAACACTGGCGGTGATCTCCAGGTCCTGCAGCCGCGGACCGACAGCCGTCAGTGGGGGGGCAGCGTGGAAACATCGCTAGAAAGCTCCGCTGCCGACCTGCCAGTGTTTCAGTTGGACTGTTAAAAGTGTTGAGATAGGTATTTACAGTATTCAGAAGCGGCTGGCTGCTAGGTACCTAATGCTAGCTATGCTACATAAATAAGCCGGACAGAGTTGTCCCTCATCTAGCGATAAACCCTGTTGCCCCCCCTCCTGTTGGCTCAGAGCTCCACAGACTAAGTCCACAGGTACAAATTAGTTTTGCACTAAATGTATCAAGAATTGTTGCAAAAGTCGAGAGCGCAGACTCGCTGCTGTGTGATGGAGAGAACACGCTGCATATAATATAATACAATATATAATATGAGAAGCTGCAGAAACAGATTCCAGAGGTTGTAATCACTGAGTTGTTTTGCAATGGAAAAGTGACTGAACTGAAAAAATAGAGTACAGCTTTTTTTTTACAAGCTCTCAAATCATATTCTGTGCTCACATCACATCTGCATGCTCTCACGTTTCGCACCATATTTACCTTCATATTAAACACCTAAAATAAGGTCAAAGGTTGTCTTCAGGTTTATTTTGTCCAGTTGACAGTTGTTGACAAGTTTATTATCATAATTGAGAAAGAAAGCAGCACATTCTCAAAGTTGAGGTTTGAACAAAACTGAAATAAATGTTCTGATAACTGGAGTTCACACGTAATGTTTTTTCTTGCTTTACTTGATGGTCACATCATTAATTTGTATATATTCTGCTTCTGTATATGAACCTCAAACTGTAACTCTTCTAAGACTCTCAATTATTATATATATTATTACATTATTTATCTGTTCTAAAACATAAAATGGTAGCAAAGAATAACAAACTAATAATAAGAAAGAAGATAGTTAAAATAGTCTAACCAGAACTGAACCCAATAGCGCCCTCTAGAAATGGTCCTCACTTCAGTGATAGAATGACAACTCTTATTCTTTGTTTTAAAAATAATCTGAGGTGGAAAACTGAGTCAGGGAGACATCTAGTGTTTAAATATGGCATTAGTTTGTCTGTAAGTATAGCAGAAAGGGTGGTCCTCACTTCAGTGGCTGTTATACTCGGTCCTCACCTTTCATGTCATACAGGAATGTGTGTGTGTGTGTGTGTGTGTGTGTGTGTGTGTGTGTGTGTGTGTGTGTGTGTGTGTGTGTGTGTGTGTGTGTGTGTGTGTGTGTGTGTGTGTGTGTGTGTGTGTGTGTGTGTGTGTGTGTGTGTGTGTGTGTGTGTGTGTGTGTGTAGGTGTGTGTCAACCATGAGCTAGTGTTTGGGGTTTCAGTGAAGAACCTCTCTAAAGCAGAGCGACTGATATATGGAGACTCTCTCATGACCCACGCTATGATCCTCACTGCTGTCACAGACAAGGTACACTCACACAAACATACAGCACAGGTGGGTGACTGTTCAGTAAACTCATGCAAACATACAGTATGTATACAAGCAGACTGAGAGGAATACACACATTCAGAGTTTCCCAGACTTTATTGCATCAAAGCCTTGCCACATGTTTACGTTTCTTTAATCGGCTGCAGTTTCTCATAGTAATGTCAATTTCCCCCTTGTAAGTAACCCCAGGTTGTCGACACTTTCTTTCCTCCATTATTGGCTTGTCCATCTTATCTCCCCATCGTCTGCTCTCTCTCTCTTTCTTACAGGATGGGAAAGAAGGCTATGAGAAGTGGAGGGTGGAAAACTCCTGGGGCGATGACCGTGGAAACAAAGGTGAGTTGAAAGACGTAACCCATTATTACACTTCAGGGGTATTTTTATTTACTTTAGATTAAACCTGTAATGAATTACCAGCAATATGTAATTTAACCAGATTGTTTAATTGTCAAAAATTAATACATTGTCATGTCACAGAGAAGTAGCTGCTTGAAAACATCTAAAACAGTTGCTTTCCCCGGATATAGTCCCAAAATCTTATACATGCTTTTTGCAACAAAGGCCCCCTGCCTCCCCATCTCTCTTTCAAATCCTTCTCACACTGCGTTGTCTCTTGATAAATCCTCATCTTCCTGTTTATGTCTATTGAATTAAGAACGGGATTAGACTGAGATGTTCCTCTGTGTTGCTGCTTTATGAACTTGTAATTGTCTGCGTCCTGTTTCATAAAGGCGCACGCACGCATGCAGCAGCCCTTATTGTGCTCTTTCTGCTGCCTCTGGGTCAAGTTGCATAAACATGTCTCTTTGCAAAAATATTTGGTTTTACAGTCTTGTTTTGGCTTGGTGACATAGTGACTACTTACAGGGTTAGTTGGTAAACTACTGTAGCTGGGGATCTTACCCGAATGAATTGATTGTGTGACCCGGCCTTTGGACTTTACACTAGAGTAGAGTATAACTCTATATTGCAACAGTGACATGAGATTTGTAGTTAGCCTTTTGAAAACTGGGAACTTTTGAACCAGCTTTTTTTTTTGGTAAGCTAACCAAGCTGTTTTGTTTTTTTTTGTTTTTTTTAAACCACAAATTCAAAATGTATTTAACAAACTAAGTCAGTTTTGGGCTGGCTACCAGCAAGTCATTTTGATGCATTGGGGAAAATGTCATTAAGTAAGAATGGTTTGTCTATATGCAACAGGCCCACAACACAGCAGGTAGTCCACAGCACTGTTCCAGACGTTACTGTCTACTGTTGTTATTCCCTTTATCCTTTCATCTCTGTTTCTCATCTTCATCTGACCCTCTCTGTCTCTCTTCTCCATCTCTGAGCTCTACATTCCACAGCAAATTATAGGAGAGTATTTCAGGTCAGTCATGCATCGTCTGGCAACACACACATACAGTGCAGCGTATACACACAGAGAGACCCACACATACTCACAATATTTGCTTGAACCCACAAACCGTAGTGACTGTTGGGAAAACATGTGAAAACCCCTCAGTCAAATCAGATGTATTTCACGCATATCTTATTCCATAAACACCAGCCGATAGGGAGGGCCAGGGCCCCCAGCTTGTCCACAGCCAAATTAATAAAGTTTTCAAGAAGTTTGAGAAGTGGAGTTCACATGGGAATCCAGGGTCTTTGTTTGTTCACCGAAAGTTGAGGGGAAAAAAGAGGCACAAGTGGAGAAAATAGAAAAGAGAGTCCTGAGACAGAAATGGCAAGCACATCGCAGGTAGAAACTTTATAAAATAAGGAAAAACAAAGGCAAGTAGATGATTTTGGAAAGATGACAAAGGAGAAATTGAAGGAAGAGTGGTAATAGCTGTGGAGCAGGTGTGTGTGTGTGTGTGTGTGTGTGTGTGTGTGTGTGTGTGTGTGTGTGTGTGTGTGTGTGTGTGTGTGTGTGTGTGTGTGTGTGTGTGTGTGTGTGTGTGTGTGTGTGTGTGTGTGTGTGTGTGTGTGTGTGTGTGTGTGTGTGTGTGTGTGTGTGTGTGTGTGTGTGTGTGTGTGTGTGTGTGTGTGTGTGTGTGTGTGTGTGTGTGTGTGTGTGTGTGTGTGTGTGTGAGAGAGAAGCCTTACCATCTCCCTTCAGGCCTTTTCATATTCTTCCTAACCCTGAAGGAGTCTCTCAGGAGAGGTTTAACTTTCTGTTTCCTCCATCTTTAAGCCCTCACACAGCCGTTGTTATGCCTCTGCTCTCCACAGCACATACTTTTAAACCCGTTTCAGCTCTAACACACTCCAAGGTATTTATTTCCAATTTGATAGGACTTTAGCCTGAATAAGTTTGATGTATAGAGAGACACTGATTTTTTTTATGCACATGATTCTATTGTTAGAGAAGTAAATAGAGAAGATGATGATGTTAATGGAAGAATTTCCTTGGTAGCGGCCATAACAGATTCTTGGGAAGAGAAGCTTCATTAGCTTTTCAGTATGTTTCTTATCCATTGCCATTGTTTTGCACCAAAACCACAGTTATATTTCTGTACCCTCGTGTCATTTAAAGGTCCCTTTTTATTTCCCATGAAATGAAAAAGGCTTTTTCTGTGGTGGTACTGTTTCCCATCTATTGTTGTTTCACAACTATTTTTATGTCCTTAAAGCGCCCATATTATACTCATTTTCAGGTTCATAATTGTATTTTGAGGTTGTAGCAGAATAGGTTTACAATTACAAAAACACCATGTTTTTGTTATACTGCACATTGCTGCAGCTCTTCTTTTCACCCTATGTGTTTAGGTCTCTGTTTTAGCTACAGAATGAGACATCTCACTTCTATATATATCATATATATATATATATTATATATCACTCTTCTAGCTTACAGTACACCCATCTGTTCTGAGACAGGACAGTCAGCCTATCCCTAAAAACAAATAAGGACACCCAAGATTCACACACACCACCATGCCACCCAACACGCAGGTTCCTGGAAGCTCACATCAACACACACGCACACACACACGGGATACCACAGTGAGAACCAGGCAACGTGCCATCTAAGATTTGCGTACTTGGAAGAGCACACATACACAACCCAGACACGCCATCCCCAATACATTGTTTTGAACTGTGGCATGTTCTTGCGGTTGCCCTGATGTCTTTGATAAGTTGGAGGGATGCTCTCGTTTGAGGAGGAGGCGGGGTAGAGAGGGCAAGAGAGACTCGCATTGGGGAATAACAACAAAATAACTTAGATATTTCAATTTCACTCTCAGATCTGGTTGCCAGTTCTCATCCAGCTTCCCGTATGTGTCAGTTTAGTAGTAGATCGGAGCTGTTGCAGACATCTTTCCTTTTTAATTAGTCGTTTCAGCATGGGGGTACATCCTCCTCCGAAAAGAGATTAAGTCATCCCAACATGTCTTCTCTTAGTGTAAGTTCAAGATTGGCTTTCATAACCACCCCAGATTTGGGCACGTTGACCATTCTGTCAGCTTAATTAGTGACATGATGTGATCTTGAATCAAGTATTTCTCTCTATGACAATTTGTTGTGATTAAGGCTTTCTTTGAACTGACAGATTGACTTAGACATTTTTCCACAAACCCTGCTTTTTAGCAATAAGTGTGAATAGGCTGAGCCACTCTCACTTTTGGAGACTAAAAACAGAATCTTTCTGCTCAGGACCATGTTCAAATTTGGAGATGCATATACTATAAATGCATTGTATAAAACACTGTAAGAGGTTTGTGGTAGGTTTAATTATCTCATAATAATCTACACACCTGTCCAAACATGTTTTTTTTTTTTCTTTTTATCAAACTCTGTTGTGATGCAGCATATTCTGACTTTAACAACTGATTGGTTGTCTTCCCTGTCTCTGTAGGTTACCTGATCATGACAGACGATTGGTTCTCTGAATATGTGTACGAGGTGGTGGTAGACAAGAAGTTTCTCCCCCTGATGTCCTGGATGTGATGCAACAAGAGCCCATTGTACTTCCTGCCTGGGACCCAATGGGAGCCCTGGCATAACTAGGGAAATCTAGGTTTTAACCCCAACCTCTGGTCTATTTGACTCCGCCCCCCCATTCCTCGGCTGCTTTTACCTCTTCAATATTTCCCCACACCTCCTTCCAAAACAGCCTGTTCTTTTAGACAAAATAATAAAGATTTTGTTTTCTTTTTTACTGGACTGCCTGTGTCTTTTTGTCTTCTTTCTTTATTTCTTCCAGAGAGTGGAACTTCACACTTCCACACCTTTTGTTGTTTTCTGAGATTGTGAAATGAATATAAGGCGCTGAATCTGGGCCTGAGCATTTAAAAGGTAAAATGGAACAAATATTGTAAAAGGCAGTCAACTCTGCTGTTTAATGCCACTATACTCCTGTGTGGTGCACATCTTAAAACATTTTTTAGATTAAAGTTCATGTCTTTCACTTGGACATGACCAAAACAGCAGTGATTTACTGTTCTTGGAATAACACTTACAGAATTTCCAATAACACACACTCTTCCCATAACTTCCTCTCCCTGCAAACAACACAGTGTAATCCAGAAAAGTAGCATATGTGTCTATGTGTGCGTATATGTATTTGTTTTCATATCCTTTATTCCCCTGATTGGGAATGTTAAAAGCAGGAAAGGGTCATACTTAAACAATACTTGCTCATTTCTACACTGAACCGCTACATTGTACTGCCAGGTGAAAATCCAGGCACTTTCCTGTGCAGACTTTAATCATTTCTTAGTGACTTTCCAACTCTTCCTGCTTTAAAACACTCCTGTCAAGGTATGAACGACCTTTGACCTCCCAGCAGTTAGTCAGCTGAGTTATTGCTGCTCACCTTCTGCAGCGTGGTTGTTAAAAGCAAGAAGTGCCTATTTAGCATCACTGGCTGAAGGTAGATGGGAAACCTGGGACGAGACCGTTTTTATTGTGACCTGAAGGTGTAAATTGGGTGGATTTAAGTGTAATCTAGAGATAAAGAGGCCTTATTTTATTGCAATTTCAATAACTCAAACAGATAAGCATTTTTTTCTGTCACATTACACTGCGTCAGAGACAAATTAGAATAGAGTAATCCTACAAATATGCAATACAGCTTACTGTATTACCTCCACTGTCGTCCTACCCTTCAACTTGCATTTTTTCCCCCCATCTTATTTTCTCAACTTTTCCCCTTCTATAACCTGTCCTGTGCCTGACACTCCATTTTCTTTGCCTTCATCGCCAGCTTACCTCATCTTTTTCATACGCTCTTCTGCATTCTCACAGTTTTCTGCATAATTTTCCTCCATTCATCAAATCCACATACAACTATAAAATGGTTTCAGATGTATTTGTGCCACTCTTTTCACTGAATTCAAACACAAATCAGAGATTTTCACATGAATTATAGTGACAGTCAAGCTGTGTTGAAAAATATACTGGCTACAGAAGCTGGTTTGATTCTGAGATGTAAGTGTTATGATAACAAGCCCAACAATTTCTATCCTAGAAGTCTTTCCTCAGAGGAACGTATTTTCTTTTTACGTGGATTTGATTTAGAGGCGAGTGCATTGTAAATCATAGCTGGCGAATTCGTGGTTTCATATGTTCAAAAGGAAATGGGAGATTTTTTTTATCATAGTATTTCACCTTTGTCTTTATGAAGTTATATGAAAACTGTCATGTTGGTCAAAAAGGTGTAGATTGATTGATTGACAGGTTCATAAAGTTATTACAGAGTAATTGCAGTTGCCATGAAAAGGCTGCACAAACAGGTAAATGTTCCCAATAAACTACTAGTTTTGAATGTTTGATAAAATAAATGTTATATATACTATAGAGTGTGTGTGTTGAGGTATTATATACTGTAGGTGACATATAGCATCTTGAATAATGCATTAGTGTCATTCTTTCTTTATCCACAGGATCTTGCGCTGGAGAAGACCTGACCTTACATATCTGTGCTTCCATGTTTTTTTAGTCATCCGCCTCTCCTGGGAGATGCGATGTGGGGGTGTCACACACCAGTGGTAGTAAATTTAACAGAGCATGTAAAACAGTATTACAATTACTGTATGAAGCCTAGTTGCATCTATATTGTGTGAGGTAAATAAAAAATATCGGAGAACCTATTTATCGTGTGTTCAGATGATTGGAAGGTTGTGTGAGCAGCTATTGCCAGCCTAATCCTCCAGAAGCAATTATTCTCCACAGTTCACCTGGTTAAAACCTCAGAATGAGAAGAAACTATGGACCTCAAAGTCAAACTTTGGGCAAGAGTCATTTTTCTTATTGACACTTTATATTTCAAGGTTGAGTAATTCTTTGTGTCACTGTCTCTCCTGCAAATAATAATCTTGTAGTTGGTGTTGTCTCTGTTTGATAGGAGTCTTTGACGTCTAAAATATATAAGTAACACCAAATGTATTATTCTGTTTACAAAAAGTACATTTACTCAAGTGCTGTACTTTTTGTACTATAATGAACTTTTTACTCCACTGCACTTATCTGAGCATCAGCCATTACACCACCTCCACCTTGACGAACTCCAACAATTAATTGCTGGCTATGTTTTAAATGTGAATTAAAGGCATCCAGAATAACAATGTAATAACATGATCTTTTTTTAATTATTTTTTATTTTATATTTAATATATTTTATATTTAGAAGTAAATAGTTGCATTACATGATTACTTTTACTGACTTTAGTTTTTACATTTTGCTGTTAAACTTATTGTTATACTATACTTAATTCTATAGTATTACTTGTATTTAAGAAAATTACCTGACTCATTTTTTTCCACCAGCATAAAGGAATGAACATATTTTTTATGTCGGTGAAATAATTGCATCTGGTCAGTATAGTTTTTGTCCGCTCAAGCATGCAACAGGTGTGCGTTAATTGGTTGTTGGCGCATATCAGACAGCCAATCAGGACAGAGGAGGCGATACGGCTTCTCAGGTAACTGATTTAGCCTTACCTCCTGAAAATGGTAAAGGTAAAAGGTACTAAAAGTTTGTCACTCAACTCTAATGATTTCCTGATGATAAATCAAGGTTTGTAAAAGGTATAATGTCTGCTATCACCAAAATAGTTCATATTTTTTCAGGGTATCTTTATTTAGCTAGTTTTGCATTGCAGACCTGTTTACCACACCGCAATAATTTAGCTAACCTGGGCAAACTAATGTTGTGTAAATAGCCTAGCGGTAATATCTAGCTACAATTTAGCTCAAACGAAAAATATACTGCAGAATATTGCCGTGTCTAATTTAGAGTAGAATAGTTTAGTTGCATATCGGGAGTGCATCTGCTGCTGAATTACTGCTAATTCAAAGCGAGCACTTCTTGCTGCTCGTGTTTCCATGGCAAAGCTCGACGTAGATTGTGACGCAACTACAGAAAATGATTGTGCTTGTCCCCGTGTTGTCATGGTACGGGTCATTCGCTCTGACTATTGGTGTGCATCACAAAACTTGATGGTTGCTCATGGGCATGCTATAGGAATGTCTTGTGAATTTAGACGCTATGAGCTATCTGTCTTTGTTTGAATATTTAGACATGAAAAGTGATTTTTGCTTGGCAAAGTTTGGTGACCATGATAGGCCTATCACTGGTGTACATATCTGAGTCAGATTCAGATTTAAGCCCTTCCCGGTTATTCCTGAAGGTCCAATCATTTTTGACATTACATACTATATATTGGCTAATGTAGGCTAGTTGTCGTTACTAGTGTTAATTGTTGAGGTGTAAGGTAGTCATGCTTTATAAATCCCAGCTGCCAACATAAAGACTAGAGCATCCATAATCTTATCATTTTAATAAGTCACATCTATAATGTGATACTGAGTGTAGTCATAAAATAGGTCTATACATTATCATTTATTTACTATAAAAGCCTCCTTTATGCACTAGGCCAGTGGTTCTCAACCAGGGATCAGGAGATCATTTCTGGGGGGCCGCCAGAAGGTTGGAGAGAAAAAAAGACATATTTTAGACTGGGGAATGTTGTTTATATTATTGTGTGAAGTTTGGTACATGTCATGTGTTATATTCAGACCTTCATTTGTAAATCAGGAGGTCCTGGAACACAGAAAGGGGTCTGTTCTGGCCGGTCAGGGGAGAGAAAAAGTCACGAAGACATCAAAAATCCACAGAGCCTGGAGCACATTGGACAAGGCTAGGTGCTAAAAGTAAACAGCATTATTTGTTTACATGTATTAATCAGAGCATTCCCAAAAGGTTGAGAACCACTGCAATAGGCTATAGCTGTTGTCTTCACAGAAAGTGTTAGGAAGATGTATTTATCCTGGAGCCTTTTCTGTTCACTCAGCAGTGGGTTTACCTTATTTTATCAGCCTGCATTAAAATACAACAGGTGCAAATTGCTGGTCAGTTAAATACTTTTCATATTTTAACATTGTGACTATTATAAAAAAACTATTCATGTTACTGTCGTTGTTACTGTTATATTGCTGTATGAAGACTGCTGTTCACATTGTTAGAAGTTGAGATGATTGGAAAAGGCAGATAAAGTTGGCAAGTTGTTTTTTGTATTTTTTAACGACTATAATTTGGGAGGATTGTACATTTTTAAGAACATATCCTAATTGTACAATCCTTCCAAATGATAGTCTTAGTTCACTGAACCAATACGTAACTACAGTAAATAGTGTTGTACACTGCTGTTCATTCATGTAACAGGGAGAGGACACCTCAATGGTTTTTAACGTTATATTTTGCTGGGAGGGAATAACTGATGAATAGATACTGTTACATTCATGTTTACAGTGTGCATGAAATTTATCACTTAATTTTCTTTATAATTTTTCTTTATAGATTTCAGAGTCCAATTTCCTCAGTGTCTTGCTTTTCTATGTCTATGTCTATTTCTATTTCTATGGAGAAAAGCATGTAAAGAAGGAAACTCGTCGTCTATAAAAGAAAAGAAACGTGAGAACAAACGTGGCAGATAATAGCGGGCCGACTGAATGAGTCTAAAAATACACGTTCTACGAACTACTACTCTAAACTGAAACCATTCATGAGTGTCTTGTCATTTGCAAAAACAAACAGTTGTACACATTGCATTAAAAGCGAGCAGTGGGAGTTTGGTAATTTATATTTTAGCCCATGAGAGCGAGAGGGAGAAACAAAGTAAAAGAGATATTTATGCATCAGATTCTAGCATTGTAGAAAATTGCTCTTCATGGTAAATTTCCTGAATAACATTAACTTCTGCTCCCTTTTAAGGCAAAGAGTACAACGGTTTATTTGTGCAAATTATTGAATTGTATGATTATGACGGTTTCAATTCAAAGCAGTGGTCAGTTAATGTATATATATTTAGGCTGCTTCGCATTCAGTCGGTCCACAGTGGGCTCCCGAGTTAGGAGAGTGTCACTATTAGACAGCTGTTTCTAACTCTCCATCTCGATCGTGCTCTTCCACGCTTTCTCTCACTGTTTATTTTTGACAAATAATCTGTTTCACATTATCAAAAACAATTATCGCTCTGTATCAAGTATACCAATGCGTATTCTCCATTTTAGCATGAGTAAATCTTTGATCAATCTTGTAGAATATTAAGGAAACATGCATCTATCCGAATTACTTCAGGGTGGCTCGACCTAGTCGCTTCTCCTCAGCCTGGCTTGGCCTTCGTGAAACGCACCAAGCCAGGCGGCACAGATTAGACTAGGTCAAGCCTCGCTTTATTGGTTATCCTGGATTTATAAATACTGCTTTTGTGAAACAGCCCCCCAGGCTAGGTAGCTTGAGTTCACAACATTTGTTCTGACCCAAATAGCATGTTCCCATTCAACAAATTTTATATTGCATTAAATTATTATTACTTAAAAATGTCTAAACCATTAGCACTCAGTTTGCTGCCACTACAATCTAATGTAAATAAAAATAACATTACATTTTAAATCCTAAATAACTGTTTGATTGGCTCTATAAAATCACTAACAAATACTGTAAAACCAATTTGTGTAATGTTTAATGTTATCCGTTCAGTCATTCTTTTTATTTTCCATTGAAGTTACTCGTAAATCGCTTGCTTGCTTATTTTTTATGCATTTTAAATCAGATTTTTCTTTTTAAATGAGAACATCCATCCGCAGTGGCTTTGAATCATGTTAGAATTGTGCATGTGAGCTCGCAGTATGGTATTTTATATTTGCCATCGTTTTGGTCATTTGAAGTTTATTAGGTCCTTTCCTGCATACCAATATTGACTCATAACCATAGCGCCACATACTGGCAACAGGAAGTCCGTTTCTTGTGACAAACATTTGATTTACATGAAATTTGTCTGACTATTGTTCACTAAACTTGATATAGACTATAATGCATGTTTTGTCCGTGTTGTCTAACGCAGAGATCTTCAACAGGGCATCCAGGAACCCAAGGCGGTCCTCAGAGTCATTGCAGGTGGGCCATCAAATTATTATCTGAGCATTTCTGAAAAGTGTTTGACTTTCTCCAAAAGTTAAAATAAGTCTGAAAATATACATAAACATGACTCCATCATATTATTAGCATAGATAAATCTGTCTATTTGTGATTTAGCTGTTTTCATTATCATTTACACAACATTGATGATAGGCTTACTGGCCTGTAGGCAGAGATGGCAAAAGTACTCACTTCCCATACTCAAGTAGAAGTACAGATTCTTGTGTTGAAAAAAATACTCTGGTGAAAGTAGAAGTACTGATTTAACTTCTTTACTCAAGTAAAAGTAACACAGTACAGGCTTGGAAATGTACTTAAAAGTAAAAGTATCCTAAGGTGAAGGTATGAATGGGCCCCCCCATCCAATCTAAAATCATCAATCAATCCCATCCAAAAAAGTAGAGAACACACAAAGTGTAGCACTACACAAACTAATAGTCACGATGGAACCCAACAGAGAATAAGGTTTCAGATAACACCTGTCTTTGCCAAATGCCAGGAAAACCAGCACTTTTTATTCTTTTTTTTAGACTAAATCAATATCAATATAACCAGCAAGACAAGTCATTAGGGTAACCCCCCACACAAATAGTCATATACTTAGCAAAACATCACAAACAGTCATATACTTAACAAATATTGCCAAGATGAATAATTGACTTGAGTGAATGAGGTTGCAATTGGCATTGCACTTTTTTGACATGTTTTTGACATTTCAAACATTCTACAAACAAACCCATGTACAAGATACAGGATGTTGTAAGTGAATTGACATTACATTTGAGATTGAACATTTCAAACATTCTACATTCAAACCTATGTACATGATGCCTTTAGGGACAACAAAGCCGATGGCTGACAGCTGACAAAACTGAAACAAAAAGATGAATATAGTAGGAGCAAGATGAAAAATAATAGGGCCTCCCTTACACATTTTACTATTTAACATAACCTTTTCACAATTCTAAAATCTTAATGTTTTTCAAAATCTTGGTCATAAGAAATCACGCTAAACAACAATGTTTCTGATAATGTTGAAGGCTTTTTTTAAATGGCAATGGCTATGGGAGTAGGTTCATTTTCATTTATAAACAATTGAGACATAAACAGATGTTTCCATAAGTAACTTTCAATGTATATTTGGAAATATACATTTAAAAAAAGCAATACAAAAGAAAAGAACTATAACAGCACTGTTTGTGATAACATTTCACTGTATTTTGTATTTGCACTTTTAAATCAAATGTGAAAAGATTACTATAATTGTCTTTGCCATGTCGACTGAAGATGCCTTAGTGCATGCATTGTCTTAGTCCGGGAGCGCCACCGCTAGCTTAGCGTAGTAAATGGAATCCTATGTTACCGGTTAGCATGTTGTGAGAAAAGTGACCCAACAGCAACAAAAACAAAAACCGATTACTTCTTGTGGCCTGTGTATTCACAACGAGTACAAATAGCAATGCAGAATAAGACTAGACTATTTCCTAGGCAGATATTGATATGGGACTATATTGGGTGGAAGCACAGCCAAAGCACTATTTTTATAACATGATAATATATGAATACGTCAATAATTATTGTTTTAATAGCTTAGTATTGTATACACCATAAAAAGATATAGGTTTTGGCCACCCTACATGTTATTGTAGGCCCAGTTTAATATGCAACTCAGTTTTATACATTGCTATTTTCATTGTGGGGAGGTGCATTCATCTTGCAGTGCTTGCAGCTTTAACTGTGGATATGTTTTCAGGTATGAGATGCAGAACAGAGCAGGGTGGTGAACTTCTGAACCCATCCACCCAGGCTTAAAAGTCCTGACGTCAAAAATGTCTTGTGATAATTTCCATGTTTGTGTTTGACAGGAGGAATTAGTCCACAGTTGAACCATACAGCTGTTCATCACACACCTGGTCTCATTATTCTCTTCAATTTGTTCCTCTCTTCTTCCCCTTTTCAGTTTTGTGTGTCTGTGTGTGGATTTGTGTGTGTTGCAATGGGGATTAACCTAGTACTTCAGCTGATGCTGATTGGAATGACGTTCAACACACACACAGGCTGGCTTTTAACAAGAAGGCTAGACTGGATGCTGTGTGTGTGTTTGAGTGAGACGGAAAGAAAGACGACACAGTGATTTAATTTAATGTCAACATGACGGGGACTGTGTTGTCTGCTTTTACCCAGGCTGCCATCTTTTATGTCTCTTCAATTTCTCTCCACGTAGACACACACACACACACACACACACACACACACACACACACACACACACACACACACACACACACACACACACACACACACACACACTATGAAGGCTAAGTAGACTGATTACTACTGTACCTGGCATGGTGCCTTTTGGCCAAGAAGTTTTCCAGTTGAATGTAAATGTAATAGTTAGACCATGACACAGAAAGCTGGGACTCATATAATCTCTCTCACACACACTTCATAATGTAAATAGTTCTCCTTGATGGTTTTCTACATTTATTAAAATAATTTATGTATCTCTGTTCCCCTCTTACTCCTCTTTGACCCTCTTATAAATATGCATCAAGGGGTTTTGGATTAGGGGCAGGGATCCTTTTCTAAAGCTCAGCGTGTGTGTGTGTGTTTGGGTAAGAGCCTGTGTGTGAGTGAGTGCATGCATTCTTGAGTGTGTGTGTGTGTGTGTGTGTGTGTGTGTGTGTGTGTGTGTGTGTGTGTGTCTTAAGCCAGGCAAAGCAGAATACGGCCTGCTGTAAGCCCAGGCATGTGTGATTTGTGTGATTGGGTTTAGACTGCGTTGATAGGCAACTTCTTGGACACTAGATGACCAGACGCTCCATGGACAACGCGAGCTGTCATGCTAAAAATGTCAAGGTAAGACCACTATCTTTTTACAACCCATTATTTTATCACCAGCGGGTTCTTCTTTTACTACAATCACTGTTTGCTACAATCAGTTCTCAGCTATAAATGTATATTGATAGCCTTCTCTTTAAGATATATACATATGTAGTGCATGTGTGTAAGCCAGGGACCAGTGACACTACACAGTTTGCTAGGCGAGAGTTTTTTTTGTGTAAGCTTTAGGGTATTATTATAGGGTATTATTTCCATAATAATTCAAAATAAGACTCATTATAATCTATGATATCTGGGAAACAAATGAGAAGTTTCCAGATTTGGGGGTTGGCAGTTTAATTAGTAAAATGTAATGTTTTCATGTATAATTTGGAATTTTAGTACAGATACAGATATAAACCCAAATCCTTGTTATTTTACACGGTGACCAAAATACATCTGTAGTCACTTGTTGTATTGAATGAAAAAAAAAAAAAATTGAGATGGCACTATTATTATTTCCTTCTGTTTAGTAAGGTAAGAAATGAAGTAATGTTTCATTTTCTACTTCTTTTCTATGTCTGTGTTATAAAATACAAGAAAGGCTTAAAGAAGGGAAACCATATACCTCAAACACTTTCTGTGTTACTGACTATCCATCCACTGTCTGTCTGTCTAGCCATTATTTTGGTTAACACTCAAGAAAGAGTTGTGTGTGGTTATAACGTTTTAAAGGCTATTTTTGTATTTTCTGGAAGTGTTTAACAGGTCGACTCCCACTGTTCACTTAAGTTCACAAAAAATGTGGGCATAAAGCCATTCACTTTTCAAGAAATCCCAAAATAATTAACACAATGCAAGCCATAACCCTCAATAACCCATAGGTCACCACGTTTTGAATAAATCCTCCTTTAAATCTTTTTATTTTCCTCTCAGAAATCTGTTGGGGAAAAGAAATACTGATCTGATAAAACTATGGGGAATATTAATAGTACGTAGCTTCAATAATCATTTCTCAAATATTTAATGATGTGATAATGTGTGCAGCTAAAGGTGGTCTGGAAAATATCTTTCCACAACAACATCTCCAAGATGCTGTGTACAATGTCACTCCCATAAGGGTTACATCATGCCTGGAAAGCCATTCGTTACAAAATACACTTGGCTTTATGCTGAGGCCATTAGCATCATGCCAAGTGCATTTAAATTGTCATTGTTTGTTTTTTCTGCCTGATGCCATTTACTGTCATGTTGCCCTTTTTGCTTTTTAAGAACTGTGATGTCTTGTGTAACTAGATGCTCTGAAAGTTTGATAAGCTAGCTTGTATGATGTCTAAACAAGTGTTTAATACAGCCTTTAATAGACATTTGTGTCAGTAGCCTCAGAATTGACTGGCTGACTTTTTTACGTAACTCCTGCTGAACCTGTAGTATTTGAATCCTTGTCGGTCATTACACTCAGATCAGCAATCACCTGTAATCTGTTCTTGGATGCCCTGTGGGTTGTCTTTATTTTTAGTGGCTGCACGTCACCATAGTGATGTTGGAGGATGTTGGTCCATCCAAGGTAGAGATTGTGTCTAAAGTGGCCTTTTTTCTCTCTCTTGATGGCACAGAATGTGATTTTGGGACCACGGGATGGTATGCAAAAACCACCCAATTATTTATGTGAAAACTGGCACATAGAGCCATCTACTGCCATCAAAAGTGCAAATTACAACTTTTGTTTCCCTTTAACCTGATTATTTATGTGCATCAATAAACATGCTTTTCTTCTGTGCATCAAGATTACTTTACATTTTATAGTCCAGTGGTTTTGCTCAAATTATTCGGCCACCATTTTTGTACTATATAGTCCTGTATTTCTGTCAGTGAAACATCATTTTTACAGACCATTTGGCCGTGACCAACAGGAATGTATTTGCAGAAATCTGTCATTAATCATTATCAACATTTAAAAATACAATCAGCCAATACAATGTAATCAGCACAGTGCATCTTCTCTTGGCTCTGACTACTGTATTGGATGGTTTGGATTGCAATTTCATATGTTAGCTCAAACACAGAGGAGGTTAGACTAGGTCTAAATATACTGACTAGGATGAGGGAATATGTTACAGTGTTGTTGTATAGGGGACTTGATGTTGAAAAATGACAACATGAAGCTTTAATTAAGGTGGGGTGTTATGAATCATAAACATAGTTATAGTAACATTGTTAGCAAGAACTGGACCGCATGAGTACAACAAATACTAATGATAGTAAACCACAGTAACTCCTACGTTATGCAACAGCTATACATTAAGTAAACGTTAAACATGCTGTAGAAAGTCCTTTACGTACATGACCACACGTGTTTAAACCCATTTGTTTAATGTGACGACATGACTGTTAATAGTAACCTCTGTTTGAGCGTGCCTATCGTTTTGTATTTCAGAGTTGTCTTTGGTGATTGCCGAGGCCAACAGTAATGGCCGTAATATTATGTTGCCCACATTAACATTTCCCAATGTCTTGTGCAACTGCTGCACAGCAAATGGAAGCAAACCTCTCATTCAGGGCAGTTTGCTTTCAATGTTATGACAATTTGACACGGAAAATGTGTTTGCATGTCAACTTATCAGGCTGGCCCTCAATCTGGGACATTTAAAAGTGTTTTTCCTTTTTCCTGTGAGTAGTTTCCTCTTAAAGTACTTGAAGTTCCACTGACTAGTTGAGTGTTGTTTGTGTAGATGTGACAGCAGTGTAGAGGCTTTCAGACTAGCAACCTAATGTATAAATGGTTATTCCCACCCATGTCTGCCAGCACTGTTTATTTCTAAATTATCCAGGGCTCATGTTGGCATGATGTCAGGTGGGCATGGGAAACTATAGCCCAGACTTGTTGAGCAAACTGACAGAACAAAACAAGGACTTTATAGATTAGACTAAAATAATTATGATTTCAGGATCCTCTCTCTCTCTCTCTCTCTCTATCTATCTATCTAGCTCTCTCTCTCTCTCTCTCTCTCTCTCTCTCTCTGCACTCCTGCTGTATGTTTGTATGTCAATGAGTGTTTGTGTCAATAAAAGAGTGGACTGCTCTTGAGACGAAGTGTGTGTGTGTGTGTGTGTGTGTGTGTGTGTTTAGTGAAAGCACATAATTGAAATCAATTAATGGAATAGAAGATAAATCAGTCATATGGTTTGATCAGTTTTTAAAAAAATCTAAAGATTTAAAATGAGAAATGATGTTGGGCTGCCAATAATGAACATTAATAATTAATAATTGTCTTACCTTAAGGTCATCTTTGAGGAATCTTGTGCTTTGCTCAAAAGACACTTAAGTAGAGAGGGTGTTCTTTGAAAAAGAGGCTTAAACTCAAGCTCCTTAGTTAAAGGATGATCTTTCTTACCAACAATGTCCTCAAGAGCCTTATTCATGAAAAGATAGAGACTATTTCTATCTATGTTTTCTGCCTGCTCTTTTTCTTTTGTTTTTACCACATACTTTATTTTATTAAAGCAGCTTCAAATTTAACTAGTCAATTTAATGAGCTGCTATAGCAATTTTGACAATGCATACCTTAAGAGCACGGCAATCATCAAATTCAGTGAAGATCATTATTTTTTTATTAATTTCATTATTTGTCTGCAGAAATTATCTTTACAGCAACCAACAGATAGATGGATACTGGACAATGAAACAGCAATCAATTATTATAAATTATTACTTTTGTATGTATATGCCAATATTAGCTTATCACTGATCTGTATCAGCGTAAATGTCGGCTAATAGGTAAAAAGAGTTCAGCAGTACAGAAATGCAAAATATAGCTTGAGGTCAACAGCCTCCATTACATAGTTTGTCCACCGGAGAGCACTGATAAGTTCAAATGCTCAGATTTAACCTTGCAATATCACTCTCAAAAAATGGTCTATTAGTCAGATTCAGATAACATGACAGACAGACGGACAGACTGAGAGAACTTACTGTGGAAAGACTTGGTCCTGTTATTGTTCACTTGCCACTAGCACATGTCCAAAATTCTTTAGGAAACCCCCCGAGTTGCCAAAGCAGACACTGATAAGCACATTATTTTGACTCAGCCATTCCTGATATCTCTTGCCTAGACTATAGGGTGTTAGTCTGTTCTTAAAACCGGTTACAAAAAGCTGGCATGGAGCCTAAAGCTTTATGAGTTGTTTTAGAGTAAAATATACACTGAGCAGGCGTTGTGATGATGGATTTTTTTTTAAAAGCAAATGCTCATGAACAGATCTACAGTTAATAATGGAAAAACTTCAACATTTCATAAATTACGTGTAGGATTGCTCTTATTTAACCGTGTGATTGCAAATATAATTTTTGCAACGTGTTTACGTATGAAAGTGTTTGCATGTTTGCGCTTGTGTCTGTCTGGACTTGGCGCTAAGACTAGAGTATGTTCAGTGGAGGGAAACTAGCTTTTTTATTACTAAAGCTCAGTAACACATTTTAAACACAGTCAGGTGTAAATCGGTGACGTGTTTTCCAGAGAAGTCAGACTTGAATGTCCGAATTTAAACATAATTTTTCCAAATACACTTGAATATATGGATTAAGTCGGTGCACTGCTCGTATAGAATAGGTGTGTGTGCGTGAGTGCGTGTGTGACAGACGTTATTGAGTAGCACCGTGACACAACGCCCCACATTTGCACACAGCTACTCTGTGTGCAAATGCACACAGCTAAGTGTAGGACTTACCCTGTCCGCAGTGAGTGTGCATGCTTTAATGAGAGCTCTGCCATGACCATACCGTGTCAGACGTACAGTTCATTATTGCTGTTTGTGTTGTTATTGTATGTATTAAACCAAGCAGCAAAGTGTGCATGTCTGTGCTTGCATAATGTTCCTCCAGTATCGTCTAAGCACATGCATCCATCCAAGCATATGTCTGCACGGCTGTGCGTCTCTGAACATGACATGTGTGTGAGTGTAGTCCCTCTCTCCAAGTCAGGGAGAGAGACCTACAAGGGGGCGGAGAGAGAGAGAGAGAGAGAGAGATGAGAGAGGTTTGAGAGCTCAATGGGAAAACACTGTGTCCTGATGTGCCAGTGCACGCTGTGTCTCTTGCAAGTTTTTGCAACACCACTGGATTCTTTAAGTTTTGGGTAGAAGTTGCTGCTGCTGCTGGTTTAGCAGGTTCTACTTGGCCTCCTTTTACCATCTTTTAAGGTAATGTATGGAATGAAATACAATTTACTTTATTTAACTCCAAAGTGTCAGTTTGGCGACTAATGAGTTGTTAAGCTTAAGTAGAGTTCACTAAGTTTACTACTAACATTTTTAATTTGGGTAGTTTTGTAATGGATCCAGTGGTAGTTTCCTCTTGTGTCCTCTTTCAGTTTATCTTTGCTTAAATCTTGATGTTATCATCTTACTTTGCCTTTCTTTGTTAAAAAGAAGAGGGTTAGTTATATTTTTTTATATAGTAATGACTTGTGACTTTAAAGTTTATACCATAGTATTTTAATGGAACATGGAAAACAGTTTTCAAACTGTTTTTTTTTTTGAATTTTGTATGTCACTTCATGTATTTTTTTTTCAGGCGTTATAAAGTGATAACGTAAAGTAAAAGTGATAAAGTGTTATCAAGAAAATACATTTTTGTCAGTGAGATAATTTTTTTTTTAAAGTGAATTAACTTTTCACTTTTACCTCATGTTTGGTTTAAGTTGCTACCTTTCAAGTCAAAGTTGTCAGATTTCCATTAAGTTTAACTCTCTTTAAGCTGCTAAAACATTTCAGACCCAGAGGAGCATACTGTACTTTTGTCAGTCTTGAGGATTCAGATGGAAATGAAGTCATTGTTGTGATGAAGAACTTGTGATTGCTTTCATCAGGAAATAAGAGAGTGTTATGCATGAGGAAACCATGTTTGTGTTGAATGGAAGGTTAGATAGTGTTCCTTTTCTTCCAAAGAGTTGAGGTACATGACAGGGTCTTGGTTGCGTGGTAGTCAGATGTTAGTGTGGAGTGAATGTCGTGCCGTGTAACACTGCTGGACACTCATTCTTAATTAAGATAATAGCGGCCCATGTAAATTGAGTATTCCTACATTCTGGCATTCATTACTAATCAAGCTAACACTATAAACAATCTAATCCACTTTTAAATGGCTCGTAGTTTAACCCATTACTTATGTGACAGCATTTTGGATTTCATGTTGAGTATGTGTGAATTTTGCTACTGACAATTGAATGGCTATACAACACTGTAAGTGTAATATGTTGTCAATGTTAAAGATGTATTTTCATCAATATATCAAGTTTGAAAATAATTCAAGTATTTTACTAAAGCAGTCGTAGAACAATTTGTACTGAATTTAAACATATTTAATTTAAATCACAATTTATATTTTGCTGCGTCTTATTGACCATTCACATAATGTACAAAACGGGCAAAAACTACATCTTCACATAGAGTATCATTTGAGGCACTGATCTAGAAAATGATTAGATATACAATTTGACAGAAGTCATTTGTTTCAATAAAATTTGTTAATTAAAGTTATTTGAGTTTAGCGTTTAAAAAAAAAAAAAAATAGTTAAATGTGCTGCATTCATCTTGCATTTAAAGATATAAGTATTTAAATGGTGCGAGTGAAGTCCTAAAACACCTGAAACAGAAAGTGCATTTTAAATTGCATCTAAGTCTAATTGTAGGTATTTATATCCATTGAATATGAGGTAGTAAGCTAGTTTTCAAGCAGTGAGTTAATATAATTATTATTTATTATCATTTTACCATTTTGTTGTCTGCTTAATGCATCTCACATGCGCCCCAAAAAAACTGTTAAAAAAAAACAAACAGAAAAAACATTAAAACATTTATACTATCCATACTTGACTAATTTTTGAATCTTTTTCTTTAATATTTTATGTTGCTTTTGGTAGCAAAAGACAACTTGTGTCACCATCTCCACTTTAGTTTTCTGTCTTTCAAGGTTTTCTCTTGTGTCATGCCTTGAAAAAATGCTCTTGCTGCCTGTGTATGTTCTTTAATTTCTCCCCAATATAAGGCTTGGAACAGATAAGCATTGAAACAGGTTGTGCAACTGAGATAGTGTGAAATGAGAAACATTAGTAAAAAACAAACAAAAAAAAAAAGTGTCTCAGGCATGTCACAGCACAATCCCCTTAATTTGTACTATTCTTTCTTTGCACAATCAAATACATTTAACATCTCCCGTTAGGTCTGCTTTACCCATGCAAACATTGCACTTTTAATTCACAATAAAACATAAATCTGTAAAATATATAAGACAAGACCCGATACTGTATTATATAACTGTATTTCATTGTCATAGTACAGGCGCATGTGTCATCTACTGTAGAAAGACTCATTTTGTATATTCTATATCATGGGTTCACTCAAAAGAAATTTTGAGCTGAGTAACTCTTTTTACTGTGACTTATCTTATCTATCTCTGTGTGTTGCAGTTTGCCCCATCACTGTGTGTCTTAGAGGACGAGCAGTTTGAGGAGAAGATCCAAAACTCTTGTAACTTTCTGCTGGCCACATCCTGTTCAAACACATCACATTCCTTCTAGCCTTTATTTTTATTTTTTTTAGTTCTGTTCTCCTGTTCATCTTCTTCTTTACCTGTCCTACGCTTTCCCTAACCCCTCTGTTCCCCTAATGGGCCATATCAGACAGCAGTGCCACATTCCCATCGCCGTCACTGAGAACCTCCCTCCACCCCTAACTGCCTCGCCAACATCAACGCGATCAATGGAGACAGAAGATATGATGCTGAACATGTTGACAATGGACAAAAGAGAGAGTGAGGGAGAGAGGAGAAAGGAGGGAGGGGGGGGGAGAAGGGGAGGGAACACAGCAGGAAAATGGTAGACCGATGCTTGCTGATGGTCTCAGCAGAGAGAGGACCCAAGAGCCTCATCTCCGGGTCTGGACAGCAGGTCTCCAATGGCTTCACCACATCCACTCCTCAAAGCCCCAGAGAGGGACCGGGGAGGCGCAGCTTTTTCTGGACATCCTCTGTGCCTGGAGGAGGTACCGGGTCCTCAGTGCCGCTGGGAGGCCTCAGGACTCTGGTGGTCCAACAAACAAGCTTGGAGAGGCCCAGAGAAACCTGGAGCAAGAAGATGGACTTCTTGCTCTCTGTGATCGGCTATGCTGTGGACCTGGGGGAAATGTCTGGCGCTTCCCTTACATCTGCTACCAAAAATGGAGGAGGTGAGGAGGCAAAAGATGTTTAAAGGGGAAGAGGAAGATAAGGAGTGGGGTGGAGATCAGTGTGCATGAGATTCCAGTCTAGAGTAAACAAGTGTAAGTATTAGAAAGAAGAGCTCTTTCAACAGGCTCTTTTTTTTTTTTTAACTGTACTGCAGCACATACTGTAAAGCAGCTGAAGTAAGTCACTTCACTGCCCTGTAACCTTTTTTCCACCATTACAAATGGAGATGGATGAAGTCCATGTCCTAAGTACAACATCATTTCTGCAACAAAACAGCTAGATGAGAAGGGCGTAGATCTGTATAAGGAATGCTGCAGTTAACATATTTGTTGATGAATAGCACTTGATTCAGCTCATTTGTTGCACCATCTAAGGTACAAAAAGGGATTTTGTGTGTTCACAAAGTCTTACTGACCTGTCTGTGCTCTGCTGCTACACAATCCTCACCAAGCAGCAAACAGGGCCTCCCTTTCCACTTTTATTGAATTTGCAATAATAAAATCTTTTGCAATTTCCCTGTTCTGTGTGTGTCTCACGGAGTGAGGTAGATGGCTTAATTAGGAGACACTTGATAGAGGCAACCGTATTAATTGTGGTTTTATGAGAACGCCTTCAGTCTCTTTCTCCTTGCTTAATAACCTGTTTCCCAGGCAGCTGCTCAATCAACCCTTATCTTTGCTTTCATGTCACAAAGGCACAGGACACACATTGACCCACCTACATAAACAAATGCACACATGCACATAAACTAAGTTGATAATCAGATAGAAAGAAAAGAAAAAGACAGAGATGTGTTATAAAACTCGGCACGGTAGGTTGGACAGTTCAAAGATCTGGCTGCCATCCGGTTGCTTCTCTGTGTTTGGCCTTCTAATTCTACCTTCCTCACTGTTATATTTTTCTTATCTATCTTTCTTATCTTTTTTCCTAATATGTCATCGTATAATTTAGACATTTAGACCCTCTTACTGAGTGTTTCCACATAATAAACGGAGAGTTATAAGAAACTAGGCAAGCATGCACTGTTGTTTTTGAATGTACTAAGGTTACGTAAATCATAGGGTACTTACAATATTTAATGATTTTTTACAGAGTGGTTTTTAATGTTCTTGGTTCTTGTTCATTGGGAGTTATTCAGAGGCCTACTTAGATTACAGATGGAGTGTGAACAGTAGCATTTCCCAGGAGTGTAATTGAATTTTTACTGTTCGTCTATACCTAATTTCCCTCTCACTTTCCCAACTGTTTTCATCCTCTCCATCATTGCCCACATCTTTATCCTCCCTCTTCCCTTACTTGTACCCCCAAACCTCCTGTTTTCAACCCTTCAATCTCCCCTCTCACCCCCAAATGTATTCCACCCTTGTGTCTTTGCCCAGGTGCCTTTTTGCTGCCCTACCTGTTGATGGCGGTGTTTGGAGGTGTCCCTCTCTTCACATGGAGCTGGCTCTTGGCCAGTTCCATCACAGTGGCTGCATCTCCATCTGGAAACACATCTGCCCCATCTTTAAAGGTAACAGGAGTGAAGAGAACACACGGAGAAAGGAGTTAGTAGCAATAGCTTGGATTAAAAGGTAAAAAGAGTACATGAGAGAACAGCACTCACTAACAGGAAAACTGTCAGTGCGAGAAGAAAAAAAGACGGAGAAGGACACAGCATCAAGCCCCCAGAGCCTGAGAGACAGCTCATTTACCCTCCTTGTCCCCCTCAGTACCATTCCCTTGAAGAGCAACCCTAGCATCTTGTACATCGAATGAGATATACAGAGTCTCTGTTATGGAAATTGTCACATTTCCATGCCAAATGCCAGATGCTCAGACATGTGCTAGTATGTTGGCTGTTGTTTGGAAATGTCACCCACTTACCCGATAGCAACTTCAATTAGCTTAAAAACACCACTGATGTCTCTTCAAGGAATGACTGACTGGAGCCGCATACTACAAAAATGTTTATTTTCTTAATAAAAATCTTAGATGGGAAGTTTATGATTAAGATTAAGACGTTTTTAATTTTTTATCTCTTTTATTTTTTGTACTAACAATCATTTTTCCCACTCACGCAGGGATCGGCTTTTGCCATTTGCATCATATCCCTCTACATAGCCTTCTACTACAACACCATCATGGCCTGGGCCTTGTATTATCTACTGTCATCGTTCGGCCCACTCTGCCCTGGACCACCTGCACCAACAGCTGGAACACAGCCAACTGTAACCGTTACATGTCCACCGACTACAATGTGTCGTGGTCCTCCTCCACCTCCCCCGCCGAGGAGTTCTATACGTAAGTGCATGTAAGTCGCATGCACGTAGAGGCGTAGGGGGAGAGCTATACAGGAGGGAGATGTCAAGTGCAGGAGGGAGGATGACTTCCAGTGAGCGATTACAGGGTTGGTTCTGGTGTTTAAATGCCCTGACAGATTTACCACCATCTCACTATCCACAATCCACTTGGATCACTGCTTGTGAAGACATAGAAGAAAGAAGTTATCAGAATTTCCTAATACTGTAGGAATCACTGTTCTCATCTGAGACGGTCAGAAATACAGAAGTGATACAGGAGTGACATACCATGTGAAAAACAAAATTAAGGAAAAAAACTAGGATACAAATAAAATTCAAAGCTGATGATTTGTGCCAGAGGAACACATGTGGAATAGTTATTATCAAAGGTAGACTTTAGGTCAATCAGGAAAGACAACACAAGTTAGCCAGAATGCAGAAGCTTTGTTTGATCTACTTTATTTGATAGACTTTTGGCGTTGACTCTGTTGATTAGATTTATGGGGATAGAGCACTATAAATAGCAGTCGATTGGAGCTCCTCCTAGGGAGCCATAAACGGGGCCTTGACAACGGTTGTGGTGGGGTGGTGGAGGAGCGAACTTGAGAAGCTGCATACGTAGACTAGACTCACATGACAGCAATGATATAAAAGAGATAAGGTGGTTTAAATATTCTTCAGCTATGAGGATAATTGTCTTCCTGTACTAAAACCTTCTTTTGATATTTGCATTAAAAAGCAGCATGATTGAAGTATGAAATATATGGTTATAACTAGTTTCATAGAAAACCTGAAAAGGATAGAAAATACCAATATGAATGTACACATAATTGAGGGTCAGTCAAGTCACTTAGACATGTTTGAAAGTTTCCAAGTGGGATTACATTTTCACTTCTATTGACTAGCAAACAATTGCTCTCAGTCTCACTCTAAATTAGCATGCCTAAATTTGAACTAGTCATTACAGAAGCAGGTGGAGGACGAGAGAGGGAGAAAGAGAAAGAGCTGTTCATTCCTTAAATCCCCCAGATACAAATAGGCTCTTTTATTAAAAAATTCAAACTGATTATTTATATTATATAAATGTTAACAAATCCTTGGCATGCTCAACTCAGTCAAGTAGGGTATTAATGTTACTGTAACCTGAAACCTCCTTCTTATTCCTGACTGCTTTTTTTTGGCTCCATCTTATCAGCTGCTCACTTGACCGTGTCTGTCTGTCCACTGAGACAGATTCAGGGTTTATCCATAGTTGACTTTTCCTAATACAGATTTTAAAGTAACAAATTCCGCAACTCAGTCTGGCGCCAGAATTTCCTGTTTTCAACATAAATCAAGTCTCTGTTTTATCGTACGCGCTTTGTGTGCTTAACCTGTGACCAGATGTTAGTCTTACTGTTCATTTCAGCTTTGGCTTGTTTAAACTACTATATAGTCAGTCAAGGCTCTCTCGCATCATTTTTTAGTCTAGTCTCCTTATTGTTTTGCTTTTGTAAACTTTCATTACTGCCCTAGTTAATCTTTATGTATCATGTTTGTGTTTATATTTGTCATTCTTCTCATATTGTACAAAGACGTTATATATCCCTATATTTTTCCTGTGTCCTGTTTATTACCCTCTGACCTCCCCATACTTTTTTATTCTCCTCTTATTATTATTCCTTTTCTTACCTTATCATTTTTTTTCTTGCTGTTCCTTGCTGTGCCACATCCCTTTCCTTCCATGCTCTATCCATTTCCTCTGCTTTCCAAATTTCCCAACATCTCATCTATCCACCTATCTTTGTTTTCTCACATTGTCTTATCTTCTCTGTCACTTCTTATTCTTCTCCTGCCCTTGTGCCGTCTTCCTTTTCCCTGCTCTCTCTTCCACTTTTCCTTGATTTTTTTATGATTCACTATATTTCCTGCCGATTCCTCTTATGTCATCTCTATATGCAATCGCCTTGTCTACTCTTTTTGCACCCCCTTCATTCTCACCTCACCATCCTAACATCCTCCTGCCTCGTTTCCTGCCTCCAGTCGCCAGGTGTTGCAGGGTCCACCTCTCCACAGGTCTGCACCAGCTGGGCTCTATCAGCTGGCAGCTGGCCTCTGCCTGCTCTTCCTCTTCACCATCGTCTACTTCAGCATCTGGAAAGGAGTCAAGACGTCTGGAAAGGTAACTGATGGGGCGCCTGCATGGCTAATGGGGGTGTCAGTTAGAGGATGGATGGACGGAGTGATGGAGAAAAGGTGGTTTTACTGCTGTCATCTCTAAACCCTCAGTATAATTCATCATTATGGTAAGAAAAGTTGGTTAGAATAGCAGTCAACAAGTGATTATTGAGTATGACCGGATATTAGTTGCTGTGATTGACTAGACATAAAAGTTTATCAACAGAAAAGTTAATAGTTTTTCCTCATGTCTGCATTAGGTAGTTTGGGTGACTGCTACCTTTCCCTACCTGGTCCTCCTGGTGTTGCCATACGTGGGGCCACTCTGCCAGGGGCCTGGAAGGGTGTGGTTTTCTATCTCAAACCTGATTGGGGAAACTGCTAAGCACCACAGTAAGTCAGTAGTGCATTCTAGCAAGGCTGTCTTTGATCTCTCTTAGTTTGATATTTTGGTATTATGTTTGTACAAACTCCTAGTCTTGACATCTGGACATTGTTCAACCTCACACCTCTCTCAGGTATGGATTGATGCAGCAGCTCAGATCTTTTTCTCTGGGTCCAGGGTTTGGCGTGCTCTTGCCTTTGCCAGCTACAACCCGTTTCACAACAACTGCTACAAGTGAGAACTTTTCTTTTACACACATTCCATTGTATATGTCATACTACAATGAAACCTACTTGCTTAATGAGCCAAATGCTACTTTAGGGGCTTTTGCACCTTCACCCAAAAATAGGAAGAATTCCTTTAGGAGACTGTTAGTTTTTTTTTATTTAAGGGGGTGCCGCAGGAGTTTTGGGATCATATGTCATAACAGACTTGACCCTCCTTCGCAAGTAATGCATTTTCCTATAGCCCTCCAAACAATTGGGAATAAAGGCATGACACTCTCCAACTACGTATTACCTTCTGTACCGGTTTACACTAGGCAAAGATGTACAGTTAACAATTGTTTTTATACGACTGTGACATACAGTACATTACTTAAATCCCTGCTTTCTCTTCTTACACATCTCACTCCACAATTATGGTGGCCATTTCAGTAGATATACTCACTAACATTGTTGTGGAAACACAACAAGTTTGGAAACTTAAATGCACACTTCATGCATTTCTGCATTACTTCAAATACTAAGTTACTCCTCTTGTGAACTAGTATTCATGTGAAATAAAACAATAAACATTGAGACCAATCAACAAAGCACACTTTGGGTAATAACCCATATTGACAGCTGGCCAGCCCAATCGAGTAAGCCCCTGACTGCAAATCGGGGCTGGGCTAATGTGGCGATCTCTACATTGACTCCACGCTGGCTCCATCTGGTGGAGGAGATCAGGCAGCAATATTTCAATATAATATATAAATAATGATATTTATATATTATATATTATAATGATATATTTCTTCCTCTTCTGGTTGCTATTGGGCAAGTGTGGGAGTCAAACGTTAGGCTCCACCCACGCTCAGCCACTCAAGAGTAAGCCCAGACTGCAGTATGCAGATCGCACGTCCTGTTGTTGTCTCACGCGCCTCACGTTATAGATGCTTTCCCCATTCTTTTGCCTAAACCCAACCATTTTTTTATTTTCCTAAATTCAACTCTGTTTATCTTTTTCCTTTTTATAATTCAAATATGTTGTGAATGTGCTGCCTAATCTCCGCCACCAGATGACGCCCATATGTTTGTATAATATATGTAGCCTATGGCTATTGCGAATTTTAGCCTGATCTCCGCCACCAGATGACGCACACGTTGAGTCAAACGTTTAGCTCCGCCCCACATTTAGCCTCAAAACCCGATCTGCGAACAATGGAAAGACACCCGCCTCCCTTTGACAGTCTTGTAAATAAAATTGTAAATAGATTTGTCAGTCTTCATCTATAATAGGCACAAAGTGTTCCACCATGAGTGCTCACAGGCGCACTGCCTTTAAAAAAAAAAAAAATTGTCGTGTTGTCATGATGCGATTTTTGTTGGGTCAGACCCATCTGCTAGCAATGGGAGGCCAAGACTGAGATCTACAGTACATGGAAAAGTATGCACAAAACAAGCCACTTTGAAATTTGGCTGTTTTCATGAATACTAAAGTTGGGTGACCTCCTAGACTGAAAACATTGGGTGACCCTCCCTCAACAAAGAATAAAAAAGACATGATCCTCCCCTATTTTCTCCGGTGGTCCATTCCATAAATACCAAACGGTCCCTAACTTATTTAATCTAACATCCATCTACACATATGGAACAATAACCTGCCTAAAGCAAAAGGTTGCAGACGCCAAAGATGAATATGTGACGTTCTCCCTAACTCTGTCGTCCCCCCTGCCACCCAAACCTCTCTTTTCTCCATCTCAGAGATGCTTTGATCACCAGCTCTGTGAACTGTCTGACTAGCTTTCTGTCTGGCTTTGTCATCTTTACCGTGTTGGGCCACATGGCCCAGATGAGGCACCAGGATGTGGATGCCGTGGGCCAAGGATGCTGGTAGAAAAACAACTCACTAACACAATCCCTAACATATATAATTTTTTACTCAGTCTCATATTGTTGGGGGAAAAAAAACCCAATGCATTCTAGATTGAATTCATCTAAATGTTACATAGGACAGCCTTTTGACATCATATGAGCACAAGGTGTCTATTTCATACCTATTGTACGCATGTATAGTTTATAGACAAAATGCAGTTATGAGTATGAATCCAGTTGAACTCTTTTAACCTGCCTCTATTTCTCTCCAGGTCCCAGTCTGTTGTTCATCATTTATGCAGAAGCCATAGCAAATATGCCTGTTCTACTTTCTTTTGCCATCATCTTCTTCCTCATGATCATTATGTTGGGTCTGGATAGCACGGTTAGTTTGTTGATTACTCATTTCAGTCTCATTCAGTGCAAAGGTTAAGACACACTCAAGTCAGTGTTCTGTTCGCTAAATGTTCTTTGTATCCTCTCCCTTGTTCTGATCTACCTGATTCTTTTTGTTGCGCAGTGCCCAGCTCTTGTGTGCCCTTTTCAAACCTAGAGAGACAGAGGTTTCATGTTTGCCTTGTCATATAGGCAAATGCCTTGTTCTGTTTGACTTGCATCTGCCTGTTGTACTCGTTGTCCGTAAAGGTGTCAGGTATTATTTGTCCTTGCTGTTCCATTTTGATAACAGTCAGCAAAAACAATGTGATAGGACTTTCATATCACTGTTGGCGATCTTGTCTCCATAAGCCTGTGTTTATCTGCTCTGAGGCAGCCAGCTGAGAGACCCGCAAGACTGTTATCACATACTAATAATCAGTGTGGAATCAGCATCAAGGTTATGCTGCTTGATTTTATTATTGAGGGATATTACTGCAAAATGTGTCGCCAGGCTCATATTTATGTTGGAACGGCTTCACTTTTTAGTGTCTATTTTTGCCCTTGTTCAAAGGATAGGGATACAAAAGGCATATAATGGGTGGATAAACTCCGCGGATTGTCAAAAAGTGTTATACTAATGCTTGATTGACTTGATCAAACAGTTGATTAGCAACATGTAACATAGATTCTTAGATTCTTAAAGCTCTTAGCCGAGGTTGTATGTACAGTTTAATGTTTCAAGATAGGTTTTCTTTCCTTTCTTTTTCTTCTCTGCCTCTTTTTTTCATTCTGCACCCTCTGATGAGTCCTTCTTGATTATTTCCATCTTCCTCACATCCTTGGTGTACTCCCTCTCCAGTTTGGGTTGAGGGGGTGATCACCGCTATGCTAGATGAGTTCCTCATGTCCTGTCTAAGAGACGAGCAGTTTGTCCTAGGCCTGGTGTGCATCTGCTACCTCGGCTCTCCACACTCACATATGAGTAAAATAATGACATTACACACACACTTACATAATCAAAAAGGGCATCTATTATAAAAACATCATGCACAATTCACTTAGATTTGAAAAATACCTCTCTAATATCACAGATAAATATGGAGTCTATCCCAATACCCACTGTCCACAATTAAAAGTTGTATTAGATCATATGTGACTAATAA